>JAQFVV010000047.1:0-1210567 GCA_028023455.1 Epiperipatus broadwayi
TCATATAGGAATAGAAAGAATTCCCTATTCATTTACTTGATAATAAAACAAATTCTTGTAAATTTTTTTTGATTTAGAATAAAATTACAAAAACAATGTTATTGAATTAAAAGAAAAATCATATGTAATTAGAAGATGATTTTAGAAATGAACTTGAAATTGCCTATTAATGAAAAATATTTAAGAAATATATTTTTATTTATTAAATTGTTATTTAAAACTTAGACATTCATAGATACTCATTCAGACATGCATACAAAAATAATCTTATATGTCTGTGTATGTACATATATATGATATTTGATTTTCAAATTTATATTAAATGTAACCCATTATAAATATTATGAAACCCATTATTTTTTTGATCTCTTTATAATGAATTTTAAACATTCCCTATTTCTTTCTCTACCTTAATTCTGCAAATCACTGATTACTCAGGAAATATCCAGTTTAATATCAAAATAATTTTTCAAGCGAGACCTTTATCTTAAAACTAATGGACAATTTGAAATCCAATTATTGCTTAAATTCCTTAAAAGCTTTCACTCATTTACAAACTAAATTAATTGTCAGATTGTTTATATTTGTTCGTCACAAGTTAGAGTTATTCAAAACACTGTCTGCAGAATTAGAGACCTCACAAGCAATAATCTTGGGTTGTATATATTCATAAAACATACATTGATTTATACCTATATATTCATACTACAAAACATGTTTACATCAAAAATGTGGATTAAATAATAGTTCCAATAAAGTTGAAAGAAAACAAAAAAATTAAATTAACACACATTACATTAATAATAATGTTTATAATCAGTTTGATGTTTAGCTGAATACAATTTACTCTACTAATTAATTTTAATAATTACCCATTTAATAATTATTCAAGACATTGTTATGTATTTTGCAATTAATGGGTTTTTTTTTACAAATTAAACATCTATTTTATTATTGCAGCAATATATTTATATCTCCCCCCATAGTATTTAGATTTAGCTTATTTTCAATCTCCTGACTGACATTATTTATTCTAACAAATGATTTTCATTTTATTATATGGATTACATCTAAAATAAAAGGTTTTGTTAGAAATGCAAGAATTATAAAATGTAATTTCATTATTTGGTGAAGCAAAACATTATTAAGCATCGTTATTTTTTGAAATTCTTAGCAAATCTTAAAATTGGGATTAAAAAATAAATTACAGCATAGGCAAGTAATTAGGTATGGTCAATGTGAAAGAATTTTTTTTTTAAAGAATATTTTACAATACTCATGGGCGTGCAAGTATGCTTAGATTTTATATTTTTCATTTCATATATTAAACCATTATTAATTTTTAGATTACCTAGTATTATTTTTATTTAAATATAGAAATATTAAAGATTTTACTATTATATACTTTTATTTCATGATTTGAAATATTTCAAAGTGGTAGTATTTCTATTATTTATATATATTATTTAATATGATGAAAAGAAAACTGTTTTGTTAATTAAAAAAAAAAAAAAGTAAACATTGAAAAGTATGCAGATTATTATATATAGATTAAAAGCATAAAGCTAAACTAATCAATAAATAATCGAAATTGCCCCAAATTCACAACTCTACCAGACTAGGCAAGAAAATAAACTCTAAAACACTACCAATGGTTTCACTGCTACAAGCAGACTTCTCAACATATTTAAATTAAACATTACTCACAATTTCACTTCCCCTATACCCTTAATATTAAAAGAACTTTTAAATAAGTTAATTGCTTCAGAATCATAAATTTTTAATAATTAAGATTCTTTTATTCTTTTTATTTTATTTCTCTCAAAGTAAGACAAATTTAGCTTCATTAAAATTAATAGTATGGCCTGTATCTTCTTTATGGATATATACAGGCCACACTATTAATTTTCACAAAGCTAAAGTTGTCTTCTTTGAGAGAAATGAAATAAAAAGAAGAATTAAAGAATCTTAATTATTAAAAATTTATGATTCTGAAGCAGTTAACTTATTTAAAAATTCTTTTAATATTAAGATTGTATGGGAAGTAAGTGGAATTGTTGGTGAAGTGTAATTTAAATATGTTATTTTATAGTTCTTTATATTTGAGAACTTCTTATAGCAGTGAAACCATTGGTAGTGTTTTAGAGTTTTTTTTCTTGGCTAGTCTGGTTGAGTTGTGAATTTGGGGTAATTTTGATTTTATATATATATATATATAGTATCATTCTTACACACATTATAAATATTTGTATATCCAAATCACTGGATAATGATTTAAATCAATAGAAAATATTTATAAATGTATCTTGTGTGTGAATTTAAAAGTTTTTATTTTTGTGTATTTATTGTCATAATAATTGACACTTATCATGTATGTTGAAAAATTTCAATACCTATTATGTTAATTTTTTTGCTGTACCATCTTTCTCTGAAAGCGATTCGGTAATCTGGATAGAATTAATCAACCTTAGCAATGTTTTACTATTTCTTAGTTGCCTTGTAACATGATTTAAGGTATTATTTTTTATTTAGGGCTATGTCATAATCTTTAATAAATCTTTGGAATCTCATGATAAAATTCATTAACTAAAAGTCACTACATGATAATGTTTAAGTGAGAATTCCATTGCCTTGGTGCATAATTTATTGCTGGATGCACATACATATTATGCAAAAGCACAGAAATCAAATAAAGCAAGACTATACAAATCAAAACTGACTTGAAATACAAATTTTTACAGATGAATATATAGATTTGACATGATTATCATAAAATATTTTATTACAATGAGGATAATATTATTTATTATTTTACAGCATTAAATTTTTTTCTGCTAATTATTGACATAGATCATATGGTTAAGCATTTCAGGATTGTTTCTTAGCAAACAATTATATTATATTAATTTTAATTATCCTGTTAGTTTTGTTTTTATATTTATTCATATGAATATAATTTTCAAATTCCTTTATATGTGAAGTTCTTAATATTATGCATGCTATATTAATAACAGTAAGTAATGCTGAACAGAAAATTGTTTTCACATTTTTTGCCATTTAAAATCCTAATTTTAATATCTACACACACACACACATATATCAAAACAGTTTCACAAGTTTAATCTTTACCTATATCCTAATCTTATTTTTTTATATGTCAAAGTGTTGACCGGAAAGCAAACCCAGGCCAGCTGCTTGGAAGGCAGCTATGCTAACTGCTAGACCACTAATGCTTGACAATATATCCTAATCATTGTTCACATTCTTTAATACAATCACATATGTTTAAAACAACTTATAAATTTGGAGATTTTTTTTTTTTTCATTTTCTTGTACTGTAGATGCTATTTAAATTGTTTATTATATTGTATGTTATTTATATCAACTTATATTTTCTTTTCTTTTTTTTTAGGTTAGTGATAAAAGATCTTAACATATTTGTGATCATTGTAATTGTATTCATGGCAGAAGTTGTAGCATAAACTGATCATACTAAGAAGTTTGTTTCATTTAACATTTGGAAAATTTTAATATAAAGTGTTAAATACTGATTAATGAGAAAATGTTTTAATTATTTTTATTAATCATCTCATCTAACGATTACATAACTTTTATATTGAATGCATATTGAAAGTTTGTGATCCCTCCAGTTTTATAGTTTGTTATAAAAAAAATTTGTTGATTACATTACTAATTTAATGAATGTTAAAATTATTTTTGTCCATAATTGCCTTCATTGATATTTTTTTATTTTTAAACAGAAAAAAAAATACTGTTCATATCAAGTGTATGTAATTAATATTAATGAGTAATAATGTTAGCGAGAAGTTGATAATCATTATTATTGAATTTCATTGCAAAAAATAGTCTTTAAATATACAATAATTGGAAATTTTAAACTATATTGAAATGTTCAAGGAAAACAGACTGCATAAAATTACTTATGTATGAAAAGCTCTTTTTGTAAAGGAAAATTTTATTGAATTGTTGAAAAGAGAATTAATATTACTGAAAATTTTTGCATAACATTTGTATTGAGATAAGTATTCATATCAAGAATTGTTATGTAAAATTTCATTTATCAATTCTTATTAGTCTCTTAAAAGTAATGAAATTCGATAAAAAAAATCATTTATATATTCATTAATGATTGTTATAAGTTACTTCTAAAAGTAGATTTAACATCAATATTCAAAAGGAAAATCTAAAGTGAGCTTACTTTATATGAAAGTTGATTAATATTTTTAGAACTCAAGTTTTGTTTGAGTGTACTAGAATTAAAAAAAAAATTCATAAAAAATCACTTTTTGTAAAAATAAATTTATTCAAAATTTTTTAAATTATTCTACAGAAAACGTTCAACTAATTCATAGAGAATTTTATTTAGCAATTGATGCAAGAACTCTTTATAATAGGTAAAGTGATATACATAAAATAAAAACTTTTACTAAATAGAATATATGCTTACAGAATATGCACTGAAAAAAATTTATACAAAGAATATATATTTTCAATCCAATTCATGAGAATATAAAACAGTGTGAAAACATTTTTTAAAATCACATGAAAGGACTCTTTCTGGAGAACAACTATTACATTGTAGATTTTGTGATTACAACATTGCTACATAAGAATAAAAGAATTTGATAGAATGAAATATCCCTTAAAACAGACATGAAACATTTTATACTAGATTTTAGCAGTGCAAATATTGTGATTTTTTTAGCTTCTCATAACCAGTGTAAATAGGCATGAAATGAATCATACAAGAAATAAAACCTTTTAATATTTCTCCTGTGTCTAAAAGACAAGTGTAAAAAATCATAGAGAGAAAAAACTTTCCAGAGCAAATTTTGTTACAGGAAATAAGCCTTTCAAATGTAGCTGACAAACAATTTCAGAAAATAAATTAAGAGCATGAAAGAATTTGTATTAAAGATAAGCCTTATCATTATAGTATGTGGGATTACAAATCTAGTGGAAAATATAGATTAAAAATTAATGAAATAAGTCCAGACTGGAAATGCAAATTTTGTGATTACAGATATACTCGAAAATATAATTCAAATCGGCATGAAAGTAATCATAAAGGAGTTCAGCTTTTCCATTGAATTAGTATGAACACAAAACAGCCAGAAGTAAATCAAAAATGCATGACAGAACGTATACTGAAGAAAAAGCTTTCCCGTGCAATTTTTTGAGTACTGGCAGATATATAGACATGAATCAAATCATATAGAAGATTATCCATTTCAGTTCATCTTCCATGCAAATAAGACTGATGAATGAATTCATACAAAAGAAAAAACCTTTCCAATGCAAATTTACATAGACAAGAAACAAATCTTACACAAGATAAGTCTTCCTAATGCATCTTCTCTGCATATAAAACTAGTGCAAAATATCATTTAAAGATACATGAATGAATTCATAGAGAAGAAAAACATTTCCAGTGCAAATTTTATGATTACAGAACTATTTAAAGAAACATAATTTACATGAGCATACAATGAACTGTGCATGATATAAACCTTTTCAATACACTTTATGTGAATACAAAACAACTTCAAAAAGTAAATTAAAAGCACATGAAAACTCATTTGGAGAAAATTTATTGCAAAATAGTTTTTGTGATATCAAAACTACTGTAAAAAGTTAGGTTAAAATTATATAGAAAATATAAAACAAGATAAATATCTTTCCAGTATAGTTTATGTGATTATAAAACATTGATAAAAGTCTTTTAAAACAACATGAAATAATTCGTGTAAAAGAAAAACTTTTTCAGTGTAATATTTATGATTATAAGGTTTTGCAGAAATCAAATGTACTTTCAATGCATTTTCTGTAATTACAAGCTTATTAAAAAGTATGATTTACTTGACATGAAAGAATTAATATAGAACTGTTTTATGGTAGTTTTTTTCAATTACTAGTCTGATCAAAAAAATAATTTATATAAGCATGAAAAAACACAGCCAAAAAATGTTTCCAATGCAATTTATGATATAACATAATAACTAAAGAGGGTGCTTTAAGTAGATACGAAAAAAGTTATACAAATGAGAAACATTTCATTTCTATCTTAAATGATGAGACTAATGTAAAACTTTTAACTATTCATAAAAAGAATCATACAAGAAAAAATTATTGCAGAGTACTAGTTGTGATTCCAGCAATAATCGAGAGAAAACTAATCATTCATGAAAACATAGTTGGAAATTAGTAATCTCCATGCTAATGAGATGATTTTAAATGTGTTTCTCAAGATAATAAGGAAATATAATTGTTTGTTTTTTTTGGAATTAGATCTAAATAAAGAAGGAAGACATACAACAAGTGTAGATATCAGAAAGTTTTGATCTGTCATTTATGTGATTATAAAAAAGCAGATAAAATTTTTATAGAAAGTCATAAAGATAATCATTTCATGAACATTACACTTCAGATTCTAATCTGAAGTCCATAATTATCTCATTCTCCAGAACATTAAATTACATTTTAAAATTATTTAAAACAAAGGTATCCAACTTTTTAATGTTTCTGGACCACATGGAAGAAAAAGAGTTGTCTTGAGTCTCATTACATTCAAAAACAATAGATAGACAAAAAAAATCTGTGCATAATTTTTATATCTGTCACTACAGATAAAAAAAATTCTCACATGATAAGTCAAATTACACAGCAGCTCATTCAGAAAATCATTTAAAATGTTGAGCAAGTCCTAAGTTTGTGATCCTTAATGCAGAAAGTATATACATCTAAGAAATAAAACATCATTGATGTATTTTATATGTTTTCTTATAAAATAAAAGATGACAACATAAAATTAATGGGATATTTGACATTGTATTTAAGAAACTAACTTAATTACACTTAATTGATTCTAGCTATTTTTATTTCCTTTCCTTAGATTAAGTTTTAATTATACTTAATTGATTCTATTTTTATTTAACTTATATATTTTAGATCACATAAAAGGGTTATTTTGAAATAAATGTGTGGTGGTTGAAAAATAATAATAAATTAGAATTAAAATAATAGATAAATGAAGAATATTGTTGGAAAAGATTAATAGAAAGGGTAATAAATGTCCTGTTATATGTATGTTTTTTATTATTTTTTTTTTTACTAGGTGTTTATTTGTATATTGTGTTTGTGGGTGATAGAGAATTTTACTATAAATTTTATTTTGCTAGTATTTAATGTTATACGATTTGCTATTTTATTTACGATTAGTATAGCATTTATCCTTTTCTTCATCTATCCTTTTTCTTATCTTGTTTGTAATTAGTTCCAAAAACATTTCTAACATTGTCTAAGGAAAAGGTTTATTCAGTTTATTTATTTATTAACAGAAGATGAACACGCTTTCAGCATGAGAAGCCAGATTCATAACCTCATAAGGTGTTTAGTATGCTGCAATATTTATAGGTAAATTGCTAATTATTTTAATTTGTTATTTACATATTCAATTTGTTTGAGGGTTGATGCAATAATTATTAGTGAATTTCTATAGTTCTTCATTTTAAATTGTATTTATTAGTTATATATTTTAAATTTTATTTAAGAATTTTGTAGTATTTATTATTTGTAGCTTTTCATATTTGTAATTTTTTTGTTTGTGTGTTTATTATTTACTATATGGCAGATAATATTTAATAATTTTTCATATATATAAATGAATATATCAAATTTCTTCTTTTTAAAGCTTGTTTTTTATATGACTATTATAAAAATAAAACTATACACCATTTCGACTATTCAAGGAACACTAAAAAATAAAAATACAAATACATAATAATAAATATAAATATCACACATTCCAACAAATCCTAAAACATTAAAAAAAAACTAAAAAATTCTCTTTTACCTCAACACCTTTTCTATTTGATAAAGTTTTGAGATTGTTGCAAATAAATATAAAAAAATGTTGACAAAGTTTTGAGATTGTTGCAATCTTAGAAAAGATGTTGAGATAAAAGAGTATTTTTTTTAAAAAAAATATTTTTTAATGTTTTTGAATTTGTTTGGAATATATGATATTTATATTTATTATTATATATTTGTATTTTTATTTTTTAGTGTTCCTTGAAAAAGATTATATTATAAAATAGTCAAAACATTGGTGTATAATTTTATTTTTATAATAATCATATAAAAAACAAATTTTAAAAAGAAGTTTGATATATTCATTTATATATATGGAAAATTCTGAACTATTTTTGAAAAGAAAAATTGTGTAGATGATATTTTAATTCGTTAATAATTTTTCTTTGACAGAAATTAGGAGTGTAAAAAAAATAATTAATATGCCTGATAGAATTAAATCTTTGAAGACTCAAATCAATTTTCATAACTGTTGTAGGCTTTATATTTTTTCTATTTCAAGTTATGTTAGATTAGATAAAAAAAATTGAATTTCTTTTCTAATTATGATTTTGTGTTAAAGTTTAAATAATTTATTTTGAATGAATTTATTAGTCAAAACATTTAATTTATCTGATTTAATTAATAAGTTTAAAGTATTTAGAAGATATTTAGATTTCAGAAGAAATTATTTTATTTTAAATTCATTTTTAAGCTGGTTTAGATTATTGTCAAATTTACTGGTATGAATAAATATCTTAATTTTAATTGGTTATTAGTGATGTTTAATAAAAGGAAAATTATGGTTAATAATAATAAGTAGCTTAGTGCTTCATCTCATTTAAATTTATCTAAGTTTATACTTTTTGCAATAGAAATTGGTAATTGATTTTATTTTACCATAGAATGTTTAGTAATATTCCACATCATAATAAAACAAAATAAGCGTGACATACGCTTATTTTGTTTTATAAATTGAATTTATCGAATGAGAAGATTTAAAATCATAATAAAATAACTTTACAAACAATTTTGGATAGACAATTTCAGTGAAGTTGCGAACTATGCTGCATCAAACTATACGATTTCAATTCCATTGAAATTCATAAACTTATTAAATGTTCCTGAATCTTGTATGGTAACAGCTTTTTTTTCCAGTACCAATGTATTCTGGTATCTACATTCCATTTTATGCTTAATTGTTTCTTTAAAACACTGGGCCAACATCATGAAATAATGTTGGGATAACTAATCGATGAATTTAAGACTCAGCATACTTTACATGCATAAAATATAGATTCATAAATAGCTTAAAATACAGCAGAAAATACAAGATAAAAATGAAACATTTTTATGCATTACAATAAATATTTTTTTAGAAATTAATTTAAAAATAAACTTTGTGTTCATTTATTTTGTTAAAGGGTTTTTATTTGATAGAAAAATATATAATCAAACTTTAATTGTTCATTTAAATATTTTTATTACTTTTTTTTAAAAAATAAAATAAAAATAAATCTTATATTCTTCATTTAGACTTCATGTTCTGAGAACAGAATAAGTTTTTATCCCAAGAAAGTGTTTGATTTGCACAATTGGTTATTATTTAAAGATTTCAATGGTAAAATAATTGCTAGTGAAGAAATTGCATTGGCGTTTTTATGGTAATAATGTTGAAGGGAAATGACTTTGTATCAAATGCAGATAGTTTATGTTGGAGAAAAGAAAGAAAAATTCTAAGGGGAGTTTAGAGAAATTTTGCATTGCCAACATCATGGTTACAAAATTACTCTGTCCATACCTTTGGCAATGGTTTTTTTTTTTGGTTTTTTTTTTTTTTGTGAAATAAAAACAAAACAATTATTGGTTGGCAATAAATAAAAAAAATAATTTTCACTTTCACCTTTTAATTTGTTGTTGTTTCAAAACATGCCAGTTGATTTTTATTTGGATTGTTTTATTGTAATTACAAAAAAAAAAAAACGATTTTCTTAGATGAAAAATAAAAAATTTTAACTGACAATTGATTTGGCATTTAGTATTATTGTTTTCATAAAAGTTGACAATACATATAATTGACCATATTTTTTCCCTCACTTTTCAAATCCAAATAAGAAATTTAAAAGACAAATAAGAATAATAAAAAATCCGAACAAATCTGTTAATTATAAGTAATAAGAGGTTCTTTGAAATTAGACATAAATTAACTTGTAAGACAATATTAGGTACTATTATGAGAAATCAAAATAAACTTTGAAAACTTATACTTAACTATTTTTTCTCCCCCCCCCCTACCCCTAAATTAAACATAAATTAACTTGTAAGACAATATTAGGTACTATTATGAGAAATCAAAATAAACTTTGAAAACTTATACTTAACTATTTTTTCTCCTCCCCCCCTACCCCTGTCTTTTTTTTCTCAAAACCAAATAAGAAATTGAAAAGACAAGACTAAAAATTCAAAACAAATCTGCCAATGAAAAGTAATAAGATGTATTAAATTATACCTTGAATTTATAAATTAAATAATATTTCCAACTAAAAAGCATTTTCAATTTATCATTTAGTTAAACCACTATTATTTTATGACATCAAAGCTGTATTCAAAGATTCAACTAAACAGAAAATGGAATGTCAATACCCAAGTATATTGGTATCTTTTTTTCTTGCTAAATATAATGTTCTCAAATCTCAAATGTGAATTTTTTAGTCGTGTTTTCTTCATGACTTAAGTAGACGCATTAGTGCATTGTACAATTTTTTTTTCAAAAAGTTTTATGTATAGTATGAATTAGCATATATTTAATAAAGTGTAGTACAATGAGCAATAAATCCAAAAAAAGTAGTAAAATACTTGCATTAAATGACAAAAAAACTTAATGATTTAATAAGGAAAAGTAAGAAATCATTCTGAAATCGGCCATTTGTTTCAAAAGAATGAATCATTGGTGAGAAAAATTATAAAAAGATGCAATTTCATGCTAATGCCACTCATGCTTCTGAAGCAGCTAAAGTTGTAACTAAAGTAAGGGATAATTTTATGGTTAAAATGGAAAAGCATTAAATCTATGGTTAAATGATACGAATCATATGTTCCAGTTTATGATCTTGTGTCAAAAATCCTTAAGTCTCTATGAAGAATTTTGCTGCGAATCTGCTTCACACATTTCCAAGCTCTTCATTGAAAATAGGGGGTGATTGTATCAATTATGTTTAATAATGAATCTGCTGCTACATTTTGATTAAAATTTAGAAGGAATGTCTGGAACAAGTAATTTGATTGTATGAAACAAAATTGTGAATGATTGAACACTAACATAGTACTGTAAATATATTATGTAAAAGTAATTTATTAGTCTATTATGACTTATTTTTAAAAATTTTGTTTATATTATAATCTTAATTTATATATACATACTATACATGTAATGGTTTTATATATATATATGTGTGTGTGTGCTGAAAAGTACTACTGTTTTGTATACCTATAGTACAATAAACAATATTTAATGTATTGTAATCAAGATTTGTCAACAAAATATGACTGTACAAGAGCACCTTGGAACAAAATATAACATAGTTCATGGTTTCACTATATTTATTGCCTTAAAACAAATGTAACTTGTTAAAAGAAGCAGATCAGTGATGTTATATTATTAAAAGAAGATGAGAATGATCACTTTGTATTATTGAATTGAAAATAGTGATCTTAAAAATAATTTATTTAGAGGTAAACAATGGAAATTATATCATTTTAAATTCTAATCCTGGAAAGAAAATAAAAACTAAGTTGATTGATATTATGAATGTTATGAGAAATAAAAAAAAATTTTGATAGAGCTACTTATTTAAATTGTTATCCTAAGGATTATACTACTCCTGTAGTTGTCTATAATCTTAAGTCTCAAAAATAATCTTCCTTTAAAATCTATTTTTAATTTTTTAGGAACGATTGCTTATAAAATTTCTTATAAATTTTTTTTTAAAATGTTTTAGAGGACAATTTTGTTTTTGATAGTTTAGACATTGAAAATATGTACCAATCTATAGATAAAATAAAAAGTATTAATGTATTTATGTTTTGGGAAAATGGATATTTTTCTGCATAAGATTCAATTTGGCCATGATTTGCTTTTGCTATTAGAGGATTCAATGTATTTTATGTGTATTCTATAAAATTAAAGTAGGTTGAGTTACTGGTTACATTATTTATGCTCTAATGTGTTTTGTCTATGTTGATTTTTTTTACAGAGTAGTGTTATTAATCAATTTTATGTTTTTTTTAAATTACTTGCTAGATATGTTGATCATTGTTTGTTTGTTATTGAGAAAGATAATAATAAATATATTATTACAATCAAAAGCATTCAAACTTCAAAAAAATCCTTCAATTTTAATAGTTGATAATACCTTACTTTGTAGTCATTGTATTAAAGATAAAAGTTTAAGAATTATTATAAAGCCTATGGTTTGTCAACGCTTTACACATAAAAAAATTAGTAAATTTTTATTATAATAATAATTTTGAAAGTAAGACTTATATTCAAAGAAGTCAATGTGTTTCTGATTATATTGAAATGAGTTCTAATCATGTATTTATTAAGAATATTGTATTTAATAAAAATATCTATGAGACTGATTTTAATAAAAAAAATTAATGTTGATTACAAAAAAGATTTTATTTCTTTACCATTTTATCAATTGTAGATTGATTTAAGAATAATCATTTATTGATGGTATGAAAGTTGCTTGGAAGAAAGGCATTGTTTTTAATTCATTATTAAATAATTCAAAACAGTCTTTTGATAGTAAATGTATTCCTGGTATAGTTTATAAGATTCCTTACTACATTTATTTATAAAATTTATATAAGTTAAAGTAAATTAAGTCTTAATGAAAGAGTTAAAAATACATATCAGGTATCATAACTCTTTTGTATATTCATAAACTGAATATGGGTTATAAAATATTTGACAATGCAGAGGTTATTTATTATTTTAAAACATGAATTTTAAAGAAGAGTTAAAGAAACACTGATGATAAATTTTCTTGATTCTGAAGCCACCAATCTTATGAAAATTTCCTTTGATAGTAAAGATAAATGGTTTTTGAAATGAATTATGGGATTGAATCCTGTTATGTATGTGTGTGTTATGTTTTGCTGATTTTCACTTGAAAATGTCTTTTTGTGCATTAGACAAAATGATGATCATAAGGGAATTTTAGTACAAATTTTATTATTTTGCTAATATTTAATAATAAATGATTTTCTGTTTTATAGTAGTTAAATTGTATAAAATATTTTTGCAGTGATTTCCTGTAAGAAGAATCTACATTCCATTGCACTGACTTCATTAAAGAAATTACCTTTTCTTTGAAGTAACTTCCACATTATTATGGCTTGGTCTTAATATTACTACTTTTAGTATCTGAAGAAAAGAAATAATGCTTTTTCGAATATTGAGTAAGTTTATTTTATTAATAATGATATTCTTCATCTATTTTTATTCATAAAATGAGTAGAAAGTACAAATGTGAAAGTTAATAGTTACTAACATTATGGTAAAGCCCTTATAAGATATAATGCAATATTTTTTTTTAACTAGAGAACATTATTTTAGGTTTACTAAATAATTAGAAAATAATAAATTATTCATCTCTCTGGATATGGGCTTTAAAATTTTTTGAATGTTAATTTTGTAGAAATGATTTCAAATATTACTTTTTAATAATCATAATCCAGTCAGTACTAAAATAATCATTTATATAGAATGTTATAATGGTAATGATAAAATATTTTATAGTTAAAGTACTGATATTGGTCATTATTTTAGAAAGCGAATGTAAAATTAAAATATGTTCACTTGATATGATTGTTAAACTCCAATACTGAGCATAATTTTTTTTTTTATTTACTCAAATTGATGTATTTCTCATTTTCAGTTTTGCTCAGATTATGAATCAAACTAAAACATTTTAGCTTGTGCAGCCTCTATGCATTACTGGACGTTTAGAGCTATTATCATAGTACATACATTTAAATAACTCACTTAATGTATGAAGGAGAGTATGATTGTGTTTTCTTGTAGGTATATGATGATGGTATTTTAGTTGTATTTATATATTGTACTATTTCCATCATCTAATATAAGTATTGAATGTCTTTAGAAAAATTTTAACATTATTTCAATATTATTACAAATAACTAATTTCTTAATTTTTATTATTAATGCTTAATCCAAAAGATCAAATCTTAAATTAAGTAGGATTTTAGCCTTTCAAGCTAAAGCTTATTAAGTAAGAATTTTTTCAGAAAGTAGAATTTCCAAGTAAGTTTAGAATTTTTTCATACAAAGGTAATATCTCATTCACTGAGATATCATAATTGAATAATCAGTACTAATCCTGCTATTATACCACTAAAATATCACATGATCCCCATTTCCTATGTTTACACAAGCTGTTAGTACAGTAACAAATTCTTCATACAGTTATGCCACCCAGTACATGCCTTAGTAATCAATAGATGCATTAGCTAGAAACTAATGTGGGATATTGGATGAGTAGATACTAGATGGGGATTTTATGCACAAACCTTCTTGTATCCATTGATTATTAAAGCTTGCACTGGGTGGCACTACTGTATAGAGAGTTTGCTAAAGGGATTGATAAAGAAATTAACAGTGTTTTCATATAATAAAATATTATATAGCTAGAATTATATGGAAGGGTTAGTAAAGGGGTATTAGATTACTTAGAAAAAGTACAAAGGGAAGTAGGAAGACATGTATTAGATGCAGATGTGTGGATGCAAAGAAGGCAATTCAAGGAGAAATGGGATGGTCAAGTTTATATATGAGAGATGCAAAAAGCAAAATGAAAATGTTTAGTAGATTGCAGTTTATGGATAATAAAAGAATAGCCAAAATAGTATTTAATTGGGTTATGAGTAAAAGGCAGGCAACAAGATGGGTGAGAAAGGTAATGCGTTATGCAAAAGATTTGGATAAAGAATTATATCAGTATACTTGTACAAAAGGTGGGATGATTGTGTTAGGAGGATTGTTGAGTGTTATAGTGGTAAGGAATGGGATAAAAGAATAGATGCATTAAAAAAGAATAGAGAGTTGGAGAGATGGAGAACTAGTATAGAGAGTAAAAAGAGTTTAAATATATGTAGAAGTAAACGGAACATTGTGTGTGAATTAATTTATGATAATAGCAAGGAAAGTAGTTTACTGTTTTAGGCTCGAACGGGATCTTTAGCAACAAGGGAATATAAACGTAAATGGAAAAATATGGGTGATTTAGTCTGCAAGCTGTGTGAGGAAGGCATAGAAAATATTAGGCATCTGTTGATTCAATGTAAAGAGTATAAATAATGAAGTTATGGAAGGCTAAATATAAACAAAAGTGATTATACAGAAAGTGGGTTATTAGTTTTTATACTGGGTTTGGGAACAGATAAGGGGGATTTAGATATGAAGGCCATGGAGTTGACAAAGATTATGTTGTGGAAATGGGATGGAGCAGGATATGGGGAAACTTAGCGTGAGGAATGGAAAGGAAAGGTATAGTGGCTAACAGGTTTCTCTGGACATAGTTGCTGAGAGATTCCTGACTCTGTATAAGGAGAAGTCACAGTGCATCACATATTGTAATCCTGCTATTATTAGCTATTAGACAAAGTATGAAGATACTCTTGAGGTGTTTTATCTTCCTTAAATTCACAACTACCACTTGGCTACACATTAGGAAAAAAAATTTTTTTTAAAATTACTCTATAAGAAAGTAAATTTAAATATTAGTTATTGAATGAAAATAAATAATGAAATTTCTATTGCTTGGATATTCATAAAAGGTTTGAGATCAGAATGAGAATTAGAATCATGACCCATGTAATTTGAGAGCAAGAATCCCCAATTCTGTCACTATACCATACAAGACAATCATTAAACATATGATACTGTTATATTATAGACTGTGGTCTATCTATAGTTTCATAATTTGTTACCACCTGACATTTTAGCGAGGAAAACAATGAAGAAATGAATATATAAGAAATGACCTGTTGTTATTGCATTTGTGAAGCAGACTTTTTAAGCAAATATGTATTTATCCAATTCAAAACAATGAAAAGAAGTAATTCCACAATAAGTTAAATTATAGTAAGATTATAGTATGAAACTATTGATAGAGTAGATACTAAGCATGATTTAACTGTTGCTTATATTTTAGCAAACATAGATTTTTTATTATTATCAACTACAAATATCTTGGTCTGATTCTTAATACAGTTGGAAATATAATGGATAAAATTAATCATAGAATTAAACTGGGATCGTTTGTATTTGTAGAAGTTATTTTAATGTTAAAATATGTTTGCCAAAAATGGTTTTATACACCTGTTTTACCACCTTTTACTAATGGATCTGAGACTTATAGGGTTAATAGAAGAATGATACGGAAACTTCAGATCACTCAGTAAAGTATGAAGAGATGTATGTTGAGAGTAATCAGAAAAAACCAAAAGTTAAATTATTTGATGAGAGAACAAACAGATGACATTAAAATAGTTAAAAACATTGAATTTGGAGTTGGGTTGGATAAATTTCATGAAGAGATGATGATGAATGAATGAATGGTAAAAGTTTTAAAGTGAATCCCATAAATGTTGTAAACCATATGTGAGATTGATGAATTAAGGGATTTTGTTGGTATGATGTAAAGAAGGGAGGCCTTGGATCAGAGAAAGAGACTCAACCTGGAGAGACTATCATCCTGCAGTGGATCAATAAAAGTTGAAAATGATAATGATAATCAGTATTACATATATGGAACTACTAATAAAAAATATTTTAATTTGTTTGTGGTCATTATATTACTTTTCCTAAACTAATGACTCTTGATTTATGATATTGTTATTATGTAGAGTCCAAGTGAACTGAATTACCCCACATAAATGCAGTTGCAATAATTCACCCCATCAAATACAATACCACTTCATCTGTTGTCTATAAACAATGAATCCATGACTTGCTTTAATACAATTAACATTAATGCAAATAGTGAATTGTATAGAATGGTGACATAATGTAAAACCTTAAGTTAATAAGATTCTCATATTGCAGTATGAAATTCATCAGGGTAATACCATCTATATCTGGTCATTCTCTGCACATCCAAGTGATAATAAAGCCTTTATAATTGAATAACACCTAATGAATGCAGTTCCAATTATACAGATCAGAAGAATCTGTTTTTGGAATGTGGAAATAAAAATATTTATATAAATAAAATGCATGCCTTATAAGTATAGGCAGAGATTACCAGAATCAGTTTTGTTAAATACTTTTTCCAATGATTTTATATGCATATTATTTGAACAATGAAATTAATATAGGAGTATTATTTCTTCCAGTGTAAAGCTTTATATTATTCCACTTGATGATAATCTTATTGGCCACAATTCTTTTATCCTTTAATTTTATTTATTGAATTTGGCTGTGTTGTCATTATCAGTCCATTCTAGTACAACAATGATAAATTCACTTTTATGTTTCTTATAAGTACTTTTGTTTAGCAAATTTTTAATTATGTTTATTGATTTTTTGTGGGTTACTGATTTGTACAGCTCTGTTATGTCCAGTAACATGAGTCTGTACCCATCCTTTATAAAGGAATATTAAATTGATTGAACCAGCTCACAGAATGATTTGATGGTGTATTTATCAAATCCTAATTGTTTTTTAGCGATTCTGTGATGGTGTTTGTAGTAATATGCTTTACCAAAATCCACCGTTAATCATAGAGGATAGTTCTCTTTTACACATATAGTTTAATATTTGAGAACATCTTTGGAGGTATTGCAATTGACAGGTACATCTTTAGTTACTTGCTTGATTATTGTGCTTTCTTAATATAGTGTTTATAAATTTGTCTTTCATAGATATTATGCTATATGTTACGATTTTATCGAATTTTAATCTCTCAATTTTTATTTAGTTTTTTTGTGTGTAATCTGCTTTGTCATTAATTGCTTTTTTAAGGAAGATACTTTAATCTAGATTGTGAATTTATTAGTTTTGAATTGCTTTAATCCAACTGTTATTTGGAGGTTTGTTAGGCAGTAATTTTAGTGTTTGTGTCTTCTTGTGCTCTCAACTTATTATTAATAACTGTATTTTTTTTTTTAATTTTGTTTATAATTTTAATTTATATATTTGTAGTACATATATAAAAAGTCATCTGTGCTATATGTGTGTGTATTGAAAAGTACTGTATATTTGCAGTTCAATAAACAATAAAAGTTTATCAACAAAGGTGAGCTATTATACTTGATGTATGTAAAGTGAGTTTCAAACAAAATATAGTGGATATCACGACTCCATTATACATTCCATTATATTGATTACCTTATAGTATTGTTGTCTGCATGTTTATGTCACAATTTTAATAATGTTACTTTTCTTTTAAAAAAGAAATAATACTTTTTATAATATTAAAATTATTTTATCAATAATTCTACTTTAAATCTGTTTTTATTCATAAAATGATGTAGAATCCATAACTTTGACATTAATAATTGCTAAGGTTATTTTTAAAACCTTGCATTTAAAATTGTCTTTACAGTAATATTAAACATAATGCAGCATTTCTTTTACTAGGAACATTATTTTAAGTTTATTAAATAATTAGAAAGGATTAAATGAATCATTCATAAAAAAATTTTGAGTGTTAAATTTTTTGGAAGATAAGTGGTTTAAACTATTGCTTTTTAATAAATGAATGTAACCTAGCCAGTGACAAGTCATTTACGTAGAGCATTTTATTGATGATGACTAAATATTTATCAGTTTATCTCTTGACATTGGCCACTATATTAGAAATTGAATATAAAATTATTTATTGTATGCTAAGTTGTTTGGCCTGTCGACCTTCAATACTGAGCATAATAATTTCTTTCATTTCCTCAAATGATACTTTTCTCAAACGTGAAATAAACTAATGCATTTTATTTCACAAACTTTCTTTTCTTTGCTGGTATTTTTCAGTTAATTTAGAAAAGAGTGTGTGTATGATTATACTCAGTATACAATTGTAAATTGTTGAATAACTAGATAGCTTCAATATTGTTTAATTCAAAGGAAAAATGCTAAAGCTTATTAACTAATATTTTTTTCCAAGTAGTTGAAGAATTTTCAAGCAAGTTTATATTTTTTTCATATAAAAATCCTATACCCAACCACTGAGATTATTACAGTTGATTAATGAATAGTTATTTTCATATTTTTGGCTATGGAATAAAATATGTACTTACTGTGTGAAATGTTATCTATTTTAAGTTTCATAACTACACCAATTATAATTTAGTAAGAAAAGCAATGAAGAAATTATTCCATAAGAATGTATATATTTGTTATTGAATGAATATAAATAAATAGCTTACTGCTTAAAAGTTCATAAAAAGTCGAGGCCAAAAGTGGCAGCTGGAATTGTGATCCACAGACTTTGAAGTCAAGAATCCACTATTCTACTTTGGAGGGAAAATATTGAATTTATGATACTATTGACACTATAGTAGGAGATTGATTGATAGTTTCATGATCTACTGCCAACTGACACTTTCGAAAGCGCTTAGCATATATAAACTTATAAATAAAATTAAACTTCTCTAATAAGCGTGTTAGTGCAGAATTATTAGTATTACCATTTAAGTGATGTATTTTGATAAATTTATTTCAGAATATGACATTATCTTAGGTGTTTATCTTGATAATCCAAAACTTTAATTGTTATTGAAATGCTTATAGAATCAAATGGCTTTTAATCTATAAATACAAACTATAATATCAACTTATAGTCATTAGTTCTTTTTATAAAATTTATCAATAATTAGTTGTATCTCATTTTTCCAAAATCACTTTAATGAAATTGTTGCTTTGGGTGATTAAATTCCAAAATTCAATATAAATAAATAACTTATTATAAATAAAAGAGTTGTAATCATATTGGTAAAGATGTTATATAGATTATTTTTTATCACTTTTCTTAATTATCATTATTACTACTGAATTCTTCCAGTTATCTGGTACACAGACATTTTGTTATAGCCTTATCAACAATTTTTCTATTTTTTCATCTGTTTTTTTTAGGATATCAGTAACAATTCAATCATGTCCTTGGCTTTTTGTTTTTTCATAGATTTAATTGCATGTATCACTTTTTCATTTAATATTATTGGCAATTCAGATGTAATAACTATAGAAGAAATACTTAGTTTTCTTGTTCTTCATTACTATATAATTCTCTATACAACTCTTCAATACATTTCATGATGTCATCTTTCTTTTTAATAATATTTCTACCCTATTCCCAGAAATAGCCTTTCTTCCACTATTAAGATGTTATTTTCTACGTTTATTCTTTTCTAGGTTTGTTTACCATTTCACATTTATATTTTTTAATATCATTCATTATTAATCTTTTTTCATATCATTTTATAAAACTCTAGATAGTAATTCTTAATGGATTATTTTGAAAAATGTTCAGATTTCTTCTTCTTTCATTGTTTTGTCTAAATAAAATTTATTGGTAAATTTCTGCTTTTGTATATCATCTATTTTTATTTCAATTCTTATTTTTTATTGATTTTTGCTAAGTCTGAACCATCTTCAAAACCTTTTAATATTGTAAAATAATTTGCAAGTTCCAATTTAAATTCTTTGGAGTGTTTCTGAAGTATAGGAATATCAACTATTAATACTATTTTTTATATATTTTACATCATTCTAATCAATGATTATTTCCAATCTTGAAATACATATTTTATGTTAGTCAAAATATCTGATTCTGTTGTGCTTTCATTTGTTTGTTTTCATGTCTTTTTCTCTTTAGCATTTGCCATAGAGAAAGAATTCATAATGTAGTTTTTTGTGAACTTCACAATTCTCCGACCTCTCATTTTTGTCACCATAATCAAATTTATTTATAGTACTTTCGTTTACCAATGTTATTTATTAAAGTCTTCTACAATAATTTTACAACATTGTTTGATCTTGTGAAAAACAGTTGTATACCCATTTAAAAATTCTCTATTACTTCATCACAGTAAGAAATTGTTGAAAGAATAATATTGAATTATCTGCATTTGGTATCTTCTTTTAATTTGAATAATTAATCTTGCCATGTCTGATATATTATCAATCTTCATGATGTTCTTTCAATTTTTATTAGTAATAAATCTCACTCCACATGTCTTTCAAAATATGTATGTCTTAGTAATAAAAAATATTCCCACTTTATAAATGAATTTTCTCTTCATTTTTTTGTTGTACCCTTTAATACTAGACAATTCTACTTTGTACAATCTTCATTTCATTAAAAGTGATCTGCAATTGTAGATACCTAAATAAAATATTGTCATCTAAAGATAATCTGGGTCTGCAATCAGGGGTTTCTTAGGATTGCCTTGCTTCAACTACTAATCTGCTGGTTTGGCTATTAATTTTACATCTTTCTGGAAATAAGGACTATAAAAGCTTAATGAAATATATAAAAGAATACTAAAACAAAACTGACTTAAGATTTCAATATTATCAAAAAATGTATAGATTTCTTTTCATTATCATCAATTCTTTGGATTGCATTGAGCTAAATACTGATTATTATTTTAAAGTATCAAACATTGTTATGCTAATTACTGACATAGATCATATGGTTACACATTTGAAGATTATTTCTTAGCAAAGAGTCAGATTTTATTATTTTTTAATTTTCTTGTTCATTATATATATATATATAATAATATTTCAAATCGATGTCTGTATTTCTTTAAAATAATATACTTAACTTTATAAATAAATATTTGAAAATACAGTAATTAAAAGTCTATAAAAATCATATGTATAACTATAACTTAGAAGTGCTTTTACTACCTTGTAGCTTTGTCAACTATTACATTTAAAATGTCAGCTTTATTGTCAACTTTCCCATAATTCAATGTCAACTTTCCCATAATTCTGTGAATGTAGTTTTTTAATTTTTTTTATATGAAGATAATTATTGCTATTGATGCTATAATAGTAACAATAACAGCAGCAATGCAGACCACACAGAACAGAAAACTATTTGCTTTTGAAAATCATAGTTTTAACATCTACATGTGATGATATATAAATATCAAAATAATTTCTTAAGCTTAATCTTTATCTTGATCCTGAGAGGCAATATATATATAATATAGGGAGCCTACCAATAACTCAAACAAGTTCTTATTGATAAGTGCGGTAAGAGAAAGATTTTTAAAATCTTTATCTGGAATATTCCTATCCCCAGACCAATTGGTTTCAAGCTTTTGGCTCACCTCAGTGAGGAGCTAGAATATTCAAACACTAGATCTAAAATATCAATTCAAAATCCAGCACTTATTTAATATGTAACATTTAAGTAGAAAATATGAAATTTTCGGACATGAAAATCTTCTAACATAAATAACTATATGGGACTGAACCAAATTCAGATCTACCATGTATTAATAGCCTTAGCATTGCCAAAGCCTCAAAGGCAAAATTATAATAATCAATAAAGCAAGTCATATATTGCTTGACATTGCTTTTATAAGCTTGTATTTACAAATATGTAATATAGGGAGTGTACCAATAGTCCAAACAAGCTCTTATTGATAAGTACGATAAGTGAAAGATTTTTAACATCTCTATCTAGAATATTTCTATTCTCAGATCAATTGGTTTCAAGGTTTTGGCTCATCTCAGTGAAAGGTTAGAACATTCACACACTAGATCTAAAATATCAACTCAAAACCCAGCACTTATTTAATATGTAACATTTAAGTAAAAAATCTGAAATTTTTGGACATGAAAATGTCTTTAACTCCAGCTATCTAACTTAAATATCAATAAGAGCTTGTTTGAGCTATTGATACATTCCCTATATTACATATTTGTAAATACACGCTTATAAAAGCAATGTCACGCAATATATGACTTGCTTTATTGATTATTATAATTTTGCCTTTGAGGTTTTGGCAATGCTAAGGCTATTAATATATTGGAGATTTGAATTTGATTCAGTCCCATATAGCTATTTAAGTAAGATAGCTGGAGTTGAAGATATTTTCATGTCCGAAAATTTCAGATTTTCTACTTAAATGTTACATATTAAATAAGTGCTGGATTTTGAATTGATATTTTAGATTACATATTAAATAAGTGCTGGATTTTGAATTGATATTTTAGATCTAGTGTCTGAATATTCAAGCTCCTCACTGAGGTGAGCCAAAAGCTTGAAACCAACTAATCTGGAGATAGGAATATTCTAGATGGAGATTTTAAATA
This sequence comes from Epiperipatus broadwayi, assembly GCA_028023455.1. Lineage (NCBI taxonomy): Eukaryota > Metazoa > Onychophora > Udeonychophora > Euonychophora > Peripatidae > Epiperipatus > Epiperipatus broadwayi. The sequence continues at coordinate 23,228 of JAQFVV010000047.1, forward strand.
TCTTTCTCTTACCACACTTGTCAATAAGAGCTTATTTGAGCTATTAGTACACTCCCTATATTACATATTTGTAAATACAAGCTTATAAAAGCAATGTCACGTAATATATGACTTGCTTTATTGATTATATATATATATATTACTCACTGCTGAAATTCTTTAATCACAGATGTTTAAAACTCTAGGTGTATTACTTTACAATTTATGATTTTAGAAATAACTATTTGATTTTCTCATGTAGCAGTTGCTATTTATGACTCCATATATGTTTATTGCCTTTTTTTTTTTTTTTAGGTTAGTGGTAATAAAAGATTATAACATACTTGTGATCATCATGATTGTATTCATAGCAGAAGCCATAGATAAATTGTCCAAATTGAGGAAATGTATCCCATTTAATATTGAAGAGTTTTATGTAAAATGTTAACCATTGAGTAATAAGAATTATTTTCATTACCTCAAGTAATAATTATACTATTTACTTAAGTGCATTTTGAAATTTTTTCAATTATTACAGTTCTACGGTTTCTTATAAAAAAATTATGAATTAGATGACTATTTCGATGATTATTAAAATTACTTTTATCAGTAATTGCCTTTATTGATGTCTTAATGACAGAGAAAAAGCATTCTATCTTAACATTAATATGAAATGCTGTTTGTGTAATTAAAATTCAAAAAAAAAAATAATTTTAAATATTCAGAAATTAGAAATTTTCAACTATAGTGAAACTTTCAAAGGAAATAAACTGTAGGAAAAGCTTTTTTTGTAAAGGGAAATTTTATCTGAAGCTGTTTCATAATTACCTTATTACTCAAGATATGGCAAGATAGAGTAAAATGTGAAAGTAATTAAATTGTGGAAAGAAGAATTAATGTTTCTAAAAAAAATTTGCACAATGTTTATATAATCATGATTATGCATTTGTTTATCAACTGTTTTAGACATTTAAGAATGATAAGATTTAAATATCATCAAAAAAATCTTATATACATTACTTAGTGATAATTGTAGGAAGTTATTCCAAAAAATTGGTTTAACAGAAGTATTAAAAAAAACTTCTACTTGAAGCCATTTTTAGGCTTATTAACAAATAATAATGTTATTTTACATAAAAAAACGACGAATATAATTACAAGTTCAGCTTTTATTTGAGTTCACTAGAAAAAAAAAAAGCATTAAGAACTTAATAGGATTTCACAAAAACCATTTCCTTATATAAAAATCTATTAAAATTTTTTTTAATCATTTATTTAAAAAACTTAGCAGCTGTTTACTAGAATGATTATGACATGTAATAAAGAAATATGATTTAGCAACTGATGGATTTTAATTGTCATCGATATAATGAAGTTGGTAAAAGGGAAATTTTTCATATATAGAATATGCAATTGTATAACATGTATTGGATATAATTTTTAATTATATGCAAATAAATGTTTTTACAAGGAATATGTATTTTCAGTGCACATTATGTGACTACAAGACAACTGTAAAACATAATTTAAAAACCCATGAAAGGACTCACACTGGTGAAAAACCTTTCCCTTGTAATTTTTGTGATTACAAAGCTGCTCATAAGCAAAATTTATATAAACATGAAACAAAGCATACTGGAAGTAAGCCTTTTCAATGCACTTTATGTGAATACAAGTCAGGAAGGGAAGATCGCATAAAAATACATGCTAGGATTCATAGTGGGGAAAAACCTTTTGGATGCAGGTTTTGTATATACAAATGTAGTCAAAAATCTAGTTTAAAAATTCATGAAAGAACTCACACTGGAGAGAAACCTTTCAAATGTAAACTTTGTGATTACAAAACTAGTCAAAAGCCTAATTTATCTGAACATGAAAGAAATCATAAAGGAGACAGGTCTTTCCAATGCATATTGTGTGAATACAAAGCAACCTCTAAGCGGATCTTAAAAATGCATGAAAGAACTCATACTGGCGAGAAACCTTTCAACTGTAATATTTGCGATTACAAATCTGCTTACAAATCTAGTTTACTCAGACATAAAATAAATCATACACAAGATCAGCCTCTCCAGTGCAATTTTTGTGATTACAGAACTGCTCATAAGAATAATTTACTTCTGCATGAAAGAAATCATACACAAGATAAACCTTTTCACTGCACTTTATGTGGATATAAAACAACTTCAAAAGGTAAATTAGGAACACATGAAAGAATTCATAGTGCAGAAAAACCTTTTTCTTGTAGGTTTTGTGATTACAAAGCTACACAGAAGTTTCATTTAGATCAACATGAAGCAAAACATACTGGAGATAAGCCTTACAAATGTAGTATGTGTAATTATAAATGTGCTGGAAAATATAGTTTAAAAATTCATGAAAGAATTCATACTGGAGAAAAACCTTTTCAATGCCATTTTTGTGTTTACAAAGCTGCTGTAAAAAGCCGTTTAAATTTACATATAAAAAAATGTCATACACTAAAAAAACATTTACATAGTAATAATTGTGATTCTAGCAATGCTCAAGTAAAAATTATAATTCCTGAAGGAATAGAGACAGGAAGCAGTAATCTCCAAATAAATATATATGATCTTAAATCTGCTTGTCAAGATAATTGTACATGTAATTATTGTTTGAAGTTAGAGTTATATAAAATAGAAAAATGTACACCAGAGGTAGATGATATCTGTAACAAAGTTTTTACTTGTCCTTTATGTGATTATAAAGATGTAGATAGAAGAGTTATGGAAAATCATGAAGATCATCATTTCACTATTGATACACTTCAGATTCTAATCAGAATCCCATAATTATTTTATTTTTCAGAATGTTAAATTACATTTCGAAATCATTTTAAAGAAAGTTTTTAATTATATCTGACTATTAAAATGACAAAGTATTTATATATCGAATGAGAAATTATTCATACAAAGTTCAGAGATATTTTAGTGTGTTGTGGCAGTCAACACCCAATAGCATCATTTATTTTCTATTGTTCTTTGTGCAAATAAAATCAGAAACATTTATTGCTGGTAGTTAACATTAAATCAATTGCTTATATTTTTTAATTTAAAAAAATTATTTTGTATTTTATGAAGAGAGATCAGAAATGCTCTGGAAGGGAAAGTTAACATAAGTCACTATACTGAAAACGTTATCTGTAGAAGTGTAAGATATGCTTTAAGAAAATATTTACATTTATTTTGATACCTAGTCTAATAAAAATCTTTTTTATTAGATAGGCATTTTTGCCATCTTTTTTCTGAATGTCTTTTATATCAAAGAAAGCACAATATAGTTTGTGATTTTTGTTAAGAAAATTTTATGTATTTAATGATCATTTACAAAATTCTCATTTAGATATTGTTCCCAGATTTTTTTACTATCTCAGCTGCAAATTGGTAGCAATCAAGCAAATATCTTCCACAAAAGATCATTCTTAAATTTAAGACATAATGTCTTAGTGCATATTTAATTCTAACAAACTATTTTTATCATTAGAGTTTGTATATCATTATTTTATTGATTGATTAAAGGTGGAAACAAATGTCCCAAAGAAAGCTGTATTTTAAAGCAGAAAAATTCTATATTTAAAAAAAAAAGTCTACTTTATCTTGCCTTTGTTACATATATGATATGACTTGTTAAAATTTTATTTTCCTTTATTAAAAAAAAAAAAAAAAGAATTTTCTTTCATATGATATTGTCAGCAAATATATAAAGTTGTAGTTGTAGAAAATCAATGGTGTAATATTCATTTGAAATACACAAAAAGTGTACATATTTGTTTATAGTGTTAGATTTTATGTATGTAGAACTTATATATGCAATTGTTAAATCTGTTGAATGGTTAAAATATTTATGTCTATATGGTGAATTTATTCATGATTTTCTTCCGTAAATTTGGAATTGGATCCAAAGTGCCCTCCCCCCACCAGTTAATTAAATATGATTACAATTATATCATGGATCAATCTTAAAAAAGCCAACTCTGCAATTAAATTGAGTTATTATTAATTCAGTATTAGAACTTAAAGTCACAACCCCCTAGAATTATTGTTAGCAGGAATGTATATCGATTAAAATTATCTCAGATATATGCCTGTCTATACTAGGAAGCTTATATAAATAAATTATTGTATTTGTGAGGATTGACGATATGTGCTCTATTATATAAGCATATTAATATTATAATATGAATATGAAAGATTCATGTTTTAAAATTAATTAGAAATGTTGGACACTTTGCAAATCACTACTATTGTTTTCTAGTGTGTGTGTGAACTAAAATTTGAAAGATAATTGAGAAATCGCTTATTAAAGCAATAATCAAGTATATAAAAAAATGTCATAAATTTTTGTAAGATAGTCTGAAAAATAATCATATTTTGATAAAAAAATGTATTTTGCCTGATTTGTAAATAAACTATTGTTTTGTTTTTTGTTTAAATAATGTATTAACTCCTTTATATGTAATATTGTCTAGTCTGTATATTTATTATATGTTAATTTCATTGAGAGTAACTTATGTTCTATGAGATCTAGCCAAGTATTGCAAATAGTGGCTGTATAGTGATCATCGTCATCATATTAAAGAATATATTTTCAAATCTTACTTAAATATATATATATATATGCTGGTCTATGTCTTTATGTTTAATGTCAGGTGGCATCCGAATCAATTAAAATAAATCCTAAATAAATTAAACATACATAGAAAGACAGTTACAATATATATAATAAATTTAAAGTATATGTATATTGTGAGGGTACCACATGAGCCTCACCTAAAATAATTTATGTTTGTTTATGAATTTAATTGTGCCTATATCAAATCAGGCTGCAGAAAGGAGTTTGCTATTAACTGAAAGGAGACCCTTTGATTCCTCTTGGAGGCCTTAAAGGAACCGAGCAGGGCAAATTTCTAATGTCCACTCCATACGTTCTTGTCGTTGCAGCTGTTATTACTATGTGATTATTCATATAGTATACGAACATGGACGGGCTGCTCACCAACACGATTAGCCAGCATGGTGAGTTTATTGGCTTTTTACCTCTGAGTTTAGGATCAAGAAACACCATGGTCTTTCTTCTCAGTGCCTGATAAGGCAGAATGAATGTTTGTGTAAATGATAAATATTTTTCCCATACATATATACAATTATGACCGACAAAAATAAAGCATGGCCCTTATTCCCAGAAAGCTGTAAAGTCACCAACCAAGGCAGCGGTTGGTGGCCAAAGGCGGAGGGTGCTAAGAACCCCTGATTGCGGACCCAGGCTGCCATTTGATGACAACTTTTTATTTAGGTACTTACAACTGCAGATCACTTTCAAGTGAAGGAAGATTGCAAGAATTAGAAGAAGAACTGTCTTATATTAAATGGGACATTATTGGACTTTGTGAACTTAGAAGAAAAGGAAAAGAAACAATTGATTTAAAAAGTGGACATATACTCTATTATAAAGGCACACATATTGGAAATACAAGTGGAGTAGGATTCATTATAAATAAAAAGTGGAAGAACAATATTGTGGAGATTGATGGTGTATCGAACAGAGTGGCAAGATTAGTTATACAACTTAATAGCAGATACCAAATGCAGATAATTCAGGTTTATGCCCCAACAAGTTCTCATAGTGATGAAGTAGTAGAAGATTTTTATATGGATGTACAAAAGGCTTTTGATCAGAGTAAACAACATTTTAAAATTGTTATGGGAGACTTTAATGCTAGAATTGGTAGACAAATGAAAGATGAAATTGCTGTAGGTAATTTTGGTTATGGTAATAGAAATGAGAGAGGACATAGACTTGTGGAGTTTGCAGAAAAAGAAAAGCTTTATATTATGAATTCATTTTTTGAGAAAAATGTTAAAAGGAAATGGACATGGAAGCATCCAAATGAAGGTAGAGCAGAATTGGATTATATTTTGACTAACAGAAAATACATATTTCAAGATTGTAATGTTCTTAATAAATTTAACACAGGAAGTGATCATCGATTAGTAAGGTGTAAGTTACGTGTTAATGTAAAACTAGAGAGACAAAAATTATTAAGAAAAACAATATTTACAGTTGATATTCCTAATCTTCAGAAACATTCTAATGAATTTAAATTAGAACTTACAAATAGGTTTCAAGTGTTAGGAGATTTTGAACATGATTCAGATTTGAATGAAATTAATATGAAAATAACTGATACACTTTTAAAAACTGCAACAAACATAGCTGGTAGAAAAAAGCAGCAATTGACTAATAAAATTTCTACTGAGACTAGAGAATTTATGAAGAAAAGAAGGAATATGAAGATATACAAAAATGATGTATTAAAAAGAATTGAATATCTCGAATTTTGTAAAATGGTACGGAAAAGAGTTGAAAATGATATAAGAAAGTATAACTGTGAAATAGCAAGGAAAGCTGTAGAAGAAAATAAAAGTCTCAAAAATGTTAAACAACATTTTGGTATTGGTAGGAAATTTATATCCGCAATAAGAAAAAAAAGATGGAATTATTACTAAAAAGAGAGATGACATCATGAAATTGGTAGAAGATTTTTATCAAGAATTATATAGTAATAAAGAAGAAGTACCTCCTATATCTATTACATCTTCCGAATTGCCAGAATTTTAAATGAAGAAGTGAGACATGCAATTAAGTGTATGAAGAAAGGAAAGGCTCCAGGAAATGATGGAATTATAATTGATAAATTAAAAGAAGCAGGTGAAGAAATAGAAACAATTTTAGCAAAGTTATATACCAAATGTCTAAATGATAAAGATGTACCAGAAGATAGGAAGAATGCAGTAATAATTTTAATATTTAAAAAAGGTGATAAAGAAGACATTAGAAATTACAGACCTATCAGCCTTTTATCAGTTTTATATAAAATTTTTACCAAGATAATTACAACTCGTCTACAGAGAACTTTGGATTTCCACCAACCAAGAGAACAAGCTGGATTTAAAAGTGGTTTTAGTACAATAGATCATATCCAGGTATTGAGAGAAGTCATAGAAAGGACAAACGAATATGAGTTGTCATTATGTTTTGGATTTGTAGATTATGAAAAGGCATTCGATTCTATACACATTTCTTCAGTGATTAAAGCATTGGATCATCAAGGTATAGATCCAGGATATTGTCATATTTTAAAGAATATTTATAAAAATGCAACAGCAACAATTAGTTTACATAATGATACTGGAAAAATCAACATTGAGAAAGGTGTAAGACAAGGTGACTCCATATCTCCAAAATTCTTTACAGCAGTGCTGCAAGAAGTATTTTGTGGATTAAAATGGGAAACTAAAGGAGTGAAAGTAAATGGAGAGTATTTAAGTCATTTAGATTTCGCAGATGATGTAGTTGTTTTTGCAAATAATGCTTCAGAGCTGCAGGAAATGTTGCAGGAGTTAGCAGATGAAAGTAGAAAAGTAGGACTAAAGATAAATGTTAAAAAGACTAAAGTAATGTTTAATCGATTTGCTCAAAATATGAAAATAAAGATTGATTATGAAGAATTAGAAGAAGTTAACAGTTACAAATACCTTGGTCACATTATTAATACAGATGGAAACATAATGGAGGAAATTAATCATAGAATTAAACTTGGTTGGAGTGCTTTTGGTAGAAATAACTTGATACTAAAAGGAAATATGCCTATGTGTTTGAAAAGGATGGTTTTTAACAAATGTGTTTTACCAGTTCTTACTTATGGATCTGAGACTTAGACACTTAATAGAAGAGCAATACAGAGACTTCAGACCACTCAAAGGAGTATGGAGAGATGTATGTTGGGAGTAACAAGAAGAGATCGAAAACACAATGTATGGGTAAGACAACAAACAGGTGTTACTGACCTTATTGAAAAAATTAAAAGATTGAAATGGAGTTGGGCTGGACATATTGCTAGAAGAGATGATAATAGATGGACAATTGAAATTTTAAACTGGATTCCAAGAGATTGTAAAAGACCCAGAAAGAGACCACATGTGAGATGGATGGATGAAATAAGAAAATGTGCAGGGGTGTTGGGGAGAAGAGAAGCTAAAGATCGGAGAAGATGGATTAAACTTGGAGAGACCTTCATCCTGCAGTGGATTGATAATGGTTGATGATGATATCAAATCAACAAAAGATATAAATAACATGTACTTAGCTTATCATATCATATATATACGTAAATTAATTAAATATTAAAAGAATAATTCTAAAAAATGAATTATTTTAATTTATTTATATGCACAGATAAATAAATGTTTCCAACTAATGGTATTTTTACTAATCAGAACTTGACATTGACAAAACCTTAAGTCAACTTCGCATTTTATTATTGTAACAAAGGAAATAAATGTTTGGAGTTCATTACAAATCATAAGTACATTTAAACAATAAAGAGCATGAGCGTTTATGTGATATGTTTTCAGAAATATAAAAACGAACTGAAATTGTTATATAATCTGTTTAGTTATCGAAGCAATAACTACTATGTTGGCAAATTTAAATATGTTCGAATTTAGAATAAATTTAAAAAAAGAAGATTCACTATTTCAAAGTTTTCTTTAAGTTAAGAAAATAGTTAAGTTACTTATGAACTTTATTATATGTTCTTTATAAGAAGTAATTTTAAGTAATTTTTAATATTTGTAAAGAACTAAAAAAAAGTATTTAAATTGTCAAAGTTTTAAGAGAACGCAACTTCTTTGAAATGATTATTCAAGCTATCTGTTTAAGAAGTCGAAAATTTATGAAAATGTTTTCTGGCTAGACAATTAATGTCAGGGATTTCTGCTGTTTATAATCTAAAGATGTAAATTTATTCCTACTTAATGCTTAAAATATAATCGTCATAATTTCTAATAAAACCTGCTTTAATAATGGAGTATTTTACTGAAGAAGATGTCAATTATTTACTACGTAAACATCTAAAAGGATAAATATTTGGATTGTTTCTTCGAAGGATGTTCACCCATGAACTTTATCTTTCAATATTTATGATCGTTTTATTTTATCTAAGGAGGAACGTAAAACCATTATTCTTTCACGTCATGGAATATATCGTTGTGTAATTTATTAACTCTTAAACTTTATTTCCTTTGTGGATAAATATTATTTACATAAAAAAATTACTTTGCTTATTAAATTGATTTTAACAAGATAAGTAAAGAACTAACAAGTTGAACACTTTTATTATTATTTATTTTAATAAAATTTAGGTGTTGATGTTTACATATGTATTGATCAAAGCGACGATTGACTAAGGTAAAAAAATTTAAATCATTTCAATTTGGAAGTAAGTTTATTATTTTCCAAATTGAACATTACTTGACATCTATCATAATTTCTTTTTAATCACTAACGTAAATATCTTGTACAAACATGTAACACGCACAGAATCATTTTAATGACACTATACATAGATTTATGATATATAATATTATTCTTATTGTACACATAATTTTGAATTTATATATACGTAAATAGTTTATTATTGTATTATATATATAAGCACAGGTTATAGTCATAAATTTTAATATTTTTATTGTTTACGAGATATTTTTGTTTCAATTACTAATTAACAAATGCATTAAACTTGATTTTAAAATTAAATAGGTCTCAATTGTTTATTTTATTTAGTTATTTTATGAAATATATAATTATAAGAATACATACTCACGCATATATATGTTAAATTAACTTAATATTTTAATATTTATAAAGAAGTTATATATAACTGATCATTACTATGGAATAGTTGTGGAAATGCCTGAAGAGAGTTAATTGCGATTTCTACCCTGAGCTCGAATTCCGAGAGTAACGAGGATTTTAATAGAGGAGTGGATTGGATTATATTATACATCATTTCATCCATGGCATTCTATAAGAAGACCCTAAGTCCGACTATAGTTAGATGTGACTTCCTCGAGGTCTGAAAAGGACGGTTCCATTATAATATATATGGTATATATGCAGAATATGTATTTATGTGTATATATATATATTGTATATGAGTTGAGCATATATATGTATGTGTAATATAATATTAAAATGAGTCAATTTATAAAAAGTTATCTCTTGATTGTATTGTTTATATTATAAACTTTGTATTCATGTATTTATATATATCTTTTAGCTCTGAAAAAGATAGCTAGTCAATCGAAACTCAGATTGTTGAAGTTTAATAAAATAAGCATTATAACAGTAATAAAGAAGGATTGTTATTATTTATCATTTAATCAATGCATATAGAAAAATATAAAATGAAAGGAAGAATACAATAATTTTCTTCATACAGTTTTACTCATATTTTGGTAGATGCTAGTTTTTATTCCAGTTTTGGTCAATCCAATATTTTTTTTTAAAAAAAAAGATCTTTATAATTTCTAAAAATATTTTTTTTGCTGTAAATTCTTAATATTTTATAAATGGTTACTTTTTATGCTACGTCTAAGAATAACAGCTGTAGAAAATTATCTATTCAAAGAGCATTAATGAAATAACTTGGACATTTCATGAATAAACTTATAATATAAAAGCAATGTGGACAATTTTAAGGTTAAAAATAGAATATTTAGTAAATAATAAACTTAAATTTTCTTTCAAATGAATTAAATCATTTAAATTCAGATATTTGAAATTTTCATGTTGCAGAAAAATTTGGTTGTATTTTATACTTCTATATCAGTATTATTATATTTAATCAACTATAAATTTGTTTAATAATTAACAGTTTGTAACAATTCCAATTTTAATAAATTTTGTTTTATTTTTATAAATTTGTGAAATTTTCTGTATGTGTGTATTTTTTTTCTCACAGATTTTGGTAATTTGCACAAATCCATGATAAGTTGAGTATGAAAGTTTTTAGCAATTTTTCCAGTTGTGCCAATCATATATAAAACAATTTACAATTATTACAATTGATTGGCAATTCTAAATGACTAATTAAAAAAGAATATAGATGTAGATCTTATTCTGTTGTTTTATCACTATTTTAAATTGCAAGGATATTTGTGTGTATACTTAAAAGTTAAAAAGTCTGAGATAGTATTGACTTTATTACACAATTCTTATTATTAGGACAATACTCTCATTCATTTCATTTCTCACAATCCATCCACTTTGTTTCATGGAGACTTGCAATACCTTATCTTTGTTGATTCGTGTTTTCCAAAACATTTTTGGTGTATTCATAATTGTAACATTTCATCTTAATATAAAATACTAGAACTAATTGTAATTAATAGCAAGATAAATGAAAATACAAATTTTAATGAACAATAGTATATGTGCACAAAATTATAAGTAATAGCACAAGCAAAAAGTTTATGAGAAAAGGAAATGTGTTAACAATGGAAAATTTATAAAAGAAAAAAAATGCAAAAATATTACAGTAGAAAAAGAATTAATAGTGAAATGAAATGTGAAACATAAACTCAGAAAAATATACGAAGAGTGAAATGAGGTAGAAAAATAATAAAGAGAGAATGGAAATGGTTTAAAAATCTTCATAAAATGTAATGATTTTTAAAACTAAAATGTGAAATGTTTGTATGTGTGTAATTCTGGGAAAGAAAATTTCTGCCCAGATATTCCATGTCTTTTCTCTGAAAGTTTCAAATCACATTTTTGTAATGATAGATTTTAAATTAAATTTTAGAAATACAAAGTTCTTTGCTAAGGAATAAATGAGTCATTAAATAATTGAAGACAAATTGGATAAATAAGATTTGCTGGATGGGAAAATAAATATCTGTCAACAAGGTCAATGATAGTTGTAAATTTTTATAACAAATAGGATATATAAAATTAAAAGAAACTGCTACACAAGTAAAAAAAATGCATTAACAATAAGATGATTATCAAAACTGATAGAGAAGGCTATATATGTGTAGAAAGCTCACCCATGAATTGATATTTAAAACAAATACGGGTAGGCAAGTGTAGTAAGAAATAGAATGAAATGCCAGAAAAAATGTAAAGAAGAGAAAAATACTCTGAATGGATTAACAATTTTAAAATCTAAACATTTCTGAAATGTTTATGAGATGAAATATTTAGTACATTTATAAAAGATGTGAATGCCAGTTATAGTAGAGATGACGGGAAAAGCAGATAGAAATGATGCAATTCTAGTTGACTTAGTAAAAAAATGTAACAAAGGAAGCTTAAGACAGTTACTATTTATAATTTTATTGGTAACAAAGTAGAGGATGATGAATTCATTAGAATATATCGTGCTCTAAAGTGTGTTTTAGAACCACGAATACCTCAGTTGTTTGTGATATTAAGAGCAGTAAACATATTTATATTTTAGATTAAACATTGATATCTGAAGTATAGATTGATTTTGGGACAAATACCAGAACATGCAATTGGCATAAGAAGGACTTTCTTGTATATATATATATATGTAAAAGACTAAAATGAAATAAATAGTTATCCAAGATCACATGATTAAGTTTACTATAGTATTATAAACAGAAATTATTCTCTTTTCTACTTCATTCTGATTTACTGTAATTTTGAATAATCTGTTACCTGATGATTAAATTTCAGTACCATCTGGTAACAACTGAATGCTTACACTTACAATGGAGCTGAATTTATGTAATAATTATGTTGAAAAAATGTTTATTTAAATAAAATATATAATTTATAGATGAGAATTATACATTAGAAAGATTTTTTTAAGTAATTTATATATTAAAAGATATTTGTAAAATTAAAAAAAAAAAATGTACATGAGAATTATAAATATAGATGTTAGCATTGGAAATAATAAAGTTCATTGGAAATAATAAAGTTAGATTTTCAATGACAAATGAAAGTTTGCAGATAATATAACATGAGAAAAATATAACAGGTTAATATCTAATTATTCATCTGATATTAAAAATGATAACAAAAGGAGAAACATAATGTCCAACAGTTTTTTATTAAAAGTATTAGAATATTTACTTTCTCACTAAAATTGATTATAATAAAAAAGCATGGCAAAGTATTTGTAATATGATTTTACATAGAGACAGAATTAATGAATTAGAAAAACGAAATTGGAATTTTTCTGAGTTGTGGATTTGAAATTTAAAAAAATTAAAGCATTATGAAAGTTTTAGCAGTAAATGAAATTAGAAATTGTGAAGAATATGTTAGGATGATATTTATAGAAAAAGAGAAAATTGTTTTATGACTTACAAGAAAGAAATAATTTTAAAAAATAGAAGAAAGAATGAATAGTGCATTTACAACTGCGTTGCAAATATCCACCTCTTTTGTTGTTGTTGCTAACTATGTTATATTAATCAATTCCTTTTTAATATGATTGTCAACACAATAACAAATGAAAATTGCTAAACGAGCTGATCCAGTTATATCAGTACTTTTATCAAGACAGAGAAACACAAAGTCAGAAGAATTTATATCCATTTTTTGCTGATAAGTTATATTTTTAGCCATGTCCAGAATTCTGTCTTTTATCATGTTCCAAGCCAAAGGCAAATTCTTTATTCTCTGGATAATCTTTTCATTGTTTTCAAAGTCTTCAAAGAGAATAGGTGCGCATTTCAACCATGTTTCCTTCACATATTCCCTGTCACTAAAAGGTTTTCTGCATTTAGCAACGTGGGCTGTAAGATGTTCATTAATTTTCGATAATAGGAAATATAATTGGATTAAAAAACTAGAAGATGATTGAGATAAATACTATTATCAATGTATAAAATATCTGCCAAAAAAAAAAAATTGAAAAAAGATGGGGTGGATTTTTCCCTACTGTATGTAAAATATGGAATAGTGTTTCTTATTTAAAAAATGTTTGTTAGTTATCTTGTAAGATATAAAAAAAGAAAAAAATATTTTTTGTTAATATGTAAATATCTGATTTTTTTTTTTATATTTTCTGTTAGTAAAGTTATTTTACTTTAAAAAAAACTAGAAGCGTTTATGTTTTCCTGAAGGTTTGCGATGATGGTGTTCTGGTTGTATTTTTATATTAGACTATTTCCATCATCTACTATGCATATTGAATGTCCTTAAAAAAATTTTAACTTTATTTAAAGTAATTCTGCGAAATTTTTATTTATATGTAAATTGTTAATTTTAATAATTATATACATAAAAAAGATAAAAACGATGATTTATTTAGATGCCATTATTTCAATAATTGCCAACAATTAGTAAGTTAACAGGACTAACCTATTTGATGTGCTATTACTAACAGTTTAATGTATTTGGAATATTTAAATAAAGTTAAATTTTTCTAAAGACATTCCATACGCATATTAGATGATGGAAATAGTCCAATATAAAAATGCAACTAGAAGCAGTTATATTTGAAAAACTGCTGATAAATTTTATTAGGGATGCCAACTGCATATTCTTGTTTTTAACTGCCTGAGCAATAAATTCCTTTTGTTCTTCCTTGCGTTTCTCAAGGAACAGCGTATGATTTGTCTCATAATGCCGTTTTATTGAGAATGTCCTGCATACAACTGTCCCAGAACATAAAACGCACACCGCTTTATTTCCTTTATTAATCATCCCATACTCTTGAGTCCACCAACTTTGGAATTATCCGCTGCTTGTTTTTAATAGTAATTTTTTTTTATTTTCACTAGCCATGTTGGATAAAACCAGAAGAAATTTACGAAAATTGATAACAAAAATATTTCACAAATCTTTGCTTTAATGTATGTTTAAATTAATTATCTTTAAAATTCAGCTGCAAAGCAATATTATTACACTGTGCACAGGTGCAATATTATTCTTGTCACAATCAAAATTCAAACTCAACTGTTACTCTGCACGCACTCTGTTTATATCGTCATGTCCCAACTCGTGTCGTATCGCAAACTATAGTCAGGACAAGAAATAAGCAAATAATAGCCACAAAGCTGAGAGATTATTATAAATATAAAACTTATGAAAGAATAATCCGGTGCACGAGAATTAAACAGCAAAAATTGGAGCAACTTAATTAAATTACTGACAAAATACCAATTAAAAAAAACTTCTGTCACATCACTTTCTGCGAATGTGTTTGTATGCGGGCATTTCTCTCCCTTTGAATACAAAGTTCCTATCATATCACAATTACATCATTACTATTCGGAAATTTTTGTTCGGCCATTTGTTCAAATTTAGTATTTTATGGCTAGATGGGCCTTAAATTTTTGAAATCTTGCATTTTTCGTTGTACAATGAGAATACAATTTGAAAATCGATAATGTGCCAGAAAAATTTTCATACGTGCCACCTGTGACACGCGTGCCATAGGTTCACCACTGATTGTGATAGCTCGATAATGGTGCTAAAAATGGTTGTACTTTAGTAACATTTCTAAAACTTTAATATTAAAATAATGGTTGCTAATGAATAAATAAATACAATGAATAAGTTAATAACATTTAAAAACGTGAAATTTATGTTTAAAAATTTTTGTTTTATTAGTCAAAAATTAATATCAATGTAAAATCTTAATCATATTAATATCAAAATTAAAAATATATAAGTAAACACATCTGAAATTAATAACAGAAATATCTTATTCCATTTCTTAAATATATTTAATGAAGTAGTAATAATAACCATAGCTTTACTTGAGGAAGCTGCAAGATAGCGGCACCTAACTATAGAATATATTTTTCGGACTTCGCCGTCAGAGAATTGAAAATTATGCCAAATATTACTTCATTTCTCAGATATATCTTTGAGATCAACCTTTTTTTAATTTTTGCAATGAATTTAGTTTACGTAATAGATACATAAATTTTCATTTTACAACCACAAGTAAAAGTTTAAAAAATAAGTAAATTTTTATTACAATTTTATAACTGCTAAGTATTTGAGTCTATCAGCAGATGATTAAGTTAGGAGAATTGTTGAGTGTTATAGTGGTAAGGAATGGGATAAAAGTGTTATGTCCACATCCAAAATTAATACAATTACTAATCAGTTGTTTACATTTAACATTTATTATACAATACATTAATTATAATTGATATGTAGCTGTACGTACCTTCGTTACAGTGGTTCTATATTTGCAAGTCCTATTAAAACTTGTTGACACCATTACTAAAGTTCGTGACTGAAAATGTTCATCCCGCAGCAAATCTTCTGTGACGTCTCGTAACTCAATACATAACCCCCCTTCCCCCTTAGAATGAGACTTCATAGTCCTCGAAATAGGCCAGATGACGTGAACGGAGCTCCTTGTGTGGTTTTAGAGATGGTTGGCAGAGAGGTGCTGGGTTGGTGTTGTCTGTGGTTTCTGCTGCTGCTAAAGGTAGTGTTTTTGAAGTATCAATCAGTTCCTGTGCCGGGTTTGAGCTGGATTGGTCAGTGGCAATCAACCTTGCTCGCAATTGATCTAGGTGCTTGTGTTGCACCCCTGAGTCCATCGAACTTCATATGACAAGGGGCCTGTTTGCTGTTCTACTGTGGCAGAAATCCAAGGGGAGCCCCTACCGGTGGCTCGTGCGAAAACTGCATCATCTGATTGAAATTCACGTATTCTCTGTGTATTTGGTGTGGCTCTTGGGACTCTATCCGGATGTATGAAATCCAAGCATGTACGAAGACGTCTGTTGAAAAGCATTTCAGCTGGGCTTAATCCTGTGGCTGTAGATGGTATGACATGTTGAGTAAATAGGTATCGAGCTAAACGCTGGTTCCAATTTCCACGTGTGTCATGTCTCAGGCTCTCTTTTACAAACTGTATGACCCTCTCCACAAGACCATTACTTGCCAGGTGGTAGGGTGCGACACATGCGTGTTGGACTCCATTACTGATGAGGAATGTCGAGAATTCTGATGATGCGAATTGTGGTCCATTATCGGATACCACACATTCTGGTATACCATGGGTGGAAAATAATTCTCGCAGTGCTGCAACTGTTGCACTTGAAGTCATTGTTTGCATTCTCCGTACCTCTACCCACTTTGAGTATGCAACCGCAGCAATGAGAAGCATCTGTCCATCAATGGGGTCTGCAAAATCCAAGTGCAATCGAGACCATGGTGTCGATGGTGCCTCCCAGTGGTGTGTCCAAGCACGGGGACATGCATGTGTTATGACTTGGCAATGCATGCATTTTCCCACAAGATGTTCTATGTCTTGGACCATCGACGGCCACCATACATATGACCTTGCCAATGCCTTAGTTCTTATGCCTGAGTGACCCATGTGAAGTTTATTTAGGATGAAATTTGTAGTGATGAAAGTATGATGACACAAGACCCCCACAGCAGACAATTCTTGTGTGTAGAGAGTTCATTACATCTATTAAAAAAAGGCTGCAGTTTCATGTCTGTGGCTTTGTTTGGCCAAGTGGTGAGAATATAGCTTTTTACAGTTGCTAACAAAAAGTCTCTGTGTGTTGCTTGTGCCACTTGTTCTGCGGTCACAGGGGGAAAACTCCAATTCTTCCAAAAACAGGACTCCACCAAATTTAGGGCCTTCATCTTCAGTTGATAGAAGCGGGCATCTGTTCAAAGAATCTGTATTTACAATCTTCCTTTCTGGTTTGTATTCCAGCTTAAAAGAATAAGCATTTAGTGTGTGTGCCCATCTCTGCATTCTGGGTGATAATATTATGGGTGTTGGCTTATCTGAAGTAAATATGCCTAGCAGTGGTTGATGATCTATACTTATTTTGAATTTGATTCCAAAGAGAAAATGATGGAAACGTTTAACTCCGAATATTATCGCCAAAACTTACCTGTCTATTTGCGCATAGTTCCTTTAAGCTTTAGATAAGGTGCGTGAGGCAAAAGCAACTGGGGCAGCTAATCCATTGGGCAACCGTGTACTTAGCACTGCCCCCACTCCATATGGTGAAGCATCACACACAAGCTGGACCTCCTGGTTAGGATCGAATGGCACCAATACAGTTCTAGAGGTCAATGCCTCTAAGTTTTTTAAATGTCTTCATGACTCATTGTCCAGGTCCATCTGATGTTTGTAGTAAGCAATGTAGGGGTTCAGCTATGGTTGCTCGGCCTGGAAGGAAATTACTGTAGAAGTTTAAGAGTCCTAGAAATGCTTTTAGTTCTCTTTTGTTCCTTGGGGATTGGGCATTTCTAATTGCATCCACTTTTCTTGGTGATGGATGGAGGCCCTTATTATCAATTTTATATCCCAGCAAATCCACAGTGTTTACTCCGAAGACACATTTTTCCTTGTTTGCCCTCAATCCACTGCATGACAGTCTTTCCAACACTGTGTGTAATTTTTGCACATAAGTCACTTTGATGTGGCACAGATTAAGATATCGTCAAAGTATGGATAACCTCCAGGAATGTCTCCAAGCAAGTTGTCTATGACATTGAAATATCCCAGGTGCCACACAGATTCCATATTGTAAGCGTTTCACACGAAAAGCTCCTTGATGAGTAATGATGGCTTGTATATTTGCTGATGCCTCATTGACTGGGAATTGAAGATAAGCCATGGCCAAATACTATTTGCTAAAATAGAGCTAGGTGGAAGAGATGCCAAGAGATGGTGGACTGCAGGTATCGGTGATTCTGGAGGGCCTTTAACAATCACCTTGTAGTCACCGCATAATCTCACTTCTCCTGTAGGCTTGAGGATTGGTACCACCGGTGTGGTCCATATTGGGTTGTTCTCTGGCTCAATGAATCCTTCCTGGAGCAGTATCTGTAATGCAAGATCTACCTTATTTTTCATGGCAAGAGGCAATGGCCGGGCTCTCATTCTAATTGGAGGATAAGTTGGATCCACTGGCAGTGAAACAGCTGGCCCCTTATAAGTTCCCATTGATGGGTTGAACACTTGTGGATACTTGCTAATGACATTTTGGATGGATGGTTCAGTAATGCTATGAACTGATAGTGCAATTCCCAGAGGTCTGAACCATTCATGGCCCAATAGACTTGTGCATGGGCTCTCTGCTACCAACAATCGTAAGTGGCATGTGTCCTTCCCATATTGTATAGGTACTACACATTGCCCTTGAAATGCTATTGCATGATGTTGAAAGTCTCTTAGTATGATATCGACTGGTTGTAATTTAGGTATCAGTTCCTTACATATGCCCATGAATGTATCATATGACATTATGGAATATTGTGACCCTGAGTCAACCTCCATTTTGCATTCACTGCCGTATATGTATATATGTGCGATAGCTTTACATGTCAAGCCATTGTGGTGCCCTTCGTGGATGTGATCTAAACTTCGTCTTCCAATTCAGTCACTGCCATGCACTGGTTAGGTGTCATTGGAGTATTTTGTTGCTTTGCCTGGCAAACATGCTGTAGGTGTCCCATTCTCTAACAGAAATGGCATTTGGTTCTTTTAAAAGGACATTCTGCTCGGTTATGCTGACCACCACATCCATTGCAAGTAGTGGTTCCTGACCAAAGGGGTTTGCACGCCGGTGTTTGAGAGGGTGTTAGTGACCGCAGAGGATTATTATGGTGAACTGTTGGTCTGTTCCATTGAATAAGGTCTACGGTTGTTGTGGATGAGCTTGTGGCACAATTTCACCCACCTGTATTGATGCTGCCTCCATGGCTAAGCTATTTCCAAGGTTAAGTTTTCTTTTGTTAGCAGGTTGCATTGTGTTGCCTCATCGTGGAGTCCACAGACGAATTGATCCCGAAGATGCTCTGTAAGTGAAGGTACAAATTCACAACCCTCTGTCAGATGTTGGAGATCTGCCAAGAATGTGCTCACACTTTCTCCCTCTCATTGCCAATGGCGAAGAAATTGAAAGCACTGGTATATGATGGATGGCTGTGGGCTAAAATACTGTTTTAGTATCTTAATCATGTCTTGGTATGATTTTTCCTGAGGCAATGCTGGAGATATCAGGGAGCGCAGAATGCTTAATGTTTTTAAACCACATGCAGCAAGGATAGTTGCACGCTTCCTTTCATCAGAATTTATATTATTCACTTCGCAAAAAAAATCCACTTGCCATGCATATGTATCCCACAGGTGTGGTGAATCGATGTCGAATGACGTGAGAGATCCGATCGTAGCCATTACGTGGTATAAGTTGACAAAGGTAAATTTTATCTGAACGTTGTTTTTTAAGTGAGACGAATTGCACATTTATGTATGCTAGTTGCCTTGTATATATTTTTTTATACAGCGTTGCTCGTTAGTTTTTGCACATTCATTTAACATCCCATCCTTGTCGCCAATTTTTGTGTTATGTCCACATCCAAAATTAATACAATTACTAATGAGTTGTTTACACTTAACATTTATTATACAATACATTAATTATAATTGATATGTAAGCTGTATGTACCTTTGTTACAGCAGTTCTATATTTGTAAGTCCTATTAAAATGTGTTGATGCCATTACTAAAGTTCGTGACTGAAAATGTTCATCCCACAGCAAATCTTTTGTGATGTTTCGTAACTCAACACCAACCCAGGATCTTTCTGCCAACCATCTCCAAAACCATACAAGGAGCTCCCTTCACGTCAATGTCATTGTCCGGCCTATTTCGAGGACTACAAAGTCTCATTCTAAGGGGAAAGTGGTGTTATGTATTGAGTTACGAGACGTCGCAAAAGATTTGCTGCGGGATGAACATTTTCAGTCACGAACTTTAGTAATGGCATCAACATGTTTCAATAAGACTTACAAATATAGAACCGCTGTAACGAAGGTATGTACAGCTACATATCAATTATATTTAATACAATTACTAATCAGTTGTTTACACTTAACATTTATTATACAATACATTAATTATAATTGATATGTAGCTGTACGTACCTTCATTACAGCGATTCTATATTTGTAAGTCCTATTAAAACATGTTGACGCCATTACTAAAGTTCGTGACTGAAAGTGTTCATCCCGCAGCAAATCTTTTGTGACGTCTCGTAACTCAATACATAACAAAAAGAATATATTTATTAATAAAGCATAGGGAATTAGAGAGATGGAGAACTAGTATGGAGAGTAAAAAGAGTTTAAATATATATAGAAATAAACAGAATATTAGGTGTGAGTTAATATATGATAATAGTAAGGAAAGTAGTTTATTGTTTAAGGCTCGAACGGGATCTTTAGCAACAAGAGAATACACATGAAATGGAAAAATATGGATGATTTAGTCTGTAAATTATGTAAGGAAGGAATAGAAAATATTAGGCAAAGGGGGGGGGGGGTTGGGGAAATTGTTTTGGGTTTGGGAAAAAAAAAAAAAAAAAAAAAAAAAAAAAAAAAAAAAAAAAAAAAAAAAAAAAAAAAAAAAAAAAAAAAAAAAAAAAAAAAGGGAAAAAAGTCTGTAAATGCTTGAAAACAGAAAGGATAGATATAATGAAGTTATGGAAGAATAAATACGAAAAAAGTGATTATACAGAAAGTGGATTATTGGTTTTTATGCTGGGTTTGGGAAAAGATAAGGGGGATTTATATATAAAGGCCATAGAGTTGACAAGGATTACGTTGTGGAAATGGGATGGAGCAGAATATGGTAAAATTTAGACTGGGGAATGGAAAATAAAGTGGCTAACAGGTTTCTCTGGGCATAATTGCTGAGAGATTCTTGATTTCGTTTAAGGAGAAGCTACAGTACATCACATCACATCTGTTTAAAAAAAGCTGGAGCCAAGTTTAACATTTAGGAGTTAATTTTCAGAAATGGGTGAAATTATATTATTAGTTCGACTAATATTAGGCTTACGTTTATTCTTTAAGTATTTATAAAAAATTTAATAAGCATCTTAATGTTGGAAACACCACATTAAAGTTTATGGATGCAGTTCATAATGATGAAGTAAAGGTGGCCAGCATCAACAAACATGTGTTTGCTGTTATTTTTAGTACCATGTAAACTAGATATCTTCTCGCTGAGAACTTAACTTACATTGTAATTATTGACGCCACTAAATATAAAATTGTGTTTTTAGGTTGAATTAAATTTTAAATGCCATTTTGTATTATTGTTGTTAAATGAGTTACAGTATTTCCTTTACTGTTAAACATTTTAATATTTAAATTTTAGGAATAATGAAAAAGTAACTAAGCCATAATAAAATATCTGCTATTTAGAACTCTAAGTGGTTTTAAAACTGTCGCAAACTCCCTAAATGTATATTATATAATAAAGTTGAAAATTATTAATATATATCCCAAGAGATTGGCTAGTTGAATTAGAGCTAAAAATTCAAAGGTCAATTTTCTCTTGAGTAATGTAAACAAAATATCAATTCAGTATAATTTAATTGAATGATTAAGTGATTAATCTGCTACCAGGGTACTGAATAGCAATTAACCCTACAATTACTTATTGTATATACAAACTGTTACATTTTGATTTACAAGTGCCAAAACTATTCTACTCACAACTTTGACACAATTCACTCTAGATAAATACAATAAAGATTACGTTAATCATTTATTAAATTAGATTACCTATAGTCCAAATATAAACTTTAAACCTTAGGTAAAGATTAATATATTTATTCTTTTAATTAAACACACACGCACACATAGAATAAATTCAACTTCATTTCTCTTTTTCCATGCGCAATAATATTTCATATGCATGTACTTAATGATCATTACATTACCACATTTCTTTTAAAGCACATAGTGAACGTATATTAAAAGAAGAAAATGAACTCCCAAGATGCAGCAATGTGGTCATGAGTAGGTTATTAAATACATATTTATTCTTCACAGAGGCAAAATTCTCCATACAGTAGTGCCACTCAGTGAAAGCCAGAATAATCAATGGATGTAGAAAGGTTTGTGGATAAAATTCCTATCTAGTGGCTACTCATCAAATACCTCCAGACTAGTTTCTAGCTTGTGACTTTCATCAGTGGGGAGTCTTGTATTTGAAAGCACTGCATCTAGATCTTGGGATCTAATGCAACCCTCAATGTGATGTTTGACCCATATATTTTATTTATAGTTAGTTATGAATTTTCACAGAGGTTATTGTGCTTCTGTAGCATTTTTTAGTTATGCATCATAATTAATTTGGTTTTAAGGATTCTTGAAAGTCTTTGCTTTCTAATGTGTATTAATTCAAAATAGTTAATCTTCAATGTTGAATTTTTCAGACTTGGATATTTACTATGGTTAAAGTAACTTTTTTTTTTTTTCATTTTGAAATTTGAAAGTCATGTAGTAGCAATTATATGTTGGATTATTTCCATTAGCTAATATTAATTGTTAAATGTCCTTAGAAACATTCAAACTTTAAACTTGTCAAATTTAATTCTTAGTAAAAGCATACAGCTTAATATCTAATAATGTTTCTAGTGTTGCTGTTCTGATCAATGACAATTCTAGCATGAAAATCAAACCTGGACCTTTAGATTTGTAAATATTGAAATTTAGGTAATGTTTTAACCATTAAAACAGGCAAAACTCTTCATACAGTAGTGCCATTCAGTGCCAACCAGAATAGGAGAGTTTTGCCTGTTTTAATAACAGTAATGTGCTAGCATAAGAAATAGTGATCATGTGATGTTTAAAGTTTTAGCCATCTAAACTATTCTACCAAAAGCAACATTTAGTAAACATTTCATATACTCATTTACATATGTCCTTATGATTTTTCTGCTTTTTTCTGATGGCAAAGTTAATGAGTGGTTTCCATATAGGAATTATCATATTAGGTTGATTTATGGACTTATTTGCTACTATTATGTGAGCAGATTCTTCGAATTTTCTTCTTTGTACTTTTCTCTCTATATCCAATATTTACGTCTTTTCCCATGGGAACATATATTTTGTGGTTTTACTATCTAATTTTGTCTACACATGTCTTATAAAATGATAATAGTAATGTTAACACCATTTAATGGATTTTCATTAAAAAAAAGTATGGGAAACATACAAATCATTCATTAAATCCATTATTAAATTGTATAATTTAAAGTTGTTGTTTTTTTTTTTTAAAAAAAGGCATATTTGAAAAATGAGTTAATGTATTTTTCTACTGTTAGTTTGTTTTTAAATATTTTTAATTGTACTATTATACATATTAAAGCCTTAAAATAAATACTATAACAAAAATGATCATTAAAAATATATAAAAAACTTGCCTTTTCATTTGGTTAAATGTTACAAAGTTCTCTCTATTATCTTTTTACAAGAATTGGATGAAAAACTTTCATTTGAATTAAAAATATTGAGATAATTAGTAAAACATTAAAGGCTTTGGAGTTATGAATATGGAGAAGATTGAGAAAGTTGTTCAATTGATGCATTAAGTCTGACTTTTCCCAGGTGAACATTATTTTATATATATTTACTTAATGAGAACAGAAAAAGATTCACTATTTCAGGTTTTACATGGCTTGATTTTCTGATTTGTGAAGGAATTCAGTGTGAATTTCAATTCAAACCAGATGTAAATGCAACATTATTAAGTTGACATCAAAGATAACAAATCATTTCATCTCACTTTAGCAATCACATGATCAATCAATGCAAGTCAGTTAATTGCAAACATTTAATAAACACATTTCTAAATATATATACTTATTAGAAATAGAGTACTTTTCCATGTGCTATCAATAGAAATATAAACATCTATTTTATCTTTATTTGAGTTCAAATTGCCATTGGTTTGAGTTCAAGTTTTACTCTGAATTCCAAGATAAGTCAGAAAATTAAATCTTATAATACCTGGAACAGTAAGAAAGTGTTGCCACTTTTAAGAAAGTATTGCCACTTTTTTCCTTACAGATTACTTGACACGGAGGGCATGGGTGTTTATGTTTATATTGACAGTATATAGAACAGTCTATTTTTATTTATATTATATTATATATATATATATGTGTGTGTGTTTAGTGAATATTTATTATTAAATATATTTATATTGTACCCTCACTTCCAGAAATATATAGTATAATAAAATGTGACTAGCTCAGATAAATGGTTATGCTCGGCTAAAATGTGTATAATTACTACTAAACATATATATATACATATATATATATATATATGTTTAGTGCAATATTTATTATTAAATATATTTATATTGTACCCTCACTTCCAGAAATATATAGTATAATAAAATGTGACTAGCTCAGATAAATGGTTATGCTCAGCTAAAATGTGTATAATTACTACTAAACATATTCTACAATACTGTATCTTATAAAACTAGTTCTAATTAACAAGATAACAATATGGTTTGACATTATAAACTAAATAAATAAAATATCTACTAAACATGAAACTATGAAGTGAGCTTACAAGTGGCAATACGAATTGCATTGAGCCAATATCCACAGGATACTACCTCAATGGCATAAGAACACTATTCCCTCTTTCATTACCTCAACTAATAAACCTATAGCATTCATATGTCTTTAACAATAATTAATTAATTAAAGTAATATTAATAAATAGACTTTAATCTCTTATCTCAAAGTAATCTAACTAAAATAGTCTCAGGTTCTTTTAAAATTAATTCTAGGTAATTAAGATTCCTGTAGTTAAGCATGATAAGGGATTTAATACCTATCCTAACTACACCAAACGTATAACAATAATAATAAATAAATAATATTAATATTCCTTAATATACAACTTAATCTTATTTATTCTCTTTTATTATAGTAATAATCATTAATAACAAGAAGAAGTCAATAATATACATGACTTTTAATCTTCATGTAGTATCTTAAATAAAAATAATGTGGTAGAATCTTATAATTTGAGAATATGTGGCAATGGATAATATTATAATCTTGTGTAATATATTATAATTTTCTTATGACCATTGTAATAATAATATGATAATATCAATAAATTTCTGGAAAAATCCTATTAAGAGAATACTTTACTTCTTAAATAATAATTTTATTCATACTGTGCAAATATGTTTTAATTCAAATTATCTGTTGTCATATGTTGTGGTGTAAAATAATTGATTTGACACATAATTTTATAAACAAGTTTAACAAATTTTATTACATTAACTTTAATAAACAACCTATTTACACTATTTACATTCCAAGAGGAAAAATAAAATAAAAAAATCTTACATTATTATAATTTCCATTACCCAAATTACTTAAATATTTTACATATTTATTAAAATTTTGAAAAATAATAATTAATAGTATTTAGGAACTTACATCATATTTTAAACATTATTTACTATTAAATATCACTGCAGTATGTTTTCATCAAAAATATACATCATTTATGAAAACGTAAAAAAAAAAAACAACTAAAAAAATGTTTATTCCAGCTAAATATATGATAGATATATTCCACTATAGCATAGTTGTCATACATTATATCTCCTAATGAGTATTAATTTAATGTCAACTAAATGTACGTGTTGACGTAACTCCTTAATATTGAATAGTATTTATCAAATATATAATTATTTATTTCATTCCTATGTTGTTCTGTTATAATATATCATTTATTAAAATATGCAACAATTTTGCAAAACAAACTTCACTTATAAATTACACATCTTCATAAAATTAGTCTATTAAAATATAAAAAATTCTATGATTCTTTTCTTTATTTAACTTTTATTCTCCACCTCACTTGAATTGATCGTATTTACATAACTACTAAGATCGTATAGTATTCCTATTTCATACTAACAAAATTCTACATTTAAGTATCATTTTAATCTCATTTTAATTTATTTTCAATTAACTATTTTTTAAAATTACTATATCAACTCATCTCTATACTTTGTCAAAATTCTTACAATATACTTTTAAATCAATAAATAAATTTGCATATAAAGATATTAATTTAAACTGTCCAATAAAAAATATTATTTCACTTCCTAATACTTTGTGAACAAAATACAAAAAAAAAAGACTTGTACCAATATAATAAATCAATACTTTAACCATGTAACAGAAATACTAAAGTTCAGTTACGAAAAAATCATACAATTACTTCCCTCATTAAGTTATAGTAGATTTGTATTATAAAATAAAAGTAAGCATATTTTAAAAATAAAATAATTTTTTACAAGTCTTCTTATGTGTGTACAATGTATTCATACATCCATACAAAAATCATATAATATTTGGTTCATCTAAAGAGAAGAAAAAAAAATACATCATAAAATTATTAATATTATGCAACTGTTACCATAAGTGATATTCCCACTTGTTAATCACTTAGCCGATGTCTTTTCGGTCCATAAATTAACAAAAACAATGTAACATTCATACATTACAATTATACTCAAAATATTAAGCTTTAAAATTATTAAAACATCCTTTAAGAAATTAAGTATTATATTAATAGATAATTAATTTTTATGTACTTTTTTTATCCCTAATAGATAAATAAGAAACTTAATAGTAATATTAGTTAAATAAATCAAAAATATATCTACTTAAAAACTTCAGCAATGTATATGTTCCAAAATAAAATGTTATTTTTCCTCGGATAATGAAATGTTCCAACAACAACGTCCTCTTCCGCATAGCGCTTGCTTAGATAGTTCCAACAAAACAAGATGAACGATAGTTTGTTTATTTTTTTAAAAAAATAAATAAATAAGTTCCACCATAAAAAATAAATAAGTAAGTCAACTTTAAGGGATCTGGATTTATTAATAAAAAATTCTTCAAAAGTTATATTATTTTCCTAGGATTCTCTGATGGCTCATGGTATTATTTTAAACTATGATGAAATTGATTCGGGCGTCCATATCTACTTGTTGTGCACTTTCCTAAAATATATTTTGACAAATTAATTTTTTATATCCTTCCGTATATCCAGCATACAGAATTTAATACCAGGACACATTTCCTATCTGTCTACAGGTATTTATTTTCTATTAAAGTTTTTCAAATTATCAGCTTTCACGATACAATGTATATAATCTTTTAAAAGAATCAATAAAAACCCAATACATTATGTATTTCAATAATTATCTATATTCTTTATCTTCTATTTAAAGACAATTTTAACAAATTATTTAAAATACTCTCTTCATAAAAAAGTATTTTCCGTATTTTAAAAAAAAAAAAATTTATTCTTAAAGTTATTACAAGTTTTTGAATTTATTTCTCTTTTATACATATTACCTTCTGGTCTCATACAAATATTATCTTTCCAACATAAAATATTTTATACTTTTAATTTCGTAGATTGTTCCTTTTTAATCTTACATGTACATCCAACATGTTAACATTAACCACAAATTATTGATTTTAGTTAACATTGTTACAATTATATTTTTAATCAACCATTTCCAATATCTTTTATATAAATAAGTATTTAACTGTGATGTTTCCATAAAACGGTAGGCAAGGAATTATAATTTTTTAGCACTGCATATTTATACTGCACAATTTTTTAGTTTATTTAATTACTCTCTTTACGAAATAATAAATTATTAAGAGAGCTGTTATAGCATTACACTTGGCTATATTAAATGGCACACTTAACTAACAGAAAGAAAAGCACCCCAAAACAATTGAGCCTTGGCTTTTATACTGGAATAAATTACCCACTTGATTGGTTAACTAGGCAATCACCTGCTAGCCTATTTACATATCTAGCCAACAATGCAGAATCAAAATTAAAAATAAATAATGTCTCATCTAATATTTATTATTTATTACATAATTTAATTCCCAAAATAATTTCTATCTTTTATTTAAATCCATTAAACACTTTTAAAAAAATATCTTTTTACTTTATCTCACTTTTAGTTTTTAATGGATCTATTTTCCCAAGCAAAATAAAAATCTAATTTTTATTCATTATATTCATTTTTAAAACAAAAAAAACATGACTTAATATTTTATACCAACTAATGTTATTTTTATCTTGTGGTAGTCAAATATAATATTTCAATCCTATAATAGAATTTTAAAACAGTTTTGCAACTTTACTAAAAAACCTGCAAGCACATGTGTATAGATGTCTATATGTTACATGACTTACAACCCAGATAGAACGCTTCAAATTTATCTGGAAACAAAATAAATGGTAGTTGTAACTTATGCCACATGTGGCCACTGGGTGACACTGCAGTATGATCAACAAGCTGCAAGAAGCATGCAAATGATAAATTTCTATTCAAAAATGGCTGAAATCATCAATGGAAAAAAAATGAAAAAATTGTGCTGAAATCGTCGATGGGAAAAAAAAAATGAAAAAATCGCTAGAAAAACCACTCAAATCATAAAAAAAAAATGTCTGAGGCTGAAATCATCGATGGAAAAAAAAATTAAAAAGTCGCTAAAAAAACACTCAAATCATTTTAAAAAATGCCTGAGGCGATCAAACAAATATTTTATAAAGCGACATAGTCAAATTATAATACTAAAGGAAGCTGAGGTAGTTTAAAAATAGTCATAATAAAATGTCTTCGACTATTAGTATCTTAACAGAAAAAAATCATCAGTTCGTATCTTGTAAAAATGTCACCAATATTTGTGAATACTTAAAAAGCCCTTATAAAAAAAAAACAATTCCAAAGTACATTCTAAAAAAACCAGTACTTTGAACCATTTTTTTCCATTTTGACAAAAATAACATTTTTTTTCTGGATCCAGTTCGAAGCCCTGAAAAAAAAGTAGTCGTTCTAAAGTACACTTTCACCAAAAAATAGTCCTTAATGTCTAAAAGTTTGGCCATCCCTCTATATAATATATGCATTAATTTAGAGATGGTGCAGCAGTTAGCGTACAGAAAGAAGCAGTCATCTTTTTAAGTGATATACCGATTATGTATATGTTATGTCCACATCCATTTAAATACAAATACTAATCAGTTTGTTTACACTTAACATTTATTTATACAATACATTAATTATATTTGATATGTGGCTGTACATACCTTCGTTACAGCGGGTTTAATTAGTAAGTCCAACCAAAATGTGTTGACGCCATTACTCAAGTTCATGACTAAAAAATGTTCATCCCGCAGCTAACCTTTTGTGACATCTCATAACCCAATACATAACATCCCTTCCCCCTTAGAATGAGACTTCGTAGTCCTCAAAATATGCCGGACATCAATGATGACGTGAAGCATGCTCCTTGTATGGTTTTGGAGATGGTTGGCAGAGAGTTGCTGGGTTGGTGTTGCCTGTGGTTTTTGCTGCCACTAAAGGTAGTGTTTTTGAAGCATCAATCAGTTCCTCTGCTGGAGTTGAGCTGGATTGGTCAGTGACAGTCACTCTTGTTCGCAGTTGATCTATGTGCTTGTGTTGCACCCCCGAGTCCATCTGAACTTCATATGACAAGGGGCCTGTTCAGTATTCTACTGTGGCAGAAATCCAAGGGGAGCCCCTACCGGTAACTCGTGCAAAAACCGCATCATCTGTTTGAAATTCGCGTATTCTCTGTGTGTTTGGTGTGGCTCTTGGGGCTCTATCCGGATGTATGAAATCCAAGCATGTACCAAGATGTCTGTTGAAAAGCATTTCAGCTGGGCTTAAGCCTGTGGCTGTAGATGGTGTGATGTGTTGAGTTAATAGGTATCGAGCTAGGCACAGGTTCCAATTTCCACATGTGTCATATCTCAGGCTCTCTTTTACTGACTGTATGGCCCTCTCCACAAGACCATTACTTGCTGGGTGGAAGGGTGTGACACATGCATGTCAGACTCCATTACTGATGAGACATGTCGAGAATTCTGATGATGCGAATTGTGGTCCATTATCGTATACCACCCATTCTGGTATTCCAAGGTTGGAAAATAATTCTCGCAGTACCGCAACTGTTGCATTTAAAGTCTTTGTTTTCTTTGCACCTCTACCCACTTTGAGTATGCATCCACAACAATAAGGAACATCTGTCCATTGATGGAGCCTGCAAAATCCAAGTGCAATCGAGACCATGGTGTCGACACCATCAGGGCATGGGGACATTCATGCCTTACAACTTGGCAATGCATGCATTTCCCCACAAGATGTTCTGTCTCAGTCCATTGACAGCCATCATACATATGACCTTGCCAACGCCTTAGTTCTTACAATGCCTGAGTGACCCATGTGAAGTTCATTTAGGATGAATTTTTGTAGTGATGAAGATATGATGACATGAGACCCCCACAGCAGACAATTCTTGTGTGTGAGAGTTCATTATGGCTATTAAAAAAAGGTTGCAGTTTCATGTCTGTGGCTTTGTTTGGCCAAGTGGTGAGAATAGTTTTTTACAGTTGCTAACAAAGAGTCTCTGTGTGTCACTTGTACCACTTGTTCTGCTATCACAGGGTGAAACTCCAATTCTTCCAAAACAGGACACCACCAAATTTAAGGCCTTCATCTTCAGTTGACAGAAGTGAGCATCTGCTCAATGCATCCATATTTGCAATCTTCTTTCCTGATTTGTATTCCAGCTTAAAAGAATAAGCATTTAGTGTGTGTGCCCATCTTTGCATTCTGGGTGATAATATTATGGGTGTTGGCTTAAGTAAATATGCCTAGCAGTGGTTGATGATCTGTATTCATTTTGAATTTGATTCCAAAAGAGGAAATGATGGAAATGTTTAACTCCAAATATTATCGCCAAAGCTTCACTGTCTACTTGTGTGTAGTTCCTTTCAGCTTTAGATATGAGGTGAAAGCAACTGGGGCACTTGATCCATTGGGAATTGTGTACTCAGTACTGCCCCCACTCCATATGGTGAAGTGTCACACGTAAGCTGGAACTCCTGGTTAGGACCGAATGGCACCAATACACTATTAGAAGTCAATGCCTCTAAGTTTTTTAAATGTCTTTTTGTGACTCATTGTCCAGGTCCATGTGATGTTTGTTTATAGTAAGTGATGTAGGGGTTTGGCTATGTTTGCTCGGCCTGGAAGGAAATTATTGTAGAAGTTTAAGAGTCCTAGAAATGGTTTTAGTTCTCTTTTGTTTCTTGGGGATTGGGCATTTCCAATTGCATCCACTTTTCTTGGCAATGGATGGAGGCCCTTATTATCAATTGTATATCCCAGGAAATCCACAGTGTTTACTCCGAAGACATATTTTTCGTTGTTTGCCCTCAATCCACTGTATGACAGTCTTTCCAACACTGTGTGTAATTTTGCACATAAGTCACTCTTCAACGTGGCACAGATAAAGATATTATCAAAGTAGGGATAAACTCCAGGGATGTTTCCCAGCAAGTTGTCGATGACACATTGAAATATCCCAGGTGCCACACATATTCCATATTGTAAGTGTTTCACATGAAAAGCTCCTTGATGAGTGATGACGGCTTGTATATTTGCTGGTGCCTCATCAACTGGGAGTTGAAGATAAGCCTTGGCCAAATCTATTTTTGTGAAAATAGAGCTAGGTGAAAGAAATGCCAAAAGGTAGTGGACTGCAGGTATCGGGTATGGGTGATTCTGGAGGGCCTTGTTGATGGTCATCTTGTAGTCACTGCATAATATCACTTCTCCTGTAGGCTTGAGGATTGCTACCTCTGGTATTGTCCATATTGGGTTGTTCTCTGGCTCAATGATTCCTTCCCGGAGCAGTATCTGTAATGCAAGATCTACCTTATTTTTCATGGCAAGAGGTAATGGCTGGGCTCTCATTTCTAATTGGAGGATAATTTGGATCTACTGGCAGTGAAATAGCTGGCCCCTTATAAGTTCCTATTGATGGGTTAAATACTTGTGGATACTTGCTAATGACATCTTGGATGGATGGTTCAGTAATACTATGAACTCTTGATAGTGTAATACCCTGAGGTTTGAACCATTCACGGCCCAATAGACTTGTGCATGGGCTCTCTGGTACCAATTGTAAGTGGCATGTGTCCTTCCCATATTGTATAGGTACTACGCATTGTCCTTTAAATGCTATTGCATGATGTTGAAAGTCTCTTAGCATGATATCGCTAGTTGTAATTTAGGTATCAGTTCCTTACATATGTCCATGAATGTATCATATGACATTATGGAATATTGTGACCCTGAGTATACCTCCATTTTGCATTCTCTGCCGTATATGTATATATGTGTGATAGCTTTACATGTCAAGCCATTATGGTGCACTTCATGGATGTGATATACAACTTCATCTTCCAATTCAGTCACTGTCATGCACTGGTTAGGTGTCTTTGGAGTATTTCATTGCTTTGCTCAGCAAACACGCTGTAGGTGTCCCATTCTCTGACAAAAATGGCATTTGGTTCTTTTAAAAGGACATTCAGCTTGGTTGTGCTGACCACTGCATCCATTGCAAGGAGTGGTTCCTGACCAAGGGGTTTAATTGTTTCTTTTGAATGCCAGTGCTTGAGAGGGTGTTAGTGACTCCAGAGGATTATTATGGTGAACTGTTGGTCTGTTCCATTGAATAAGGTCTACAGTTGTTGTGGATAAGCTTGTAGCATGGATTTCATGCACCTGTATTGATGCTGCCTTTACGGCTAAGCTACGCTGAGCAGCTATTTCCAAGGTTGTTTTCTTCCATTAGTAGTTTGCGTTGTGTTGCCTCATCACGAAGTCCACAGATGAATAGGTTCTGAAGATGCTCTGTAAGTTAAGGTCCGAATTCACAACTCTCTGTCACATGTCGAAGGTCTGCCAAGAATGTGCTCGGAGGTCTTTCAAGAATGTGCTCACACTTTCTCCCTCTTGTTGCCAACGGTGATGAAATTGAAAGCGCTGGTATATCATGGATGGCTGTGGGTTAAAATACTGATTTAGGATTTTAATGATGTCTTGGTATGATTTTTCCTGAGACAATGCTGGAGTTATAAGGGAGTGCAGAATACTTAATGTTTTTAGACCACACACAGCAAGGAGAGTTGCATGCTTCCTGTCATCAGAATTTGTTATTCGCTTCCCAAAAAAAATCCACTTGTAACACATAGGTATCACACAGGTGTGGTGAGTTGATGTCGAATGACATGAGAGAGCCAATAGTAGCCATTACATGGTATAATAAGTTGACAATTCTAAAATTTATCTGAAAGTTTGCATTTTTTTTTTGTTTTGTTTTTTTTAAGTGAGAAGAATTGCATGTTTACATATGCTAGTTGCCTTATATATTAATCAGTATGTTTACACTTAACATTTATTTATATAATATATTAATTATATTTGATATGTGGCTGTACATACCTTTGTTACAGCGCGTTTAATTAGAAAGTCCAACCAAAATGTGTTGATGCCATTACTCAAGTTCGTGACTAAAAAATGTTCATCCCGCAGCTAACCTTTTGTGATATCTTGTAACCCAATACATAACATATATAAATTAAACATTTTATTCAGTATAAGAATGATATACTTGAAAAGCTTATTGCAAGAAATAATTATAAAGTTCTCAGATGTGATCTCTGTACATATATTTGGAGTTTACTGTTTTTTTGTTTTTTTTTATTAAGGTGAATTCACCTTTTGGATATACCTCTCCCTCTAGAAAATGTTAAAATTATATACTAATAAATTAATCCTTATCCTCATTTTTTTGGCATTATTTATATTTTTGTTTTTAGGGAACAGTGAAACATCTTCCCTTGCCACTTATCACTGATCATTATCTTAACAGATGTAATGGCCATATTGTTCAACTTTGTTTTATTTATTACCATTCGGGAAATTGTGATCAATGATTATGTTTATAAGAGGTTTTACAGTCACTGTGATAATCTCAAATGATTCTTATGATCACACTATTCACAGAAGCAAAATTTTAAAATAAATGGATATTTGATGAATAAGGCATTGTGATTTAGTGCTGTTGTGAAAATCATTTCAACAGGCAAAACTCACTATACGTATTGCCACACATAGCAAGCTAGAGTAATCAATGGATGCCAGAAAGCTTGTGCATAAAATCCCCATCTAGTGCCTATTCATCCAATATCCCCAGACTAGTTTCTGGTTTGTGGCCTCCGTCAGTGAGGAGCCTTGGATATGAGAGCATGGCACCTAGATCTTAGGATTTAATGTAACTCTCCAGCAGCCACGGTTTATCTCCACTTAACAGCAAGCCAGAAACTAGTCTGGGGATATTGGATGAGTAGGCACTAGATGGGGATTTTATGCACAAGCCTTCTGGTATCCATTGATTACTCTAGCTTGTTGTGTGTGGCAATACGTATAATGAGTTTTGCCTGTTTTAATAACAGTTATAAGCAAGCATAAGAAATGGTGATCATGTGATGTTTATTGACTGAAAATCATTTCATGTAACTAAAGTATGATACTAATGAAGACATAACTAAATAGTTAATTATTTTTCAAAAGTGCAGGATTGAAATGGAAATTTTAGCTTGAACAAAAGCAAATGAATTTCAAATACAATATTAGTTTTAAAAGAAATAAAATGATTCTAAATTGGCATGCTTGATACTTATATACCTTTCTTATCATAGGAACTAGTTTTACTTTCTTATTAATTACCTCCTTCCAGCATTTATTCATTACAATAGTTACTGTTGATTCAAGCCTACTTCTAATTTAAATAGGATACTATTTATTTTTTATCATATCTAAAGATCTTTGTGTTCCATTTCTCTATTTTTTTTTGAATCTTTATAGATTTCTTCATTTGATTTAAACCTATTACTTTTTTTGACTTGTCTTATTTTTGCTTGAATAATATATTGACTCTTTTGCACTAACATGTCTTCTTAGTAACTTGCATGCTATGACCCTGCATTTTTCAATACAAGCAAATGCTTTTTTGGAATTTATATGTCTCATAACTATAGTTATTGTTGCACGTATTATTCATGAAGCTCTTATTCTCATTTTCTCCTCTTATTGACTGTTTCCTTGTGGATTTAATTTCCTGATTCCTATCAAGTAAAACAGCAGATTATTTTGACACTTTTTCACTTAACTTAGTTATTGCCATCTCAAATGTCGATGAATTATCCATCAATGGTCAAAGGCTGTGATTTATTATACTAAAATGAATTTGTTTCTTAATGTCTCTTTCAAGAAAATGTCCAACCGCATTTGTTTGCTTGACTTCTTACTTCAGCCACATACTCTACTATTGTCTCCCATCCAAATGATTGTAGAAATAGAACTTTTATCTTTCCATAGTTGTAATTAGTCTTGGAGCAAAATATTCTCAATATTTCTATAGCTTTCTCAAATATTAAATCAGATGTTTCCATGGGTGGGGGACTGTCCTAGATACTAATATTCTACATATTGCTGCTCCACATTAACAAACATCATCAACCTTAGGTCTGATTTAATCTCATATTGTGACACTATAGAATTTAAATCTCTCTACATATGATTGCCTTCACAACTCAGGCTATCCAGTATTGAACTCCCCGAAACTATTTTTATTAGCCATTCCTATTCTTTAGTAGCTTACAACAAATAAATTTATTAATATAACTTCATCTTCCTCCTGACTTGTTCATCTTGAATTAACTAGCTTCTTAATTTTGATTCATTCCGAACCTCATTCAAGGGGATCCTGTGTTCTAATCCACTGTGCAATTGTGATTATTTATAAATATAAAATGCTTATCATTGTTTTTGATGTAGGAGGTAGTTATTTTCATTTCAATTAAAAACATTTCATGACTTAATGTTCATAAAAATAATTACATCAATATATATATATTGTACCGAGTCGAACCACTGAAACCACTTACTTATACGTATATATAAGTTTTGGCCGGTTTCAAACTCCTTCATAATACATTTATAATCTTATAAATGTTACGTGAACGAACCGGCACGTTCGAGCAAAATGGGAGATCTTATTGATAGCTTTAACTATCAACAATGGCCCATCTCGGCTGCTAGATTCAAACCGCTACTATCCAAATACTCTATTTGTTTCAGGGTAAACCCTGGGGCGCCAGCTAGTCTAATGACTAACGTATTGGGCAGTAGGCTCATAATCCAGCACTCGAAACATTCCTTAAAACTAGCTCAGTCTAATTTTAATTCAATAACAAAATTATACAAAATTAGTGGTGGAAAGAATTAATAAAAAAGGTTGGTAAAAAGAATTGACCGACAAATAAAGTTTAAGTTTGAAGACATTTTATTTTAATTAACATTAATTAAGTTTAAAGATAATTTATTACCCAACATTAATTGACTAAATTTAAACATCTTTATAAATCTAATTTAACACACACATTTTTTTAAATTAACACATTATAACACATATCTGGTGAAAAGCATAAATAATATGTGACATCATTAAATTATCTCACATTCACACACACGCACATCAATAGTTTATTTTATGCATGCTTAAGAGTTCAAATTACTTTATTCGGTAGGATTGACGAATTACAGCGGTGGCTACTACGTATAAATGATAATAAATAAATGTTTACCTAGGATTTTTGGAATGTGGATATTGCTTGTTGTTGGCTGCTTCTGATGGATTATATCTAACCGGTTAGATTTGGACATTTCTTGAAGAGATGTTATGCGAAACCATTGGTTTTATTCTTGAAAACAGTTGAACCTTTGATGGACGATTTCTGAGTTGTTATGCAGACATTATTTCACAGGCAGGTTTTGATGATCTTGTTGGACTAAAAAAAGGCTGAAGCACGAGCATATATTTCCAAAAGCTGCTCAACAATGCATTTTTGTTTCTGGATACATAATAGAAATGCACTATTATCTCAACTGAAACAAAACTGTCACTGCAAACTAGACTGAAAAAACGGAACTCTGATAAAAATCTGGCTATTTATGTATCCGAATTGTTTTCATTTTAATATCCTCTGGCAATAGGTGCAATAGGTGTAATCGAAATTCCATTAGTAATTAATCCTATGACAACGTGTTTTTGACGATAATTTAATTAGTAATAGCTTTCATAAACATATTGTTTTTATATTTTTAATTAGTATCCCACCGCTGGTGTGGTTTTTTTAAATCTTTCTTTAACTTAATAGCGATCGCTGTGTTTTCCAAATATAATTTCTTTTTTAACTTTCATTTACATATATATATATTTTAATATTATTCTAACACGCATACATTCATTTACACTCACACGCACATATATAATTTATTATAATAAGCTTGAATGAAAAGAGATTTATATTTTTTTTAAATTTTAAATTACTTATTTTTACGAATACTAATTTAGAAAAACTTTACTTTCTTTTATAACACTTTTAGTTTGACTTTAAGAAAACCCCCTTCCCACTTTTAATCTTTTATTTCAAACTCTTTTATGAAAGATTTTTATTTTTTATTTTAATAATTTTTTTAGACAAAATTATTTTATATACATGTTCAAAATTGGCCTTGGCACATTACACCACCTCTGTTTTAGAGTAAAATGCATCATTTTTGACCATTTTATCTCTTGCAATTTTAATTCTTGACTCTAAAGATTTATTAATTTATTATTTTTCTAAGTTAGCTTTTTAATATCTTTTACTTAACATATAAAGGGCAATCTGTTTTGACTATCCTTTCCTTCTATCTATGCCGAATACATTTCTCACAATGATCTAAATCATGGATAACGACCACCGGGACAAACTAATTTTGTGGCACAGATGACGCGGAAGCAGATTCGCTGACTCACACCGACTTACACGTGTATAAAATCGAAACTTCATTTGCCGATTCTCTTGATTGGACTTGGAAAAAGAAAGGGTCACTGCGATAAGGCAGGAATTTTCAACTGACCGTTTTCGACTTATGCTTTGGAAAGAGGAATGATCCCTGACAAGTCCGTTATGGGTACTAAAACTTATCCAGTCAGCAGCAGCTTTAAACGTATCTTTAACTAAATTTATTTCTATACTACCCTCATTCCCTTTTGCTCTAGATAAATTCCTACACGTGTATACGTGCAGCATAATTCTACACCTATTAATATTCTAGATATCGAGTTATTACTGGACTTGCTTACAGGAAATCTATAATAAATAAATTCCTTTTTGCACGCATCATGAGGTGCAGCAGTGCCAAAAAAATAACCTAAAAGAATATCTGGATAAATACATTTAAGATACGCATCATGAGGTATCATATTTACCGAATATTACCAGTGTATGTGTGCGTATATACACATGTAAACTTACACACTCTTAATACACCTTAGATTGACTTTATATTTTTATTACTAATCTTACAACATTATTTTTAAATTCATATGAACATTATTCTAACATTTGTATTAATCTAATCTCACAATATTATTCTAAACTACCACGGACATCAGTTTTCATATTTATTTATATTAATCTAATCTCGAATATTCTTTTCAACCCTTACTCAACTTTTTTATCTATGTGCGTGTATTCAGAAAAACTATTTTACTTTATTACGATTCATTATTTACTCAACTTTTATTAACTTGCATATATTCAAAAACAACTTACTTTACTACAATTCATTATTACACTGATATATATATATTTTTGACTTGCCTTTAAATCATTTATTTACTTCCTTTTATTACCGTGCATGTATTCCAAAAAAAAAAATCTATTAGTTTATCATGAGTCACTTTTTATTATTATTTACTACAGATATATTTACGCTTATTTATTTAACTAATTACAACTCGTCTACAGAGAACTTTGGATTTCCACCAACCAAGAGAACAAGCTGGATTTAAAAGTGGTTTCAGTACAATATATCATATCCAGGTATTGAGAGAAGTCATAGAAAGGACAAATGAATATGAGTTGTCATTATGTTTTGGATTTGTAGATTATGAAAAGGCATTCGATTCTATACACATTTCTTCAGTGATTAAAGCATTGGATCATCAAGGTCCAGGATATTGTCATATTTTAAAGAATATTTATAAAAATGCAACAGCAACAATTAGATTACATAATGATACTGGAAAAATCAACATTGAGAAAGGTGTAAGGCAAGGTGACTCCATATCTCAAAAACTTTTTACAGCAGTGCTGCAAGAAGTATTTTGTGGATTAAAATGGGAAACTAAAGAAATGAAAGTAAATGGAGAGTATTTAAGTCATTTCGATTTTGCAGATGATGTAGTTGTTTTTTCAAATAATGCTTCAGAGCTGCAGGAAATGTTGCAGGAGTTAGCAGATGAAAGTAGAAAAGTAGGACTAAAGATAAATGTTAAAAAGACTAAAGTAATGTTTAATCGATTTGGTCAAAATATGAAAATAAAGATTGATTATAAAGAATTAGAAGAAGTTAACAGTTACAAATACCTAGGTCAGATTATTAATACAGATGGCAACATAATGGAGGAAATTAATCATAGAATTAAACTTGGTTGAAGTGCTTTTGGTAGAAATAACTTGATACTAAAAGGAAATACGCCTATGTGTTTGAAAAGAATGTTTTTTAACAAATGTGTTTTACCAGTTCTTACTTATAGATCTGAGACTTGGACACGTAATAGAAGAGCAATACAGAGACTTCAGACCACTCAAAGGAGTATGGAGAGATGTATGTTGGGAGTAACAAGAAGAGATCGAAAACGCAATGTATGGGTAAGACAACAAACAGGTGTTACTGACCTTATTGCAAAAATTAAAAGATTGAAATGGAGTTGGGCTGGACATATTGCTAGAAGAAATGATAATAGATGGACAATTGAAATTTTAAACTGGATTCCAAGAGATTGTAAAAGACCCAGAAAGAGGCCACATGTGAGATGGATGGATGAAATAAGAAAATGTGCAGGGGTGTTGTGGAAAAGAGAAGCTAAAGATCGGAGAAGATGAATTAAACTTGGAGAGACCTTCATCCTGCAGTGGATTGATAATGGTTGATGATGATGATGATTTATTTAACTTGATTTTATCGATTTTATTCTAACTATTTGACCTACTTATTTATTCACGAACATTTTTCTTAATTAATATGTGCGTTGATCACTTTTCCTAAGTATTGACCACTTCAAATTCTTATTTTTCTAGAGTGCATTTTTAGTTTTTATTTTCATCATTAGGTAATAAATGTAATGTTAAGAGAAGTCGGCAGCAAAGTATAAGGCAATTCAAACACACAGATAGATTTTGTGCTGATTTAAACCAACTTTTAATTTCTTTGCCCAAATACTCACACACACCTCAATCCTAATTTAATGCACTTCTTTTTTTTTTAAATTTTATTTGATAATGTTTTATTTTCATTAATACTTTCATTATACACTTATTTATTTCATTTTTATTTTTAAAGCGTTATTTTTACTCTCCCTTTTTTTTTTCTTAAAAAAAAAAAAACATTTTCATTTTGCTTGTCTATTTTGATTTACACATTTATTTTGTTTGCGTCACGCTCCGCTATGTTCTAGACTTATGAGCTGGGATATCAATCGATAAGACATAATCGAGGGTTTTGACATAAATTGTTTTATAGATGCTTTGACATTTTAAACTCTAAGATTGTTATTTTATTTTACTAAGACTAACTTTAATCATTTTTAATTATTCAAACTAACTTGATACTCGTTTTTACATTTATTTCATTAAACTTTGTTAACATTTTCCATTATTCCAAGTCCATGGTCGTTATATACTAGGTCAAGCCGGCGAATCCGTCAGATTACATATTTTTAATTTTTGTCTGGTGGTTCTTTATTATTCAGCCCTCCAAATAACTTTAGTGACCTAGCATTACATGTTCCTTTTTCTATATTTCCTTTGGCTATCACAAAGGCATTGAAGTCAGTTTGAGGGACTATACTATATGGCTTTTGTAAATCATCTGAATTTTTTTTATAAATGTGTTTCTGAGAATGACTCATGGAGTTATTTGTAATGTGCATGTTCGCACTCAGCTGGTCTGGCTTTTTTATTTCAGTTTGTGGGCTATTTTGACTACAATTTATCTGATTTACTTTTACAGTTAAATTTGTAACTTCAACTTTTATCTCTTTAATTATTTTTCTATCTTCTATCTTATTTTTTTTATTACTTGGTAAGCAGTCTCTATTTGATTTTCTATTTGTGTTTTAATCTCTTCTATTTCTTCCCTAATTTCTTCTTTTATTTTATTCTGGCCCATTTCGATCTGGTCCTTTAACTTTTCAAGCATTTCAGCTTGCCCTTCCAATTTACTCTTCATTTCATTATTTTGGTTTTTAAGCTCTTCGGCTGTTTCTTTTTGTTTTTCAAACATGCTGGTTAGTAAAGCTATGATTTCTCTTTTTTCCTTGTTGGGGCTATTTTCTATATTTTTACCTTGAGTCCCCATTTTGGCTTTATTTTTTTTTATATAATTTATAATTTTAAACACTTTTTATCATTATTTTTAATACCGTATTTTATTCACTTTAATAAGTTTACTAATTTCTATTTTATCTACTTCTTACTAAACTGGAAATACACGCTGACTCCGCCCCTCCTTTGTCCATTTTTCTCTACCCGATCTTAATGCTTTAACTCTGCCCAAACATCCAACTGTCTCTGATTTAACATAATGATTTATTTTAGATAACGTAAATAGCGTAAATCTCTTTTCATTTAAAGAAAACAAAGTTTTCGGTCAATTCTTTTTTTTTTTTTAACAAATTAAAACGCTTTAACATACGTAATTTAGCTTTTGTATAGAAAATTTTTTTAAACAAAAAACAAAGTATTTATTTACCATTGTTTCTTAGTTCCAGCCCCAAACGTTGGGAAAGCCATTTATGTACCGGGTCGAACCGCTGAAACCACTTACCTATACGTATATATAAGTTTTGGCCGGTTTCAAACTCCGTCATAATACATTTATACTCTTATAAATGTTACGTGAACGAACCAGCATGTTCAAGCAAAATGGGAGATCTTAATGATAGCTTTAACTATCAACAATGGCCCATCTCGGCTGCTAGATTCAAACCCCTACTATCCAAATACCCTATTTGTTTTGGGGTAAACCCCGGGGCACCAGCTAGTCTAATGACTAACGTATTCGGGCAGTAGGCTCATAATCCAGCACTCGAAACATTCCCTAAAACTAGCTCAGTCTAATTTTAATTCAATAACAAAATTATACAAAATTAGTGGTGGAAAGAATTAATAAAAAAGGTTGGTAAAAAAAATTGACCAACAAATAAAGTTTAAGTTTGAAGACATTTTATTTTAATTAACATTAATTAAGTTTAAAGATAATTTATTACCCAACATTAAATGACTAAATTTAAATATCTTTATAAATCTAATTTAACACATGCACATTTTTTTTAAGTAACACATTATAACATATATCTGGTGAAAAGCATAAATAATATGTGACATCGTTAAATTATCTCACATTCACACACACGCACATCAATAGT
This sequence comes from Epiperipatus broadwayi, assembly GCA_028023455.1. Taxonomy (NCBI): domain Eukaryota; kingdom Metazoa; phylum Onychophora; class Udeonychophora; order Euonychophora; family Peripatidae; genus Epiperipatus; species Epiperipatus broadwayi. Next base: position 66,351 of record JAQFVV010000047.1, read on the forward strand.
TCATTTTATGCATGCTTAAGAGTTCAAATTACTTTACTCGGTAGGATTGACAAATTACAGCGGTGGCTACTATGTATAAATGATAATAAATAAATGTTTACCTAGGATTTTTGGAATGTGGATATTGCTTGTTGTTGGCTGCTTCTACTGCTTCTGATGGATTATATCTAACCGGTTAGATTTGGATGTTTCTTGAAGAGATGTTATGCGAAACCATTGGTTTTATTCTTGAAAACAGTTGAACATTTGACGGATGATTTCTGAGTTGTTATGCAGACATTATTTCACAGGCAGGTTTTGATGATCTTGTTGGACTAAAAAAAGGCTGAAGCACGAGCGTATATTTCCAAAAGCTGCTCAACAATGCATTTATGTTTCCGGATACATAATAGAAATGCACTGTTATCTCAACTGAAACAAGACTGTCACTGCAAACTAGACTGAAAAAACTGAACTTCGATAAAAATCTGGCTATTCATGTATCCGAATTGTTTTCATTTTAATATCCTCCGGCAATAGGTACAATAGGTGTAATCGAAATTCCATTAGTAATTAATCCTATGATGTGTTTCTGACGATAATTTAATTAGTAGTAGCTTTCATAAACGTATTGTTTTTATATTTTTAATTAGTAGCCCACCGCTGGTGTGGTTTTTTTAAATCTTTCTTTAACTTAATAGCGATCGCTGTGTTTTCCAAATATAATTTCTTTTTTAACTTTCATTTACATATATTTTTTAATATTATTCTAACACGCATACATTTATTTACACTCGCACGCACATATATAATTTATTATAATAAGCTTGAATGAAAAGAGATTTATATATATTTTTTTAATTTTAAATTACTTATTTTTATGAATACTAATTTAGAAAAACTTTACTTTCTTTTATAACACTTTTAGTTTGACTTTAAGAAAAACCCCTTCCCACTTTTAATCTTTTATTTCAAACTCTTTTATGAAAGATTTTTTTTTTTTAATAATTTTTTTAGACAAAATTATTTTATATACATGTGCCAAATTGGCCTTGGCACAATATATATATATAGTGTAATAAAGTGTCTTTCTTGGCTGCACTATCTATATGAGCTTTGTGTTCAGTGTAGATGTAATTTACTTGATATGTATCAGTTCTGTGACGCTAGTAGACTCAGATTATTGTTTTAGATATGTCATACTATTATCTATTCTCTGATCAGCTCCAGCAATGTCTGCTGCTATGGCTAAAATTGCATACTACCTAAAATCAAATATATGCACATACAATATTATAATCTTTGTATTATCTTACTTTCTTCTTGTGAACCATGCACACCTGTACAGTTGCTTCCAGCATATTGCGTTCATGATGGTCTTATGGATGAGTTTCCTCACTTCTATGTTGACAATAATATCCACTTGTATTGGGGTCTATGCTCATACACATGTAATTTTGTTATGGCTTCTTACTGTAGTGTACTTCTATGTACTATGGCTCTCTCTTGCTATCCTATAACTAGAGATTGTATAGTGTTACTTCGAATTCAGAAAACAAGCAGGCTTTCATGAAAACAATTATTTACTTTGACTATTTTTTCACATTAAAGAAATTAAATTCCTCGCGCAATTAATGCCTGTATCTGTTTTATACACTTGTACTTCCTTACTACTAGTAACCACCCCCTCCCATATATATCAAACTCTATTCTAGTTTTTTTATTTATTTTAAACTACATCTAACTTTTATTTCTCTATCATTTATTTCTTAATATTTTTTTGTATTCCTTTCATGCCATTTATGTGTTGTTGTTTTTTTTAAATTCTATATAAACATCTCAACTGCACCGTCTTCACCCCATCTATCTATTTTTCATAAATTTAAAATTTTTCTTTCATAAGTCTGATGTGAAGTTCGTGAAATATTTTATAATTCGATAAGTACAGTATCTATTTATAAATTGTATGTCCGGCTAATGGCAGAGACCCCTAGCGTTAAAATAAATGTAGTGTCGCAGTTAATGAAATTAACAAAAAACTAAAAATAATTTTATGTATGGAATTTGTATTTATGTTTAAAAATAATATATATTAAATATTTTGTATAATATGTATATATTTTAGTTTAATCATTTTACTACATTATAATGAAATAAATACAATAATTAGATTTTGCTTATATACTGTACTATTTAATTATTGTTAAACATATTACAGGTTTTATTTTTCTCTAGTAGAGTATGTGCATATAAAAAGATAATATATAGGTTTTTGTTTACGTATTATATTTCTAATGCTATAATTAAGGTAGGCTTGGTTATTTAAATGCAAGTTTTAAAAAAAGTGTTTGCAGTTGTTTGCTATACTTGGTATTAATTTTCATTTATTATTGCTTTTTAAGCTTTTTTTAAATTATTGTTATAATTTGTAATTGATATTATTTTTGATTGTGGATTGTACTAAGGGCTAAATTATATATATCTTGCTTGAAAGTATCTTACATGTATTATGTTTTTAAAAGAAAATATTTATATACGGTAGAATTATGTTTTGATTCTCTTTCCTAATATTGATCTATACGTAAATATAATTGTAGCTTGTTTTAATTTCGTCTATTTGTGCTTGCATAGATATAATAATTGTAGATTTTTTTTCTTTGTGATATAAGCCCTTGAACGGTGATTGATAAACTCAATTTAATATACGTATATACCGTTTATACCAAATTCCGTTATAGTGTGGGACATATCCCAGACTATGACCGGGCGGCTAGCAAACAAGAATTACATAATTAACCTTAACAGTCAACAACATATGTAAATAGTATTAAAACAATTTATTTACATTTAAACAATTACTAATCAAAACTTCCATATACATATAGTCCGCATTTATGCGAGCATAACTCATAAAATTAAATAATGAATATTGAATAAAATATTCCTACAGTTAAGGTAAACAACGATATACTTTATCTACTGCATAATCTATAGTCTTTTAAACAAAACCTTCGACGAGCCTCTTGAAGCGTACAAAATAATAAGACCTGTATGGTCTGCTACTAGTCCTAATCGGCTTGGTTACCTACAGGAGCCAAGATCTTGGGAATGAAGTCCACCAGTGATGATCTGCACTGTACTACAACTCATGGAATCAGCATCAACATGCAGCAAACCCAAAAGAGCCCACAATCCATTTTCTTTAGCTTTTTATATCCATCTTCTTTTGTTTTCTTATCTTTTCTGGAATATCAGTTCTGCTTAAATAATATATTGTCAACTAAATTTTATCTTAAATGTACCTATTTTTTTAATTTGTTGAAAATATGTTTTGTAATGCTAGCTTTACACACTTGAGTGTGACCTGATAAAGATAATTAAAAGATGCTGCAGAAATATGCTAATTAGAAATGGATAGACTTATTTAAATAATTTTGACTTTTCATGCTTAATATCACAGTTTAATTAATATTGACGTTTATGGAATTAATATATATATATATTTAAGTAAATTATATATATATTATACCAAATGAAACATTTATTCATGTAATTTTATACAATCGTATTATAATTTACGCCGGAATAGCCGATATAATGTTTTAGTTTGCTATTTTATGTATTCAGAGAATCAGTATCTCCATTAGACTGCCCATGATGGTTTTCTGTAGCATCTAAAAAGTTGAAGTAGCCTATTACACTAGTTAGTCTATTCTCTGTTTTTTGTACAAATTTTTATAACTTTGAATCTATTGCTCTCTAGAGTCAAACTATCCAGTTTATAGATGCAGGAAAGAGAGCAAGCTATAAATATAAATTTGATTGAGGATTATTAATTAAATATGCTGTTTTAATTCACTAATTATTTTAGTTTGTTCAACCTGTTATCTTTATTTAAAAGTTAATCCCTCGATATTTCCTGGAATAACTTTTCTAAATAACAAGTAATGTATTTAAGGGTATTGAGAATGTGGTAATATTATATTTCTTAGTAGCTTTTGTTTCTAATTTTGCATTTTACTATTTAATGACAAGTATTCTCAAGAAAAGGATTTTTAATATATATATATTTTTCTTGCAAATTACACGAAGTCTGTCTTATTTCTATAATCAAATTTACAGCAATTTTATCAGGCAATTGTTTTCCAATTATCTCCCATGACATTATAAAACGTTATTTAATTTGATCAAAAACTCTACACATCTGTATAAAAATTTCTAATTAAATTATAAGAATAAAGACATGTTAAGAATAAACCCAAATTTATCTTCAGTTAATAAATTGGATAATTTATGTTAACATTCTGCTTGTTATATCTTCAATCTAAATAACACTATTTTTTCATCTTTTACCTATAGTGAATTCCACTTCACTGGTGCTTCCAGTTTGTAGTTTTGTATATGCCCATTTATTTAATTCAATTTTTCTTCTAATTTCATAAGTTCAATAATTGTTCCATTTAATGTTAAAACATTTTTTCAAATTATGTACTCTTCCTAACCTTGAAAGTGATCTGCATTTGTTAACTAAATAAAGGATCATCATATGACAGCTATAATTGCTGACATGGGAATTATTAGTTCATCTGCTATCAGTCATTGACTACTGCTTGATTGGCATGTTTATCGTTTGCATAAATTATTTTTATCAGTCATGATTGTAAAGAGAATTACCATTTACATAAATGTGCCTGTTTATCCTGTTTTGAAGATATTCTCCGATGCTTCACCACATCTGAGAAGATCATAATGTTTTCTTGGCCTTAACCTCAAGAGGTAACAATAAATTAATTATTCTGACTGATGCATGTTGAGAAGCAGCCCATTATTATTTGTTTACCATGTGACCATATTTAATAATATCTACTTTCAAGAACAATGCTTAAAATGGGCATTGTCTAAGGAAAAGTGAGTTTCTTTTCAATTAATAGCAAAATTTTTTTTTGCATCCAATATATAATAAGTAAATGATAAATAATAAAAATTCAGAAGTTCTTGGGGATACTTTCATAATGATTTTCAACTGGCGTAACGGTCAGAATTTGTATGCCTCGTTAACTAGTTGCACAATTCAACCACCACATTCGAAGAACAGCACAACAGGTGGGTTCTGGGCCTGCGGTGCCATCTTCGAACCTGGTAGATCGATTCCACAACATACCACTACAGGACAATGCACCTGCCATTACCCTAGTAAAACATCCTTTAGGCCATGGGAGTCAGGGAGATACTAGAGACTCTTACTAACTAAGTCTAAAGTTATTATTATTAGTTTACTAATGTGTAACATTTATGTATTCAACTTCTTATCCAGGTGAGATACCATGGCTGTAAGGCATTAAGGAACATATATACGGACATAATTAAAACATTATATTTTAATATTATAAATAAAGTCAGATTACATGCTTTGAGGTCGGTAACTTCTGAGACTCCTCAATTATTTGATCTGGCCCTTTGGGTACTAATGAAAGCTAAGAGTTATTTCATGCCTAAATATTAATCATATTAGTCACCATACGATGTACAATGGTTAATAAAGTTTGCAGCGGCGAACCTACTCGCCTTAGCAACAGAACACAACTTAAAGCTTTATATATAAAATTAATTCTAGGGGAATGTTATTGGAGAGCAGTTAACATGGAATACTTGGGAAATGCAATCATAAGCATACAATAAAAGAAATGTTGTAGACGAGATGTGGTATGCATAGAGATGCCATGTAATAACTGAAGAGTAAGCTGTGATATGGTGAAGCCATATGGGGAAATATAAAACTCACAGGCGGGCTTTGTGCCTGGAACCCCTCGAGAATGGTCATAGAAGCAGGTTTGGGTGTAAGGGACTCTTGCCACTGTTACTCCCTGACCGCATGACGAGATTAGCTACCCATGGGAGCACCTCTAAATATGCCCTACTGTATGGGAGCGGACAGATACTTTTGTATATACATATCTGAAAATTTCCATGGCTTTGAAAGGGATGGCATCGCTAAGCTGTAACACACATCACTGGCAGAAACATAATTAGATGTATATAAATTTGCTTAAAAATGAGATGATTCATTTCCAAAGCCCACATTCATGAGTTATTTAACTTTGAAGCCCTCGAATAACATGATTACTGGCTTCTAAGCATAAATAAATTTATGTAAAATAATTAATAAAAGGGATATTAAAATTTTATCTGATTACTATTGCTAATTTGATAAATCCGCCCGCAATGAGTTATGGTACACTTGCACTCTTAACTAATATCAAACATCAGATGCGCTCTATAATGCTCCCATTTATTTTAACACATAACAATACCAGGAAGCTTAGTAATATGGAAATCATGAGAACGCATCTATTACACAATTTATTTAATAATAAGATTGGATAATTTCCGAGCTGGTGGTTTATTATTGCAAAATGAGGGGATTATTATTATATTATCTCTATGGTTTTGCTCATTATTGCAAAATCATTAACTATAACATTTAGTAAAACTAGCAAGCCAGGTCAGACATTATCCGGGCATGAAATCATATACATAGATAAATAAATGATTATAAAATAGATATCCAAGGTAAAAGGGTCAGATGGGTTAATTAACATTTAAATGGTTACAGAGTTTTAAATATCAATAAATGAAGCTTTAACAGAGTTTTACATAAGTAGGAGAAATTATAAATAAAGAAATACAGATTATTTAGACGAGCTATAGCTTTAGAGGAAGAAGTGAAAGTTTTTATTAATTCAGTTGAATGTGCAAGTTGACTTGATCCTTCTTGTCCATTTATTCATCAGCAGCAGTTTTCTTTGATGGTTTATTTCAAAATTTCAGTTGATGGCAGCATTTTGATCAGGCAGTAGTGTATAGGTTCTATTGAGTACTAATAGTTCATTTTAGAGCAAGTGGGAAGTTTAGCGCACATAGACTATTCCCCAGAGGAGAATAGCGCACGCCTTACTCCTCAATCATAGCAATATAAAACAGCAAAATCATTTACTTTAATAACTAAAATGACGTAAATACAACAGACCAAAAATTTGCAAAGAGAAAGCCAGAGATTGGTTTAATTGATCTGGGGATAAGAATATTCCGGATAGAGATTTTAAATATTTTCTCTTATCGCACTTACTAATAAGAGCTTGTTTGAGCTATTGGTAAGCTCTCTATATTGCATTTTAATACAAGTATATTTTACATACCTGGAGTTTAGATGGGATCCAACTCCGGTTCAGCCATCCACTCTATCTCATACAACTGATACACATGTGAAAAAGATAAAGGATCTTCAATGTCCTAAATGAGCAGAATATGTGGTCAAAAACTGGATTGGACCAAATCTCAAAACTAAAAGACATCTTTGTAAAACATGGATTGTCCAAACCTATTGTGTCCAACAATAAACTAGTTTCACCACACAAAAAATAAATTATATTTAAGATATAAGGATAAGGTATATATGCATGCCTATCATTCGGAGTGTAACAAAATTCCAGATAATGTTGTTCAATAACTAAAATACATTTTGAAGAAGGCACACTGCAAATATTCAGAAATGCTTTGTCAACATTTAACACCTACAATTTTTGCAGATAATTTATTTGCCAAATTATTAATGGGCAAAAAGCAAACAAAATAACATTACTATTGCTTAGAAAGAAATTCCAGTTGTTTTTAAGGAATTTATTGAAAAAATCATTACTGGAAGTGTCTACATTAAACACACTTTAAATAAAGTATAATTAGAGGAAATAATTGTAAAAAGCTATTAAAGCACGTGTTGATTGAGAGCTTGGAAAATAGTGTTGAATTTAGAAGACGCAGCCATCTCTTTAAATAAAGTTGGAATGAGACTGACTAGTGAGAATTAAAGTTTGCAGCAGAAGCAAATGAAAAACTAGTGAGTAGCTGGCAGAAGAAAAATAAAAAGTTGAATTCACAATTTCTCAACTTGAAACCAAAGATTCTATAGTTTGGTTGTGAAAAGATACTCCAACTATCACTCAGGAAGTTGAAAGCAGACAATGAGCTATGATAGAGATGACCAAAATACTTAATAAATTATGAATAAACAGAATAGGAGGAGGAATGATGATATTTAAATTGTAAGTAATATTGAGAAATTCATTGAATTTTAAAAAATAAATTAGCAACATGCCACTAGCTGATTAACAGTAGATATCCATATTCTTTGGAAATAGTAGTACAGCGAATTTAAAGACAAGCTTCCAATGTGTTTTAAAATATTAATAAGTTTCAGAAGTGGCTCAGATTTGAATGAGACCTGTAAGAAGATAACTGATTCTCTACAAAAAACTGCTGTACTTATGATCTCCACTATACAAAAATTATTTAAAAGAACTGAATGATATGAAAGTGTTAGGAATGATTTAAAAAAACAACTGAAAAGATGAAGCTGTAAAAGAGAACAAATGCCTCAAAAATATAAAACAGAATCTTGCTCTTGGAAGGAAATTCTTTGATAATCAGAAAAGACACCATTTTTACTGAAACATCTGTATGTTTATGTTTTCATCAGCAATTGAATTACTCTAAAAATTAGAATGATAGAAAGCATTGCAGAAAGACTTATTTCAGATATGTAAATGAAACAATTTGGAAAAGCAGCAGAAAGAGTACAGAACTTTGCCTGTGCGATAATAGTGGTAGCTGGTGAAGAATAAATGGAAAGGAAGGCAATATAGTAGCCAAATTGAATTGACAGCATGACATAAATGAGTCTTATAATTTCTGTGGAATAAATTTGGTATTCAGTGAGTTGTTCGCTATGTTACTATATTCAGACAGAGATAATTACATGCTCGGACTAAAAGATAATTATACATTTTAATTTACTTTATCATTGTTTATTTATTATTTGTAAATAAATAAATATTAATTATCCAAAGCTGTGTATTTGTGTAAATTATATTTCCTGTCTGGTTTTATTTAAACTCTCAGACATAGTAATTACTAAACAGAAATACATTATGAAGATTGTGGAATGAAGAAGATTAAATCAAAATAGCCCCCACTATTATGACAACTGCTGAAAATCTGAGTATTTTAAATGAAGAGACAACATATGCATTTAAACCTATGAAGAAAAAGAAAGTACCAGGAAAACGATGGATATATTATAAATATTTTTTAAAGAAGAACATTTGAAGAAACATGGAAATTGTTGGCAGAGCTATATACAGATTTTTAACTTAAGTAATAAAAAAAGTGCAATTAGGATATAAATATTTAAGAAAAGGAATATTAGAAATAAAATCATTACTCTTTGACAGAGAACTTCGGACTCAGATTGACCATTGTTATAAATTGCTTTGGATTTATGAGTTATAAAAAGCATTTCAATTGATAGCAATTGTTTGGTTTTTTCCCTGTAAACAATTATTAATGCTTTGGAATATCAAAATATAGATCCAGGATATTATGAAATTTTGAAGAATATCAAAATTCAATGTCAAGAAGTAGATTGCATCAAACAAGTTAATACAATTGAATGACTGGGTGATTTAAATACTTTATGGATTAAAACAGGAAAGTAGAAAATTAAAAATAAACGGAAATTATTTGTGAACATTTCACAACTTGAGGAAATGTTGCAAGAATTATCAGATGAAAGCAAAGAAAGACAAATGTTCAAAAGACTTAATATTTCAGAAAATGAAAGTGAAGATTGATAATGAAAATGCTCTACTCTGGCATTATTTCTTATAACTTTAAAAGAGAGTTGCTCTTGTTTGTAATGCAGCGGCAAAACTGAAATAATCAACTGTTATAATGAAAATTAATTATAATTAAACTTATCTGGAATGCTTTTAGAAAAAGTAATTTAATATTAAAAATTTGTTTGTCTACACATTGATGGGTGGGGAGTGCTTTTAATAAATTTGTTTTACCAGATGTTGTTTATGGATCTGATACTTTAATACAATATGTTGAGCAACAAAAAGTTTTCGGACCTTATGGTGAAATATATAGAGATACAGGTAAGAGTCACAAAGTGTTGAAATAGAAATACGTGGAAAATGGCAGGTAGCATTAGAATCATTGAAATTATTAAGATATTGAAATGGAATTGGTTTAGACGTATTTGAAGTTTTAAACTATCCAAGACATAATTACATTGAGATGGATAAAGAAGGAAGCTTCCTGGACTGATATGGAGAAGGGAAGCTATGGATCAGAGAAACTGGATTAAATTTGGAAAAACAACCCAGTACTGGATTGATAATTAGCAATCTATTAACAATTTTCTTCCAGTCTTACTATGTTTTTGCTTAGTGTAAGTTTTAGAAATCAATAGATGCCAGATGGGGTTGCTTAATAAATTCTTATCCAGTATTATACTATCTAAATATTTCAAGACTAGTTTCTAGTTTATGGCTTTCATCAAGGAGCTTTTGGATTTTTGAAAAATACATGAATTTTTTGGATCTAATGCACCATTTTTTTAGCAGCCATTTTTTATTTTTTTTGTTATACTATCAATCTATCATAGAATCCAGTTCACTTTCTCAATTTATGAGTTTATGGATCTGAGATTTGGACATTTTAGAGTAGAGCAATACAGAGATTTCAGACCACTCAGTGAAATATGGAGAGATGTATATTCAGACTAATAATAAGGAATCAAAAATGAAATACATGGCTGGAGAACAAACAGATGTTACTGACATCATTGAAAGAATTAAGATTGAAATTGAGCTGGGTTGGACATATTGCTAGAAGAGAAGATAGTTTATGGACAATTGAAATCTTAAACTGAATTCCAAGAAATTGTAAAAGACCTAAAAAGAGACCACATGTGAGATGGATGGATGAAATAAAGAAGGGTGCTGGGGTCATGGAGAAGAAAGGCTAGATATTGGAGAAACTAGATGAAACTTGATGAGACCTCCATCCTGCAATGGATTGATAGGAGTTGAAAATGAGGATGATAATGATGACTTCAGTTTTTTAATAACTTTAGGCATTTTATTCTTTGACCATAATTGCTTTGGATTTATGATAAAACATTTCAGTTAGTAAGCAATTGAATATTAGCACATATAGCCAATACATTGAAATGAAGAATGGAATTAATTAGAATTTCTATTTATATGAAAATATTTTGGGTTTACATTGTGTTTTAATATGTTTGTGGCCAATTTCACACACTCAAACAAGACAGTCACCACCTGGCTTTAATAAGAACTCTTGTAGATTCTGACTCTAGAGTAGTGATATTGTTGAATCATGTTATTTGAAGAAAAAATTTTCTTATCCTAAAGATTTTAGTATGGGGATTTTGTATTTTATTGTTTATTTTTTAGACATTCAATTTTACATGCATATGCCAATGCCTTGCACTTGTGGCATCTGAATTATCTAGAGATCATCTAGAAAGTTGTATTAGGCATCACTTATCTATTACAGATATTGGTTACGATGAAACAACTTTACCATTAATATAAATAAAATTAAAGTAATTGTGTTTGATATATGCTGATACCAAGAGCTACTAATAGTTTAACTGTGTTAATGCTATAATAATTGTACTTGCAACATTGCTTTATATTAAGAAATATTTTTATGTTGATATATCTGTAGATTCATGTTTTTATTATAGAAGTCATATCAATGTCCTCTCTTTTCACCTACATACATTCAGTTGTTTATTATATTATTTATGTAAATTTTCAGTTGTTTATTATATTATTTATGTAAATTTTTCCATACTAATGCTCTGTGACTGATTTATAAATCCTATCAAGGGTGTTTTGTTCTATGCACATATGATATGGGAAAGATCAAGTAAAGATGTGCTTTCTCCAATATTTTTTTGCAGAGTCATACTTTAGGGTTTTATATTGGGTACTAATAGATTATTTCTCAAATATGGTATATATTCACTAAATCATTTATTTAACTAGAATAATTCTAGAATCATACACTGTCTGTATGTTATAATAGATTGCAATTGTCACCTCTACTGCAAAGTTCTTTCACTATGCACAATTGAATGTACTGGATTTGCATAAGTCACATAATTGAAGGTAGAGAATGTATCTTAGCTATCTATTATTTATTCAATGTAGTAACTTGTTATTTGGGATTGACCTCATCACTGTCACCTATCTCTAGCTTTAAAAGACATCTGAAGAATTTAATTTTAAAAGAAATTAATATTTTATTATTAGTTTGAATTTTGGTGTTATTACTGTTATTATTATTAATTCATGTAGATATTTTTCTGTTTTGTCTACAGATTTTATAGCTTTCTGCACACAATAGGAAAGCTATAAAATGTTTTGTTTAACTTTAATTAATGAATACTTGTGTAATTAAATTAAATTTTTAAAAAAAAAGCATTATTGCTAATTAAATAATGCAATGGTATTTTTTATTATATGTATAATATGCAACAGCATGTTTTCATAGTCTTGCTGAAATAGTTAACCACTTCATATGATCTGTATATATTTACTGTAGTATATCAATTTTTAAAAAAAATTCTTCCAAAAATGAATTCATAATTTATATATAATTTTTTTTTCTAGAAAAAGTAAAAATTATAAGTTCTTTTTTACATTTTGATATCATTTATATGTTTACTCTTTTTTTTTTTTTTTAGAGTAACAGTAAACATTTCTGATAATCACACTGGAATAGTATTTATAGAAGAAAATATATTGGAGATGGACTATGTTGAACAAGTGTACCACATACAGAATTAGTGATAAAGTAACATTCTTGTCATTACTGACAAGGGTTTTCAACTGCATTGATTATCTCAAATAATTGAGATATATTGATCATATCATGTATAAAGCAAAATTTTAAAATTAATCATCAAAATATTGTATTTCGTAAAATAATATCATTGCTGTTGAATATCCAGTTTGATGAATTATAGTTATGTTCCACGTTGATCTTCTAAAAGTGATTTCATGTTTGCTGCAAACAACAATTACAGCATTGTGATTTAACATTAGTGTGAAAAATAATTTGATATAATTATAATGTTAAAGCCAATAGAAAGATTAAATGAATAAGTCTACATAACACATTGCCTTGTCCGATAATCAATTTGATGAATTATAGTCACTATCCATTATGGTTGTTCAATGATGACTTCATGTTTATTGAAAATAAAAATAAGGCTTGCATTTTGGTAGTACTAAAGTAATAATACCAATATAGCTTGATAAATTGTTTAATCATTAATCTTTAAGGGAAACATGTGTAAAATGTTCTGCAGTTGGAAATTCTAGATTATATTGAAATCTTAAAAAAGAACTCATGGATTTTTAAGAAATATCTGAAGATATCCATGTGTTTATAAACAATTTATAAAGTGACAACAAATCAGGACTTTGTATAATATTGATTTAAAATTTAACTGCTGAAAGAGGTAAGCTATATTATTTTATGAAAGAATTAACATTATTAGATATTGTTATTAGAGCTTAATCATTCTTTAAAGAATGTCTTATTTGATAAAAATCATTGAATATTCCTCTATTTATTACATTGATTATGCAAAGGAGCAGAAAGAAGCTTTGATTAAAGTTGTTAATTTCCACTAAAGTATATGTTATAGCTTTTAAAAAAGGCAGTTATATATATTTATAGATTGTTGCAGATATTTGATTACTAAACAAAAAGTTGTAAACAGTAAAAAAAATCATTCTTGAATGCTATAGTTGGGAATGAAAAACATTGATAAAAAGAAATTAGTTTGTCATAGACTTTTCCTGCAGATGGATCTTTTTTTTAAAATCTTTAATCTAGATATCTAATGGGATGAATTAGCTCTCTACATATAAATATTCAAATGGATAAAATGTTATATACAGAAAAAAATATTTTTCATTGCATTTTATGTGATTATAAGACTTTTTCATTGCATTTTATGTGATTATAAGACTGTTAAAAAATATCTTTTAAAATATCAAAGAATTCATACTGGAGAAAACCTTTTCATTGCAATCTTTGCAATTACAAGACTTCCACAAAATATCAGTTGTGTAATTATCAAAGAATTCATATAGGAGAAAAACCTTTCAATTGCAGTTTCTGTGAATTCAAAACAGCTCACAAACCTAGTTTGCTGATACATGAAAGAAATCATAGAGGTGAACAACTCTTCCATTGTCATTTTTGTGATTACAAGACAATTCAAAAGAAAAATTTATCTGTACATGAAAGTAGACATATGGGTGAAAAATATTTCCATTGCAATTTTTGTAATTACAAGGCTGTATTAAAAAATGATTTACAAACACATCAAAAAATTCATATAGATGAAAAACTTATCCATGTAAATATTGAAGTAGATAAAGTGTTACATCCAGAAGAAAAATATTTTCATTGCACATTATGTGACTATAAGACTGCTAAAAAATATCTTTTAAAATATCATCAAAGAATTCATACTGGAGAAAAACCTTTTCATTGCAATGTTTGTGATTACAAAACTACTACAAAATATCTTTTGTGTATTCATCAAAGATCTCATACAGGAGAAAAACCTTTACAATGCAATTTATGTGAATTCAAAACTGCTTATAAATCTAATTTACTCACACATGAAAAGAGTCATAGAGGTGAACGACCTTTTCATTGTCATTTTTGCGATTTCAAAACTTCACTGAAAAAGAACTTGTCTATACATGAAAGCAGACATATGGGAGAAAAGCTTTTCCATTGCCGCTTTTGTAATTACAAGTCTGTATTTAAATTTAATTTACATACACATGAAAGAATTCATACAGGTGAAAAACCTTTCCAGTGTAGTTTTTGTGAATACAAGACAGCTTACAAAAAATGTATACTGGTACATGAAAAAATACATAGAGGTGAACAACCTTATCATTGCCATACTTGTGAATATAAGACTGCAGTAAAAAGAAATTTGCATAGACATGAAAGAACTCATACAGGTGATAAGCCTTACCAATGCAGGTTTTGTTCACGCAAAATTAGCCAAAAACATCATTTACTTTTGCATGAAAGAACTCATACTACATCAAAGCCCACTCAATGCAGGTATTGTGAATACAAGGGTCCTGATAAATATGGTACACTTATGCATGAAAGAATTCATACACTAAACAAATTCGAGGACAATTTGTATAACTATAAAATTATATCTGATAAAGAATTAAAACAGCAAGGATGTATTCAAAAAGAAGAGAAGTGTTTTTATTGCAACTTGTGTAATTACAAGACTGATAAAGCAGATTTTATGCATATGCATAAAAAAATTCATATTAGGGCAAAACCTTTCCAGTTCAAGATGTGTAACTACAAGGAAGAAAGTGATTTAAATAAATGTAATACTTCATGTACAACAAATGAGAACCATTTTGCTTTGGCAATTCATAAAAAATGGGATGCAGATAAAAATCGAGGTTGCAGTGATCAAGAGAAAAGCTTAATAAGTCATAAAAAAACATACACGAAAGATAAAAACTTTCAGATTTGTTTATGGGATTTTAAGGTTACTTCTCATAATAATCAGGAAAATGATAATCTTAATAGAAGAGAGAAAATGTATTTAAAAGATGAACTGCATATTAGTCAAGTGTTTAGATGCCGCCTATGTGATTTCAAAAATATAGAGAAAACGCTTGTAGAAAGTCATGAAGATGATCATTTTACCGAAGTCACGTTTGAGATTCTCTTAGAATTTACATGATGGCACATTCATTCAAGTTTCACTGTCTTTAAGTCAGAACCATTCACCGTTTCATTCAAATTTTCTGATCATAAATGTGAATTTATTATTCTGTTCCATCTGATGAACCTGCAACTTAAGTTTACATCAAGAATTTTGTTACTTTAATAATGTTTATTTGGTACTAACATTCTGAGTGGAGACTGTTGTAAACATAGATAACAATTATGTGTAATTGATTAAATATAAACATTCTGAATGATATAATTACTGTGGAGGATGTTGTAAACATATACCAATTACAGCATATTATCTCATGAGTTTATATATTAAATGCATTAATGTAATTAGGTCACAGGTTTATAGGTTTCAATTGACACAAGAAATGCTGGTCGCATCCATTTTCTGAAGGTTCCAACTACCAAAGATGCAGTTATGCCTATGTAAAAGCATAATTTTCTATCGATAATCTTGAAACCTTTCTTGAACACATAATGAAGCAATGATTTATAAATATTTAGAATGAAATGTTTTGATTATTTAGAGGTAATGTTTTCAAATAGATTTGAAGCTGATAGACTATTCTCAACTTGAAGTCTGTAGCACTTGGAAATTTGTTACTCATAAGAGTGTTTAGAAAATTGATTGATGTATTGAATTAGTGCAGATTAGTTAATGTTTATATTATTCTTATCAAATTACATTAGTTTATCGGGTATATTTGGCCCAGTCGTAGCGTGGCAGCCTCTGCAGCTCAAGAATCATTTATATCGTATCTTAGTTCTATGACTTCCAGGGCTCAAACCTTTTATGTATTCCTGAGCAATGAACCATTTAATTATCGCTATTAGTAATAAGATTGCTTTTTGTAAACTAATGATTTATAATCTAGTTTGTTATACTACATTGAAGAATTCTGGGTACTGTCATTTTATTATCATTGTAAAGTATGCATACAAAATATTTCTGAAAATCCTTATATTTTGCAAGTGAGGAAAAATTAATGAATTCCAGAAATTTTACCACAATATAAACAAATGTTTGTAAAGTAATAGATAGCATCGTGCATACATAAAAAACATATTTTTGCTTATTAAATCATTCTGTATTTTATTTAAAAGTCTCAATATGGTTTTAGAATCTAAATGATATGTCAGTAAATCAAATAATGTAAAATTTTCTTAGAAACACGTGTACTTAACATAATTGTTTCTGTTGCAAGAATAATCATTTTTTTCATGACTACAGAATGCTGATTCATAAATGTCTAAACTAACACATTGCCATAATTAAATGTTCAAATATTTTTCAATTTTTTTTTTCAACTTTTTCAAAATATTTAAAACTATAATTATAGCATAATCAATAAGAATGGATTGTGAAAGTCACAATGAAAAAAAAAATGCATTGGAGATCATATATCTGAGATATATTTTTTCTTCACAGTACTTGCTGAAATATTAAAAATAAATAAAAATTCTGACAATTGACCCTTTATTATATTTATATAATAAAGTACATGATTTTTTATTTATTTTCAATTACAATCTAGAAATTATTAAACAAAGAAATGTATAAAATTTATAATCAAAAACAATTGCAACAGAAGATATATTCAGCTCAAGTATATGCTGAAATGCAATACAAAAAAATAATTTAAAAACACTGCAAATTTATCTTATATTTATATAATAAAATTCATGTTTTTTTTTATTAATTGGAGTTACAATCTAGAAATTATTTTTACATCTACAAACAATGAGTTTGGAGGTTGCCATATCTCTCAGATAAAATTTACTCTTGAATATCACATATCCTTACAAAACATATACTACAATCAAATTGATGTCTTAACCATTATGGTTTAATATTAGTCACATACAAACGCACAGCTAAACCTTGAATGAATCCAATATATGTAACAGTATTTAAGAAAAAAGTTTGCTTATATCTTTCTGATCAGCCACGGCCTCGGGAATGTTAAAGGATTAAAACCATTTTTTTTCCTCAGAAAAAAAGACTGTATGATCAATAAAATAAATTATTTTTTAAATCTATTATCCAAAGAATGTTTAATAGCTAGTATTGAAATGTTCCAAATGCATATTTTAATTTTCATATTTTGTCATTTTTGATTTTGGTCTCTGTTTTTACTATTGTTTTTTTTTTATCAATAAAACTCAAAGTTCAAATGATATTGTCAATAGTAGAATCATGCAACATTTATTGCTAGATTTGCTCATTTCAAATAGCAACTGCTCCAAAAAATATATGTATTATAAAAATTATTCACAATATAAAACAAAGAGCAGATTGATATATTATTATTACTTCTCTCATATATAGAAACTTTAATAAAAATATAATGTACTGTATTATTCAATTGGATCATGAAACAAAATATTGTTTGGGCTACTATAAATATCTGAACTAAACTGGTGTCATTTTATTTATGGATTTAATTCAAAAATTGCCTCCACTGAAACAAAATTATATACAGGCTGTCATGAATATCTTTCAACTATTGTATGTATCGTGCTTGTAAACTATGTAACTTCTTAATCCTGTATGGAATTTAATTCAAAAATTTCTCTTACTAATATTTATATATGTTATAAGTATGGGTCAGTGTGAGAAACCATTATTAGAGCATAGCATTCTAAAAGCATTAGTTATGCTCCTTTTGCCAGAAAATAAATAAATGCTTGATTTTGTCATCTTTTATAAAAAAAGATAATGCATGCCAATTTTCACTTTCTTTAAAAAAAAAAAAAAACTCTTTAAATAATATGAACAAAATACATTGATATTTCAATTGTTTAATATGGTCTTTTTCAAGGGTCTAAAATAAATACAAATATATTATAAAATGTCTGAAATTTTTTTAAAATATTACATAATATCAATATATATGTATATATATACACTCATCAAAAATGGAAAGTTTAATCCATTATGCTGCTTTTACATATATTTAAATAAATCATCATATAGATTTATATAACAGCAATACAAAAAAATAATAATATAAATATACTAATAATTGACTAATGATAAATGAACGGAAAATTGTATAATATACATTTATACAGGATTTTTCTTTTCTGTCTTGCACATGTTTTATTATTGTTGTAATATGTTATAGTTAATTTTATATAAAAGAGATAAATGTTGCTATGTATGCAATGTGATTGTAATTGTAAAATAGTTCAAACATATTGAAAAGGGCACAAATTAACATTTGCCAAAAATAGCTTTTTTGTGTATTATTATTATTATTATTATTATTATATATATATATTGCTGTTATATAAAGATATTTTATATTATATCATATGATTTATTTAAATATACAAACAATATAGCAAAAAACTTTTTTTTTAATATTTATATTACAACCTTTAGCTTTGGCAAAAGCTAAATGTTAAAATGAATTTTGTGCCAAGATACCTAAAAAAAAAATTTTATTTAGCTTAATTTTGTTATGGATCAACTATTGCTAATACTTTATAATGCTATAATTTTTACATGTTAAAGCTGCTATATCAGTATTTTACCTGCTATACAATTGTAAAATAATTTTTATACAGCCTAAATTATGAATTTTAACTTAAAGTAAATGTTTAAGATGTTAAAACATCTTTAAATTTTTTTAAATAGCTCATAATGTCAATGATAAACAGTGCAATTTTAAGTTAACAAAGCTAATCTAGTTTTAATTTGATTGTCAAAATGTTTTGAAAAGCTTGCATTAATTTTTAAAGTTCAGAAAATAGTTTCAAATCCTATATTTTGGTTTGCTGATCTTTAAACTAAAGTTGTAATATTTTAACTTAATTTAATGTTAAAACATATTTTAGTTTAGTATTTATTAGACAGAGTTTAATAAAGCTAATAATTAAAGTTAGAATTTAAAATTGAACAAATGAATAAATATTATACTTTTTTAATAATATTTATTTTAAAATCTATTCTGAGATCTAGATTTAAAAACAGTAATAAATTAATGTATTAAATTGTATTAATTTTTGATTGGTTAAAGATATAATAAGACATTTATTTTATATAGCACTATGTTTTTATAAACTGTAATATCAATAAGCTAATGCACATGCGCTTTGAAGATTTAACTATAAATGAATACTCTCACTTTCCAAACACAAGATAAAGTCTTTGTGAAAAGATAGAATGAATCCATCTATCTTTTCGACCCAAACGTTTATGTATGCGCACATCTTAAGTATCTGGAAATGGGAGCATGAAGATGTTAATTGATCACTTTAAATTACTTTTTACTATGCCCAAATGAATGATGCCTGCGAAATTTCTAGAATTTACGATACATCGTTCTTATTAAATTAAACATATGTAAATAAGACATTTATTTTATATAGCGATATGTTTTTATATCTTTAACATAATATTAATAAGCCAATAAGCTAATGCACATATGTATAATATTTTTATTTTATCCTGGCTTCTGTAATTTTTAATTATATTATACCAGGAAGTATATTTTAATCAATTTTGTTTTACTTGTCTAGACAAACACTAAATAAACATTGATTTATTGTAGAACTGAATATTTAATTAGATAATTTTTGATTAACAATCTTCCCTAGCAACAAATAGGTCAAAGATTTGAACTAATCAGGGAAGAGGTTATAGGTCAATGGGTTAAGTCTGGTAAAATGGTCATATGACCAATAGTATAAATAGATGAGATTGTTACTTGATCAAAGTCCTCAATAAAATTTTTAATTTTATTTTTGTAACAGTTGAATTTTAAAACTCTCCTAAAATTTAAAAAGGGTAATTTTATTTGAATTTATTATTTTTCTAGCTGAGTGTTGAAACAGTAAGATTCGTATTCGAATCTTAAGTTTCACCTTTTTCTGTCATCTCTCACTGACCGTTCTATCCCGCCCAAATTTAAACTTTTTGATATCGAATTGTGTGTGTAACAATATTAAAAATGTATAAATATATGTAGAATTCAGCATAAACACGCACACATTTCGATCTCAAATTAAACGCAATAAATAGGGATAAAATAATATAATTTAGATTTCTTTTAGTTATATAATTTTGTATAATTTTAACCATTTATTTTGGATTATAAAGTTCGTATTTATTGCTTTGTTTAAATTTCATTTAGTAATAATTCTAAAAATATCTGATGTAATATTTAATTAAAAGTTAAAATAATCTTATGTTCCCTTTTTGTTTTTGAAATTTAAAAGCATCGGTCAGTGATAGATAATAGATTAATTAAAGAAAAATTCCCCAAAATTAATTAGTAAATGTAAAATGTAAACAATAGAACGGCAGCTTTCTTTAATTAAAAACCAACTAAATGCATTGATTATCCTCAGGGCAGATTAAGTAGAACCTAAAAATATCTTAACAAAAATGTGAAAGATCAAGATAAAAAAAGGCCATCTTAGACTTGCTGGAGACATTCACTGAAACTTTAGCTTTGCTCTCGATCACTGAGAGTCTCCAAAAATAAGAAAAATAATTTGTTCCTGCCAAGGTATGACCGAGTAAAGCACCTAGATTATTCTCCATCGGTAGATGGCCTATCGGATGCTGAACTTTCATTGCCCGTCATAAATTCACCATGAAGATCTGCTGCCTGAAATGAATGAGAAAGCTGCTGCTGCCATGAAATTAAATGAATATCTAAATACAAGAAAGACTTGCCACTCGTGAACTTTTTGCTGCTAAACTCATGGAATAAGAAAACTTCTTATAAAACAGGTACCTGTCTGTGTTCAAACTCTAGAGTACTCTAATAATATGCTATAGCTCTTCTTCATACTACTTATCTAAATTATAAAATGTAAAACTACCATATGTATAACTAAAACTGAATAATTAATTTAATATGTTAATTTCTCTAATAATCTAGCTTACCTCACTCTGTCTTTCTTGGGTGCGTATTTCTATAATCTACATTTCTATCTATAGTTATTATTTAATTATTGCATGCTCATAATTATTTCAATTTTCAAAGTTTAAATCTATGATCGCTTAAAACAATGAATGCGTGTCAAATTTTCATTAATATTTACTTTCTTTAATAACTTAACTTTCATATAAATCGACACGCATTCAATGCTTCATTTATTGTAATGCAGGGGTCTACTACTTCGCAAATGGCTGACGTATTAGTTATAATAATTCCCAAGTTATATATGTTTTGTATTTATTAAATAATCAGTGAATAATTCCAGAAAATTAAATTTCTTTGAGAGTCACCAACATTCTTTAGTAAATGTTGATAATGTCGGGCCGAGTCAGAAATCTACTTAAATCTCATCATAATCGTTTATACAGTATACATGTGTTACGTTTTAGAGACGCGATGACCCATTCCGCCGTGAAATTTCCGGATTCTTCAGGGTTGAAATTAACCCCAGTCGTCCTACACAAGCGGGCATAATGGGTGCTCCCGTAGGATTTGACAACGTCATGCAGCCAGCCGGCAAATCGCGCCACGTACCGCTTGTTTCTGGTTATGCTTATGTGACACCTTACTTCGTCGGACCGCGTCAGAGACCAGTCCGACATTCTTATAAACCCATTCGCGGTCTTGCAGTTTCGATATACTGCCATTCCATATCACCTTTCTAAAGCGTACCACGTGTTCCTTTGCTCAATTCTATTATTCTATATATCACTCCGCCTCTGCATTATCTTCGTAATTCACTCTCAAATAAATGTTTGCCCTTAGTTATAAATAAATAGTTTAATTAAATAAATATATGTCCGCCGCTACTCTTAAATCTTACTTTAGACTCTTGCATTGCAAAGGTATAAATTCCCCAAGGCATGCATTAGAAATACTTACTCGAGAATTTTAGGTAGCTAGATTACGCTTTCAAATAAATGTATTCCTTTTGTAAACATTACAGTATCGGAAATACTGCTACTGAAATCCTCAATATAAAATAATGTCTAAATAAATAAATGTACTCTTTAAAATATAATCATGTCGCAAATTCCGCTACTGAAGCTTTTAATCTCTAAAATATTATTAATGTTTGTTTTATTAAAATGTATTAATAAATAATTTTAAACTATACGTCTGCAGTTACGTTTCATTTATTCGATACCCATTCTATATAATATTTCCTCGATTATGTAAATATGAATGTTTAATTAATATTAGTTTGGTTATTGGCTAACTCGAGAATAAAATCATGAGTCTCTTGCATATCCCTGACCACCGTGCCTAAGGAAATATTTACTAATGTCGCATCAGATGCGTTGTTTCGTGGATTGTATTGTGGAACCGATGAACTATGTTCGAACTCAGTACCACGGGTGGCTTCGCTACTCGATGGTGCTGCTGTTCTGTATGGTGGTCGAATTCTGCACTATGTTTACGAGGCACACGTTTTCTGACCGTTACAGTGTGACAGTAATTTAAGATTATCTTAACATAATTATCTGAACTGATAACACCAAAGGAACTAAAGTCTGTATCTGCCAATGGAATGGTAATATCTTTCATTTACATTTTAATAATGAAAGTGGAAAACTTCAAAAATTGTTATTGTTACCATCATCATGATTTTAAAGCCAGTGTCAATTTCCAAGTCCAGCAGAACGTCTTATAATTAAAATTGCCATTGAATTATTAATTGTCTTATTGGCAAGAACATTACAGAAAATATTAATCATTTCTTGATATGTTCTTTAAAAATATTCATTATTGTCAAATTCTCTCGAATTTATTTAAGATAAAAAAAACTGTTTACTGATATAGCAAATACATGTATTCCGGACATTTAATAATGATTTAAATCTACAAAAGAAAAAGTTAAAATAATTTATTTGTGCTGCATCATGTTAAAGACATTATATTATTATTATTGGAAAAAAAACAGCATGAGAAAAATTTTACTTATTGTGATTATTTCCGTTTTTTTCCCCTAAAAAAAAAAAACCATTTCTCTCCAAGTGGGGATAATAATGAAAATCAACTTATGGGAAGAATTTAAAAGTTTTTCAGTTCATAAACTCAGAAAATAAAGATACCTGCAAAAATGACATGATTTATAGATGCTTGCAAAAATATTTTAAAACCTATAAATGATTTTTTCTCTCCGTGCGTTGCTGAGGAGAAAACCGCTGTGGTCCATATGCTGTTAGAATTAAATGTTTTCTTCTGCAGATGTTTAATCATATTTGATAGGCATTCTTTATTGTATAATATTTACACTGCTATTATAAATTTAAATAATTTTTATAATGGATTAATTGGTAATACAGCATCGATTGATCCACGCCATAAGATGGCGGCGCTGTTGCTAGTGAAAAACGAATAGATATAACGTTACCGGACTGATTTGATTATTATTATTTTGTAATGTTATCGTGGGATTTTTTTTGGTTTGGATTATTTATTTTTTGGGGGACCGTATTTTCTTTTTTTTTTAAATAAATAAATTGATTTTTAAATATTTTTTTTAATATGTTTTGTAAAACCTTTTTTTTCTTTATTTTTTTTGTAAAACTTGTTTAACAAAATTGGATTACGGTCTTTTTTTTTTCGCTTTTGATTACGGTCTTCTTTTTTTTAAAGTAACTTTTTTTATTTTTTTTGGCTTTTTACTTTCATTAAACTACCACAAAGGCAGTTCTTCTGGGTGAGGAGAATATTTCTCTGTTGAAGAAAGGCCACCGCATCTGCTTCTGTAGTCTGCCATTGAAATGTTTTGATCTCGAAAAAGTGTCGGAAAGTGCGCAACTTGATCGTGAACTTTGCCGAATTGTGACTAACACTCCTCATTAACTGAATTCTGACCCCTGACAACGAAACCAGGGGCATTTGGAAAATTGTTACAATTTTTACGAACGAAAAAAAAAAAAATACATCAAAGCCAAAAAAAAAAAGTTATAATATAGTTTTCGACATTCAAAATACAGAAACCGGTAAAGGTTTACTTTAGCGACCAGGGCATATTCGCCATCTAGTTTTTAAAATTAGAACTAAAATCTTACGTATCTGCTCATATTACAATTACAGTAAATATTTATTAATTAAAACGTAAAAGATAATAAATAAATAAAATAATTTATCTTTTTAAGCATAATTATGCCCATGCCCTATGCATAGCAGGAAGTTGGAGAAAAAGGCGGCAGTACTATATCTACTGCGGAAGGCAAATTCTTGGAGGTACGATGAAAATAAAGCCCTGCTGGTACCAGATTGGAATTTCAGCTTACGCTTGGCCCTCATCCACATATTCTCAATATTCTGGGTATGTATGTCTTGGTCTTCGGGATTCACGAAGTTGTCCTGGTGGACGACAACCGAATGCATGTACACCCCATTGCTAAGTCTGCAGATATTATTGTACGCAGTCCAGCCATCTGAAATTATGCGAGTCCCCGGTAAAATGTACTGCTGGATTAGGGCCTCCAATGAGCCAGCCGTTCTATCCGCAACTTCTATCAAGAAGCACTTCCTTGACCCTCTTTCAATACCACCAAAGACCCAATGCCCTCTATGTAGTCCCCCTGTGGTATTTTCTGTGGAAATAATATGTTCCGTCGATTTCGATGACTAATGGCTCCCCATTGTCATCTATTCCGCCGAGAACCATCGAGATAGTTTAAATTCTTAAGTTTCAAATAATTTAAACTAATTATTTTAATTAAACTAGTGTAATTATTCCAACTTCTTTAAAATGGTAAATATTTTTTTTATCTTTTACATTTTAATAAATTTTAATGTAATTGTATAATATAGTAGTATATACGTAAGATTTTCGAATAATAATTTACTTATAATTTTGAAAACTAGAGGGCGAACATGATTTTTATGCTATGGTCGCTAAAGTAAACCTTTACCCAGAAACCTTCACATCATACGCTGTACAATAGTTAAGAGTAATGTCTATAGAGAGTCTTGCATACTCGTCGCTAATATATTCAACATACTAGAGATGTTGGGGTAATGGGTGCACTTCAACATCTTAGTGGTTGAACAGTTTAGTAGGCCGTAAGATCTATGAGAGGCCTTATAAACAGCATATTTATGTGCTTTAGCATAGAAACAGTGCCATCTTATGGTGTAGGTCAATCGATGCTGTATTACCGATTAATTTATAAAACCCGAGTTCAAATACTTGAAAAATATTTACTGCAGTGTTGTAAACATTTATTATAATTTGCATCCATGAATGTATTTAATGAATACCTATAAATTTTATCCTATATTTGCTAATAGAATTATCTGAAATCTTGTTAAGGATATTTAATGAATAGCCATTTTAGTTATTGCTGTGTTTTCGGGAAGTTAACGATCTCAGCTGAAAACCCAATTGATTAACTTAGAGTCTAAGACAGTTTTACTTTCTTAAAGCTAATTTATTTGTTACATGTTACGTGTTATCAAACAAAAAAAAATGTCTAAGCTTAAGATAATAATATGTGCATAAGGAAAAACAGCAACAAATTCAGAAATATACATATAAATAAAGTCTCTCAAAGAAAAAGTTTGGTTACTCACGGCAATGAAAAATAAGACATCCGTTCTCCCACACTATTTTACTCCCAAAATATTTTAATGTTTTCTTCTCACAAGTCACTTTTACATCCCATTTATTTCCTCCTTCTGTACAGCTTAATTTCACTATTTACTCTGTAACAGTTCAGGTTGGTTAAACTTAAATTCGTAGATAAAAAATGGTTCCGTGACAATTTGTTATAACCTTAGGTTCCACGTGTGGCTATCCATTACGCCATCTTGGTTCATGTCCCCGTTTTTCTTTTTTTTCCCCGTTCTCGTAAAACCAGATGTTTCTAGAGTCAATGTCTCCGTATTCTACACCTCCCCTCACTCTAGAATATAGTCCTTCAACCTTTCTGGCAGCCTATGCTCATGGTGAACTCTTGGTGCAGGTGTCCCTTCATCTTGTTGGGTTGGCCCGCTATCAGTGTCATGAATCTGGTCCGTAACTTCCAGTACCCTATCCATCTGGTCTGATTTGTTTTAGCAAAACTCTTCCTGTGTTATTTGTGGCAATACTTCCTTATCTTCTTTAGGTAAGATGTCCCATTGTCTGGCATTTCCAGCGGTTTCTGGGATATCCATCCGAGCACACGGAGATCTTCTCCTTAAGTGGTCTATGTGTTTATAGACAGATGGATCATTCGCTAGTCGTATTTGGTAAATTGTTTTTGATTTCACACTTATGATGGTTCCGGGTAGCCATCTCTTCCTTAGTATATCACACACCCAGACTGGATCATTTCTTTTGAACCTTTTCAAGTGTTTATGGAAATCACCTTCCGGTTCTCTTTTAGTTCTTTCCTTTCGGGGTAAAACAGTTGACATGTGTGCACGACATGTTCTGTCGAATAACAGTTCGGCCGGTGATTTACCATCTTTAGACCTTGGCAAAAAATGTTGGGAAGAACATGATTTCCAGCAATGCCTTCTCCATCCTGGTCTTGCTTGTTTTCTTCGGGTCATTTTTTTAAACACTGGACTGCCTTCTCTGCCAAACTATTTGATGCAGGGTGGTATGTTGGTGCAAAAATGTGACGTATCCCTCTTTCTGTCAGGAAGTCTCCAAAACTGGTGGAGGTAAAGCTTGTTCCATTATCTGATACCAATATCTCGGGGTATCCATGCATGGTAAATATCTCTTAGAGAGCCCTTTCGGTACATGTCGAGTTTGCCGACCTTAACAAACAGTATTCCACCCAATTGCTGTATGCGTCCACCACTACCAAAACCCTTTGTCCCTCTATAGGCCCAGCATAATCAATGTGGATCCATTCCCAGGGTTTGTTTGGTTCTATCCAAAAGCTCTGTTTTTCTTGACAGGTTTGCCTCAGCTTGGCAACTGTGGTACTGTCCCACCATCTCTTCGATCTCTTGGTCAATTCCTGGCCACCACACATGAACACGACAAAGCTTTCATTCTCACTATTCCCAAGTGTCCGGCATAGAGTAGTCTTAAGACCTGGGCACAACCTTCCATCGGTACGAAATACACGATCTGTCCTGGTGATACAACCATTACAGGTTGAGAGGGTTTGACAGGCATTCCAGATAACTATATGAAGATTATCAGGACGGTGGCTTGGCCATCCACCCTTTATCCAAGTCCTCTTTTGGCAACATCCCGGATCACTAGCTGTCTACTCCGCTATTTTTGCACTATTTACAGTATCATTCAACTTCACCACTTTCCAATAAATTCACTTCCACGAATTCACATGGTCTATCCGCCTTCTGTGGTAAACGCGATAAACATCAGCATGAGGTATGTCCCTTCCCAGCTTGTGTACTAGTGTATAATCATATGCTGCCAGTATATTAATCCATCTTAGCATTCTCTGGCTGCTATATTCGGGTGTTTTTTTGGTCTTACCTAATATGCCTAATAGTGGGCGATGATCAGTGCATAAGGTGAAATTTCATCCATAGATGCACGGATGAAATTTCTTTACCATGAAAATGATAGCGAGGGATTCTTTGTCCAGCTGGCTATAGTTAGTTTCCACGGGTGATAGGGTATGGAAGGCATAGGCTATCGGACGTTCTTGTCCATTTATCAAGTGTGATATGACGGCTCCAACCCCATATTCCGAAGCGTCCGCAGTTACTATAACTTCTTGATTACCTTGGTAATGCATCAACAACTTTCAGATGACAATAAATCCTTGGTTGCCTGAAAAACAGCTTCGTGTTCAGCCTTCCACTTTCAGCGCTGACCCTTGCGTAATAAGGCATAAAGGGGTTTTAGCTGATGTGCCTTTCTCTTCAAAAAGGTTTCATAGAAGTTAGCATTCCCAGAAATGCTTGTAAGTCTTTTTACATTTCTTGGTACTGGAGCATTTTTTAACACGGCGACCTTCTCAGGATTAGGATGTTTTCCATTTTGATCAATAATATGTCCCAGGAACTTTATTTCTCTCGTGGACCAAATGCTTTTAGTGGTATTTATCCTGATTCCCACTTTTTCCAATTGGTCGCATATGGCAAGCACGCGTTCCTTCAGTTCAGTTTCTGATTTAGCATAAATCAGTAGGTCATCCAGGTAGGGGATCACCCCCTCCATACTCCACGTCATTTGCTTGGAATATATTGGGGGCTGTCGTGATTCCATATGGTAGCTTATTGCACTGGAAAAGAGACATGAGTACAGAGAGTTAATATTTTTGCAGACCTATCCGTGACTGGGATTTGATGAAAGGCTGACTTCAAATCTATCTTAGCAAAAACTGCAGCTTCCTGGAGTGATGCCACTATTTCTGAGACATTCGGAACCGGATATGCACTTTTTTTTTAGGTATTGATTTACAGTAAACCTGTAGTTCCCACAGATCCGTAAACTCCCATCTGGTTTTGTGACTACCACAATTGGAGTGGCCCAATCTAAACTTTCCACTGGCAACAACACCCCTTCCTTTACCAGGGCTGACAGACTTTCTTCGACCTTTGTTCTTAGTGCGAATGGAACCTTCCTGGGTTTGCTTGCTACCAGTTGAGCCTCATCAGTAAGTTCTATGTCTACTGGGTCTATCTTCAGTATTCCTATTTTTTCCTCAAATATCCTTGGAAATTTCTGTCACACTACGTTTTCTAATTTTACAGTTTTAATCACTTGTATGGATATGCCCAGTGGGTGGAACCAGTTTCAGCCCAGTAAGGGTTTAATGTTCTTTTTGACTAAGTACAAAGGCAAAATTTTGCTTTTGTTATTTAATTTCACTGGGACCGAAATTTTTCCACAAAATTTGGACGTTGTTTCTATTTACATTAGTGGCAATAACATTAGTCTTATCCAAATTTAGTTTCGACTTGAATATGGTGTTAATTTTTTCCCAATCTTTTATTGACAGGATGGATAGCCCTGCCCCACTGTCTATCTCTATCGTCACTTTTACATTTATTATTCTGACATCCAGCACTATTTGTTTGCTCAGGTTTGTCTCACATTTCTTTATTTCTGCCCTCCTTGTCACTTCCATTCTCTTATCACTTCTGTGTTGGTTTCCATCCCTGTTTCTACAAATGATCACCATATGGCCCTTAATGCCACAAGTCAGGCATTTCAAAGTTCTATTCTTATATATCCTTTTCACATGTCCTTTCATACCACAACAATAACAGCTAAAAGACTCGACATCTGTGGTTGTGTTTCCAATGGTTCTAGTTTACACACATCTATCGTGTAATTTTTTTCTTGGATTTCCTCTCAAAATTCCTTTGCATTAATCACCAGTGTCTCGTGAGCCACACATTTTACAATCGCTGCGTTATAATCAATCTATTTCACTGAGTAGTTGTTTTCTCAGATTGTGGTCCATCATGCTGTATAGGAACTGGTCTAGGAGCATGTCATCTATGTCCGGGAATGCACAGTCTCATGCTAATGTCCGCAATGCGAGGTTATATTCCGAATAGCTTTCATGTGTGTTTTGTTTTCTCATTCTGAATCTCAAACGAGCGACTCTTTTTGTAATTTCTGGTTGAAAATAATTTGTGAGTTTTTCAACTAATGGCTTATATGGTATTTGCTCCGGAGTTTTGTTCTCGGCCAACTGTTTAGCAATCTGAACTACGTCTATTCCGGCGAAATATAACAATGTCGAGATTTTTGTTTCATCATCCTCGACTTTATTGAATCTCATATATCTTTCTATTTGTTCGACATAGAGGGTCCATCCCGCCAGGTTTCCTATTTCAAAATCTCTTAATACATGTGAGGGTACTGCCATTTTTATATCTGATCTATTAACTTTTTCCAAATCACGCACAAAAAACCAACCTCCGATCTAACATCCTGTTGATTGCGCCATCTGCTGTGTTTTCGGGAAGTTAACGATCTCAGCCAAAAACCCAATTGATTAACTTAGTCGATGACAGTTTTACTTTCTTAAAGCTAATTTATTTGTTATACATGTGTTATCATACAAAAAAAAATTTCTAAGCTTAAGATAATAATATGTGCATAAGGAAAAACAGCAACAAATTCAGAAATATACATATAATTGAAATATTCTCAAAGAAAAAGTTTGGTTACTTACGGCAATGAAAAATAAGACATCCGTTCTCCCACAACTATTTTACTCCCAGAATATTTTAATGTTTTCTTCTCACGAGTCACTTTTACGTCCCATTTATTTCCTCCTTCTGTACAGCTTAATTTCACTATTTACTCCAAACAGTTCAGGTTGGTTAAACTTAAATTTATCCGTAGATAATAAATGGTTCCATGACAATTTGTTATAACCTTAGGTTCCACGTGTGGCTATCCATTACGCCATCTTGGTCATGTCCCTTCTCGTTTTTCTTTTTTTTTCCCATTCTCGTAAAACCGGACATTTCTAGAGTCAACATCTCCATATTCTACAGTTATATTATAGATTTAATATCATAATTATATTATATAATGGATATGTTTGCTGTTCTCAAGATGTTGCCAACATTCTTCTTCATATTCAAGCTTAATGGAGAATGATTCAAGGAGGCAGGATGTTATTTATTTATTTAATGGTAAAATGTTGAATTTATTTGTATTATGATTTCTCATACTATGTTTATTTATGGACATATTATTTTCATGTTATATGCTATATTTTGCAGTATCAGAATAGTACTTTATATTTACATGTTATAACAATCGTGTCTCCCTTTGAAAATATAATTTATTTATGAAGGTATTGTTATACTGTCTGAGTAAGATGTGCATTTCTAAGATTTATTTTATGATTATTTCTTGCTTAATGTTAGTCATATTTTGCATTATTATTTATCATATTTCACATTTGTTAGCTGTTATATTTTTGTTAGAGATATTAGATTTATTCTTTATTTTTAGGAGTGCTTTTATATGCTAGTTTATTTCAAGATGGTAGTGTGTCTCCATCATTATTTTGCTAGCTTATCTTTCAAAAGGGATGGTAGCATTGTGTCTCATTGTTTTCTTGCTAGCATTTACGTGCTCATAGCATATAATTTTTAGGGATTCCTTAAGCTCTGTATTTTAAGGCAATTCCTATTTAGTATTTTTATCCCTGATGCCATTCTCATTATTTTCCTGACTAGTGACAAAGTCCTTTATTAGTCCTCAAAAGTAGGTGTGTCATATGAGCTATGCCATTGTACTTTCACTTTGCCTTATTGTATTATTATTGAAGATGGATTTTGTTTGTAGTTTATCGTATGTGTAATAAAGCATGGGTAAGTTTTTACCATGGCTTTATCTGGCATTTTTAGTGGTTTTATCAATGTATTAAGGAATTCTACCTTATCTTTATAGCATACTTGGTTGACTTAAAACTAATTTTAAGTTTATTTTAGGAGACAATATACATCTGTCTTATAATTCCTGCATCGCTGGATTGGTAAGCTATTATTATTGAGTATGCCAAATATTCATAAAAGGGGCATTACTTTATGAAGGTTACTATCATGGTATGAATGAATTGATAAATAAGAACTTTGAAATAAACAAACAATAGAAAGTTACTTTAATATGCCAGATTGTTTTTGCTTAATCCAATAAAGTTTATTTTAATAAAACATGATATAAATTTTTATTTTTAATTCTTCTGTTATTCATTTTTGAAGAAGTGACATTGTAAAACTTTTGGCTATGTGGACTCAAATATGGAGTATTTGTAATTTTGTTTTTATTTTTCTGTAAATAAATATTTATTGTATTTAAGAAATTTCTTACAATTGATTCTTCACAACATTTCACATATTGAGTAAAATTTAAATACTTATAAAATATTATAATTATTTTAAGTGTATTTGCTAAAAGAGGACAGATATTTAAATTAATAAGAGTCACTTTACTGAATTATTTAAGCTCTAATATTACATCTAAGAAAAATATATTTGCTTAATAAAGTTTTACAATTGGATGTTATTTGGATCATTTTAATTAATTTCATTTAATTATTTTAAAACACTGCATATTTTTTCTAGTTATTTTCATATTGAAAGATCACAGTTATTATTTTATGATAAGATTTAATTTCACAAGAATCTAGTTCATAGGTGTTTAAGTAGATTTATTCTAGGATGTTGAGGATGGCTACAAAATCTTTTACCCATTCTCGAGTATAATCCTAGATTTTTATCTTATTCTAAAATTAAGCGATCATGTTATATTTTATTTAAATGTCGTAATTATGATAAGACATTAGCTTAGGGGAAGTGTATCCTATTTATTTATTAATTTGGATTGCATTCATTATTGAATAAATCTAAAAGATCAGAAGAATTTATGAGATCATATTGCCCTGAGATACCCTGATTTAATTTAAAAGACCATATTGTTAAATTTATTTTGATATTAAAATCAAAGATGGATCTTCAGTGGCATAGATTTTAAAAGAATTTCAAAATTTAATAAGAATTAAATGTTTCATCTGATCAAAGCAATGAGATGATTAGATATTTAGCAGATGGATTTAAAAATGATAGTTGTATTAGATCTTTGTAGAAAGAAATTTAGATGTAACATCAATGGCATATGTTTACAATATTAAGATTGTTTTATTTGTGCTAAAGGGAGTTGAGATTTCTCTCCTCTTCATTTATTAACATAATATTACAGAGGCTAAACTTTCCATACAGTAGCGCCACCAGTGCAAACCACAGTAATTAATGGATGCAAGAAGGTTTGTGCATAAAATCCCTATCTAGTGCATACTCACCCAATATCCCCAGACTAGTTTCTAGCTTGTGCCTTTCATCAGTGAGGAGCCTTGGATCTGAGAGCATAGTATTACCTGATATTTTTATTATATTTTATTTTAATGCTTCCCCAATGTATCTGTATTGTGGCATGTTATTGGACCTGCTGAGCACAACTATAGGGATCTCTGGGGTACAGAATGGTGCTTGCTGCTGTACTTATATATCTGAATTTATTGTCTTTTTTTTTTGTTACAAAATGGCTTGCCCATCAATCAGCAAAAGAGTTTGGATTATCTAGGGCAGCAGCATCGCATCGTTCTCTTTCTCTAGGTTACAATATATATTCTTATTCTTCTTACTAATGAATTTTCAAAAACTATTTCTATTTATCTCCTTAAAAAATAACATCTTTTGAAAGAGATATATGAAGTAGTTTTTGAAAAAAAAAAGTTTTAAAAAACATATATATTAAAAAGCATAGAGGAATGTTTTAATTGTATTGTTTATATATTGTAACAGAATTCTATGGTAAAGTAATCACATCAGATATCAATTTCCATAGCAAATGAAAAGCTGATAGGTTTTAGAGCTATTAGTCTGGTAACAACCCCTGAACACTTGATTACTACCAGATATTCAATCAACTTTACTTCATAAAGCAAGCTTTTACTATTATTATTGTGTTATTTTCTCTTTTTTTGATGTAATTTTATAAACAAAAAAAAAATGCATGCCACGCGAGAACTGCCTGTATGAAATATTGCTCAACAGTGAAAACTATATCTTCCATATCATAGCCTAGTTTACTAGCATGGCATGAAGCATGAAGACAATATGATGATCACACATGGAACTATGCGTTACTGCACACAGTATCCTATATAGGATCTGATGATAGGGTTTTTTTAAGTCAAAATCTACATAAATTAGTAAAATGTCAACACCATGTAGTATTTTCCAATTATACATCATTAGTGCTAAAAAATTTTAATCAAAATATTGTCATGTTGGAGTTAAAAATAATATTGCTGTAATGAACTTTCCTAAAGTGTAATTGGGAACAATCTATTACAGCTGAGAGTTTAGAAATAGGGGATAATCAAGTCTTGTTGGAAAAATTAATTTTCCTGCATTAATCTCCTTTAGATCCTCAGATAGCTGATAAATGGAAACAAGCATGTACAATAAATGTTGGTAGTGTTTAAGTCAACTCCGATTTTAAAGCAGGCATTGAAGGTGAAGCAAGCCATGATGCAATTATATGTATTGAGATTGCTTAAAATGCACACTAAACACCTTGGCCGACAATGGCATAAAAGTAATATAAAAAGTGTCAACCATTTATCCGACAGTCCAGCACTGATTAAATGACTGGGCATGTGGAAGTGACATGGATGCCAAGTCTTGGGACTTTCAGGCAAAAGAGTGTGCTCTGAGAGAGAGAGTGTTGATCACTTCTAAAACTGTCATTACAACCTCTAGTAGTAGCCAAGATCTGGAATTCACCCCTGTGGACAACAATATTGTCAGTGTGCTGGAAATGGTATAACTCTGCTATGAACCATAGACATGAACTTCACTTTTTGTCATTATCAATCCTCCAAAATAAGATAATAGGATGTGATTCTGGGTAGTCTTGACAGTGCTCCGATATGCTTATCTTGACTGTTAGTTTTATACTTTACCTGAGAACATTATCTTTACTTCCTTCTTAAGGTAACATCATCAATAGTTGGCTGATTTATCTATTTTTAATTTCTTTTTTTGAAACCTTTTATATTTTTCTGAGTTATATTTAACAAATAATCTTTAATCTCATTAATATATTTTCAATAGTTCATTTTGCATTCAAGATTTTATAATTTAGAAATAATAAGCTTCATTTATTTATTTCCTTATTATTAAAAATTTGACTCATCCAGTTCATACAGCATTATATATGAGTTTGCCTATTCCTCATTATTTACAATTATAATTTGGCATATAAAGTAATAGTTTCTCTTTCTTCATTTATTTATCATCTCAATTAGATGTCTCTGCTCACACAGTTATAATTTTTAATGCTTAAATCAGCAGGGCTTTATTAAGAGGACTTTCTCCCATTTATAGTTACAATTTTTTTTTTTTTCATATGTCATAGCTCCATCCAGGACGCGAACCCACAACCATCTGCAAACAACTACTTGCTTGCATGGTGGCTGCGACGACCTCTCGGCAATTCATGGAGCATAACAAAATCTCTCTTATCATTTATTTTTCTGTCAGTTACATTTGGCACTTCCAATTGCAGAGCTTCAAAATTAAGAGCATCAGTATTATTATGAGTTTGTTTGTTATCTTTTATGACTCAATAAGTGATTTGTGTAATCTTAAGTTAATTTATGGTCAAATTTTTTTTTTTTTTATATTTTTTTTTTTTTTGTAAATGCTTTTGCAATAATATTGTAATGGTCAGGTTTGTACATTTGCTCAACAGACCGAGAGTCCGAGCCAGAGAACCAAAAGTTGACCAAGTCGGGATAGTAATATCCTACGTCTGATCATACCTCAACTCTCTTATCCGTGCTTCTAAGTCAACCCATAGCGAATGATATGCTTGAGGTTACACTTGATATCTCTTTATTCACGTTCCAGTAATAGCAAAGCAGTAAAACATGAGACATCCCCCCAACACATGTTATTTAACTTAACTGGTGATTCATAAGGTAATGAGCAAGAATGGAGAATGAGATAAATTTATATTTCATAAATTTAATGTAACAATAAATTATGAGGCAAAAAAAAATTGGGTATAGTTGGCTCACGCGCAAGTGAGTAAAGACTCAGGGTTATGGAAAATATAATACAACGATTTAGAGTGCTCACATGCAGATGAGTGAATATTCAGGGTTACAAATGATTTAATAAAGCAGATTATAGTGCTCACACACAGGTGAGTGAATATTCAGGGTTACAAATAATATAATAAAGCAAATTAATTAGTGTTCACGCGCAAGTGAGTGGCTTTTAGGTTTACAAAATGTTTAATTAGTCTATGACTTTTAATATGCTTATTCTTCCATGTCCTAACTCACACTATGTTCTATACAGTGGAAATCAGTAACAGAGTGATCAATTTATTGGTAACTGATAGAGATTATATTATTATTACTAAGTTTAAACTCAACTATAACGATATTTGCATGATATTATATATAATTGCTACACAGATAAATGTATTAATTCAGATTCCGAATCAGATCAAAGCTGAAGTTACTTTCTAGGGAAGCTGAACTGAGGTGTGGCAGTCGAACGTCACATTCTAGTGCATTACAAACTGTAGTATCAGAATAAGTGCACCTCGAATGTGTTCTTAATTGAGGTTTATTACCTAGTAATCAGTTTCTCAGACCAGGCTGCTTGCCATAATATGAAGAGGCACTTTTATTCAAGTGAGCAGAACAGTGGCTTATGAGCCCTTTGGAACGCTTTGGTTTTTTCAAATGCAAATAAATGTCACAGTTGCCCTAAACTTTCGAGGCGTGACTTGACGTGGAAACGATCCTGATGTAGGCCACTATAGGTATACCAAGGAGAGATGCATATTTATCCTAACTAGCAACACATTCGCAATGCTAATTTAATATTTTCATAAATTAATTACACCAAAATCTTAGCTTCTTTCAGTGCTACTACCACCGGTCAGTTCATAAATGAGATTAAGTCACATGATAAAGGCAATAATGAGAATATGATTTAAGGATCTCTGCATAGCTTTTTAATCTTTAATTAAATGGAGTTATAGCAAATTTAATGATTTACTAGAACTTGAAACATTAATTATATGTCGTATAATTTACATCTAATATCAAACGAACTGATTTTTAAATAATCTACGTCAAATATGGATTCTTAAATAGCTCATGCAAAATATTGATTCTTAAATAACTTAAATAATAATTTTAAATAACTCGTAAAATATCCATTTCAAATAACTTACGCAAATGTGTTTTAAATAACATATGCACTTTAAATAACTTGCGCAAAAGGTGCATTTTAAATAACTTATTTTTGGGCATTATAAGTAACTGACTCACTCTAGCATAAATAATAGTTTGATTTCAGAAGGGAGTTTTGCCTATAATAAAAAGGTGCTTAATCACACCTCTGATAATTATTAACCTACAAAACTCCGTTCTGATGAACATAGCATAAATTAATAAACATGAAATTAAAACTAAAGATAGATGGCATAACAATAAATTGCAGAAAACAACCAATAAAGCTATAATTTAGAAATGAGAATTTGTTTGAATGGTTTTATAGAATCTAAATATTTATAGTTACTTAAAATATTTATGATCAAGCAAGAATTTTGAGAGTGCTTTAAGCTTTAAAAAAATTTAATATAAACAGTTTAGGTAACATTTAAATTATATAATTACGAGATTGATTAGTTAGCTAGCTTTTCATTTAGAATGAGTTTAGTTATGAAATTACATATCCTGCAGAATGATTTATCAGTAATCTTGGTAGGGAGTCTTTCAAGGCATCTTTCTTGTGCGTCTTCTCTCTGTTAAATCGGCTGTGGCTTTTCTAGTTTGAGTCTGGATGCAGCTGGGAAATTTACTTCTGTGGCGGTTTTCCCCATTACTCTGGTCAGGAACTCTGATATTTCAGGTGTAGCTTCTCCATCACTGGATTGAGCATGGCTGAGGTTGATGTTTTCTCTTATTAGGTAGCAGTGGTCTGGGAAGAATAGACCACTGTCTATTGTCTCTAGCCAACGGTCATCATTTGAATAGCTTGGGTAATGGCTTAGTAGAATACAGCTTGCTAAAGTATGGCAGAAACAGCTTTTTAATGATTTTTTTCAGCACTGGTCTTTCAGAAATATTTATTGGCAGCAACAACTTTTCATTAGCCACAACCACTACTTTTTATGGCTATTACAGGCCTTTTTTATATTCTACTTTTGACAGTAGGTCCCTCCCCTTTTTACTCTTGCCATATCACTTGTTTACTGGTTCGAACTTTGCCTTTAACTAAATTTCCACTTAGATTTTGATATTTGCTATAGTTAAATCTGGACTTAAAAGCTCTATTTCCTCGAGTTTTCCAATTTGTGTCATAGCTACATCCAGAGCCAAAGATATATTCCCTAGAGTCCTGCAAGACCACTTAGTATAAATTTATGCCTGACTGAATTTTATAATTTGTCTTAATTATAATTTTAAATGGATCAAGTTTCAGCCAAAAGATTATTTTTAACTCGTAAACAAATTACTGCTTATGTAATTTTTACAAGCAATAGACCTGAAAATTATTTAAAATGAATATTGAAACTTAAATGATTTTATAAATTTAAACTTATTATTCTGTTATATACATAAATTCTAGCTACACACTGTTATGTTTACTTCAGTTTTAACAAACATAAATGAATATGCGTGTATATAAATATTTAAGACTGTATTTTCATATTATAATTAACAAGGCGATTATACATGCACATACTCGGCAATATTACAAGTGCACTCAAAGTTTTAAATTAAAGAAACACATGCAATCTGAGTGAAATGAAATACACTATTATGGAATATAATAGGTGAAACAGATCTAACTGTTTCAATATATAAAGATATGAGATTTAAAAGTTAAGAATTTAGTATCCAGGAATAAATAGAAACACCTAAGGATAGTTTTTTTATTTTCATTATATATGCATATATTTGTGGCATGATTCTTTTTTAAGATAACAATGAGAGATAGGAAGCTTCAGACAGTTATCTGTAAATTTTGAAACATATAAGTTAAAATTATATATATATTTATTTAGTAAACTAATTTTGTTGTTATGTGTTATAGCTGATATTAATGATATGTTGGGCAGGCCTGAGATTAATGGCCTAGATAGTCCTGATATTTTGAAAGTTATCTTAGATAATTTTGCTAAAATAAATATTAAGATAGATGCTAATTCCAATGATTTAAATGCTAAGATAGATACCAACTTTGCCAAAATGGATGCTAAATTCAATGCTAGTTCAAAAAGCTTTGAATCTCTTGAAACTAAAATTAATAATAATTCTTACATGTTAGAAACCAAATTCTGAAAGCAGAGATAGATATTACTTCTAAGGAATTAATGGAGACAAGAGTCAAAAATTGAAGTTATTTCTTTGATGGCTAAATTTGAGGTCCAGAGAAGAAATGAGTTGAAACCCAGAAGATGCTTGCAAAATTTGAGGAGTCACAAAAATAATATCTAAGTTTATATAAGCAAAGGACCAATGGAAACAAAAGTTTTAAGAGAGAAATTTGTTAAGTTGAAATATTATTTTCAAGCTTTTTACTTAGAGATGAGAAATGAAACTATTAAAACCACAAAGCAAGACTTTCTTAACGTTAAAGCTTCAGTATTTTGAAGATTAGAAGGTCAGAGAATTGTTAATCAAATAATGATGAAGAAATAGGGAGTATAAAAGATAGCGATTATTCCGAATCGCAAATTGGTAAAAAATAATGATTTTGAAATAGTTAATTTTTCAGTGAATAGTGAAGAAATAGTTGTTTTCAATGTAGGAAAATTTGATGATTTTGAAGTTAAAGATCCTTTAGTTAATGATGATCCATGTGGTTGAACATCATTATGTTTAGTTTTATGTAATTGTTGTTATTGTATGTGTTGACATATGATATATTTCTATAGATAAGATTATCTCTATATTTTAGGAGGGGAAGGGACTTAAGAATTAAATTTGCTAAAAAAAGTTAGACTAATACTTTTTCAATTTGTCTTTTGTGTTTGATTCATCACAAACTACCACAAAACAAGTTTAAAACTGAAAAGTCAAAATGATGGCCACTATTTAAGATTATCAAAAGTGATTGATTAGAAGGTTATGATGGCATTCCTCAAAATTCCTGGTGATTGCGATTATGATAAAGTACTGAAACATTTTTAGATTAAAGCCCAAATATAAATTAAATGTATCATTTACATCTTTTTAAATATCTAAGATTTTGACATTAAATTGACATTCACTAGTTAACAAATACAATAATTAAAATTAATTAATCAAATGGTTTTATAACTTGGGAATATAGGAAGTTAGAGCATCGAAAATTATGTAGTTGGGTTGTAATCCATGAATATTTGACTCCATGGACATGATCCCATTGTTCAAACCTTACAGGATTAGATCTATTAAGTCAGATGATTTAAAAAGCAGTTAAATGTAGAATGATTCAGACCAATTATAAGAGAAAAGCAACACCAGTCACTGAATTAGTTATTGAATAGCTTGTGTTAATACAATATAATGCATTTCTTAATATTTATAATATTAATTAGTTAAAATTGTACTCAACAAATGCTAGCAACATTGAACTTTTTTTTTTCAAAAAATAAAGTATAAAAACATTTCTGAGAAATGCACTTTTACATTTTGGATTATAACTGAATGAAAAAAAAAATTTTTGTACTATACTTTAACAATCTCTTGTCAAAAGTCATCCTTAAAAAGATGTTAACTGCTATTACTTACAATATATCATAGCTTTTTTTAAATATTAGAAGCCCTAAGGAAGACTTGAATATTTAAAACTTCCAGCTATTTGGAATATAAAATCAACATTCCCCCTTTTTCTTTTTAAAACTTGTTTGAATAAACAAGTTTTAAAAAGAAAAAGGAGAAATGTTGATTTTATATATTTACTATCATGGAGCTATAATTTAAAAAGAAGTAAAAAGTTGCATATATAATTATATTCATATATAAAATATTATAAAGTGCATAAAAAATATTTTCATTATTAATATTAATTATTGTATTAACAAAATCTTTATTCTTAATTACTTTTCTGTGCTATTTTTCAAAAATACTCTTAATTTTCTTTACCATTTTATTCATAATTTTTTTAATTGTTACTCGCTCTATAAAAGACTAATTTTATTCACCATAACTTTTTCCATCATTATATAGAGCCACAATTTCATTTTTTCTTTGCTATTTCTAGTAAAACCATTACATTCTAATAATTCAAGTTCAATATTTTCTATCTCATATCTCCATACTTCCACTTTTAGCCATAAATAATAAACCATTGCCCCTAATAAATATCTTCTGCCTGACTGTTGGTCTTTCTTCATAACATTTTTAATGAGTTTTTACTGCATATTTTAAATTTCTTACTAAATTATCTATCCCTATTCTCAACAGACTTCAATTCTATTAGAATATTCATTGTAATTTTTATATAAGTACATTGAAATAAAATCTGCCATTTTCTTGCAAATTTTATTGCCTGCCTCAATCAATATGCATGAAAACCCAATTTAACTTTATTTAAGCAATTTTATTTTCAGCCATAAATGGTAATCTTCCTTATGTTTTTTAATTTGATCTTAGTATTTCTCATAAATTATGTTCATCCCATTTCCCCTTGTATCACTTTAGCAGTTGTCCACTGTGGTGTATTTCACTCATGCAATAATTGCAAGAGGTAAGAAAAAACAACATACAATCAAATTTATAATTAGAGAAAAAGATTTATTTACAATAAATGTATAAACAAGATAAATGGCAATCTGTAGTAACTGTAACTAGCCAGAAATGATTTCAGCATTTGCAGCTACCCATTAAAGTTCTGTTCTTTTGAATTGATGCAAATTTAGTCTTTCTACTTCTACCCACTTCAGTTAGTTATCTTGCATTCCCACAAACTTAACAGTCTTTCAACATATTTTATAAACTTCATTACTCTTAACAGTTTTACTCCCTAACAATACTATACCTTTGGGAGCTTTTGAGGTTTACATAAAATAAAATTGGTATGATCTGTAAAAACCCTAATCGGTTTTCTGTATCTTCAGATCTGAGTCTCTGGATTCTCCCTTGTGGATCAGATTTACAAAACTGTTGAACTCCATTTGCTCCTTCAACTGGGAACATGCATGGCAACGAAATAAGACAATTACACTAATGCTCTTCAAGATGCAGTTTATATAGTGCTTTGTTTTCTCTTCAGCTACACTTCATTTCAAATTACTTAGTGCACTCCAACAGACTTTTCTATTATTGTTTCCATATCTATTTCTTTGATCAGTTGGTGATCTTTCTTTGTACTTCCATTCCTTTCTTCATTTATTTAAATCAAAGTTTAAGTATAGAACTTTCACAAAAAGCTTATTTAAAATTCTTTACGTTTTTAAAAACTGCCTCTTTTCTTTTCAGTTTAAAATAACGATTTTCCCATTAAACATTATTTACTTTTACTTCTGGAGTACTTTTTTCTATTTACTTCTATACTGCTTTTACATAGGAAAATAACACCTATGTTTAGCTCTAAATGCATATTTTCCACTAGTTTTTGTATAATATCCAAAGCTACCAATAATTCATAGGTATAGCATATTGTATTATTTCTATAAGTGATACTAGGTGGAGCCAATTTTTTTCCACAAGGTTTCTCTGGGCATAATTGTTGAGAGATTCTTGACATCATCACATCTACTTATACAATATCTACCTAATCAAATGCGAATTTCATAGTTCATTCTTTTTTCATTTCTGGTTTTATCATTAAATCCCTTTCCAATT
Source organism: Epiperipatus broadwayi (assembly GCA_028023455.1). Classification (NCBI taxonomy): domain Eukaryota; kingdom Metazoa; phylum Onychophora; class Udeonychophora; order Euonychophora; family Peripatidae; genus Epiperipatus; species Epiperipatus broadwayi. Next base: position 109,273 of record JAQFVV010000047.1, read on the forward strand.
CTTAGATATATTCCATATTATTATTATTATTTTTCACAAATAAATATACTGCTTCATTTCTTTTATAAAGTTTTCCCCACTCAATACAAATTATCAAAATTATAATTTTTTTTTCTTTTATATATATATTTCTTAAATAGTAAAATGAACCATATTAGCAAAATATAATGCTGGTAACTTATATCTAAAAGTATTTTATATCGAATATATTTTTTTTTATTTTTACAAATATTATACTATAGACGATAAAGAACAATCATGCTTGACCTAAACTGATTATTCCCCTATTATATATATCTTTTCCTTATATAATTTTTCTAATAATTATAATAAACCTTTTTCCAATCACATTTTTTAAACATAAACCATAAATATTCTAATTACATTGTCAAGATGTTACAATATCTAAAAAAAAAAAAAAAGGCAAATATGCTTTTCTGTTCAATTTATAAATCATCCCTAAATTTTACCTGCATTCATCTATATCTTAAGTCTATTTGCATAAACATAAAAAAATCAATTTTATTTATAATTGTTATTACTATCGGTCTATAAATTACCCAAATACGTAATCTTTCTAAAATCTAAACTTATGCTCTGATAAACTTCTGATTTTTAAACGGAAGTGAAAAAGATTTTCTTAGCGACAGAATACATTAAAGTGTATTTTGTAATTAATAAAATATTGTAGCAAATAATTAAGGCGATAAATATTAATAAATAACTTTTTTAGGTAACAATTCAGTATAAAATTAACGCTTTTTTTATATACTTGGAGGAGCCACCAAAGACTACTGAAAATACTAAGCAATAAATTTAATGCGTACTTTTGAATTATTTGGTAAAAGAACAGTCAGAAAGTGATCATTTCATAACCATTTTCCCGCTAGATGCTTAAAATTACTTTCAACCTCAGAGTGTTAATTATCAACGTTCATCAAGTGCAAACGTGAAAAATCGATCAGATACCTGACTTGTAAACTGTGATAAACATTTAAAAAAATTTATATAAACATTTGCCATTCTGCTTTCTATCACCACTTCGCAGTAAGATGCGTATCAAAGATTTATACACTCAAGTTATCGTCAATGAGGACACCGCATTGGCATTTCTGCGACAACACCAGCTGCTCAACGAGGTAGATCGTAGTCCGCCTTGCGGAAAATGCAACGCGCCTATGCTTCAGAAAAGAAGGAAGAACGCCAAGGGGGAGTGGGTGCCGACTCTACGCTGTCAAGGCTGCCACACCACCCGCTCGGTCCGAAGTGGCAACCCGTTCTTCCATTACACCGATGTCAGCGGTCGCGCAAGTTGTAGACTGAGCCTGTGCGAAATTTTGGAGTTAGTTTTCTTATTCGTGGCGAACGTACCCATGAGATTCGTGGTAAAGATGACCGGCAAATCTTCCGCGACGGTGGTGAACTGGTTCCGCTTATGCAGAGATGTTTGCTTGCGTGCCATTTCCATTAAGAGTAGAGAGCAAATAGTGGGTAACCATGAGGAAAATGTCCAAATAGACGAAGCCCCCAACAGCAGCAGGAAGCTGCCTGGTAATCAACCGTCCACAGCGCATTATAGCACTGTCCAAGCTGCGAAACATCAAGATTTTCTTAACTGGAAAAGGTCGCGACAAAAGAGCAGCAGTCATCCGGACCTCTTTCTGGCATTCCTGCAGGACGTTCGCGATACTTACCTGTGAAAAAAGGTTCTTTTTTTAATTTTCATTTTTGGTATTCGTAGCCTTTTTTGTGTGTGTGCTTTTTTTTTATGTCAACGATGAAAATATATATATATATTTGTGGTGTGTTTGAAAAATTAAGACTAAATTTATTTTGAAAAATAATTAAAAGTTAATTAAAGATTCGAACAAATTAATAATAGAAAAAGGATTACTGTCTTAATCTATTAAAAATAAACATTGGCTAAAGATTATAATCAATAGATTAATTAAGAAAAAAGATTTTTCTACTGAAATTTATTATAAACGATAATTAAATTTAAAATGCAAGTTACTTCGTAAGTAAAAAACACTGATTAAGCAGGCTAATATATATATAAAAAAACCCAAAATATTTAAATTTCTATTGCAGATATAAATTTCTTACCAATACCAAAATGTTGTTTTACACTGAGACTTTTATTCTCTTTTACAGCTTTCCTTGCTAGTTCAGTTATACTTTCTTATATCACTTTCAACTCTTTTCTGCACCATTTTATAGAATTCGAGGTATTCAATCCTTTTTAATGCATCATTTTTGTATATCTTCATATTCCTTCTTTTCTTGATAAATTATCTAGTCCCAGTAGAAATTTTATTGGTCAGTTGCTGCTTTTTTCTACCAGCTATCTTTGTTGCTGTTTTTACAAGTGTATCAGTTATTTTCTTATTAATTTCATTCAAACCTGAATTGTGTTCAAAATCTACTAATACTTGAAACCAATTTGTAAGTTCTACGTTAAATTCATTAGAGTGTTTCTGAAGATTAGGAATATCAACTGTAAATATTGTTTTCTTAATAATTTTTGTTTCTCTAGTTTTGCATTAACATGTATCTTACATCGATGATCACTTCCTGTGTTAAATTTATTAAGAACATTACAATCTTGAAATATGTATTTTCTGTTAGTCAAAATATAATCCAATTCTGCTGTACCTTCATTTGGATGCTTTCATGTCCATTTCCTTTTAACATTTTTCTCAAAAAAAAAAAAATTTCATAATATAAAAGTTTTTATTTTTCTGCAAACTCCACAAGTTATGTCCTTTCATTTCTATTACCATAACCAAAATTACCTACAGCACTTTCATTTGTTTACCAATTCTAGCATTAAAGTCTCCTATAACAATTTTAAAATGCTGTTTACTTTGATCAAAAGCCTTTTGTACATCCATATAAAAATCTTCTACTTCATCACTGTGAGAACTTGTTGGGCATAAACCTGAATCATCTGCATTTGGTATCTGCTATTAAGTTGTATAACTAATCTTGCCACTCTGTCTGATACACCATCAATCTCCACAATATTGTTCTTCCACATTTTATTTATAATGAATCCTACTCCACTTGTATTTCCAATATTTGTGCCTTTATAGTAGAATGCATGTCCACTTTTTAAATCAATTGTCTCTTCACCTTTTCTTCTAACTTCACAAAGTCCAATAATGTCCCATTTAATATAAGACAGTTCTTCTAATTCTTGCAATCTTTTCTTCACTCGAAAGTGATATGCAGTTGTAAGTACCTAAATAAAAAGTCATCAAATGGCAGCCTGGGTCCACAATCTGGATTCTTAGCATCCTCCACCTTCGGCCCTCAACTGCTGCCTTGGTTGGTGACTTTACAGTCTCCTGGGAATAAGGGCCATGATTTATTTTTGTCTGTCATGATTGTATATATCTATTGGAAAAATATTTATCATTTACACATACCTTCATTCTACCTTATAATTATTATTTTTAGCCCAGATATAAACTTGATTAAAGGTTAATGAATCCTTATTAAATACAATTTTATATTTTAATTTATCTCTACACACATATAAAATCTTATATACTTGGGCTAAAAATAATATAATAGTCTTTAGTATTTACATTTATGGTAATCATTAATATATTTATGTAAAGACTAAATCAGGTGTCCACACCCAGGATAACTAAATGCAACCAACACAAAATTATAAACTTATTTAAAACTTTAAGATATTTTTTGTGTGATTACTTATTACGATATAACTAAAATAAATGTAAGTATGCTCTCAAGTACAATGTCAAATATCCTAATTTTATATTGCCTCTTGCTTATATAATTTAAAAAACATGATGATTTATTGATTAAATATAAACATTTTCCATATTAGTGATCACAAACTTGGGACCTGTTTGACAATTTTAAAAGATTCCAAATGAGCCACTGCATAATTAGGATTATAATGTGAGGACTTTTTGCATTGTGGTAGTTTTTAGAAAAATTATGCACATTGTTTTTTGTTTTTGAGTATTTAATGTGTAATCCAAGACAACACTTTTTCTTCTGATGTGGCCCAGAGATGTCAATAGATTGGACATCTCTGGACTAAGTCATCAAATGAATACTTGCAAGAAAATACTACTTATAAATTGGTTTGTAGTAATTTGCTATGGATAAATACCTAACAATGGATGAGGACATTTAGGTGATCTGTCAACTGAAGATCACTGGTTCAACCAAGAATTTCTTTCTAGTATCCATTTACATTTTCTGATGTTTTTTGATCATTTCTTTGAAGTTTGTAAAATAAAATAGAAGTGTTAACAGTAGAGCTAAGATTATATAAGCTTAAAAACTTCAATTCTATCATACACATTTCTAAATTAAAAGATCTGCCATACTTCCAAGGTGCATTTTTATTTGAACCAGCACTCTTAAGGTGATCCAGTCTATAAAATCTTACATCTCCACTTATATTCAGTATATATCAATACAAATAAAAAGGGAAGTTGTTGAATTAATAATACTAGGCAATTGTATTTGATAAAAAATAGACATTAATTTAATTTATATCTGGTTTAAAAAACATGATAAAATAAAGCTTAATAAAAAGATTAGTAATAATTGTTAATGTATTTAACTAAAATGAATGAAGTCAATTGTAAGAATGGAAGAAATTTAGTAGCGATAGACATTAAATTGCTGTAATATGTCTGATTTTACACACTGTGGTAAAAGGGAAGTGGTTTGAAATTAGTAATATCATGCTCTAATATTTAATACTAGATACTCTTGTAAGATTTTTATAGCTGGGCTACAAAAATAATCTATAACCTAATAACTGATTAGGGATCTTATATACTCTAAAAAGTGATGTCAAATGAATGTGTTAAGGAATCACACTTGTAGAATGAATAGTAGTATTTAGGAATATACTCATGAAATTGCTTCTTCATAGTAGTAACTGCACTTTATTAATAGTGTGAAAGCTTTAAAGTAAGTCAATTAACACTAATGCTAATATAAAATTGTTCAAATTATTGAATTGCATATGGGAATGTTGATAAAGAGTATTAGCTAGAGAAAACATTTCTCAAAATCTAAACATTTTGGTATTAGATCTTTAACGTTTCATCAGTTATTTTTCAGGAATTGGAAATTATATAACATCTAAAGTAATTTTATTACTTTACTAGTTAAATATAAAGCAAATTGTTTTATGTCATGCACACATACATGTACACATAATATTAAAACTTTTTATTTTTTTGAGCCTAACATAGTTATGTATTTGAGAAAGTTATTGAAACATTTTTTGAATTCTTTTAAATGTTGTCTGCATGTATTTTATTTGACTAGAAGTTGTTTTTTCTTTCTTTTCAAATAGCTATATCTGTATTTTATTTATATTGAATATAAATACTATTAGGTAATTTGCATGTTAAATTTATTTCACACATTTTTGGCATTTCTGATACATATTTATTATTTTCTTTTTTTTATAGGTTAGCAGTATATATATTGTTGGTGATAATTGTGACTATTCATGTTGAAAATAGACATTGTGACGAAGTTCTTCTTATTTAAAACTATTGTATAAAGCATTGTTCATTTTAATTATTAACAGAAGCATTGTAGCCCCTTTGATTATCTCAAATAGTTGCAAACTAAATCTAATGATCTCACATTTATAAAAGTCAAATTTTAAAATACATAATCATCATAGTATTATGCCTCAATTCACTGAATAGGACTACGAATTGTCTTCGTTGAATAATTAGTTTGATAAATTATGAGAATCATCTATAATAGTTAGCTAAAATAATAAATTTTCTAGAAAGATTGATAAATCAATTTTTTATTTAACACTATTTAAAAAATATAATTTTAAATATCTAAAATTGGGAATTTTAAATGATATTGCAATGTAAATTCAAATCTGAAAGAGTTCAGATAGTTTTAAAAATATCATAAGATGACCATGTGTGTAATCATTGTGTAAAACATTAGTAAAATGTGAGATCACAGAACATTAAGATGAAAAAAATAAACTACAATAGATTATGAAGAGAATACGAAGTTAGTAATAAAGACTTGATGTAGATAGTTGGAAGATTGCTATTGTAAACAAAAGCCAATAATAAAGATTTTATGTAGATGATTGCTAATCTGTTTTGAAAGAAGTTTACTAATACATATTAAAAACATTCAAACAGAAGTTATTTTCAGGCAAACAAAAATATTTTTATGGCTCTACATAGTGATTATAAGACAACTAAAAAAATATATAACTTAATATTACATGAAAGAACTCATAAATGAGAAAAGCATTTCCAATGCAATTTTTATAATTACAAAGCTGCTATAAAATATAATTTATGTTCACGTCAAAAAACGCATGTAGTTGAAAAAAATCTTACCATTGCAGTTATATTTCAAAACTGCTTATATAGTTTTTATTAACCCATGAAAAAATCATAGAAGTGAACAACCTTTTCATTCTCTTCGTATTTATATATTGGACTATTTTTACCATCTAATATAAGAATTTAATGTTTTTAGGAAAAATTATTTAAATATTCCAATTACATTTAACTGTTAGTAATAGCACACAGGTTAGTATATGCACAATGTTTTGAGAGATATTCTCTCTTCCGGTGTTGCTGGCCTGACCTGGGTCAGTACTAGCATGGGAATTGAACCTGGACCTTTAGTGAATATTGAATTTTAAGGTAATGCTCTGACTAACTGAGCCGTTCTCAATAATCTAATGGTCCAGGTTCAATTCCCATGCTAGTACTGTCATTGGTCAGGCCAGCAACACCTGAAGAGGAGAGAAAATCTCTCGAAATGTTGTGCATATACTAATGTGTGTGCTATTATTAACAGTTAAATTATTTGGAATATTTAAATAAAGTTACATTTTTTTAAAGACATTCAATATTTATATTAGATGGCAGAAATAGTCCAATATATAAATACAACTAAAACACCATCTCAGACTTTCAGGAAAACATTTCATTGTCTTCTTTGTGATTATAAAACTTCTCTAAAAAGCAATTTATCGAGCCATGAGAGAAGTAATACTAGAAAAAGTCTTACCAGTGCAGCTTTTGCTATACAAAACTAGTTGAATTTAAATATTAGTTGCTTTCATGTGAAAGAACTCATACAGGAATAAAGCCTTTTCAGTGTAACAAGAAATGACTTGCATAAATATCAAGGAATTTATATAGGTGAAAAAACTTTCCAATCCAGTTTTTGTATCTATAAGACAGCTTTAAGACATTATCTTATTACATATAAAACAATACATCGAAGTAAATAACCTTTTTACTGCCATATAAATGATTATAAGACTGCAATAAAAAGTAATTTAAGAAATCATGAAATAACTCATATAGTTGAAAAGCCTTAGTAATGCAAATTTTGTCCACAGAAAATTAGTCAAAACATTATTTACTTATATTTAACCACCAAACATCACATGATCACTTCTTTATGCTTAAACAAATTGTTTAACACAGAGACAAAACTCTCCATATAGTAGTGCCGCTACCGTATAAATTTTGCATGTGTTAAACAGCTTGTGTAAGCATGAATAGTGACCATGTGATGTTTAGTAGTTTAATACCAATCCTGCCCAATGGGATTATGGTGATTGTGGTATTAAAGAACCAAATACACCAAAAAGTATGGATGATGAACTGAGTTCAGATCTATACAAGCTAATGAGCTTGAATTGATAACATTATTGTGATTTCATCTTGGACTCAAAGCTGTATAGTTAGCTAACAAGGTAAAAGGTGGTTGCTGGAGGATTGCATTAGATCCTAAGATCTAGGTGCAATGCTCTCTGAGCCCAAACTCCTCACTGATAAAAGCCACAAGCTAGGAACTAGTCTGAGAATATTGTATGAATAGGCACTAGAAAGGAATTTTCTGCACAAATCTTCCTGCATACATTGGTTACTTTGGCTTGTACATGAAAAAATTCAATGAAATATTTAAAAGTTGTTTATGCATAAAGATGATTACAAGACTCCTCAGAAATTTAATTTTACATAATAGAATTTAAAACATTAGCAATTCTCTTCATACAATAGTGCCACTCAGTACAATCCATAATAATAGATATTTTGGTGCATAAATCTACCATCATGAGCCTTGAATCTGAGAGTACTGCACCTAGATCTTTGGAATTAATGCAGTCACCTTTTTATTTTAACTATAAAGCTAAAAGTCCAAAATAAAAACAATATTGCTTTCAATCCATGCTCATTTGCATGTATATTCATACAGATCCAAACCCAGTCCAGTATCTACACTTTAATGCCATTGGTTTTTTAACAACCATAGTCATCATCCTTTAGTCACAATTACAATGATAAAGATCACAAAGTAAAAACTAGTCTGGGCTTATTGGATGATTAGGCACTAGATAGGGATTTTGATGCACAAACCTTCCAGCATTTATTGATTACTATGATTTGTACTAGGTGGTACTATTTTATGGGGAGGTTGCTATTGTTTAGCAGCTTGTGTTTGTATAACAAATGGTGGCCGTGTAATATTGTAGTGATATACTGTATTGGAAAAAAAAAGTTTAGCCCATGTAGCTTTTGTGATTATAAGACTGTTTCAGATTTCCTGTACATTTATGAAATTATATTGGGGAGACTTTTGTCAGTTGTATAAATGTGACTACAAGATATCCCAAACAGAAAATTTAAATAAGTCTGAAACAACTTCTATAAGTAAGAAATAATTTTTCAACAATTTTTAAAAAAATCTTGTCTAATAATTGTACTTATTATAATAATGATCAAGAGGAAAGCTTTACAATTTATGAAAAAACACAAGCTAAATAAATGTTTTCAGTTTAGTTTGAACAATTATAAAATTGCATCTGTTCACCAAAAATTATACTAACCAAACACATGCTAAATTATTAGCAATATTTTCTGTTAATTTTTATTTATTTAAAAACTTTATTAAAAAAAATTATAATTTGTTTGAAGAAATGTTTGGTTCAGCACGAAATGCATCTTGGGGGTCATTTGTCTTTTATTATATCTTTATTTAAGTGAATTTAAAAAGAATGGAGATGTTTATTATATCTATAAAAATGTAAAGCTATTAAAAGGGTTATTTTCAATTGAATGTTCACAGTTCAATTAGGAATATTTTATTATAAGAGATTTGTTAATGTTTGCATTTTTTTTTTCTCGGACATTTGTTTAATCAAGAGTTACTAGATGATATTTCCAGACAGATCTCTGGCTTTTGTCTTTATCAGAGAATTTGAGTTGAAAACTGGAATCTATAGTTTTTCATCCAGTGGTCATCTTTAACTGTTTTACTGTCATATTAATACACTGAAATTCATATATCCCAAAATGATATTGTATTGATGTTCACACTACTGTATTCAAGTTGAGGCATATGCTGACTGCGTTATTATGTATATTTTTTATGTAGGATTTTAACTATTGAAGTGCCTAGTCGACTTCTCCCTAATCTCCATCTTACCATATACTGACAATATATGTTTTTAATAGTTATAAAACATAAAAGTAGAAAATAGTGTTTTAATATAATTTGTATCACCTTATAGGTATATAGGCTTTTTTTTTTTTAAAATCAATTGTAAAAGAAATGTTTTTTCCACAATAGAAATTAAAATAACTTAATTTCAAGAGTATACATACACATTTCATATAACTTAATAAATAGATATTACACATATGTGTGTGAATGCGTTTATGTATGTGTGTACTTATAAATAATATTAAGATAAGTTTCATTACAACAATAATTACTTAATCTCTCGTTCTTTTAGAAAAGTATTCTTTTCATATACGGTATAGATATTGCCTATTTCAAAAGAAAAGTCTCACAAAAGATAGGCTTATTCAAAACTTATATGTTAAAGAAAAATCTAAGAAAATGGAAGTTAATAACAGTAAGTTTAAATTCAAATTAAAGCTCTAACAACTGAAATGCGATTAACACTATAGCTTAAAGGATTTATTTACTTCTAATGAAAATTATAAATACAGTCAAAGCGATTAACACTATAGCTTAAAGGATTTATTTACTTCTAATGAAAATTATAAATACAATCAAATTTGAATAGTACATATATGCATACACATTTATTGAAGTAGAATATAGGGGATTTGAACTCAGACTTTCAAGCCCCTTCACTATCTCATACTACTGATACACATGCAAAAAAGATAATCACCAATATCCATATTTTGTGCTAAACCAGCACTCATCAGTTGTTCCAGATTACCATCTGCCATATATATTTATATAATCAGTGCTCAGTTTTTTATTAAGATAGCAAATCCTTACACTTTAATGTACAGGCTTCAACCTACTCAGATTCTTCAGCCATCCATACCGTTGAAAATCGGATGATAGAATCCCATGCTGATGCCAATATTGTTGTCATGCCCATGTTGACCTCAAGTTACTCTGATCCCTCACATGTAGGACAGTATCCATTAAATACATAGAAGAGGGATGGGCAGAATGCAGGCTTAATATGGAAGATTTGAAATACCAGACATACCTGGAGTGTAATTGTAAATATAGGGGATTTGAATTCAGACTTTCAAACCCTTCACTATCTCATACTACTGATACACATGCAGAAAAGATAAATAATCACAAATATATATATTTCATGCTAAACCAGCATTCATCAGTTGGTCCAGATTACCATCTCCCATACATATATATATAATCAGTGCTCAGTTTAGTTTTTAGCATAAAATATTGGTAATTATCCTTTCTGCATGTGTATCAGTAGTGTGGATAGTGAAGGGGCTTGAAAGTCTGAGTTTCAAATCCTTTATGTTTACAATTAGGCTCCAGGTATGAGTGCCTGGATTTCAAATCTGAAATAGAATATAAAATTTCATATGTATAATGATGTCAAAATCGTCACGGAAACCAAAACAACCATTAAGCATCACAATTCCTATACTAGCACATTAATTGTTGATAAACAGAGCAAAACTCTCCATACTTGTATTGCCACCTGTGCTAAACAGAGTAATCAATGGATGCCAGAAGGCTTGTGCATAAAATCCCTATCTAATGCCTACTCATCCAATATCCCCAGACTAGTTTCTGGCTTGTGGCCTTCATCAGTTCAGATCCATATGACTATATAAGCTATTGAGCTTAGATGAAAATATTTTTTGTTTTCAATTTCATTCTCATAGTTTTGTAGTTAAGTAGAGATAAAAGGTGGTTGCTAGAGGGTTGCATTAGATCCTAAGATCTAGATGCAGTGCTCTCAGATCAAAGCTCCTCACTGACGAAGGCCACAAGCCAGAAACTAATCTGGGGATATTGGATGAGTAGGCATTAGATAGGGATTTTATGTATAAGCCTTCTGGCATCCATTGATTACTGTTTAGCACAGGTGGCAATACTGTATGGAGGGTTTTGCTGTTTATTTTAAACCAAAACATTAGCAATTAAAAAAATATATATACTTCATGTCATAGAAAAGTCAAATTTTTAATTACTCAAACGTTTATTGCTTGATTCAGGGGATATATGTATAATATAATTATTTTATTAATATTGTCAAAATCCTTCAATGAATTTGTGTGATATTTGCCTGAAGGTATGGGATGTCAGTATATTAGATGTGATAATATATTGGACTATTTCCATCACCTATCAAAATTTTAACCTTTATTTAAACTTTTCAAATACAAACAACTTGTTAATAATAACACAAATAGACAACTCTGGTTAGTAATTACACCACTTCAGGTGTTGCTGGTCTGACCAGCAACAGTATTCACATATGAATCAAACTTGCACCTTTAGATTCTCAAATTTAAAGCAAATGCTATAATCAACAGCTATCCTGTCAAAGGCAACAGATAGCATATATAAATTTTCTACTATCTACTGCCTTTGGTAGGATGGCACTGTTGGTTAGAGCATTTGTCTTAAAATCAAAAGGTGCAAGTTCGACTCCTATGTGAATACTGTCACTGGTCAGGCCAGCAACATCTAAAGAAGAGGGTAATTACTAATCTGTGTTCTCTATTTGTGTTATTACTAACAAGTATTTGAAAGTTTAAATAAAAGTTACAAATTTTCTATACTGATAGACGATGGAAATAGTCCAACATATCACAAATTTGTGTGATGTTTATACAAATTCCAATAGCTAAGGATTATGGTGGACCATATTATTACTACTAGCTTAATATGTTATTCGACAAATATTTCAAAAGAAACATTTCATAGCACAATACCTTTTGTATGTATCTATTAATAAGAAACTTAAGTCACTGAGTTGTGGAAAGTAGCTTGGTAGGATTAGAACAATAAACCCTTAAAATCGTAAAGTCGTTTATTCAAAGAAATTCTGAATAGCATCTGGATTTTTGCCTTTCACAGATCTAGTAGAACTCACTATGCATTAGATTCTAAAATGCATTGTGCATTTTAACTTCATTTCAAATTCTATTAGCTATTTATTTAATGTTAGTATGTGTTTGATTATGAAAAAATTAGTTAAAATCACAATTATGCAATAATATATTTAAGTTAACTTATATAGGTTTCAAATTATTTTAAATCTGTATAAATTCAATGGCTTAATAAATTTTGTATATTTACAAGTGAAAGTAAGCACAGATTTTCCTCTGATTCTGAACCTGCCTTTCATTTGATATCATTAGTTTTACCCATTAGATGAACATTATATATTAAGTTTAAATGTTTTTATTAAGTGCATTTATGAATTATTATTTAATATAAATAATTATCATTATTACATTAAAGTTATAAACTTTTTTTTTTACTGGTCGAGGGATACAAATAAAAAATTATATGCAGGTAAATAATTCAGATGACATTACTCTTTATACATATATTTCAGCTCCAATAAAAGCAGGATTATCTTTAAAATCTTATCACATATTAGAGCTAGCATTCTTATTATTTCATATCCAACATAAACATGTAATGATATAGGTTAGGGACTTAAGGAACCAGGTTATTAGGGTTTTTTTTTGGCCATAAATTTGGATTTAAGTCTTTTGTTTGGATATTATACATATACTTATCCTATTCATGCTGTTAGTTTTTGTTGCCCAACTGCATGGTTCAATTAGGAATCACATTAAGATTAACCTAATCCACATAAATCTTGTATATAAAAAATTTTTTTTTTAATTCTTAACTATCACAGTTTTGGCTAGTCCAATGAGTTGGCATGATTAACCCATATTGATATTCAACTGTGACTCAAGTTTAAACCACTGGTACCAGAGACCAGTAAGTCACTTAAGTATTTTTTTTATAAGATATCACTAGCCATTTCAATAATCCTATTAGGGTGAACATAATGTGTTTAAATTCCTGCATTGTTAAAAAGCTTTGATTTATATAAATTGTCTAGAAGTTAAGATTAAAATAATAGTTATTCATATGTGTGTTATTTATAACTATATAAATAATTTGCTTATATATAAAATTATTTTATTGAGTATCATTATGGAATGGCAGTAACCCAGTAGTAGTGTCTGGAGCTATAAATCCAGATATGAATATGATCTTTAGCCAGTTCCAGGGACTAAATAAAAGATCTAATGATGTTGATAAAAGATTTGAAGGTATTGATAAAAAAAATGGAAATGCCGAATTTATGAGCTAATAAAGAAGTTAGACATAAGACTAAACTTGAAGAGTCTGTAATTAATTTTAATATTACTATGAATCACAGTGTAGCAGTGTTGATATTGAAAGTCATTTTGAAGTGTTTCTTAAAGATCCCTTTATATAATTACTTAATAGCTACTAGTGTCATGATAATCCTAGAAAGGAAAATTATGTTATAATAGAGCTTGGAGAAATTTTAATGAAGTGACCATATTTGATCTGCTTAAAGTTGATTCAAGACCTTTCAAAGATCTCTATGTCGAAAGAGACCTATTGGGATAGAAATCTTGGTTGATGGAGAATGCTAAAAATTAGAGCGAGATGAAAAAGTTCGATCTATCATTTTGTATTAATAATGAGGATATAGATGATATAAGTTCATGAAGTGAGCAATATAATTTCCAAAGTAGGCTCTACTAAGACTATATCATACCAATTTTTGAAGTTCCAAGAACATGATAACCATTGTCATAATTATTGTGCTAAGTGTTGAATGAAAATATGTGTGAATAGATGAGTCAGGAGAATCCCTTATGGAACACCAATTTGAACATTCTTTTAGAAAAATATTTTAAGCATTCTTGTTATAACTATACAGTTGAATGGCACAAAATTCAGCAGAAATATAAAACAGTAGTTCACAATAATGACTCTGAAAATATGTAAGATGTTAAAAGGATAGATAAATTATACAAAGTAGGTTGTAACCTTTGTGACCTTAAATGTTCTAGGGGAGAAGTTCTGCAAAGTGTATGTAACCTTCAGAACGAAATATAAGTTGAATTAGAAAATTATAAAGTGCTCAAACTTCGGTCATGAGACAAATGATATGAGTTTATGAACTCTCAAATAACTAGTGATACCAAAAAAGCTAAATGCCATGACCATTCTCAACAAAAAATAGGATCATCCTAGAGATTATAAACATTATAGTAAATGTAATTATGAGTGAAATACAAGACATTTTAATTGCACTCTTGCCAATTAGCTTGCAACAAGTGTAAGCACAAAACAAGAGTTGTGAAATCTTTTAAAGTCTCACAAAGTATGTGTGTATGGAAAATATGTTAAAGATAGATTATTTAGGGGCTGAAAAATTATTTTATAATTGGTAAAATTTTACACCCTTTATATAATACTAAAGATTTGTTTTATAAATATCCTAATTGAACAAAATCAAAGGATATAATGTTGAATCATAACCTAAGTGGAATGTTGCAATCAACATCTAGGCAGAATGGTAATCCATTTTATGCTGTAGCTTAGGGTCCTAGTTCATAGAAATTTTTATATGTTGTTGACAAACAGCATTTCACCAAAACCCTACAAGCAAATGCAAAATCCAAGCTCATGATTTTATTTTCAAAGTGAACTGCAATTCTCAAAATAGCCCCATAGTTATAAAAGCCAAAAATCATAGGTTTAAGGTATGGGATAATTATGGTTATTATATTCAAGCCCATCTCAAGATTTTCCTATGATATCAGTGTCTAAGATACTTAATGGTCATCCATTTGATGTTGGTTTGCTTAATATTTTGCTGCTGGGACAGATCCATGTGGTCACGCTTCTTTGACAAGCCATATAGAGGCAATATTGTATAGTTCAATAATGGAACTCAAATTGCCAGTACTTGAAATAACAAATATAGGATTTTTGCACATTATTGAAAGACATTTGGAATATAAGTCTATGATGAAACTATGGTAAGAAGAAAAACTACTTTTGTATGAAATGCATCAAATGATGCAACAGAAAAATTTAAGGAATTGAATTATTAAAGTTTCTTTGGCATCAACTCACTTTATTGTTGTTACTGCTTCTCATTGTTATATTTATAGTGACAAGAATCAACACTGCAAAAATAGCTTATACTGCCATTAAGAAAGCTGATAAAGGGCGGTATATAAATTATATTAAGAATCTCTCTACCAAACAATTACATAATGCTGAAGTGGCAATGTTCTTCAGCAATATTCATGATGCTGAAAACTTTATTATTTCCATCAGAATTTATTTTAAGCTATTATGCCAAATATGTATCTTTATAATAGGAATGTAGTTAGAACTTACCAATTAAACATAAAGCACAGATAGGCGAAGTTTAAAACACATTTAGTTTTTAAAAAAATTTTAATGGTAGGATTTGGACCATCGAGGTACATACTCTGACTGCATTATTATATATATGTTATAATTTTTTTTATATAGAATTTTAGCTATTGAAGTGCCTAGTTGATTGATGTCTCCTTAATCTCTATCTTATCTTACAATAACATATATTTTTAAGAGTTATAAATATAAAAGTAGAAATTAGTAATGATTTAATATCATCTTATAGGAACATAGGCTATTTTTATTTAATATTGTAAAAGAAATGTTTCTCTGCAATAGAAATTAGAATAACTTAATTTCAAGAGTAAAACCATAATTTAAATTTATTCCATAAACCATGTTTTATACATACACATTTCATAGGACTTAATAAATAGATATCACACATATAAGCGTGCAAATGCATTTATGTATGTGTACACTTATAAATAATATTAAGACAAGTTTCATTACAACAATAATTATTTAGTAAATGTTTATAAAACAATGTCTAGTGGACTTTACAAATCACTTAAAAACAAAGGTTTTTTTCATTCTTTTAGAAAAGTGTATTGTTTTAATATCTAGACATTGCCTATTTCAAAAGAAGTTTCATAATAATAAAAAATGTTTATATTATAAGGAACAATGAAAGATGTATTTATTCAAAACTTATATGTTAAAGAAAAAAACTGAAAATGTATAACTAAAAAGGAAGTTAACATCTGCTTCGAACGGCAAGTTTAAACCCAAATTAAAGCTTTGTAACAACTGAAATGTGATTAACATTGTATCCTAAGAAATTTATTTACTTTTAATGGAAATTATAAATACAGGCAATCAAATTTGAATAGAATATATATGCATTTATTGAAATAGAATATAAAACATTATATATTATAATGATGACAAAATCATCAAGAAAAAACAAAACAACATGAGCGATAATAAAAAAGTTGTGCCCATAAGATTATGCTACCCATCTATTACAATTTTTTATTTTTAGTTAGCTTATTACTATTCACCTGATCAAACAAAAAGTAAACTGCAAGTTAAGAATAGCCAGCTATCTATTTACCAATCATTTTTGAATGGCTAGCTATATTGGCCAACTACTTGAAAGAAAAATCGTAAGCCTGTGTGATCTGAAAAATTTATTCAGCCCAGACCCAAACTGTAGCAGACATGACTTTATAGTGGTCTAAAGTCAATAATCAGCAATACATGAATGAATCTTTGTTTGCAATATTTTTCAGTAAACAGATGAAAGAAATGTTCTTAATTGTTATTAGAAATTAACTTGGGCATTCCTTTAGCAATTTGAATCAATGCTTCAGTGTAATAAAAACATTTCAATTCACTGCCAACTAAGATGCCTAAGGTTACACCACCAGTAAAAATGGTTATGTGTACCAGAAAATTCACAATCTTGTAAGAGATATGGTATGTTCCACCTACAGCACCATTTCTGAATCAAAGCATGTTATATAGTGATATAGTTTAATTATTCACTACAAAAATTTCAAGAGTTACAACATGAAATGTGACATGTGTTTTGTATTTTAGCCTACAGTGACAACAATATGCTAACATTTTAAATTTTGTTTTAAAATGGACAAATTGCTGCTGAAATATTTGAAATGATTCAAATTGTGTATGGAAGGAAAACCATGATTTGCAAAAATGTTTTCAAATGGTTTGCATATTTTGTGATGGCAAGTAAAGTGCTGAAGACAATCTACAAAGGTACAATCTCACTGTCATAACATAAATCATGATCCAGCCACAAAAGCATTGTAAGTTTGGAAAAAGAACCAGTCAGCTTGTTACTGGGATATACTGTGTACAGTAAGATAAAAAAAGTGAATGTTTTGTTACTGATTAATCTTTTTCTGTTGTTTCAAGGCCATTTTGAATTTTCATTTTATATATGGGTAATAAAGACAAAAAACAGATTATTACAGTGGATAAACACAGGTAACAAAGACAAAAAAAACAACAGATTATTATAGTGGATAAACACAAAGAAATAAAGACACAACACAATAGTTATCCATTGCACCTTTATTAAAAATTTATATATATATATATATATTTTTTTTTTTGATTAAAAAAAATTTTCTTTACAATTAGTGCTTTAATTTGTTTTCAAATAACATATAAACAGTTTACAAAATAAACTATAAACAAAGTATTTAGCCTGTCCAGCATGCAATCAACATTTGTACAATTGTGTGATTTAGTACAGCTATATAGAGTTTAACACATAAGATGTTCTGTAAATTCAGCATCATAGAGCTAATGTATATTTTTGAAGACTGTAGCATATTTGACTAACAAAAAGTTAACTCTTAAGAAATTAAAGTTTAACGTAAACTAATGCAAAATTTAGTAGACTGCACTCAAATCATGAAATAATAATGTAGGGTTATCAGGGCTTTAAGGAAATAAGATCTAGTGGAATGACACTCAATTTTATTTCAGAAGTCACTTAAACATATAAGTTCACATAGAGAAAAAAGAAATGGTAGCATTGATCTCAAGAGTAAGTACTATGCAGAAAGCAAATATGAAATGATTTATTCCAATTCTTGGCACTTCTCTACTGTGTTCCATAATTTCATAAGCTGTTGAACCAGTGTAAATGAGACTGACTTCTTTCACTAAATATATATATCAGGGATGAAGCGTCCATGTATTGAACGGAATGAGTGCTTCCATAGAAAAATTCACTAAAGCTTTCAAAAGCTTTAATTAAAATTCAATTTTAAAAATTCACTTTCAATTTTTTTTTTACTAACTGTTGAATTGTTTTACATATAACGAAAGAATGAACTTCACTAACTCATTCTAACGCAATTTTTTTCACTAACAGTTGAATTCGTTTTATATATAATGAAAGAATGAACTTCACTAACTCATTCTAATGCAATTTTTTCCACTAACAGTTGAATTCGTTTTATATATAACGAAACAATGAATTTCACTATCACAATTTTTGTGTAATATATATATATTAAGTGCTATTACGTAAAAATTGTTGTGGCAAGTGAAATAAAAACAAAAAAAAAGAAAGTGTGTTTTGTTCCTAAAAAAGTCACGCTTTGTCACTGATACATATATATCATGGACAATCTCCATTCCTCAAGCAAAAGTTCTAAACATCTGAATTTTCCCACTGGATAAAACAATTTGGTAATATTTGCAAACAAATATACATTTATATGGTGTTAAAGTTGTGGCATAGTAATAGTAACATTATGATAGTGTTTGTGAACTAGATAAACATCTGTGTGCTAAAATAAAAAATATATCGAATGAGATCAGCATTTAAAGCTTTTATTTTGTATTTTTAATTTTTTTCTATAGTACTGAACTTATAACACTCTTATATATTGATCCCAGTACAAACTATTTATTTATTACCCATATGTAGTATATTTATTATAGTGTAAATTTGTTTCTTATCCTTATAATATATATATAATTACACAATATTTATAATACAGATATACTCAAATATGTTAAATTTTAAATTATAAAACAGAATTTTGTTCAAATATAGTAAAATTCTAATTATAAAAAAGAATTAAGTGGATGAGTGATTCTAGAAAAACTTACTGCCTTTCCAGTAAGTATACATTGCTTAACATACCATCATGCATATGAGATGCCACACAAAAATTTAGATTAAGTCAAATTATGCTGCATATAATCAGTTCCCAATTTATGTTTAGGCTATCAAAACCACTGTCCATGGCTTTACAACTTTTCAAATTTTTATTTTCACACACATCAGTTTTGAGAATGTCTTTTTTTTTTAAATTTATTACAAAATACAGTCAGTCCTCTATTTCATAAATCTGACATTAGCAAACAATTCTTGGCAGACCTAAAGAGCAAAATATTTGAAAATTGTGATGCATAAATCTTGGGTGTCCCATGCTGACAGAACATGTCTCACTGTCATGCATATTTTCATTCATTAAAAATAATATGGCTGATGATAAATAAGCAACTGAAAGAAAAACCCAGCCAATTTATGCAATAATTCATAAATAAATTATAGATGAATTAAAAAATAATAATGCTGCATAAAAAAACACATCTGTATACAAAAAAATACTTTCATTGGTTGAACTTAAATAATGCAAGAGTGCACAGTCATTCCTGGCTTCAAACCTGATATTCAGGCCATCACCGATGAGCATGTTTAATGACGAGCTTGAGATGGAGTGAAGCCAGGGAATCCTAACCTCATACATGCCAATGAATTTAATGAACTGATGTGTATTTATATATTTTCACATATATATATATTCTCTTTATGAGTATCTAAGATTGATCCAAGTGCTATTTACTAATTATTCATTTATTAAAAACAAAATGGGGTCCCTTTTCTTATTAAAGCATTAAAGAAAGAATGTGTGTAGATTAAGTTCTTCATCTGAAGGCAAGTAGAGAAACCAAGTAATAGAAACACTAACCCAATTATAATATTTGTCCATCAACAATGGTGTTGTTATTAATCTCTCTGGTTAACACAATTTATTCTAGGATTTCAGTTTTAGATTTATTATGAATTCCAATGAATGCTTGCTTCATTAAAATTAATAAAAAAACGCAAGAAGCACTTTGCAATGGGATAAATTAAATTTCATTACTTCTTATCCAATAATCTATTTAAAAGGCTAAGGGTAGCCAGGAATATATAAAACCAGATTCAAAAATCTCCATTTCTTAACAGCAATTAGGTTTAACCATCACATTATCTTTATACCACAATAAAAACTTGATTCCTAATTGTATAAAAAGAATAATTGTATAGTTTAAAGTGAAAAAAAATCTGAATTCACGCAGATATTGTTTAATAATAATCAATAACAATTTTATATAGTGATATTTCTTTCTAGGTGAATAATGATATTTAAAAATAAATTGTTTGCATTAAGAATTATTTATATATATATATATAGTATACATATATTATATGCAGACATGCTTTGACCTTGGATAGTGCTTTTAATAGATGATTATCCATTCCAAATAGTACCTTTAATACAGAGAAAAAAACTAATAAATGAAATAAATAAGCAATTGATTAATAAGAATGTGAATTAAATTAGCTTCTAAGTCTGTAGCTTCTAAATAACTTTTACATTTAGTTAACAAATATTGAGATAATCTTCATTTTAGTACACATTAGTTAAAAGACATCTCAAGAATAATATAGAGATAACGATAATACTGTGTTGTAATTGAAAAACTATAATAGAAATAAATACTAATAAATAAAAAACTCACAAAAGAAAATAATAAACAAATAATACTGCAGTCTTACATTTAAAACATCATCATAACATATAAAACAAGTAATTATTACTGATAGATACAAATGAAGTTAAAAATTTACTGCCAAGGTACATTTCTCAAGCACATTGGAAAAGTTGGCCTCAGTAGAGAAACTATTAGCAGTGAATTTTTAATTTGATTTTTCTGGTGATTTAATTTCACATTGGTGTTTTGGTTTTATATTGATTAGTTTAGTTTTTGGATATTTGATATTAAAAAAACATATATAAGACAATATAAATATCAGAATGGAATAAAAAATAATATTTTCTTTCTTGCGCTTTTTAAATTAACAATGATTTTTATCATTACTATTTCTTTTTAGTTTCAATTGTGCAACAGACTTCTTCACTGTTATAATTACCAAATACATTAATTGTATTACATATTCACACAAATATATATTTACATTAATTTTTATATAAGAAATATATATATATCTGTAAAAACAATACCAATAATAAAATGTATTGATAATTTAAAAAAATATAAGAAAGAGTATATTATTTTATTTCACATGAAATGAATGTGAAAAGAGCAAATGGTTAATAAAACATCACTAAAAATTTTAAATAATCAACTTTTTAAATGCAGTTACAAGTTTATCATTAATATAATAAATTTAAAAATTACATATAATATATATATATTTTACAAATATCAATGCATATTTGAAAAAAAGAGGAGAATGTGTTTTGTAGATGTTTATAAGTGACTATTGACATTCTCTTGTCAGTTCTATTCATGCTTTAAGTTTCAATAAATTATGTAAAAACCCTGTTTACCAGCCAAAAAAGTAATAATGTCACATTCATTTACATGAGTCATCATAGCCTCACTTATCATTCTCTGACATTTAGATTTGCTTCTAAAAATTGAAGTATTTAGTATTAATTCCTATTTAATAAAAATAATCTATTTTGCTTTATCTGAAATTATTTGAAATTAGAAATACTTGTTCACTATCTGCAACATACATTTATTAAGACTTGATTATTTATGTAAATGTTGACATTCTTCTGCAAATACTTTTTTTTTTCTTTTCAAACAAAAAAAAATATAAATTATTTTATTAATAAATAATATTTATAATTTATTTTTGGTTCATTAAAATACTTCTACTCAATTGCTTTGAAATAAGCATCCTATGATAAATATACATCTGCCAGAATTGTTGGTTTATATGCTCATATATAGGGAGTATTCACTCATCCAGTCTGTACTGAATACAATTTCACACAATTATGACGGAATAATTATAGAATATATCTCATTGCTTCCTGAATAAAAGTTCACAGAGTAAAATCCACAATCAATAAATAAAAAAATTATATTACATATCTCTATATCATTAAAATATCAATTTTCAATAGTCATGATATAACAATAGTAGGAACTATAATTAAAAGAAAATGCTATATTTGCAACTTAAATATAAAATGAGAAGTTATTAAAAATGAACAAAATATCAACACTGTTTACCTTTTAAAAATACATTACTCTACCTTAAGTTACTATTAGAATTTATCGGAAAAAAATCATCTGTTACCAACTAAAAGCAAAAATTATACTTAATATTATAAAAATTCATGCAAAAAGCTTAATGCATGGTGCAAATAAAAGTTTAATGAAAACTTGACTGTACAATACAAATTTAGAATTGAGAGTATCGTATGTTTAAGAATTTTTTTAAAATCGAGCACGAGACAAAAAACCTGTTTTAAACTGAATTTACTTCACTGTGCTTACAGAAAAAAAAAAATTGAATCTGTTTTTAATCTTATACAACTGCAAATCATGAAAAATATTGCCAAACCTTTAATCTAATTTTAAAAAAAAACCCCAAGAACTTCATTTTATCAAATAAAATATTGAAATTTTATAAATGTATTTTTAAATTTGAAGTTAAAACTGATAAGAGTAATTACTTTTTTTTCTCAATTATCTTTTTCTTTTTTAAATTAAATGCTATGGAGGAAATCTTTGTGAGTTTAATTTAATTCATAATTATTTTTTATTTCACACACAAAATTAATTTTTGTATTTATTTAATTTATAGTTTGTGTTTTTTTAATAAATATATGCACAAAATAATTACAACTTAGACACTGCTTAAACTTATTACTGTCATTATATAAAAGTAAATTACATACTTTTATTTCACTATAGTTTCAATTAAATTATTATTAATATTATTTCTATGGAAATTTGAGCTATGTTGATCACAAATTTATTGTATTTTCAACTATTCTGAACAAACCCATCACGATGAATGAATACCCCTATATGCATCCAACTATACCCATAAACACATCCAATGTAAATTTCCCATTCATTTTCAAAAACAAGTGTAATAAGAAATAAATATTCATTATATACAGTAATTGCTAAAATTAAATTATAAAGTCAAAATGACACCATATTTTCTTGGATAAAAAGTCCTTCCTTCTATTTGACGATCTAATGAGAATCGTCAAAAGTAAAATACTGATTTGTATTTACATTTTTCTTGTTATCATCAACTAAAAAAAAAAAAAAGAATATCTATAATTAGCTTTGTGTATATGCATAAATATATAAAACAATACATATAAATCCACATAGTATGACTGAGCTACATTTAAATAATCTCTATTAACTTATTATTTAACTAGATATATAATAGCCAAATTCTAAATTGTTAAACATAACAATACATGACTTATGGGATAACAACATTACTAACCATAAATCAAAATAAGCTTGAAACATACATATATTGAGCAATTTGAGTTACTTTAATATCAATGTCTGAAAGAAAAAATAATCATAATTATTAAATGTAATTGTCTTTATAATTAATAAGCATACAGATAATTATATTTAGAGCTAGTTTGTAATTCAAAATATAGTTATTATATAACATCTTGTATTTTAGTTAAATAATGAGCTAATAGAGGGCACTTAAAAGAACTCATTCACTTTATGATAATAGTAAGGAAAGTAGTTTATTGTTTAAGGCTCGAACGGGATCTTTAGCGACAAGTGAATATACACGTAAATGGAAAAATATGGGTGATTTAGTCTGCAAGTTATGTAAGGAAGGCATAGAAAATATTAGGCATCTGTTACTTCAATGTAAATGCTTGGAAGCAGAAAGGGTATAAATAATGAAGTTATGGAAGAATAAATATGAACAAAGTGATATACAGAAAGTGAGTTATTGGTTTTTATGCTGGATTTGGGAAAAGATAAGGGGGATTTAGATATGAAGGCCATGGAGTTGACAAAGATTATGTTGTGGAAATGGGATGGAGCAGATTATGGAAAAACTTAGGGTGAAGAAATGAAAAGGGAAGGTAAAGTGGCTAACAGGTTTCTCTGGGCATAGTTGCTGAGAGATTCCTGACTCCGTATAAGGAGAAGTCACAGTGCATCACATCTATAACAGGAATTGTCAAAGGGGGCCGATCTAGGCTAGGGAGTCAATGGAAAAATTGATTAAAAATCACAAATATAATTATATATATATATATATAAGGCTTTTGAATATTGTTTTAATGAATTTCATAACTCACCACTGCTAACTCAGTACAAGCACTACGAGGAAAGCAGCTATGGATCAAATCGCACAGGGCCGGTGGAAATTGTCGAGCCCAGGTTCCAGTTAACCAAAACATAGTTTATGGCATAGTACATGTCAAGCATTCACAGTACACTGACATTATTAGCATCTCTATAGTCATTTTTAACCACCATTCATTTAATAAGATTACAATTACTATGTATTACAATCTGCTGACCAACTTAATTATTTTATTATTTATAGGACCCTAATTCTGCAATGGCAGCTTCAATTTCTAAAAAAAAATATCAACAATATTCATTGGATTATTTGAAATTTGACTTTATTCCTTCACCAATAAATGAAACTATACTTATGTGTCCTCTCTGTAAGAAAATTTTTACAAATGATGCAATAAAACCAACTATAATGAAAGATCATCTTAAAAAAGTTCATTCTGATATCAAAAAGGTAAAGATCTTGATTTTTTTTAAAAATTTACAGAAAAATTTGCAATTCATATATAAAAGTTTTGTGAAGCCGTCTGCTATAGTTGAAATTGGAGGATTAATAGGTTCATACAAGATTTCGCTCAATGTAGTAAAAAAGGGAAACCTATACATAATTGCAGATGTAGTTATACTTGCGATTAAAGATGTCATTAAAAATATAATAAAAAAGAACTAGGTTAATTTTCTGAAGACATAGAAAATATAGTAGTTTCAGAGTTCAAAAATTGCAAATTTTCTATTCAACTTGATGAATCTGGTTTTGCTGTTTCTTCTTTTCTAATGGCTTATATCAGATTGTCAAATCATTAATGAATTTTTATTTCCTAAATATCTTGAAAGTGATGGAAAAGGTGTGACAATATATTGGTGTTTGGAAAAATATTTGAATAAATACAACATTCCATTTAACAATATAATAACAGTAGCCATTGATGGCACATCTGCTATGGTAGGCTGTTACCAAGGTTTTGCAACTTTTCTTAAAGAAAAATTCCTAGTATATGCACTACTCATTGCATTTTGCATAGAATCCACCTAGTCTCAGACCAGATTTGCATAATGCTTTACAGTTTTGTATCAAATCTATTAATCAAATTAGAGCCCAATCTTTTAAATTGAGACAATTTTCCAAACTTTGTAAGAAAAATGATGAATTATCAAATCAGTTACTTTTACACACTAAAATCAGATGGTCGCCTAGAGGTACATGTTTACAAAAGCTCACAAAGTTATTTGATTCTACGGTAGAATTTCTTATCGAAATAAATTCTGTTCTGAGTGATGAACTGCAAAAATATAAGAACCATATTTTTTATTTAGCGGACTTATTTGCAAAATTCAATGACAGTTAAACAAGGCTCTAAGGTAAAGATGTCGCAATTATTCAAGCTCGAACAATTCTTTTAGATTTCCAAGTTAAATTAAATTTGTTTAAATCTTCATTGTTACATAAAGATTTTCAGTACTTTTCAAATCTACAACAATTGCAAAAATAAGTTGGAAGACTTGGAAATATATACAAATCATCTTCAAAAATTGAGCAATGATTTTAAACTGCGCTTTGCAGATTTCGAAAATATTGATATCCCAGAATTGGACTATCGCACTATTTTCCCTCAAATTGAAAACATCAACTTGCAAGATGAATTTATTGAATGATTAGCTGATCTTGAAACAAAGATGCTTTCTATAAATTTAACTTGGAGAAATTTTTGGATGAATATAAATATAACACAAAATTTTGTGATATGGCATATTCTTTTTTTCTGGTATTAGCTAGTTTCAGTCATGTTAATTCCATCTTAACCAAACAGAGAAATGTTGAATGTGGAATTCAGAGATGATTTATGGCTAAATCTTACTAATTTTGCACCAAATATTGCTAAAAATCAACAACTTCATCCATCTCACTGATTGTCAGAAAATTATTAAAATGATTATTATAAAATTGTTATTACATATATTAATAAATGTAAAATTGCAAAATAAATGCATAAAAATAGTAAAAGCCTTTTTTTTGTTTGTAACACATAAATAAACTACTAAAAATAAATTTTGTGGGGGTCAATAAGAGATTTTGAAGATTTTTAGGGGGTCAATAATCAGAAAAGTTTGGCAACCCAAGCTCTATAATGTATTTATTACATAATTGTTCAAATCTATAAATACGAGCAATACGGAGAAATAAAAAAATTTTTAATTACAATACACAAACACATACATACAAAAATAGCAAATAATTAAAGATTGGAAATTCTAATGCAAATGATCAACTGAAGAAAAACTTCAAAATTATTAAAGTTATTATAAAAATCCATTTCTTACTATACAAGACTTTAGATTTCATACATTTTAATTAATACATTCATTCTCTTTTTTGAAAATACATAATTATCCCTTTTCTTATAAAATTTAATAATTTTAAACAAAAGATTTTATTTTGTGTTTTTTTTTTTAAAAACAAAACAAAACTATCACAACATTGTTTTAAACAGTCTAAAAAAAGAAATACAATTGTTAATAAAAGATCCTATCGCATATACTAAAAAATTAATATACATAAAATGTAAGCATTATTAAGATTTTTTTAATGTAACATACAAATGCCCACTCTGTATACTTAGCAAACAATAATTACAATATCACTCCACAAATAATGGCAGATGAGAAACCAGATCCCAGTCGGTAAGCAAAATTCAATACATAGTGAATTAAATACTAAGATTTTAAATTTTGTATGTTTTAAATTCATGAATGCAAACAGCAACAAATCTGTGTTATTAATAATAGGCAATATGGGATTAAAAGTAACTTTGCCATAATATAATTTTATTTATATATAGTTAATGTATTTCATTAATTATCCTATTTATACAAATAATCAAACATTGAAGCAGTCGGATCTAAGTTCGATCCTAGCTTCATGATCTTTCACATGTAGCCAACTTCAAACCCTTGTACTAACCTTGAATTTCCGATGCAATGGGGCTTTATACGTTCAGTCCACGCTAGTTTCCTTAAAGAAAAACTATTATAAATGTGTGTTAAAATTAACTCATTTGAGATTTAAACTAATCATTTCTATTAATAAATTCATGTTAGAATTATTCATGAATTTATATATATTATAACTGCATGGATTGTGCGTATATATTTATAAATATTTAAATGTACATATTCGTTCTAAAGTTTCATTGCGTCGGAAATGTTTTATTTTACTTTAAATAGTTTGTTCAAATTTTTAGTGATTAAAAGCTACATTCTTTCGATAAGCTTTCAGATTGTCCCTTTCCAAAAACAATGGGTAAAGTTTTTATTAATTAGAAAAAGATAAATATTTAAAATGTAAGGACGGTCCTAATTAAAATCATTTTCTGATTTTAAAAATTCATTTTCTAATTAGAAAATGAATTCAAGTTAATGAGTTTGAAAGCCTTATCGAAGGAATGTATCTAAAAACAACTAGTAAATTTTTTTAAGATTGATTAGGAAAGAAGCGCGAGCCTGAAGGCATCAGATACAGTATAAAGAGCCCAGGAAAAGTTTCCAAGCAGCTATTATTCCCCATTAAGAGAAGCCACATATATTTCATTAGAGAAGAAGCCGCCCAGTTAAATTATGAAGTAAAATAGTGTTTCTACCATGGTGGGGAGGGGGGGGCTTAACTTCAAGAGTCTGACTACTGTTCCTTAAGTCCCCTGAAAATCTTCAATGTGGCTGCAATATAAAAATTCATATACCAATCGTAAGCTGCCAAACCTTAGAGAAATCCATGAAAATGCTATTCACATAATTTTCAAAATGCGCACATACGTTTCATCAAACTGGACTCTGCCCTGTGGAAACTCAGAAGCCAACCATGAAGAAATGGTAATATCTTTCCTTTTGAACCTGGCCAGTTCTGAACTTTAAGTTAAAACATCTTTAAGTTATCTACTGTAAAATTGTCTTTTTATTAATGTTATTTTAAATTATGTAGTAATTCTCTATCTATCTCTAGTCTTTAAATTTAATATCTGTTAACTTTCCTTTCTTACGATGGCGGTTCGTTTATTTAACCCTATTATATATTTGCTAGATGATTATTAATATAATTTATTTTTTATTATATGCCAATAATAACTTCAACTCGATAATAATTTCCTTCGTTGCATTTGCCGTTTTAAATAATATTATATTTATTTTTATAGTAATTCTTACCCACTAGAACTAATTTGATATAGTTCTATTAATTATCGAGTTGAAGGATTTATACAATTTTTGCTATTTTATTAATGGCTAATAACAACAAATTATTAGCTCAATTTCTAACCTATGCTCTTGGCCACTTTACTGAGTTTATAATATCTATTTATTCACATTAATATATTGTTTCGCAAAAAGGTCGATAAAGGAGTTAAATGAATATATTCTAATTCAAATTTTATACTTTCTAGTAATATTCAGGAAGGGCATGGGATTTAGGGCATAATTAATATAATTTCTAATTGCATTAAATACTTTTTGATTAAAGCACGTTTGACTTTAATTTAACTTGATCAGGTCATCATGTAGAGCACTCTTTATATAAATTGGGTTTTATTATTTAAATACGATGATTACCAAGTCATCATTTTCCAAACGTTGCTGACGCGAGCCATCTCCTGTTTCATAGGCTTGTCCTCGGTCATATTTCTATTAGTTTAACTCCTCCACTTGCTCGTTTTTTTTATTGTGTTGGAACACCAAAGGCTCATGGCTACGACCCGGCCTGGTTTCCCCTCATACTTAAATCACTGACCAGCCATCATATTTATCGTGTTCATTTTTATAGCTTATAAGTCGTCAGTACCGTTTATTTCTCAGTTCCAGTAAAGCCCGCTCTAATGCTCTTAAATCGTGATGAATTGATTTTATTAAAGTCGAACAAATTCATATTTATTTATAATTAAATAAGTTTTCTATTAAATATTAAAGTTATGCCCTAAATACATATCTTGCTCTTTGTGAATTGATTTACGAATGTGAAAATAAATATCACATTCTTTCCTTTAGAATCAGAATAATAATTTCAGTCATAGCCAAATACCTTTATCTATCTTTATTTTCTTGTCGGGGGCATAGACATATATTTATCATATAATATTGCGTAATAGTATTGGCATATAATAAGGACTGCCATTCTTGTTGTAAATATAAATTCCATTTAAAGACTAGAGGTAATCTATATAATCACAATCTAAAAGTTGAACAAAATTATAATTATTATTAAACATTTTATTAACACATTTGGTTTTTTTTTTACTTTCTTTTTATTCAAATTATTTTAATATTAATGCTCACTGTCTGTATTGGCAACCCGAACATATATATATGAGTTGACTTATAAAGATTCTTAGTTATTTTATTATACTTCATTAGAGTTAAATCAGGGGTCTCATTAATCATCATCATCCATTGAGCTAGTTCCTTGGCGCATAGTCATGTACCATCGATATATGTCATCCATTGATTTGATCTGAGCTCATGAGTTGGGTTTGAATTCAGTTTGAACCGCCTGAGTTTAAATCCGACTTTGAGTTTGGGTTTGTTGATGTGTTGGCTTCTTTTTGACCGGTACAACATTAATAAACAAAAGTAAAAAAAAGTTAATATCACTGAAAAATATCAATAGGTAGAATTCAATTACAATCTTTTATGTAATCTAATTTATATTTTTTTTTTAAAAAAAAGCCTTTTTTTTTTTTGCTATGACATATGAGCAGTGATATATTAGACTAGATTTATCAGTATTTTGAAACTTAAATAAAGCAAATTTATCTTTCAGGTAAACTCAACAAAAAAAAAAAATGCACACATGAGCATATATAATATTGCAGATAACTGATTTCACTTTAAAATAGTATATTCAAAATAGAGATGAAACTTATAAATTTTTTTTTTTTTTATGAATTTTTTCAGAAAATTATATTTAAATAAAAATAAATTTAAAAAAAAAAGTATGGAAAATTCATATACAATGACAATTGATAGATATGTTCAGAATATCCCTTAATAATGGTCAAATATAAATTTGTCCATAATATTGTTTTCAATAATTAATAATAGTTCAACACAATTGAAATAAAACAAATATATAAAAATAATAAATATTTCCTTTATTGAACCGGTTAGAAAAGTGTATTTTGAAAAGGCCCTAATAATAGGGTGAAAACAGGTTCAATAAAGGAAATATTATTTCTATATAGTTGTTTTATTTCAATTGGGTTGACCTATTATATTCAGAATATGTACAATAATAACAATTACATTTTTGATGCTATAATGAAATAAATTGTTTCAATATATTATTTCAAATTTGTTCTTCAAAAAGTAAATCTACTTTCAATTATAAAAATAAAATTCACTTTATCAGTACAAAATTAATAACATTTTTAAACATATTGTAAAAAATTAATAACCTTTTTAAACATATCGTAAAATAAATTATCTATATATATATATATAAATTCGCCAAACTCAATTAGTAATGTATATTTGATCTTCCATCTTAACAATGTTATTATTAAAAAAAATATGTAGAAAAAAATTTATATAACTTAATACTTTTTTTGCTAGGAATAAAATCCCTAATCAGATATCTTCTATCTAGAATTTGGATTTTAACGAAATCAACAAATTAAAAAAAAAAAAAATCCTTCTCCTTTTTCTTTTCAAAAACTTTATTTTTTTTTATATTAATACTGAACATATATATATATATAGTACAATCTCCAATGTTTCAACTGTTTTATATTCTTACAATCATTTTCTGCAACAACAACAAGAAATACATATTTATAAATAAAACCTTAATTACATAAAACTTTCATCTTATATTAACATAAATAGTAACAAACATATTAATTATACACAATTATATTTTACTTACATTTCCTTTCTCTACTTATATTATTATACTGTACTTTCTTTTGTCATTATATAATTACAAATCTTAAAATCATCCAAGAAACTTTTTATACAAATTTAAAACCAACCCTAATTTCAAATTACTCCCCCCTTTTTTTAAATCTTATCTAAAAACCCCATCTCCAAACCACATTCCTAAACTATATTTTTAAATGTATATAAAACAAATATAAACATTCCATTTTTAATTATACATTATTTTACATTCCTTATCCACTCCATTAATTCTATTTAAAATAGGATTATATTTTTTATGTAAAAATATTCTTTTATCATCCTTTCCCTGTAATTTTTAACCCTTTCCAACATTTTAATATTAAATTCTTTATGCCCTAAAACTTTACAATGTATGTAAACATTTGAATTTTTATCATATAAATGTTGTCTAAGTCTAGTTTTTAATGTATTCTTTGTTGTACCAATATATGAAATATTTTTTCCTCCCTCTTACAATTTAAACATTCCATTAAATAAATTCCATTCATTTTTTCAATTTCAATATTTTTTTGTTTCATTAATTAAAATTCCTAAATTCAATTTCTTTTTATATACTGGTTTAATAATTAACCCACTTCCCCCTTATAATCTTTTTAATCTTCATAAAAGTATCTCTTGAAACATTATAACTATTATACATAAAATTATTTATATCTTTCCTATTTAGGAAATTTAATTAATGAAACAAAAAATATTGAAATTGAAAAAATGAATGGAATTTATTTAATGGAATGTTTAAATTGTAAGAGGGAGGGGAAAAAGATTTCATATATTGGTACAACAAAGAATACATTAAAAACTAGACTTAGACAACATTTATATGATAAAAATTCAAATGTTTACATACATTGTAAACTTTTAGGGCATAAAGAATTTAATATTAAAATGTTGAAAAGGGTTAAAAATTACAGGGAAAGGATGATAAAAGAATATTTTTACATAAAATAATATAATCCTATTTTAAATAGAATTAATGAGTGGATAAGGAATGTAAAATAATGTATAATTAAAAATGGAATGTTTAAATAGGTTTAAGTAAATTGTTAAAGTTTTTTTTTAAAAAAATATTTATATTTGTTTCATATACATTTAAAGATATAGTTTAGGAATGTGGTTTGGAGATGGGTTTTTTAGATAAGATTTAAAAAAGGGGGAAGTAATTTGAAATTAGGGTTGGTTTTAAATTTGTATAAAAAGTTTCTTGGATGATTTTAAGATTTGTAATTATATAATGTAAAAGGAAGTGTAATAAGTAAAGGAGGGAGATGTAAGTAAAATATAATATGTATAATTAATATGTTTGTTACTGATTATGTTAATATAAGATGAAAGTTTTATGTAATTAAGGTTTTATTTATAAATATGTTTTTCTTATTGTTGTTGCAGAAAATGACTGTAAGAATATAAAACAGTTGAAACATTAGAGATTGTACTATATATATATGTTCAGTATTAATATAAAAAATAAAGTTTTTGAAAAAAAAAGTTTTTTTTTTTTTTTTTTAAATTTGTTAATGTTATTGGAGAACATATATTTTTTTAAAAAAAAGTGATTGTACATTTGTTGTGCTATAATATATGATTTTAATAAAGTAACAAAATATTCTATTTTAATAAAAAATTATACAGAATAATTTTAATTAATAAAGAAAAAACAACTTTAAAAATGCTAAAATTTATTATTTTGTAATATTTTTTCAATTTATCACTCTTTATCATGTCTTCCCATCCCTCGTATAATGTATGTAAATGGATTATGTTCTGTACCTGAGGAGTCAGAGTGACATGGTCAACATGGGTAGGATGAGTAGGTTGGCACCAATGTGGGCTTTGAGCGTTCCATCATCAGATTTTTAATGAAATGGACAGCTGAAAAGTTATGGGGTGGCGTGGATTGAAGCTTGTCCATTAAAGTATGAAGATTGGCTATTTTAATATAAACTGAGCATTGATTGTATATATGTGTGGAGATTATCTGGATCAACTGATGAGTGCTGGTTTAGCATGAAATACATATATTGGTGATTATTTATCTTTTCAACGTGTGCGGTCAAGGGTATCAGCAGTATGAGATAGTGTGAGTAGTTGAGGATCATGTGAAAGTCTGAGTTCAAACCCCCTATATATTACATATTGGAGTGCAGGTATGAAAAAGTCTGTATTGTAGAAAAAGTTCATATATTTTAATATGAAGTAATCTAATAATTATAATGCTCAATCAAATGCATAAAAAAATCAATATAGTTTATCAATATTATTAATCCCATTTACAAAAACATCTGAATAAAGTCTATACTACTTTATATATTAAAAAGTATGATTTATTGAAGCATACATCTAATAGAATTTTAAATAATAGATGCCCTCTAATTAAAAATTTTATAATAAAGTTAACATCTTTTTTTTTCTTTCTATAAATTAGTTTGCTGCTAATTAAATGAAATTTTTCTAATAGAATGTACTTTTTTTTTTACTGCTAAAAACTGACTTATTACTTCATCCTAGCTATATACAGTTTCTATAGTGTGTGCATATGCATATAATATTTAAAATTTCCAATCCATCATACATTCGTAAACATATGAATAAAGAGATCCGAAAAAACCAAATGTCTTATTCATATGTTTGTATAATGTGTGGTAGAATAAAAATTTTAAGCATATCTAAAAAAAAATTAATACCCATGGAAAGATGAACTAGATTAATGATACTATGTGTATGTGTGAATAAGAAAAAAATCAAATAAAAAACAAATATATTTTAAACTTTAACTGAATTTAGAATTTAAAGATTATATCTGGGCTGTATAGTGTAAGGATATGAATGTAAGGAATATGATACTTATAAGTTCAATTTGTACATATATATATATCGTCATCATCATTTTCAATCATAAACAATCCACTAAAGGATGAAATTCCAGATTTAATCTACTTTCTCTGATCTACAGCCTCTCTTCTCCACATCATACCAGTAAACTCTCTTATTTCATCCGAGTCATTTGCAAAACTGCATTAGAGATGATATAATTCTAGTCTCATAAATATTTGAAAATAATTAATATATTTATCTAAATTGTATGAACATATATATATATAAGGGGGACCGAAAAGGAATCAATTTTTTTAAACTATATTTTTAATATTAATTTTATTTTTTAAAAAAAATTAACATTATTCAATTATATAATCACCAACATTAATTATAACCTTATTGCAATGATATAAGTTTAGAATTCATTTTATGAAAAAAGTTTTTTCTTTGGAAGTAAAAAATTATATTAAACTCCTTTGTACATCATCTTGCAAACAGAAGGTTTTATTTCTTATGTTGTGTTCTAAGGACCTCCTAGGGGAAATATCTGGCAAGTATGAAAGATGTGATAAAAGTTCCCATCCTAACTGTCTAATTTTTTGTTGAGTCATTATTGTAGAAGGTGGCTTTTGCATTATCTTGCTGTAATCCCTTTTCATTGACAAGCGCAGGATGTTTGACTAACAATCCTTGATGTAGTCACTCTCATTGTTCACAGCAAATGGCAGCTGTGATAGTCTTATCTTGTTCCACGAGTTCATAATGAATAATTCCATGAACATCCCACCAAACATACAACAGAACCTTTTGTAGATGAAGTCCAACTTTAAGTGTTGGAATTGGGGAATTTGATCTAGAGAAACACACTGTTTTTTGCATTTAATATTCTTATACAGCACCCATTTTTCATCACCAGTTGCAACTTATTCCAAAAAAGGGTCACTTTCTTGTCTAGTTAACAATAAATTGCAAATCACCCATCTCTGTGCTTTACTGCTATCTGACAGTTCATGTGGTATCCATACACCCTGTTTAAGAACCTTGCTAATCTTATATAAGTGCTCTTAGACAATTGACCATGATGAATTTTCTCTACAAGGTTTGTTTCAGATCTAATTCAACAAGTATTTTAAGAACATCATCATCTAGGATAAGAGGTACTCCAGATCAATGACAATAATCAGATTTTTTCTGCAAATTTCCTAAACCATTGCAGCCTTTTATGAACTTCAATATATCTCCATAAGTTGAGCAAATGACTTTGGTAGCCTTGGTAACATTCTTTTTTTGATGAAACAATAACAGTATACAATGACATAAATGCTGCTCTTCAACTTTAAAATCCGCCATATTAAATTAAATAATCTAAAATTAAAAAAAAAAAATTTTTAAATAAAAATCAAATTTAATAATTTATGTTTTATTTAAATTAAAATAATCAGCTAAAAATAACTGATTACTTTCCGATCCACCTTATATATAATATGTTGAAATTAATGTTCTCACAGGCAGAAGATGTTTTATAAATCATGTTTTCAGGAACAACCATGTTTAATAAAATATAATTAGGAGCAACCATGTCTAATAAAATATAATTAAAGTAAATATACTAATGTATCAACAAGATAACATTTGCCTTCAACTGGATGAAAAAAAGAAATAATATCATGTGCTTATAATAGAGATAATTATATCACATGGTTGTTGAATAACTTGACTTAAATTTGGCAGTATTTTTTTATATTCATTTGTGTGAAGAAACTCTTTCAATAGTTAGCAATTTCATTGTTGCCCTCGAAAATATGATTTATAATATATATCATCATCATTTTCATTCATCAATTCACTAAAAGATGAATGGTTTTCTAAGTTTAATCTAGTTTTTTTTTATCTATAGCTTTTCTTTTTCACATCATATCAGAAAACTTTCTTATTTTCTTCACCCATGTCACATGTTGTTAGTTTCTTGGTCATTTACAATCTCTTAACATACAATTTAAAACTTCAATTGTCCATCTATTATTATCTCTTCTAGTAATATGTCCAGCCCAACTTCATTTCATTCTTAATTCTTTCAATGATGTCAGTGAAACTTATTTGTTTCTCAACCATATATTCAGTTTTTTTAATCCTTTCCTGTTACAATAGATACCTCTCCATACCACTCTTTTGTTAAGTATCAAGATAATTATTAACTCATTCTAGCTCATAATTATGAATTTTTATTTTCTCCTCCTGAGAAAATCTATAAATATTTGTCTTTTTAATGTTTATCTTTAATCCCACTTTAATATTTTCATCTGATAATAACTCTTGCAACTTTTCCCGAAGCTCTGGAGTATTTTTGCAAAATCTAAATGACCTAAGTAATCTCCGTTTACTTTTGTTGCCTTAGTTTCCCATTTTAATCCATAAAATATTTCTTGCAAAACTACTGTAAAATATTTTGGAAATATAGAATCACTCCCTGACATACATTTTTATCAATGTTAATCTTCGTAGTATAATTATGTAACCTAATTACTGCTGATGCATTTTGATATTCTTCAAAACACAATAATATCCCAAATTTTAATCATTAATGAAATGGTTATAAAATCAAATAACTTTTCATAATCTACAAATCCAAAGCATAATAGCAAAACTTATTTATTGGGTTTTTTTAAATAGCTTCTTTCAATATTTGGATGCAATCAACTGTGCTAAAATCACTTTTAAACTCAGCTTCTTTTGGTTGCTTAGAATCTGAAATTT
This sequence comes from Epiperipatus broadwayi, assembly GCA_028023455.1. Taxonomy (NCBI): domain Eukaryota; kingdom Metazoa; phylum Onychophora; class Udeonychophora; order Euonychophora; family Peripatidae; genus Epiperipatus; species Epiperipatus broadwayi. The sequence goes on from JAQFVV010000047.1 coordinate 146,464, forward strand.
GTTTTAGATAAGTTATAACTATCTGGTAAAGACCTTGTATAGAAAGTTAAAAGATGAATAGAATTGTAATTTGTAATATTTTCTTTATTACTTTTCTTACTACATTCTTCCAATCATCTGGTACATCTTCGCCATTTAAACATTTGGTATGCAGATTTGCCAGTAATTTCCTGTTTTTTCAACTGCTTCTTTTAAAATAGTAATAATAACTTAATCATGTATTGGGACTTTTTCCTTCCTCATACATTTAATTGTATCTTATTTCTTCACTTGAAATGCTAAACAATTCAGAAGATATAATAACTGTAGGAGACATTGTTTTTTTCTTCTTTATTGCTACATATTTCTTTGTAAAATGTTTCCACCTAGTTCATGATGTTATCTCTCTCTTTTTAGTAATAATTCCATCTTTTTTTTCTTATTGCTGAAACAACTTTCCATCTAATATCAAAATTTTGTTTTACATTGGAATCTTTCATTCTTTTCTATAGCTTTCCTTACCAATTCATTCATATTTTCTTATATCATTATTATTTTTTTTTCATACTAATTTACAAAACTAGATATTCAAATCTTCTTAATAGATCATTTAAAAAAATTTCATAACTTTTCTTTTATTTATACATTGTCTTGTCTCAGTAAAAAATTTATTGATAAATTGCTGTTTTTTTATACTAGCAATTTTTCTTCCAATTTTTAACACTATCAGTTATTTTCTTATTGATTTCAATCAAATCTGTTAATATTTTCAAACCGCTTGCAAGTTCTTCTTTAAATTCATTTGAATAATTCTGAAGATTAGGAATGTCGACTGTTAATATTTTCTTTTTTAATAGTGTTTTTCATCTCTCTAGTTTCACATCAACACCTATCTTACATCTCACTAATTGATGCTCACTTACAGAGTTGAATCTATTAAGAGCATTACAATCTTAAAATATATATTCTCTGTTAGGCAAAATCTAATCTAATTATACTGAACTTATATTCATTTGAATGCTTCCATATCTATTTAATATTTTTCTCAAAGAAAAAATTCATATTAACAATTTTTCTTTTATACAAATTGCACAAGCCTATGTCCTATTTCATTTCTGTCATTATAGCCAAATTTACCCACAATAGTTTCATTTTTCAATTGTTTTCCAATTCTAGTATTAAAATCTCTCATGATATAATTTTAAAATGCTGATTAATATAATCTAAAGTATTTTGTACATGTATATAAAAATCATTATAATGAAAACTTTCTAGGGCAAAAACTTAAATTATTTTCATGTGATATCTTCCATTAATAACTAATCTTTCTACTCTATCTGATATAACATTAATCTCCCAATGTTGTCTTACATTTTTTATTTATAGCAAATCCCATTCCACTTGGGCTTCTGATATTGGTGCCTTTGTAGTAAAAGTACATGTTCATTTTTAACTCAATTATCAATTCACCTTTTCTTCTTATTTTAAAAAGTCTCATTTAATATTAGACAGTTCTTTCAATTTGTGCAATTTTTCTTCCAAAGTGATATGCAATTGTAAGTGCTTTAAATAAAAGAGAGTCATCAATTGACAGTCTGAATCTGCATTGTGGATTCTAAGCACTTTCTGCCTTCAGTTACTAACCGTTGCCTTGACCAATAACTTTACAACCTTCTGGAAATAAAGATTATAATTTAATTTTGTCTGTGATGATTGTAAATATCTGTAGGAAAAAAGAAACATTCACATACACATTAAATTTTGTCTTCAAGAAAATTCAAATAATATTTTAGTTAAGTACTATCAGGCAATTGAGAAGAAAGATCATGGTGCTTCTTGATTTTAAATTGAGAGGTAAAAGGTCAATAAATTCAACACACTAGCTGATATGTGTTGGCAAGCAGCTAATTTATGTTCATATATTATATTAACAAACACATAGCTGCAACGACAGAAACATACGAAGTTCATGTTAAAAATTTGCCCTACTTGGTTCCTTTAAAGAGGAATGCAAAGTATCTCCTTTCAGTTAACAGCAAACTTCTTCTACAACCACACACACACACACCCATATATATATATATAATGTACAACATTACAAATGATACAAAAATAATATTTATATTTACAAAATTTATTATAACATAAGCATGCAACAAAATAGAAAATATTTAAAATAGTTTTTTATATTTATCCTATAATATTTTACATATATATATCTAATTAATAGAGTAAATCATTCTCCTCTCAGACACGAACAAAAAACACTGTGGAGAAAAGATTAAGAATAAAATAGATCCATCTATTCTTCATAGGTTTATCTCTGCCAACATTGATGAAAATATAAAATGAATTCAATATACCAGCCAGATGAAAACATAGCAGGATGCAGACAGAATCTCAATTTTAATGACTGTTTTAGTCTCCATTTCAGTATAATTGATTATTCCTTTAATAACAATAGTTTAAGAAATAAATGGATCCATTCTATTCTAAAACCCTTTGTTACAATGTTATTTACTCATATCCTAAAGATGAGTGGTTTATTCCATTAATTAAATATATATTGAGCTAAACTAATTTAATGTTTATAAATATTTATACATAACCAGACTACCCAATAATACTAAAGACAGGATTAATAAAGAACAAAAAATAATTTAATATATAAAATTATTTGTCTTTGTGGAACATCAAATATAAGTGACTTTCAGTGTTCATTAAAAAGAAATTATATGGAAGAGCTAAAATACATAAAACAATGCACAAACATCTGTGCTTAAGGACCATGAACTCAAATGTAAGAGAGTTAGCTTTCAATTTGTATAATATAAAAGTATTACACAAAGAATAATAATAGAAGAAATAATTTACTTAATCGATAAAAATTTAATGTGAAAATCATAAGCACTTCTATTAATAAATGAAATAATTTATTTAAGCGACAAAGAGGTAACAATGAAATCTATGAAGCATGATGAGTCATATAAAATACTGCATAATGAGAGGTTATGGTTTCACTTTAAACTTATATGCAGTTGATTGCAGTAATTGAAAATGTATTTAATATAATATATAATAATTTCATTAAATTTAAGAAATCGCCAGATACTATAAATATTACAAACATGATAATAAATGCTGAAAAGCACATGCTCATACAATTTAAAAACAATACCGTTACAATAAAAAGTCATTAAACAAAAGTGATTATTGTGAGATGCTACTTAGTTTGATGCAACCACATAATGCATTTTAAAGCTAAAATAATTATTTAAATTATAAGAAATTAATAGGCACACCATATGGCATATGTTGACAACTATGTTAAGTGAGTTGTGCACAACAATAATTCCTCATGACTGCCTTTATTGATTTCTGGAAGCTTTGTTAAATTCAGTCCATCTTCTCTTCCAAAATCATTGGAGTATGCAGATCTCTTTAAAAAACAATACCATGGCTTCACTTATATATATATATATCCTTGTTACTATAGACAATATACATACATTAAAATGTATACTACCCATCCCTCTTCTGGATAATTAAATGGACATTTTAAGGTCCTAATGTGTGAGGGGTCAAATTGACTTAAGATAACCATGGGTATTGACAATAATATTGGCATCAACAAGGCCTTTGAGCATTCAATTCTTGGATGTTCAATATATATATATATTGTATATATAATCTAACATACACACATTTACCTGTTAATTACTTCAGAAAATTAAATCCAATATCTGAATGTGATTTTACATACATGAAAACATATATATGCAATGACATTGTATAAAATATTTATCTTGTAATCATTTTATCATGGGAAGTGTGACTTGAGTCTTCTGTAAATCAATCCACCAGTATAAACTTATACTGAAAATAAATATTCTAAAATACAAAATTCTAATATACTTATAAATAAAAATCTTTACTAACTGAACTTTTAGAAGGCATGCTAGAATGTGTGTATGGATTAACAGTTTGGAAAGTGCTGATTTTACATTAGAATTTCCAATAATCAATTTAAAAACACAAATTTACAAATGATATTACTTACAATAGATATTAATAGCAACAATACAAAATATACTTAAAAAAAAAAAGGCATAAAGTCAGAAAAAAATTGCAAAACTATTAAGATGACAAGTGCATAAAACAAACCTCAATATTAGCTTAGATGATCTTTATCTTCTAAAAAAAAATTACAGATATTAAGTACAAAAATAATTTACATTATCTATTTTACATATAACAATAAAATGTAACAATACTTAATATAACTATAAAAAACAACAAAAACAACAGCATTAAAAAAAAAACAATTTCAATAACTAAAATCAACAACACACACTGCACTTTAAAACAATTAAAAGATAAAATTAGATAACATATAGATTTGTATTATAAAGGAATGGATTCATTAAGTCCTTCAATAAAGTCCTAGTGGATCAAATTTCCTTGTTGGAATCTTTACACAATCCTTTATAATATTTATTAACAGTTAATTGTCTTAATAAAACATATGTTAAACAAACAATTTTTTTTAAAAAAAATTTCAAGATAAATAAAAAATTAAAATCAACACATGCTATGAGAGATAGGAGGGATAAAAATGTTAGAAGAATAAAGAATATTTTTAACAAAAAAGGTTCACCCAAGAAATAGTACAATAAATACATAATAAATAAAACTCAAACCTCTGATCAAAAATCACTTTATATCAGACAACACTTTAAGCAAGCCTTATCTGAAGAAAAACAAAAAAAAATTGTATTATCAATACACATGTACGTATACAGTGTGCCCCAGTGAAAAAGTGATGATGACTGGTTCTCCCTCAAAGATGCCTATAGTGATACCTCTGGATCAACTCATGTATTATTTACTGACATAGTTTAACTATTCACCATAAAAATTTTAAGACAGTAGCATACATGAGTTATGACATGAAATGTAGCTGTGTTTTGTACTTCAGCCTATGATGGAACAATATGCTAACATTTTATTTTGTTTTAAATTGAGCAAAAATGCTTTTTAAATTTGGCTATAACAGTGAAGCCATGAGTGGCAAGAACATTTTAAGTGGTTTGCAAGAATTCATGGTGGCAGATAGGCACATAAGACCATCGATGAATATATAAAATACAGTGTCATGTCATAACTCATAATTCAGATATATTAGCGCTTTAAAATTTTAGTGATAAATAGCTAAGCTATGTTATTACATAATACATGCACTGACTCAGAGAAGCTGCTACAGGTAGCTTAGAGAGAGAACTAGTCACCACTTCAATGGAACACAGAGTGTATAAATATATGCATATAGATGTGTTGGAAACATTAAATCAAAAAAAAGATTACTAAAGAAATTAATTTAAAAATCTATAAAAATATAAATAGACTGGGCAATTACATATAGACAAATGTATGCATAAATTCTCTAACCCAGGAAAATCGAAAGAAGTGAGTCAGGAAGATATTATGAACAAAGTGATACTCGATTATCATCAGCAATAGTTTGTCACTGCATACCACGGTTCTAGATCGTAAACTTTAACAACGTTTTAAGTCATTAAAATACTTTTTAAAAAAAACATAATAAGGTACTCAAAACAGAAACAAAACTATACAAAATTGGTCCCATAGAAAATATAAAATAATAAGATTTGGAAACCTAAACTAAATGAAGATGGTAAAAAGATTTAAGCAACTCAGGCAGAAAAATACTGATGCAAAAAAAAAAATGGGCAGAAGTTATTAAGATGTACAAATATCTCCCCACAACCAGAGTTTCATTCATCCACATTAAAAAAAAAAAAAAAAGTTAAATAAAAAAACTTAAACATTAATAAAATCAAAATGTTTTGAAAATTTTAATTTTTTAGTTTATAACATAATTGCTGGTTGCTACAATATAAATAATTGGGCTAATTTTTTCTTATAAATTTTCTAATTTAATATGGCTTTTCTTTTCCTCTTAATCACAAGAATGCAAAAAGGTAAAAAAAATACTGTAAGATTTTTTTTTTTTTGAGGAGGGGGAGGGTGTTATTTAATGATTAATTATACACTTTTATTGCTGTCTTTTGAGTTTTTATACCTAGATAAGATCTTCTAATGTTTATATAAATGTTACACACACACATGCGAGTTAGTAATCATTGCTTGGTTCTTAAGATTAGTTTTGCTGGCTATATGTATCTGACCATTACATATATATATAATCTGGCTAGCAATGTGGAACACTAGTATATTAACCTCATACCCCTGAGATAGATTCAATGTTATTTTCTTATATATTGATAGTTTTCTTTTATTTTAATTTACATATGATAGAAAATTTTATTGTAGCTCGTACTACCTAAATAAAGTGTAATTATTAGATGCATACCTATGAGAAAGTCGCTCCTTTACAATTTTATAAAAAATTATCGTTCCAAACAGTATTAAGTGATATATTAACATTCTAATAGTTTCTTTTTGTATATGTCACTATATGTTACTGGTATAATTAAAAATTTTGCAATATAATACAAACAGATATTTTTTAATTTTTTGTTTGTTGTGGTATTTTGGACCCAATAACTTGATATCGATTAAACTGTTAAGAGAGGATGAGTGTATATATGTGATCAATATGCATATATATATCAATAGAATGCAAAAAAAATTTTTGCTCATTTAGAAAGTCTTGTATTTTTACTTTCAGATGGTCAACTAATAAGGCATGGAATTTTTTTTTTTTACTCCAGAGTAATTATATCTAATAAACAAGAAACATGGTATCCATGTGAATTTTTATTTTATGTATAAGTGTATATAGGCAAATGATAGCACAGTATGTCATAGACAACCGATGAACAGACTGGAACTTTAAACAACGAATGCTCACTTGGAGTATGGATGGGGCAGCTGGACCAATTCAGTTAAGGATAAAAAAAAGAATTTTTTTTGACCATTTTAATGATCGAGAGTAATATAGAGATAAATATAAATAATATCATGAAGTCAAATATGAACAGTACAGATAACAATACCACGAAACCAGGAAATGAGTCATCCAGAGGACAAAGCACGGAAATCACCTTTAAGAAATCCCACAAGATCATGTACACCCATAACCAGGCTATGAAAGAAATGCATCAAATGATTAAAGAAATGCAAAAGGAATCCAAACAAAGGATGGTAAAAATGAAAAAGGAGTCAGAACAAAGAGAACAAAAATCTCAACAAATGAAAAGAGAAAAAAAAACACAGAACAAATGGAGCAAAAGCCCATTAAAAATGAAGAGCATTATTAACCAGAATCAAAAACAGACATGGAACTAAATAAGAAAAGATCCAAAAGAACTGGGCAGAGCATGAATAGGAGATTAATGAACTTAAAGCGGCCCAGGAGGATACCGCAAGAGAAGTACAAGAAATCAGAGCTCCACCAGCAAGATAGAAGTCACCCAAGAGAGTCAGACACTGAAAGAAGAGTTGCAATATCTGACAAATGTGAAAAAATTGATGGATGGTAGTGTAGCAAGAATCCTGTAAACCAGGTGGAAAGTAGCAAAATAGTATTGACCTAATTGAGAAATACAAATATACTGAATCATGAAGTGAGGCAAACATTGTTATGTCTTGCAGTAGATGTTCAAGAAAAGATTAAGATAGATGAAATAGAACTAAATGTGGGACACACAGTTATGGATATGATTTCTGCCATAATCAAGTTGAAGGTATCATCAGCAGTTTTTATGATAATATGGATGACACAACCAAGGTGTACCAAAATAAATAGTATATTTCGGGTTTTCATAAAGTAGAATATGGTCAAGTAAGCATCTTTCAAATTTTTAAGAAAGGACAGAAAATAAATGTGTTGAAAAGTCACCACACATTCACATTACACCCCACTATAAAAACAAAATTTCTAACACCAATTGGGAAGATTACAAAGGCATTATCTTGGGTTCAAACCCATGATCAGAAGATCATATCTTGTGGGTCTAATGTATACCATCTGGTTAGGAAATATCTACAGTATCTTGTTTGATTGATTATTTATTTATCTTGATTGTATTTAAGCCAGTCTACCCAGGCTGCATGAAATCTCAAAAAAAACTTGGAAAAGAAGTGAGCCACCAAAGTACTGTTCGACCAAAGAAACCACCAGATAAAGACAAAACTAACTCAGTCAGATATGACATGACCATCAAGTTTAGATATCCCATGAAAAAGTCACCAGATAAACTGAAAGAACTGCCTAACCTGCACATGGCTGCCCTCCAGAGGGTGTATGTTCTAGTCTGAACTGGGTCAAGATATGTCAGACCACCAGATGCAGAACTTACCATTAAGTTTTCCTTTGTCAGTTTTCATATGTTTCAATCAACCAAAAATTAATATATATGTTTTCTTTGTAATTTCTTTGTGTGTGTGTGTGTGTGTTTTGTTATTTTATTAAAAAATAACAATAGTTTTGTTATATACTAACACTGTTTTAACCCGAGATAGGCTGGTTGACCATTCGAATAAGTAGGATAATTTTTTTGATTTGCCTCCCCCCCTCTGGCTGCAGAATACAAAGCTATATATATGCTTACATACATATTCTCTATATCAATTTGGGTTTCAACATTTTAAATTCTATTATAGGAAGTATAAAAATTTATTCTTATTAAAATATTTTTTAAGGCTTATAGAATGAAATGCAAACACATCTATGTGTAGGTATAAATGGCCTGAGAAACAATTAGTTTAAATTTACAAATCTATAAAATTTCTCAATATTAGATAAATGATTAGTTGATTTGTAAAGGCAGGATGTTCAGAAATATATAACTGCATAAAAGGTTTGAGAACATTCCTTTAGAAATAATTAGTTTAAATTAAATCTATTTAAAATTCCTTATCATTATATCTTAATTAATGGCTTTGTAAAGGCAGGATGCATGATTAGTTATATCTATAGAGATTACAAGGCACAGATAGATTTAACTATTATTATTCAAACTTTATCTAATTACTAAAAATAAAAATATTTTTTTTCATATATAAAGGTATGCAATATTTGCCATACAGTAAAAAGGTATTGATTAAAACTTAATTACTGTAAAGAATGAAAGTAAACAAAAGATATTCTGAATTTAGAAAATTTTGATCAATTAAAAGGAAACACCAATAAATTTATGATAAGTGGGTAAATCCAGATACCTTTTATTTACAAATAATATAAATACCTATGTAAATGTATAATCAAGGTCTCTATCAGAAAATTCTTCAACAAGATTGTCAGCAAGGTCTCCCTCAACAAATTTTTAAAGAAGCTTATCAGTCATTCTGCCACTGAAAACCATACCTAATGAAAACCAGTGAACAGAGAAGTAGTATCCGTTTCCCCTTTCACCATCCCAGGAGAGCTCATGTTTGAGTTCAGAGTCCATTGTCAATAGTACCTTTATGTCAAGGTTCCTGCAATAATATATGTATCCAACCTGCTGACTAGCTGTGCCTCCATTCAAGAAATAGCAAGAATAAGCTACCCAGTCAATTAGTATGCCACCCATCATTCTTCTGCTAATCTGACTAACTAGCTTGACTTCAGAATAACAATTGCCTACTAATAGTCGAGAAAGGGCCACTCATAATATCAAGTGAATGTGAATTACTCAACAGGGAAACTAGTGCATTATTACATCTACACGCACTCTTCATACCTTGCCTGTTTCCAAATACTTTGCAAAGGTAATTGCAGAAATACTGAGATCTCTGCAATCCAGAATACCGATATAATTTAAACAATTCGTATTCTTTTGTGTTCCCCTTTTCTTTTTTTCATATAATACATTTTTTTGATATTATCTAATCTCATCATTATACATATAAATTAAACTAACTTTGTCTATATTCAAGAATGGTCAAGTATGCATTGCTATATGTGATCATTTTAAGTTCTACATATCTGCTATATTTGTTATTGAGTGATTTTATTCAAGAATGGTCCGAGTATGCATTGCTATATGTGATCATTTTAAGTTCTACATATCTGCTACATTTGTTATTGAGTGATTAGGTAACGAATTTATAGATATGTTTTCTTTTCTTAAATTCCAAGGATTCATCTCCTTCTTTAACATGTAACGGTCAGAAAACGTGTGACTCGTAAACATAGTGCAGAATTCGACCACCATACAGAACAGCAGCACCATCGAGTAGCGAAGCCACCCGTGGTACTGAGTTCGAACATAGTTTATCGGTTCCACAATACAATCCACGAAACAACGCATCTGATGCGACATTAGTAAATATTTCCTTAGGCACGGTGGTCAGGGAGATGCAAGAGATTCATGATTTTATTCTCGAGTTAGCCAATAATCAAACTAATATTAATTAAACATTCATATTTACATAATCGAGGAAATATTATATAGAATGGGTATCGAATAAATGAAACGTAACTGCAGACATATAGTTTGAAATTATTTATTAATACATTTTAATAAAACATTGACTAATAATATTTTAGGGATTGAAAGCTTCAGTAGCGGAATTTGCGACATGATTATATTTTAAAGAATACATTGATTTATTTAGACATTATTTTATATTGAGGATTTCAGTAGCGGTATTTCCGATACTGTAGTGTTTACAAAAGGAATACATTTATTTGTTTGCGTAATCTAGCTACCTAAAATTCTCGAGTAAGTATTTCTAATGCATGCTGCCTTGGGGAATTTATACCTTTGCAATGCAAGAATCTAAAGTAAGGTTTAAGAGTAGCGGCGGACATATATTTATTTAATTAAACTATTTATTTTATGACTAAGGGCAAACATTTATTTGAGAGTGAATTATGCAGATAATGCAGAGGCGGAGTGATATATAGAATAATAAGATTAAGTGAAGGAACACGTGGTACGCTTTAGAAAGGCGATATGGAATGGCAGTATATTGAAACTGCAATGCCACGAATGAATTTATAAAACTGTCAGGCTGGTCTCTGCCACGGCCCGACAAAGTAAGGTGTCACATAAGCATAATCAGGGACAAGCGGTACGTGGCGCAATTTGCCGCTGGCTGCATGACAGGTCAAATCCTACGGGAGCATTTATTATGTCCGCTTGTGTAGGACAATGGGGGTTAATTTCAACCCTGAAGAATCCGGAATATTTACGGCGGAATAGATCATCGCGTCTCTAAAACATAACACATGTATACTTATAAACGATTATGATAAGATTTAAATGGATTTTTAATTCGGCCCGACATTATCAACATTTACTAAAGAACAGTGGTGACTCTCAAAGAAATGTAATTCTATGGAAAATTCATGATGATTTAATATATACAAAACATATATAAATTGGGAATTATTATAACTAATACGTCAGCCATTTGCGAAGTAGTAGACCCCTGCATTACAATAAATGAAGCATTGAATGCGTGTCGATTTATATGAAAGTTAAGTTATTAAAGAAAGTAAATATTAATGAAACTTTGACACGCATTCATTGTTTTAAGCGATCATAGATTTAAACTTTGAAATTTGAGACAATTATGAGCATGCAATAATTAAAGAATAACTACAGATAAAATGTAGATTATAGAAATACGCACCCCAAACAGAATGAGGTAAGCTAGATTAGTAGAGAAATTTACACATTACATTAATTATTCAATTTAGTTATACAAATGGTAGTTTTTACATTTTACAATTTAGATAAGTAATATGAAGAAGAGCTATAGCATATTATTAGAGTACTCTAGAGTTTGAATACAGACAGGTACCTGTTTTATAAGAAGTCCTCCGATTCCATTAGTTTAGAAGCAAAAAGTTCACGAGTGGCAAGTCTTTCTTGTATTTAGATATTTCATTTAATCTCACAACAGCAGCAGCTTTTTCATTTATTTCAGGCAGCAGATCTTCATGGTGAATTTATGACGGGCAATGGAAAGTTCAGCATCCGGTGGGCCATAACCCGATGGAGAATAATCTAGGTGCTTTACTCGGTCATACCTTGGCAGGAACAAATTATTTTTATATTTTTGGAGACTCTCAGTGATCGAGAGCAAAGCTAAAGTTTAAGTGAATGTCTCCAGCAAGTCTAAGATGGCCTCTTTTATTATCTTGATCTTTCACATTTTTGTTAAGATATTTTTAGGTTCTATTTAATCTGCCCTGAGGATAATCAATGCATTTTGTTGGTTTTTAATTAAAGAAAGCTGCCGTTCTATTGTTTACATTTTACATTTACTAATTAATTTTGGGGAATTTTTCTTTAATTAATCTATTATCTATCACTGACCGATGCTTTTAAATTTCAAAACAAAAAGGGAACATAAGATTATTTTAACTTTTAATTAAATATTACATCAGATATTTTTAGAATTATTATTAAATGAAATTTAAACAAAGCAATAAATACGAACTTTATAATCCAAAATAAATGATTAAAATTATACAAAATTATATAACTAAAAGAAATCTAAATTATATTATTTTATCCCCATTTATTGCGTTTAATTTGAGATCGAAATGTGTGCGTGTTTATGCTGAATTCTACATACATTTATACATTTTTAAGATTGCTACACACACAATTCGATACCAAAAAGTTTAAATTTGGGCGGGATAGACCGGTCAGTGAGAGACGACAGAAAAAGGTGAAACTTAAGATTCGAATACGAATCTTACTGTTTCAAACATAAGAAAGGTAATTAATAAAACACAGATGCTTCAATACCCCTTCTTCCTCACTCTGTTCAAAGATTTTGGTTTTCTTTAGAAATATATTTATTCAAGCATTTAAATTAGAATTTTGCTCTGAATAAAATTGTCATAGTCAGAAAACTAGTTTTAAACAAATATTAAAACAAATGTTAATTTAATTTTTTTTAAGGGACAAATCCATACATTATTTAAATACACTAGCTGAGATAATTTGTCAATTTTATATAACATTTAATTATAGTTGTATGCCTAAATCTCGGGCTTCTCAAGCTATCTTCTATGTTTGTATTTATTAGTAGGTTTGAGTACAAACTTTAGGGTGACTTCAATTAAGCAGGGTTAATAGAATATTTTATCATTCACTGAATATTTATATTGATTAAACTGATTAAGGAATTAATAGAATATTTTATCATTCTCTGAATATTTACATTGATTGAACCGATTAGATATTATCACATTGGGTAAAGTGATATACATAGCTGCTTATGTAATCTTATAAAGTAGCTATTCACACTTGTTTTAGTATAACCTTAATTGCCAGGTTTTAATAATTAAGGACTAATTATTGTATGCTTCTCATTCAACTTGTGTTGCTGGGTTATGTTTTTTTATATATATAATTAATTCATATATTTGTTCTACAAGCAGAAAATGACTATCTGAGTGTTTCTAGATATGGTCATGCCAAGATGGACATATCTCTCTTTTATATATATTGTTCATACTCAGGTAACCTTCGCTATATTTTTTTTTTTTTTTGTATTGTTATTAGGGCAGATGAGTTTTCTTACTTGATAGTGATATGTTCGTATAGTAGTTACTTCCTTTCCTGTTTCATATGACTCACAGATCCAATGAATTTCTTGGGTATGGGTTTCGCCAAGGTATATTCCATTACTTTTTCATCATTGGATAAACTTGTGTTGCGCATAACCTAGCAGTGTATTCAGTATTTCTTAAATGTACATATACTCAGGTAACTTACGCTATTTTTTTTTTTTGTATTCTTATCGGGGCAGTTGAGTTTTCTTACTTGATAGTGATATGTTCGTATATTAGTTATACATGCATACTTCCTTTCCTGCTTCATATGACTCACAGATTCAATGAATTTCCTGAGTATACACATACTCAGGTAACTTACGCTATTTTTTTTTTGTATTCTTATCAGGGCAGTTGAGTTTTCTTACTTGATAGTGATATGTTTGTATATTAGTTATATACACATACTTCCTTTCCTGCTTCATATGACTCACAGATTCAATGAATTTCCTGGGTATGGTCTCGCTAAGGCATACTCCATCACTTTTTCATCATTGGATAAACTTTTGTGTTGCGCATAACCTAGCAGTGTATTCAGTATTTCTTAAATGTACATTAGAGCTTGAAGTAGCAATCATATAGTAAGTCATTTGCATTTTTTTATTAATAACTGTGATTTTAATGTATGTAAATAAATACTCCAGCTTCACCCTGCTTTAATTATGAAGTAATTAATAGCTAGATTACTGTAGAACATCCACACTGAAGGTTGTTGAAATGTGTGAACATATAATCACTCCATTTTATAAAAGCTAGTGATAATAATGCTGTTTAACCACTAATTCATTATAAAAAATGCAACAGAATCTTGTAGGCTTAAACATAGACTTGAGAATATAGCCACATATGAACTTTTCTGTCATCTGTTATATTTTGTTGCTTTTTTAATAGTTAATAATATATATACTCATTACTTGTTCACCACGATTAGCGTTTTAGTTTTAAAGAGTCTCTTGTATCTCCCTGACCTCAGCAGGATATAAAATGTGGTAGTGATATGAAAATTGTCCTGGGGCATAGGTAATAAGATTAGACTTTGTATTGTCTGTGGTACTGTTTATATAGATATCACACACAAACATACAAGTTAGAGATCATTGCTTGGTTCTTATGATTAGTTTTTGCTGGCTAAACGTATCTAATCGTTACAATATGTGAATTTAAAAAAAAAAAAACTAGAAATGAAAATGGTATTCTGGAATCTATATATAAAACAAAAAGTACTGGGCCAAATTATTTACTTTCAAAAAAAAAAAGACTTAGGTAGAAATAAAACAAGAGCTAAATTTTAAGTCCTACTTTGTTTAATATTCACTGAAAACATAGAAAGGAATGGTAAATAACCATCTTCTGGAAAAAAAAGAAAATTCTGCATATAATATATGGTGATAATATGTATACTTATTAATAATGGTGAAATTAATAAATTGTATGCCACTAATAGAGTATTTATTAAACATCAAAAAATAATAAATAATCAAAAACTAAAATTACAAACACAAATGTGAAAAGAGAAAAAAATAATAAAGCAGGTTTATGCATTTAATCCATTCTTCATTGATTGGAAGCTAAATCATAATCAGTTTTTTTCCTAGTATTTTTCTGCCATTGAGTTGCTTGCTCATCTTCTGTCTCTTCTCTAGGTATTATACTAACATCATCGCTGGACTTGATTCACTAATCTCACACACTCTTAAGAATAAGCGTACTGCTTGAATTACTATTAATCTATAAACTATCATGCTTCTAAATTCTATTCAGTTATATTTTCTAACACCACGTCTAGATAAAATTCTTACCTAGTAATTTCTTCCTTTCTTTATATAATATTCAATTATTCAAATGCAATGTTACTACATGTTTTTCTTATTAAGTATGCTGAAATTTATTTATTTATTTTTCCTTTTTAGAGGTTATGACTCTCTGAAAAATTATAATATCATTTTTTTCATAAGTTAAATGATGATCTATAGGATCAATACTGGTAAAAAAAAATAATAGGAGTCCTCTCTAAGACACTAATCTCAACTCACAATAACCCAATTTTTTATCCAAATAAAACTACTTAGAAACTAAGTGAATGAACAATAAATATAGTTTTAAAAAAATCATAACTTGCATAGAGATCCTTAGCTATTTGATAAAAATTTCCAGGTTCCATATGATATAAATCCCTGGTCATAATTTTGGCATATAGGTATATTACACTATATCATAAGACCTTCATGTAAATCTCGTTAAAAAAAAAAAGAGATCAACTACTAAAAGTGTTTTGTTCAAACAGCAAAATAATAAAAGGCTTATTAGTTCAATTCAGCTAAATAGACTTGAAACTAATTCATAAAACTTCTAACTCATGAAATAGCTATTCTTATTCTGGACTAATAATCAGAGTATTAAATGCTTAGGAAAAGTTTTCATAATTCATTGTTTTTAACTAGCAGTTCACCAAGATAAACTCTGTTTTCCTATGGTAATGATTAGTTTCACTTGCTAATATATAGTACTTGAAGGATGGGCCAAAGAAAAGCTCTCATCCATTATCTCTTAGTGTTGTAATGCAAAATATATTTTAAATTAACTTCCTTAGCTCTAGCACATTCTCCCATTGGTGCCTCTGCTAGGAGAATAAGTGGACAAACTATATTTCTGGATCTTTAATTAAATATTACCATGAAAAATATTACTGATACATTCAAGAATACTTCTTTAAAGAGGACTCCTGTTCTTACACATATGGCTCTACCAGATGTCAACAGGAAAGATGCCTCACAGAAAATGTATTAAGATCTGTTAAAGTGGCCATATTTCCACCATGTCAAGATATATTCTCATTGCTTAAGATTTGCCACAAAGCTAGATCCACCTTTCATGAATGTCCAATCAAAAATAATTTCAAATAACTGAAGAACTAGACTTCTTAGATATTTCTAAACAATATTTCTTTATTCAAATTCACAGTAAAGCCATGTGAATGTAATCTTTCTAGATGTTACTCAAAATTCATCACAGATTTAGGACAACTCACTTTCTATTTCATCAATGGAATTTAACAGTCACTGATTTATATAAATGTAAATAAAAATAAATCATGAACCATGTAGTTAACAACTATCAAATCTATGAATTATAATAGCTGAATTGAAGGAGTTAATAAAGACGCTAATGAATCCATCTCCTGATTGAAATCTGTAGATTCCTTTATATTTTTTTAACAATTAAGCTAACAAAAAAAAAATTAATATGCAAATAAATAAACAAAACAAAAAGGTAATCAAAAAGAAATTAAATTTAGAACAATAATCACCATGAAAGCATTTAGTAATCATTCCAAAAAAACTCAAGGGCCTAATGATATAGATTAATGCACTTTTCCCATGACTACTACCTGAAGTTCAAAAAGCTGAATTTGAATTAAAATAATGATAATAAATTCATAAAAAATATTTAAATGCATTTTGAAATGTGGTTACAAAGAAAAAAGAAAAATACCTTGAAAAACAAGATTAAGTTCACGGAAAAAATAAAAATGGCTGAGTTTTGAATAATAAAAAGAAGAGAGAGAATTGAATGGTCATATTTTTAGAGACAATAAATTGTAAAAGATACAAGAAAATGCAACAAGAAAAAAAAAAATTAGATAACCTTAAATGGGGGGTTCTGTTTATTTAAGTTTAAAAAACTAGACAGAGAGCAAAATATGATAAAGAATATACAAAATTCTCTTCAAGAGAAAGACTTAAATGACATAATCAAGAGACAAAATAGTCTTCCAAACCATAATTTCAAATATCCACAGTAATTGTTTTCACATACATTCATATTGAACCGTTGGTTTTAGTTTTAAGTTTATTATAATTTTTTTGTGTATCACTAACATTTATTTTCAATAAAACTTGTGACTTAGATGCAAAATCATTATTAGACCTTCCCACACAACTAACAATATAATAAATAAATAAATATTGTTTTGCTCAGCTATATGTCAACTAGGTCATAAATTAACTGTTAAATGATTTAAAATGTAAATATTTATTTTAAAACATAAAAAAAAAATATTAAAAACTCAACTGAAAACGTTGAAACAAGTGAATAAAAAAAAAATGCTATAATATGTTGATAAGACACATAAGAAAAAATCAAGCTTTCAGACATTTATATATATGACACACGGGGGGAGGAGGTGTTATATTTTAATGACAATAATAAGAATTTTGATCTACATATATTCTCTATCAAAAGTGCTAATGTGACAAATGAATCAGAAATAATAGTAAAATTCCAATGCAAGTCACCCAATTTGACTACAATTAAAAAAAAAATATAAAAGATATATAAGCAATAAAAATGACTTAAAGCAATACAATAACTAAGACTATAATGAACAATATTAATTGATAAAAAGAATAAAAAAATTTATATCAACAATTATTAGAACAAGACTGTGTTGTCAGATTTTGCCACTAAGACTACAATAAATAATATCAATTAATAAAAATCATATTTATTTATTTTTATATCAACAAATAGAACAAAATTATGTTGTCAAATTTTGCCATCTTAACCTTAATAACACAAAATTAAGATCTATTTTTAATTCTCCACAGTTAGTTAATAAGCAATGTTATTAATTATAGTTATTGACCTATTGCTTCAGAATTACATTATATAGCTGTTAGTCCAGATTAATATAATGAAAAATCAAGCATTCTCTCTGCAATTAAGTCAGAAATTGGCGATAGACTTCTATTTTCCCCACTATCTAATTGTCTATTGATTTCCTCATAATTTGTGTGCTGGCTTCAAAGGTTGAAGAGAGATCCCTATCATTTAAAAGTGGTAATTCTTCAAGCATAATAAAAAAAATACTTTAGCGATAAATAGTCACTATTAATGAAATGACTTTACCTTGTGATTGTATTAGTGATGCACTTTCATCTTCATCAGTACTTTGCCAAGATGATTTGCTTACTGCCCATGGTTGTGGAACACCAGAAGCAAAGACAGCAAAAAATAAGGCAGAGAGTGTATAAACACATGCAGCAATGGCGAAAACCAGCCTCCATTGGAAGAAAGTTTGCTGAAATTGCAAATATATATATATTTCTTTATAAAATAAATCTAAAACAAGATATTTCTTTTTAAAAACTTTCATTTATTTATAATAATAAATGCTGAGGTTATGAGACATTTCAGCATTGAAAGTATATTATAAATGATTAGTATTTATATAAAGTTATAAAGTATAAAAAAATAAAGAAATTAAAAATCCATAAATAACCCATTCTAGAGCAAAATAATTCAAAATAACTAAATACCAATTTATCAACTGGTATAAAGATGTCTAGATAGATTACCTAAAAAAAATTTCATGTTTTATCCAGATTTAAACTCCACATAAGAATTCATGTATAAGACCAACAAAATCTCATGTTCTGTCTACATATTACTTTTAAGTAGCTTATCTATTTCTCCTACTCTAATTCTGCTATCTAATGTAAGTTGGAGTAACTTGTAATACTTAATAAATCCATATCCACTACTGTCTTAATCCATGCTTTCAGATTAGTTTCTGGCTTATGGCTTTCACCTATCGATTACTCAAGCTTACATAAAGTGATAAAACTGAAGGAAAAACAGATGTACTACTTATGTATATATATATATGCATAAGTTTTCTTCCTGAAGACAAATTGAGAAAACCCTGCAAAAGGATGCAAAGATCAAGCAACAATTTGAGGTTTGCCATTATAAGCATGCACACCCTCATCGATCTTTAAAGCAATTATTCTAGCAGCTTAATATTTAGAGCTATTTTATAAAATTTAAATGAATCTTATTATATACTATTATGCAATTATATATGAAATAAAAATATTCAATTAACTAGACAGTTATTAAGAATTGTTAATTATTAACATATAATAGGCAATTAATAAAAAAATAAGTAAGAAAAAGACACTCGCACACTCTAATATTACATATACATAATTCTAATGACTTAATGAGCATGTAAATAATTTTACGGCTTATTAAATATGTATTACGAAAAATATAAAACCATTCATAGAATAAACAAGTTTGAACATGTTGCTAAGGTAATTCACAAGCAAGATTCCTAAAGAATCATTTAAATGAACTTGCAAATAATCATCACCTTTTATTACATCAATGCATATCTATTTTATCAGATAAAAGATAATTACTTTTATCTGAAATTTGATTTATTATATAGTAATAAATCAGGCAATGATACTTTAAAAAGACTGAATTAACTATGATTGTTTTTATATTAATCAAGACAGTTTGCAGATTCAAATATTAATTTAGATGAAATTCTAATGATTTTTAATGAGCACGTAAATAATTTTACGATTTAGCAATTATATAATGCTAAGAATATAAATCCAGTCAAGGAACAAATTAGTCCTAATATATTACTCAGATAATTCTCAAGCAAGATTTCTAAAGAATCATTTAAATGACCGTGCAAACAATAGTCACCTTTTTGTTATATAATGCTAATCTATTTGAAACCTGTAAGCTGCCTTCTTCAATTAAAAAAATAAAATTCCAGTCTTTTCGAGTATCAATGCTTGATTTATTACTATATAATAAACAGAGTCACATAAAGATAATTATCTTTTATCTAAAAAAATAGATTGACATTGATATAACAAAAGGCGAACATTGTTTGCAAGTTCATTTAAATGATTCTTTAGAAATCTTACTTGTGACTTATCTTAATATCATGTTTGAACTTATTTGTTCCATGAATGGGTTTATAACAATTTATATGTGCCCTAATTTAATTAATAAACACTCTTTGGATATCCATGCTTTCATAAAAAGACTAAAAAAATTAATGATGATTTTAGCGAGTAGTACACTTGGCACACCAATGATCTGAAGTTCAAATCCTGATAAAACAAAAAATCCAAAAAAAATAAAATAAAATAAAACTTACCTTATTATCCGTGAGTATGGATACAACATATGGACTAACCATCCCAGGAATCGTAGCAAAACTATTTGTAATTCCAAGCAAAGTGCCTACACAAAAATAAGGCAAAAAAAAATTATAATGCAGAATTAAATGGAAAAAATATCAATATTTTAGCAATACATAATTTGGTACTTCCAAATTTAGAAATGTACATTTTGTATTCCAACTGTCTGAGATTTTCTTATTACCAAAAACAAAAAATGATTTTCTGTAATCAAATCAAAAGTCATTATGAAGAAATAACAACAACAACAAAAAAGTTCAAAGTGACATGAGTTAAAAAATGCTATGCATCGCATGAGAATATGTATTGACAAATCAAAACTTCTGATATTTTTTTTACGATACAAACTTTGGATTTCTAAATATTTTACTAAAAAAATGTACATGCATCCAAATAATCTTTACTAATTATCATGAAATGTAAATTGTGGGTGCTTACCCTTATACGTGCACACTATTTGCAGATACATGTAAATTTTCAATAACATTTTTTTTTTTATAACAGCTGTACAATATCCATTGATATTACTATAATCAGCATTTACCAGAGTCATGAATGGATTCCTCTAATTTGGATATAATTTGCATTTGACAGCAGTAACAAATACATATCATCCATGAGGAAGATAGGATCATGGATTTAGTCCTGTCCAATAGTAAATTACATTCAAATCAAAGATATTTGGGATATTTTGTTTTGCATATACTCATCCTCTCATTAGAGAATCAAAGATAAACTGCAGTTTGAAATCATTAAAATATAAAAGTAATTACCAAGTATTAGATCTACATAGTGTGAAAATTAACACATTCTATAGTCAAAACCTGAAGGACATTTGAAATTTTAAGTTTAAATTAAAGTAGCATAATAAAAGATGGACATTAATTGGAACAATAAAGTGAATATCACAATTCAAATGCAATATAACAGAAAATTGGCAGAAATACGAATTCCTATTGGTAAATTTGGTCATGGTTGAGGATTCAAAATCTTTAAGAACACATAGATTTCATGATAAAAATATTTTTTGAATGTGATCTCTTTTTTACATGCTATAATGCTCATATATAAGTAGTTCAATGATACCATTTTATCTACTCTAATTTCCTTTTAGAGAATCTATTTGGGAGAAAGTGAAGGTCTTACATCAGAGAGATCATTTGCAAAATTGATGGTATGTATCTTAAATCATAAAAGCTATATGGAGAGAAATGATATGACTTATATCAAAGAGACTATCTGGAAAAGAAAGGCTTATCTTTTATATCAGAGAATTTATCTGGGAAGAAATATAAAAAGAATTTTGTATATTGAGTTGAGGTATTCTGGCTATTAACTTATTGAAAATGATGACTGATGTTGAGATTATGAAACAATTGCTTAGGAAAAATGATTGGTTATTTTAATGTGATGAATACTAACTATTACTAATGAACTAATTAGCAGATTTATTACATTTTGTTATAGTAAGTTGATTTATTTCAGTTGAACACTAATAAAATTAAAAAAAAAAAAAGATTCAATTATTGTCTGTTTATTTTTTTTTTTATAGTTCAATAATTCTATTCAATTCATAATCAGTACTGTAATTAATTTAATTGAAATCAATGGAGTAAGGAAAAATAGTCTTTTAATTTATATTGCATTCAGAATTTGTTTTTTAACTTTTTTCTAAAATTAATTCCAGGAGGATACAAGTGAATCACAATTTAGTCTTAGTAAGTTCGCATACCTATTTATTTAAAATGCTTTCCTTTCGAGTTTTTTTTTTAAAAAGTAAACCAAAAACTGAAAAAGGTGAACTTACAAAAAAAATTGCCTGGTTACATTTTCTACATATTTTTGTTTTAGCATAATAGAAGTTGAACAATTATTTCCATCCATAATTCACATGGGTCAACAACGATTATATCTAAAACCTCAAATTAATTTTTGAAATCATTTTAATATGAACATTCTCTAAGTTGAAGTTACAATACTGAAATAAGTCCCTAATTTTTTTTTTCTGGTTTCATTTGAAATTTAGTATGATGTTATTATTTTTAACTAAACATATGAAAGAAAAATTACAACTATTTTAATGTTTATTTATTTTATTTTTTAGTCAATATTTTTTGTAAATTATGGATTATTATCACTGCAAATACAGAACTAAATCACACACAGACACAAACCCATAATTGATGTTTTCATCTCTTTTTTTTTGTAAAAATCATTTCATTATATATATATTGTGATGAGATAATGATTATCACCAACTTTAGAAAAATATATATGTTTAAGTCTAGATATAGATGTATAATGTTTTGGAATTATAGTGAAATAGAACCAGTGGTTTAAAGTAATAAACTATATGCATTGATTGGCAGTTATTTCCCAGATTTATTATATTACAACATTGATCAAGCACAAACAAAACCAAAAGGAATATATTTAAGTTTGCTAGGGCTAGCTTGTAATAAAGTGCTTGAATGTTTGTGCCATTATCTATGATTCATTGCCAATTCCCCCATGTTAGTTTATTGTCTCATTTTAATTTGTCAAATATATTTGGTAATACATAAAAAAATGAATTATATATATAATTAATATCAATTTCTGGACTCCTTTCCTTAATAAGGCTGGATTAAAAAGAGTTACAGAGACCAATCTTTCAGTTTTTTAAAGAGAGTTATATCTAATGGTACATATCTCATTAATAAGACGGAAACACTGGAGAGATATACCATTTCAAAGTTAAGTCACTTTGAATTTTTTATATTATTTTTGTATTAGCTTAAATGAAGTGTGTTTCTAAATTTTTTTTATACAGTGATTTAAAAAATAAAAAAATCTTTAATTAAGAAACATTATTTAATTAAAATATTTGTCTAAGATAATCCACAGTAATTATAAAAGCTTATCATTTTGATTTTATAAGTATAATAAAGTTTGAATGGCAATATTAATTAAATCGAGATGCAGAAAGCAAAATAAATTGCACAATTGAATAGCTAGGAATGAAAGAAATGAGAAAAATGAGTGCCCACTACTAAAACTTAAAAAAGACTATTTGACAATGAAGCACAATGTTAATTTGACCATGTTCAATATTAATATTTTTGTGATATTGCTCGCTTCTCCTACTATGTACTAAAATATCTTAAAGTTGCTGCCCAAGTGTTGCTTAAAAGAAAAATGTATGTAGCAAGTCTTTGTTCTACTTAAAATGCATGCTATATTCTGCTTGCTTTTATATTCTACTGTTTGCCAAGATATTCCAAGAAAAGCAATACTGCATAAGAAAATATAAACATGTATATTTAAAAGAATAATCTACATTTTAAATGAAAACCCTGAAACAATCAAACCTGTGTTTGCATTCAAAGAAGATTCTGAATCAAAGATGTCATTTGGACTCAATAAATCATAAAATTTGCAATAAAGTATGTAAATAAAGCAATTATGCAATTGTAATTAATATTAGTTTTTATAATTATTTATTTAATGAGATATTTATTTTATATAGCGCAATGTTTTTTTATAAACTATAATAGTAATAATCAGTCATTAAGCTAATGCATATGCGCTTTGTGGATTTTTAACTACAAATGAATACTCTCATATCCAAACACAAGTTAAAGTCTTTGTGAAAAGATAGAATCAATCCATCTGCTTGAAGATGTTAAGCAATCACTTGTAAATTATCTTTGCTATGCCTGAATGAATGACGCTTGCGAAATTTACTAGAATTTACGATACATCATTCTTAGTTGAAATTAAACATATATAAATGAGATATTTATTGTATATTGCTATGTTTTTTTATAAACTGTAATAGTAATAATCAGCCATCGCGTTATAGAAAATAAATATCTCATTTACATATGTTTAATTTCAATTAAGAATGACGTATCGTAAATTCTAATAAATTTCCCATCATTCATTCAGGCATAGTAAAGGTAATTTTAAGTCATTGCTTAACATCTTCATGCTCTCATTCCCAATACTTAAGATTTTTCCATATATAAATGTTGGGGTAGAAAAGATAGATGGATTCATTCTATCTTTTCACAAAGACTTTATCTTGTGTTTGGAAATGAGAGTATTCATTTGTAGTTAAAAAAATCCATAAAGCGCATGTGCATTAGCTTAATGGCTGATTATTGCTATTATAATTATTTATTGTATATTAATATGAAAATTTATTTTAAATGTATTAAATAATTGTCAATTGATAGTTAATATCTTTTTTTATTTTTTTGCCCATTCATATTATATATCTGAGAATTTATCTTAAATGTATTAAATAATTGTCAATTGATAGTTGATATCTTTTTTTAATTTTTTGCCCATTCATATTTATTTATTTACATTGTTTTTTAGATGCATGCAGTTCACAGGAAGGAAATGTTAATCCGTGTATGTGTAATTTTATGATTTTTATTATTATTCCTTTGTTTCTTTTTCTTCATTAATTGTTGTTTTTTTTTTTATTAAGATAATAAAAAGTTTATTATTTGCTATCCTGGTTCTTTTCTCATTCCACAAATTGGTTGATATTCAAATATACTATCAGCATTATTTGGACTGTGGATGAGTCCATTCTCTAAAATGCACTATTGCCGGAATGTTAATTGGGATATTGTTAGGATTGTAGAGCTGCAATCAGTCTTGATGAGATTGTTTCCATTCACAGATCTTTTAATATGGAAGATAGTGCCTTAAGACCCTAGTTATTGTTGCAAATTTCTAAATTAAGATACCATTATTGAGTAATCTTGGGGCCGAACATCAGAAAGATCACCGACAGAAAATGATAAGTGATGATAAGAAAATATAGCCTGTGTTTAATGTAAATTTAGAGAGGGAATAAACACTTTCTTGATCATCATCATCAGTCCTAAATGTGGCCAATTGGTAATATCAATAATAAATGTGATTATTCAATTAATCTTAGAAATTTCTTTATCACATATGGCACATTATCAACTAGTATAGAGGTACTTTACATTACATAATTAGGGACCCAAGTGTGGCATGAATAAACCATTTACTTAAAACAACAAATACATAATTCATGCCCAACATATTTACGCAATGGGAAATATCCTTTACATTCTTTATTAATATATGTTTTATGTATCAAAGGAACTATCAAAATTAACCAAATAATCTCATTTATCAAGCAATTTATATATTCCAAATACAGGCTATATTTCCTGATCATCATAATTTTCTGTCAATTATCTTCCTGCCCATTAGTCCTAAGATCGCTCAACACTGGTAGCTTATTTTAGAGACACATGGAAATAACCAGGGCCTCAGGGCTTCCATCTTAAAGGACCTATCAATGAACGACACAATCCTATCAAAATAAATCTCAGCTTTAGAATCCTAACAATATCTCAATTAAAATTCCAGTAATAGTACAATTTAGAGTATGGAATATGAATGTCAAACGAATTTGTGGAATGAGGCAGAGAACCAGGATAGCAAATAAGTAAACGTTTTTAATATTTTAATAAAAAAAATTTATTTAATAGCTAATGAAAAAAAAAACAAAACAAAGTAATAATAATAAAAATCATATTACACATATATGAATTAGCATTTATTCTTTGTGAAATTCATGCACATAAAAAAAAAAAAAAAAGACAACAAAAAAATATCAACCAATGATTGACAATTATATAAAATATATCAGAAAATAAATTTTTATACTGATATGCGATTGTATAATTTACTTATTTATATATTTAATTGAAGATTTTATAATATTCTGTAAACTTATAGATGTTTATTGAGCCCAAATAATGAATTGATGAACAGCAGAAAAGTTTTGATTGTTTTGGGGATATTGTTTTAGATGTAGGTCCATATTTCCTTATAAAATATGCAGTATCACTTCCCTTGCATTATCTTAGCAAACCATAGAATATAAAGATAGAGCATAGCACATATTTTTGGTAGAATAACTTAAATTACATTTTTTTTCAGATTCACATATAGGCAACAGTGGGGCAGTCCCTTAGGATATTTTAGCAAAAGACAGGAAAACTGAACAATACCACAAAATAAAAAATATTGAGCATTAATACAGTGCTCCAATATCAATTAGTCTGCGAGCACTCATTTATCTTCTTGTCATTTCTAACTATCCAACAGCGCAATTTATTCTGTCCATCAATACTTTCTTTCTAAAACAAATTATTCATCTCCTGATGTATAATTTTTTGGCACCTTGATTTAATTAATATTGCCATCCAAACTTTATTATATTTTATAAATCAAAATAAGCTTTTATAATCACTGTGGATTATTATAAGATATATTTTAATTAAACCTTTTTTTAATTAAATAAATTTCTTATTGGAAGATTTATTATTTTTTAAATCATTGCAGAAAAGAAATTTACAAACACAATTGTTTAAGCTAACAAAAAAAAATATATAAAAAATTCAAAGCAACTTAACTTTGTAATGGTACATCTCTCTGGTGATTAATATTTCATTAATGAGATATATACCATTTGGTACACCTTTCCATTCTCTTTAAAAAAAATGTAATATTTATTTAGGGACTGCTTCTGGTTGCCATGAGGAATGACTTGTCTATTTAGGGACTGATTCTGGTTGCCACAAGGAATGGTTAATCTATTCTAAGCTCCAGCCGATTCAGATTTTTTTATGGCGTTGGTTTGCAGACTTTGAGAATAATTCTTTTTCACAGGTAAGTTATATAAAGTGACTTTTAATTAAAAATAACTTTTCTTTTTTTCCAATTCAATATTTGCATATAATTCTTCCGTTTAAATTTATCCTTAATGGTATCCACCGTTAAAGACTCCACAGACAAGAAAATCAAAGGCAAAAAATCAATATAAATCTAAATCTCAACAAAAAAATTCAAAAGTTAACCAAAAACAGTTCAGTTTTAATCCAAATATGTTCAAACCCATGAAAATTTCCCAATTTATTAGTCCCAATGCTCAAAGTAATACAACTCAATCCAAAATGCAAAATTCTAATAATAAAACTAAACAGGAAATCACCGTAAATCTTATTAAAAGTGGAGGTCGATTCAAAAATTAATACTTTTCCATGTGGGCCTGGAGGACAAGACAGCACTTGTTTGAAAGGGCTCGATTTTCCCTGCAAAGCAATACCTAGATCATCAAGATTGCCCACTCCTTTGGGAAGTTATGTACGAAAAGATGTACGAAAAGATACTGAAAATCTAATTTTACAAAGCAAATTCCCCGATTCTGGAAGTTGACATATGCGGGAAAATCTGGCAGGTGGAAAAAATGGGTTTTCGGAGTAATTTGAACTCAGATCTTTTTCTGATAATATAGATTCTGCGTCGACCTACATCCCAAACCAAGAACTGAAATTTTCAGAGGTCGGGAACAGGAGATATGGGACAAAATCAGGTACAGAGGTGACGCCATTCAAAATTAAAATTTTTTTAAACACGGATAAAAACTATTATAACGAAATGCATAGAAAGGCTAATTTATATGCCACCCTATCCAAAACGGCCTCATTCGATGGAGCCCACTCCCCTGCAGCAGAATATAACCTTGATTTCTCTGTTATCAATGACTTTCAAAATATACCAGTTTACTCCCCAAAAGTTATTAAAACACCCAATAAGCTCTAGCTGCACAACCCACCAGCATCAATAAAACCACCTCTGAATAGACCAGCCAATAGCCCTGCCTCAATTCCTTCAAATAAGAATACTCAATCAAAAGTCAATAATATTGATCAACTTCCAACCCCTTCCCAACCTCTACACAACCATAAATGGTCCTAGTATAAATCCAGTGGGCAGCACCACAAAGACCCCCCCCCCAACATCCTATGCCCGTATGGTTGCAAGAAACCTCCCAGGACTTTGATCCAAAACTACTGACTTCCCAGTTGCTGACCATCCACACACTGATGAAAGCATCGGAATCTATGGTAGGGTCCTTCAAATAATGAGAGAAGAGGATCCAACACCCAGAGATGTGGGAGAGGAAAGATATACCCATGAAAACCCTAACAACTACAAATGTGATCTAGCAAATCATTCAACAATAAGTTAAAAATTCAATCAGTCCGCGCCGCCCCTCCTTAAGAAATCAACATATTTAAGGATGAAAAGACAGTAATCCTCGCTATCACAGATGACAATGTCACTTATACAGTTTCCTGGTACAGTCCCTTTTCGAACTATTCACTATGCATGGCCTCTGGGGCTCAGTCTATAAATTATTATTTCATCCAAATGACCTATATGTGGTGGTCCAATTCAACAATATCATTGCCAAGGAGGCCTTTCGAAATAATCATAAGAGTCTCATTGGCTGGTACTTGATCACCATAGACCCAAATGGACCCAGCTCCATCAACGGTTATGTTAAAAACTGCGGCGTTAATTTCAACAAAGCAGACCTCCAGAAAGCCCCTGCCCCCCTTTAGGAACATTATTGCTTTTCAATATAGGATCATCCGTTATGCTAGGATTGAGTTTCTCACCAACATAGCCAACTTTCGATCACGTTAAACAAAGGTGTTTTCCCCATTCACAATCTCTGGTCTGATAGAATTTGATGTTCCACTCACCATCATTCTTTGGGGGTACAATGCTCCCATTGTAAGCATAGACACATTACGAGGGACTGCGGAAAGTGCCCTTCCAAAGGCAGACCTCATCCGGTTCTCCCGATCAAGTTAAAAGTCGTCAGGGGACCGGCTGGCCAATCTGCCCGTAGACATGACTGTTGTTGATCCTCAGCCTTTGTTTGCCAATTGCCCAGATACTGAGGGATTCCGCACATCAGAACCTTTTAAAAGGAAGAAGAGAAACAATCAAAAAATTCTCTCAGGCTTTGACTAGCTGCTCGTCATCGTGCTCCAAATCCCTGCAGTTGATGACATGCTGGACCCAAATGTACCTGTAAGTAAACTGGTATCCCCTCAGGAAAAGAAGATGCGGCCTTCTGCCCCTTCAATTTCCAGAGCCCCTATCCATGGAAAACCCTACCGCAATTGATGAGACTCCTATCATAAAATCTCCAATTCCTGTTGTTGGAGACTAGTGCTGATAGTGATGGCTGTTCTGAGCCAGCCATCACTCTGACTCCATCACTCTTGGGGACCCACCTAGCGATTGAAGATTTTCTCCTAGACTGCTTCGGTTTTGCCAAAGGCTCAGTTTCAGTGGATCCCTCGGAATCTATTGATCCACTCCTCAACCAACTATCTTAAAAATCTTTTCTATTAACGTAAGAGGCCTGAATTCTGGGGACAGGGCTTATGCCCTGTCACACTGGTTCCAGCGGCGGCCCCGAATGTTCTGTGTTTATCGGAAACGAAGTTGCACCTCCAGTCAGACCTACATGTTATTCAACTAACTACTTCTCATTCTCCACTGCTGCATCGGAAGGTGTGGCTCTCTTATCAACAAGAAATCTCCAATAACATTCTTCAAAATCTTGTGCATCGACTCTCATTGCCTCATAGCGATCATCCAGTTTCAGGGATGGTTGCTGAACCTGATTAATCTTTTAACTACCAAGAAACCTGAGAGTATAATTGGAATCCATTCCATCAATGCAACTCTCAGGACAAGCCCGCTTCCCACCATAATTACTGGTGACTTCCACCTATCATACAATTCCTTCAAATCCAAATACCTGAAACCCCTTAATCTGCCAATGATAAGTGTGGGAGGTCTCTTCCCTGAGGGTGTGTTTTTGTTTTATAGGAGGCACACATGATCCCTGATAGATTTAGTATTTCTTTCTCCTACACTAACGGGATCTGTTGAATCCCGCCTCTGGCCAATGTCTCCGATCATTTGGCATTGGAAATCAGGCTCAAGCTCAAAATGTCACAGTCCCAACGAGTATAATTGGAATCCATTCAATCAATGCAACTCTCAGGACTGGTGACTTCCACCTATCATAGAATTCTTTCAAATCCAAATACCTGAAACCCCTTAATCTGCCAATGATAAGTGGGGGAGACTCTTCCCTGAGGGTGTGTTTGTTTTATACGAGGCACATACGATCCCTGATAGATTTAGTATTTCTTTCTCCTACACTAATGGGATCTGTTGAAGCCCGCCTCTGGCCTAATGCCTTCAATCATTTGGCATTGGAAATCAGGCTCAAGCTCAAAATGTCACAGTCCCAATGATCCATTTCCCTCACACAATTAAGATGCTTACAAGGCTGAGTATCACCACCCAGCTGGTCTCTGAGGCCTATATTGCATTCCACCGCTTGATATACTGTCTCTTCCACCAGTGGAGGCATGGTTGGCCTTTGTCAACTCATTGAGCTACTTAATTAAGCAGTGTACACTTAAGACAAAAGGCCCCATTCTGGATGATGGCAGAGCTTGAAGGGATTGCAAAAGACCTGCATGACATGCCTTTTGAGGCACAGAACATCCCTTACCTAACTTCACCTTAAAACAAAATATAAAACAATGCAGAGTGTCCTTGCAGAGTACCTAGCTATCAAGAGGACCGGCAATACCTACAATATCAGCACTGCTGGACCCGAGATTACCTTCGTTGGGCACTTGGCTCAGCTAGAAAATCGCGGGCCCCTAGATCGATAGAGGTGCAGGGGAGGTGCTACATGGGTGCTTCCATACTGGCCAGGATCAGAGAATTTTTATTGCCATAAGTTCCAGCCATTGGAGATAACTGACTCCGCCCCCCACAACATCACTGAGGGCAAGTTCTGTGGAGATTAAAGTCCCACTGAGACAGAATTCATCCTGGCCTACATGCAATTTCCAAAATTTCTCTTGATTCATTTACACAAGTTTGCAGTGCCAATTATACAATGGATGATCAACTTTCTTGCTGATGATAGCTGGGAAGTCTTGAAAGCCCATCAATCTAGGACAACCTCCATCCAATCTCCATGGTGCCGCTTTTGATTAAGATGATTGAGAGTCTCATATCCAAGACATCATTGGACGCCTCTCACCATACCAATTTGCAAGGAAAGTTTGCAAGGAAAGGTTGCTCAACTGCTAATGCTGTCAGTCGATTTCACCTCATCGTTGACTATATGCACAGTAGTAAGAAATCCCAGCTGGTCACCATACAGCTTGGCTTTGCTGGAGCCTTCGACTGCATCAGAATTGACATACTGCTTGGTATACTGGAATGGCTTAAAGTGCCTATAGCATATCTCCAACTCATAGAGAACCTCCTGCATAATCAGGAAGTTTTTCTTTCATTGGATGGTCAAGTCGCTACAGGTTTTAGGTCCTGTGTTATTGGTACGCTCTCTATGTGCATCCCACAGGGCTCACCACTAAGTGCTCTCTTTTTCATGGCCTATGTGAACCTGTTACTGCTAAGCATTGAGACTTCCCTGCCAGGGATAGCCATTCCCTTGCTTGGAGAGCATTCATCACATCACCTATATGGATGAATGATGGTGTTCCTCTCCTCTAGCAATGAGCTTGTAGGACTTGAGGAGCTCCTAGACCAATTGGTTACGAGTTTGATCTGAGAGTCAATGAGGGCAGGTTGGCAATGTGGTCCATCTTGACAGGGAAGCAAATCCTGGGCAGATTCAAAGTGGCTCCCCAGAGCTTTCTTGGGTTCCATCTTGCCTCTCCCCCCTCAGTCATGAGGAGAAACGTAGAAAATACGCTTCTCTCCAAAATAGAAAACACAATCACCTCATTTTCAAAAATAAACCTTTCCCTATTAGGCAAGGTCACCCTACTTAATTCACTCATGCTTCCTAAAATAATTTATTATCTGGCCAGCTTTGTCCTAACCAACAACTTTGTCAAAAAGATTAAGACTCTTTGTAGAAGATTGTGTTAGGGGAAGGGGACCCCTGTTATCAGTCTGAACATACTGCAAAAGCCAAAACCCTTAAACGTATTGGCCCTACATGCCATTAGGGTATTCCAAGTTCTAAGAACACACAACGTCCTAGTAAGATTTTTGAACACACAGGCTGATATTGAATGCCTCTTCCAACAGAGAAGGTTGAGCCTATGAAGAGACCTCCACCCAGAAGCAGAAGCTTCTGGTTTCCTGCTTCTTGTTTCAACAACAGATAACTACCATCCTGACAAACATGGGACCTCTGGTTCACTGTTTGCATTAAAGTTGACTTATTGGGACACATACCAGCTGAAGTTTGGGTAGAAAACAAACTCCCCCATCCTGCTCTCAGTATCAATTTCAAGGCTTATTAAATGGACAGGTTCCTCAGACTTGAGCCCAAGCATGTAATTTCCTGCTCAAGGTCTCTTCTGTTCCATCAAAGAGGCTTTAATATCGAGACCATATGCCTGATGTGTAGCAAGCAGGAGGAAACCATGGACCACATCCTACTCAGTTGTGAGTCGTGGTCATGCCTTCAGGGCCTGGTTCTGGGAAGGTTGTCCATCCCCAACCTTGCTAGTGTAATGCTTCCCCAGACCTTTGAACAAGAGCTCTTTGCCAACATACGGCTTGCCACCTACATCAACTATGGGATCTGGACAATACGATGCAAGGTATTGTTTGAGAAGGGAACAAATCTCTGTCCAGAGGATCTACTGATAAAATATAACAAGAAAGCCAGACAAATTGATAAGAACTTGTCCTGACCAAACTGGCAGAACAAACATGGAGTCAATTGAAGATGTAGCAGAAATACATAACTTAATTCAGATTCCTTGGTACCAGCTTACATTATAACTGATTATGGACTTTCCATCCTGGCCTCAAAGCTTTAATCTGTTCAATTTACCTTCAGTGGCAATGATATTGCCTAGGGTTTCTATTATGTAACACATGAAACCCTCAATATATAATACACGCAACCATCAGAAGTCACCCTCTTTTGTATTCTTAATTTTGTACAATATGCTATAAATAAAATTTCCTTTTTGAAATGTGTGAAAAATATAAAATTTATCTCCACAAACTGTTACTGCTCATCTTAAATTTAAACCCAGGCTTATTATGAAAGTGAATCCAAAAACTAATATTAGCATTTCACTTTTTTATGTATTACCAAATATATTTTATAAATTAAAATGAGACATTAATCTAACACAGGTAATGAATCATAGATAATCGCACAAGCACTCTAAGTATTTTATTACAAGTTAATCATTAAGCATGTAAATCCCCTAGTAAATTTAACTGTAAAAGAAAAAGTTCTGAAGATTGCATGGGCAATTGAAACTGTTGAGGTTGAAGGGTGTTATGTACGCATTGTAGAAAAAATAATTTTTTTTGTTATCAAAAACAGGTTAATTAACCTTTTTAGTTTTGTTTGTACTTTGTACTTGATCAATACTATAATATCAGGGAAATAATTGGCAATCAATGCATATAGTTTATTACTCTAAACCTCTGGCTCTATTTCACTGTAATTCCAAAACATTCCACATCTAAATTCAAACATATAATATACTTTTCAAAAGATGGTGATGATTGCCATCAACTCATTACAATATATATATAATTATAATTATTGAGTAGTCATTATTTGATAAGAAGCTATGCAAAAATCTAATTAAAATATATTGTAAATAATGTGTATTACCTCTCTCTTAATGCACCTTATCATAGATTCTTTCAAGACATTTCAACTATTTATTTGAGATTTAACAAAAATATTTCTGTTCATAGTATTTACTTACTATAAATAATATAAAGCTGTACAGAAATTGAATAGTTGAAATAAATGAATGTTCTTCATTGAGCATAAAAGAATGCCCATATTAATTTAGAAAAAAAAATACTATAGTTGATTTGAGAAATGCTTTATATTAGTTATCTTCTCATATCTACATTTTCACTAATCCACATTTCAAAAAAAAAATTACGAATCAAATAATAATAATAATAAATTAATTCATCAACCACTAAGAGATGCAATTACAAAATAACAAAGCAAATAATTTTTAACAACATTTTTATTGTATAAATGTTACTTGTTTTTTTGTTTTTTTTAAAGGGATGGGGGAAGAATATTTTTCCATTTTCAAGAGAAAGTCTGTTTTCATCTTTTTTTTTTTTCTTAAAAATATTAGTTATAAAGTTGCATTTTATAGTTTATCTATTTTTTTTTTTGCTGTTGATTACTTTTGTTAATATATTTATATATAATTTTAAAATAAAATAATATCACAGGAATATATTAAAAATATTTGTACTATATATATATTAAAAAGCATGTATTGTATATGGTTTGAAACTATATGCAGAGAGACCTGGAACAAAATAACATATATGTGGAGTCCTAAGTGTATTTAAATTTTAAAGCTGAGGTGAGCCATTCATGACTCAATGAAAATTTTGCATGAAGTTCCTGTGAATATAAATGTTTGAATTGTTAAATACAAATATTTTGTATCTAATTGCTATTTTCAGAAAAATGAATACATAGAACTTCACATATGTCTCCCCAAAAAGGTCCCTGCATGTAATTTATGCATCATTTCCCACACTTTGATCTACAGCTTGAATTTGAATCAATTGTAATCAAGATTAAAAAACTTTTCAGGTAGCTTAACCAATCCAGCTAGCCATTTAATTATTGGTTAGAAAACATATTTCTAGCTATTCGTAACTAAAGACAAAAACAAATAAAAAAAAAAGCCTTCAACAACTAGCAGTTGCTGAACCTAATATTGTTTTCTCTGCAAAGATTTCTCATTGATGAATGTTGGAGATGTTTCCGCACTATATTTGGCTACTTAATGCTGTTCAACCTTTAATTAATTATTATCTAGGCAGTTTTTCCTTAAAATAAATTAGCAGTAAATAGGTAATTACAAACTATTTGCCTAAGAATGATTTTCTAAATTGCATTTCTTTATTTCTTATAATTTAAAAAAATAATTGTAAAATTGCTAATTGGATTTTTAAAAAAAGACTATTTAAGTTTAATCTCTTCAATTTGAATAATCGAGTATAGATATGCACATACATCTATATACCTGATATATAACAAACCTGCATATCTTGGTGCAATGTCCAAGTGATTAATATTGAAGCCAGACATTCCAAAACCACTGAGGCCAACTCCAATACAGAAACAGATCATAGCCGACAACTGGTCACACCCCATGTAGGTAACTAGAATTAGAAAAACAGCAGGTCCAACTAACCCTTGAAAAAAAAAAGTTCAACAATTCAATCAATATAAAACATATAACATGATGTATCTGATTGTATTTATATAGATTGCATTTCAATACATATAGACATACATAATCAGTTACATAATTATATTAAAGAGTTAAAATTTACAATATATGTGTGAACATAAAAGCAATTAAGGCTATAGTGAAATAAGCCATTTCTCAATTGAAACCTACTACAAGACTCACAAGATAGATTTAAAGAAAACCCCTTTTTCTGCAATATTCAAGCCCTTAAATATCACTAACCATTGATAAGAAAACACTGGACTCTTATACGCAGTTCAAAAATTAATTATTACATATACCACCTTAGTAGTTTATTTCACAATAAGCTTAGAGAGTTTTTGGATCTGTTGTATCAATGACAAAAAGTATACAATAAACATAATCTAAGTAAGATTTTATTCTAGCACTGAAACAAATATTACACTTTATAGATGGAAACTTTATACATTGTATTCCAGTGAAAATATGATTAGTTTTTTCTTCAAAATGGCTGCAGAATCACCTCTTGCAAATAATGGCCATTTTCTTTAAATATAAAAAAATAGTGTATATAAATTAAGGCAGTGTTGGCTCTCACCCGCAAACGAAAAGCTTCAATGTTCCAATCCTTATAATGATAATAAATTTTAAATAAATCCAAAAAATGTTTTATATTAGCATTTCTTATAAAGCTTCATTCAGTTCTTTTATTAAAATAATATTTAAAAAACCACCATTTTCTTTAAAAATCTTCAAATTTATTATTTCTGAAATATATTATATATCAACAATTTACTATATACACCTTCATATCTCAAGATATTGTGCATTTTTATGGCTTTTCAAGATCCTAATAATATAAATTTAATACAACCTCATTTATATTTCTGAAAATATTGCATTTTAATGCAATACATAAAAAACTATCAATTTAAAAATGGATATGTATAATTCTTACCTGGCATTTCTTTTTAATTATCCATTTTTAGGCACATCCAAGTATTTGTTTATGTTTTTTTCTCCAAATTATTTTACCACACGTGTTACTTGTTAAATTTAAAAAATATTAAGAAATCGATTATAAATTTCTGTTAACTTTCAATAATATTAATAAAACTGTTTTTTTTTATTAGTGCAATGTTTAGATTGTAATTATATAGAAGGTAATCACTCCTCCTCACCAGTGACATTTAACAATGTTAGCACTGCAAAGATACTCTCGCCCCAGCCACAAGATAGAGACATTGAGAAAATAATAAGAACCGTCTTATTTTCAAACTCAAATACACTTATATGAGCCAATCTTAAGTGTCTATATGTGAGAGAATGAATATATAAATCATTCACTTTAAATTCTTTTTTTTTTTTAACAATCTTATTAGCATTTATAAAGTATTATAATTTACTTTGTGCTAATATTAAAAGATGTTAAATTATGTAATTATCATCAATTTTACTAGTGCAGTGTTTAGATTGTAATTATAAAAGAAGCTACAAGATAGAGATCTTTTATATAATTACAATCTAAACACTGGCTAATAGTTTAAATTTATTCATTATTAAACATTTTAACATATAATATTAACACAAAGTAAATTATAATATGAATTTAGTTTTTAAAACTTTGCGTATTGGCTTGCTATAATAAATCAATATAGTGCTAAAAATGCAATAACCGCAAAGCTAAAGATGTGTAGTGTTTTATTAAATCATATGCTAAGCGCTTTCAAGAGACAGCTCTCATATTCATAGCTCTTATTGTGCAATGGCTGTTAGTTTAATTATATGCGAATATATGCAACTAAGTAACAGACAAAATCAAAAATGAACTACATAAGAGTTCACTATTAACATTAAATACTGAATGGGAGGACCATAGCAAACAGGTGAAGTACCTAGACATACAAGTACAGTGTGAAAACACACATCTAAACTATAAGATAACAATGAAACCATCTGAAATAAGAGGCCATATTCATCCCAGTTCCAACACTCCCATCACCTATAAATTGGCAGGCCTCACATCTTTCCTTCACAGAAATCAACAACTATGCAAATTTGAAGCAGACAAGAAATCAAACTTAGCAGTATACAGAGAAGAATTATTAAGCACAGGTTTCAAGCAAAGCATCATCTACAGAAAGATCAGGCATTTCTAAAACAAATTTACCAACAACACAGTTGCTATTGCCATATATACCAAACATGCACAAAAAACTTTTCTCAATTTTTGGCAGAAGCTTTCAGTTATGTTTTCACATCCCTCCTAATTCCAATAGATTAATTAACAACACAAAGGACCAATTAACGCGCTCTCAAACACCGCAAGCGGTCTACAACATTATATGCCTTCACAGGAATTGCAAATCTTCATATTATGGGGAGACCAAGGCATCATTAGCACAAATACTTATACACCAAGGCACAATCGGATCCAGCATATAATTCCATCTTCATGCACCACCAAAAGAACACGGGACATCTATGTGAACCACAGACAATCAGCTTGGTTTGCAGGAAAGCAAATGATGTAAAACACAAAGAGAAAGAAGCCTGCTACATTGCAATGGATTACAGCGCCATCCACCGGAAAGAATCACATTATTCCATATCCAAGAAATGGAATGCTTAAAAGTTGCATATATTTGCATATAATTAAACCAACAGCTATTATACAATAAGAGCTATGAATATGAGAGCCGTGTATGAAAGCACTCAGCGTATGATTTAATAAAACACTACACATCTTTAGCTTTGCGGTTATTGTGTTTTTAGCGCTATATTGATTTACTAAAGTAAATTATAATATTTCATAAGTGCTAATAAGATTATTAAAAAAAAAAGAATTTAAATTGAATGATTTATGTATTCAAGGACTCACTTCTACACTTTTAAAATTGGCTCATATAAGTGCATTTGAGTTTGAAAATAAGACTGTCGTTCTTATTTTCTCAAAGTCTCTATCTTGTAGATGGGGTGAGAGTATCTTTTCAGTTTTAACATCACTCTTTAACGGTACTAGTGAAAAGAGATGATTACCTTCTGTATAATTATAATAAAGCTCTTATAAATTCCATTTACAAGATTTAATTAATTTTTTCTTCTTATATCTATTATACATACAAATGTTAACATATTGCGAATGTTGTCATGATTTTTTTTCATTTAGCATAAGATTATCATTGAGCAATTTATTTTTTTTTTTGGAATATATTGCCAAAAGGATTAAAATATGGGAAAAACATGCAACAGAATATTTCCAAAATTATGTGATACTAACCAACAGATGAGAATACTTCTACAGGATTGATTGTTCGTTGGCTTGTGCAGAGATCGGTGAGTATTTTATTGTAATTGTTACAGATTTACTGCAGTTATATTAAATTTATTCTAATTACAATGAATTTACCTTTTTATATAATTTGTTGTATTTTTATAATAACATTAAAAAAATAAAAGGAAATATTAAATACGATAGCTTCTAGTCAGCCATATTGTTTCAAGATTTATTCAATACCCTTGAAAATGGAGAATTAAAAAAAAAAATGTCCAGCAAGCTTGATAATTTTTCCTAAAATATATTAATATAAAATTTGAAAACATTTTTTTTTCATTTTAATGTTTATTTTATATTATTTTAATCAATTAAAAATTTTTAAAGATTATTTTCTAATTTTATTTTTTTTAGTCTAATCTTCCTTCAAATTTTATTAATTATTTAAATAAAAAAATCTTATTAATTATTTAAATAAAAAAAGTTTTATCTTTTCTTATATATAAATAAAACTTATTTTTTTATTCCTCACAATTCATATACTGTCTGACTGAATTAATTTGCTAATAATGTTATTAATTCAAAATATTTTAATTAATTGTATTGGGGGAAGGGGATCCATAAATTTTTATATGTAATTACATTTTCAAATCAATTAATTTTATAAAAAATAATTAATTTGAAAATGTAATTAAATATAAATATGTTGAAAATACATAATATCCATCTTTTTAAAAAACATGAAAAAATGACTGAAGCATTAAGATAAAAAACGATGTAATAAATGTGAAAGCTTTTTTCTTTTTTTAAAATAAAAGATGATTTTTGAATATTATTAGTAATAATCAAAAATAATAACAGTATTAAAAATTGTAAATGAACAGTATACTCTAGAAAACAAAACGCAAACACTGAATTCAAATCCAATTAACACTAGATAGCAGTGCAACCAATCTCTATCACTTGTTGATGGTTATCAAGGCTTTTTTCAAGTTGGAGATACATAACCCTACTTTTAAAATTTATCGTGGTTTTCAAACTAATGATTAAAAATTTTCAAAAACCATGAGGTTTTGAATCCAAGCCCTCTTGCTTCAATAGTTATATAGGTTTGATACTAGATTCTAAATCACAAGTTTTGTACTCCGGTTATCTCAGTTATAATCTAACTATAGTCATCTTTGGCTTTAAAATAAAAAGTACCTTCCACTAGAAAAGTCAATGTCAGAAATCAGACTAGCTGTGTATATATATAATGTATATCAATTTTAATAGGCATTTAAATATTAACTTCAACAAGAAATAGAAGACACCACTATCTAATTAAATACAAGCTGTCAGTATATCAGTATACTTGTACAAAAGGTGGGATGATTGTATTAGGAGGATTGTTAAGTGTTGTTGTAGTGGTAAGGAATGGGATAAAAGAATAGATGCATCAATAAAGAATAGGGGTTGGAGAGATGGAGAACTAGTATGGAGAGTAAAAAGAGTTTAAATATATATAGAAGTAAATAGAACATTGGGTGTGAGTTAATTTATAATAATAGCAAGGAAAGTAGTTTATTGTTCAAAGCTCGAACAGGATCTTTAGCAACAAGGGAATATACACGTAAATGGAAAAATATGGGTGATCTAGTCTGCAAGTTGTGTAAGGAAGGCATAGAAAATATTAGGCATCTGTTAATTCAATGTAAATGCTTGAAAGCAGAAAGGATACAAATAATGAAGTTATGGAAGAATAAATATGAACAACGTGATTATATAGAAAATGGGCTATTGGTTCTTATGCTGGGTTTGGGAAAAGGGGGATTTAGATATGAAGGCCATGGAATTGACAAAGATTATATTGTGGAAATGGGATGGAGCAGATTATGGGAATGAAAGGTAAAGTGGCTAATATGTTTCTCTGGGTATAGTGGCTGAAAGATTCCTGACTCCATATAAGGAGAAGTCACAGTGCATCACATCACATCAGCTGAAAGTTATATAATGTTCAATATGAAATACAATGCATATTTATAATAAGAGGGCATGACTTGTAAAATAAATCTAGCTAAACCTACCTATGGTATTACAAATTTTTCGAGCAGCAGTTGTGGTAAGAATTCTTCTTTCACGCAATGTGTCGGCCAATAAGCCGGCAAGATTCATAGTAATCCAATTGCAAAGATATGGTATTGCTGATACAAGACCATTCTGAAAATTTAAAACAAGCTTTTATTAATCTGAAAGATAAGACATAGTGAAAATAGCAGCGTAAATAGTCAAAAAATTAAATAAAAATGTAAAAACAGAAAATTTTCATTTAACCAATTATATATAATTATTACTTTACAGAAATCTCATTATACAAAACTAACTAAATATAATCAGTATTATAGATCATGACTACCTATTTCCACTGAATAAATAAACATTTCTCTTTTTAAGTGAAATTGTGAAAAAAAAAAAAAATTAATAAAATTGTTTGCTGAAAGCTTAAGATAAAGGTATTTTAGTTGCAATTATATGTTAGACAAATGCCATCATCTAGAATAAATTATTAAATATTTTTAGAAAAATTCAAACTTTATTTAAGATTATCAAATATATTCACTTATTATTAATAGTACATAGAATAGCCTAATTGGTCAGAGTATCACTTTAAAAGGTCCCAAGTTCGATTCCTACGCTAGTACTGTCATAGGGTAGCAACACTTGAAGAAGAGAGAATAACACCAATTGGAAGGTTGTGTGCTGCTGATAACAATTCAATATGTTTGAAGAATTTTAATAAAGTTTAAATTCTAAAAACATTAACATTTAATTCTAAATGATGAAAAATAGTCCATAAAAATAAAATAGTCAATAAAAATGTTTATAATGCATGCATAGAAAATACCTATGTCTGTTTGAACAAATGATAAAGGCACATAAAATGGTTACAATATTCTAATTAATCAATAACACTGACAAATTTGTTTAGTTATTAATCAAAACATTAAAAATGTTTTATTTTATTATGAAACATAAAATATTGGATTTTATTTAGTGCTAGAAAACAAATGTAAACATAAGTCAGTGTCTATATAAAACAAAGTTAAATTCTTTTGGTGATCCATTAAATATTTAAAAAGATAGTAAAGAAGCAACTGTCTTCAAATATACTCCAGAAATGATAAATGTAAATTCAATTTTTCTTTAATTAGAACAACACATATAGTAATATTTTTTTATGTTTCTACAATTCATTTTTAACATTATTATTCAACGACCATTATTAATCTGGAAAAAAACCTTAATCTGAAAGACTTAGGAAGACAAGATTTCCAGAATATTGCTCAACCAGTACACAGACAAAAGATAGAGTTAAAGAGAAGTTAAACAGCCAATTGTGGGGCAAACACCTTCTTCAGAAAAAAAGAACAATGAAGGAAGAAGCACACTTGGGAGTCTTAATTTCTAAGTTGATGAGAACTCAAATCATTTACCTTTTTATTTTATCTTTTAAGAATAACGAGATATGCATTTTTTTGATCAATATGGAATAGATGGATATAAGTCAGTTACCCTGAAAAAAAAAAATTCAAGCCCCTTGAAAAAATATTCTGGATACTCAGATTTCAATCCAGATTAGTGAAATGGAAGATGGGCATAGTACTACAGTATTATAAGACTAAATATGACAAATTATGCAGATTAAGAGGATGATGTCCCACAAACCAAAACTTTTCCTAATAACAATGAAAGATTTTATTTTGATTCATCTAAATTTAAAGGCGAAGGAAGCAAACACTAACAGAAATGGTACAACTAAAAAATTGCACACCCCTAGCTTAACATATGTACTTTTTTCTTTGTGGATACAATCAAAAGTAAAGCAACAAAGTGTGACAAAACAAAACCATTTCATTATTAATTACTGTTTATCATTTTGCTTTTTTATTTATTTTAATTATCATAATATCTATAATTTTAATTTGTTCAAATTTGCATGCACCTTTTTACCATGTTATTTACATGACTAATATTGGATTATTTTAATACTGTCACTTGTGTATCAATACAGATTTGTTAAAAAGTCCTTAATATCTGCTATCAATTACTTCTTATATATATATATTTTTTAAGAGGAAGCAATATTAATTAATATTTAACAACTTATATCTTTTCAAATCACACGCATTTTTAACTATAAAATTTTTTGTTACCATGATTTTGCTCAATATAAACAATAATAGTTACATCAGGAAAAAACTTTTAAGTCTTTAATACCAATCTTTAGTAAAGAAAGAATTGTGATTTTTTAAATCATGGTTTAAAAGTCCATTTTATTAAATCTTACATTGCTAAATAACTTCTCTTCATTTTTAATGATATTATTCAGTATGATTATCAGTAATCCAAATCATCAATCTGGAGATGGGAATCAAGAATTCAGATATATGATACACAACAATTCACCATAGCTGCAATTTTAATCCCTTCTACTTCAAAAAAATATTAATTAAAATTAAAAGGTAATGAAAGAATTAATTTTTTTAATTAATAGTATAATACTGGACTATGATTGCAAAACTTCATGAGCAAATTTTCCTTAGTATAAAATTAAAATTTTACAAATTAATATATGTTCTCCATTTCATTAATAACTTCCATCAAAGAAGTGAAAAAATGTACAGGGCTTGTCCTTTTTTTAAAAAAAAAAAAAAAAAGAGGGGATAAAGAGGCTAAATCTTTTTTTTTTACAAATGAATAAAAAGAGGAAAGGTAAAGTTATATAACTTTAGCTAATATATTAGTCCATGAAGTAGAAAAAGAGAATGAGATCTTTATTTATTAACAGAAAAAACAAAAAAATAACAATTTTATTTTTAGTTATCATAAAATTGATAATTATAGTTCATTTATAATTGTTAATATCTTGATGTATATTTTCTAAATAAAACTAACATAAATAGATATGAATATTATGTAAACATGCTGAAAACTTCTGTACTATACACACATATACATATATGCATGAGTGTGTGTATGTTTAAATATATACATAGTTCATTACCATTTATGAAT
Source organism: Epiperipatus broadwayi (assembly GCA_028023455.1). Lineage (NCBI taxonomy): Eukaryota > Metazoa > Onychophora > Udeonychophora > Euonychophora > Peripatidae > Epiperipatus > Epiperipatus broadwayi. The sequence goes on from JAQFVV010000047.1 coordinate 190,480, forward strand.
TTTGGTATTTGAGCCAAGGTTTGGAATCAAATATTCCAAATATGAGAGAAATTCTATTTATAACTAGACATCACTATTGATACAGATTAAGAATGATATATATTAAGAAGTTAGAAATATAGATATTGGTGAGATCTTTCTTCTATGTTGTGGTTATTTAAAAGTTGCTTTTATATATTTTTTTTCTTATTAAAGCAAAGATTTTTTTTTTTTCCAAGTTATGATATTTCTCATGATCTTTATTAAGATAAAATTACAAAAAGTATTGATGCTAATGTTGTTGAAGATTTAAAATAAAAAATAAAAAAGTTGAGAAATGACTATTTATAATGAGGATCAACCTTTTTCAATCTAGTCATCTGTGCTTGATTAGAGTTAATTTGATGAAAAGAAAGGTGTAAAACTTGGAAAGATTAATAGCTAAAAGGTATAATACAATCAGCAATGAGGCAGATGAATAATAATAAATAGTTACTAAATGATAATACAGTTTCTAGCTAATAACCTTCCCTAAGAGAAAGTGTTCTTCAGTTTAATTCTATTATTTGTTACCCATTGATTATTCACACTTAAGAGTAGAGGATTATGATGCAATTTACAGTTGACGATGTGGATTAAATATTAATGAGATGATTCAGATAATGCTGTGCTTGGGATAAGTAATAATCTTATACATATATAAAGAAATATATACAAAAATCAATTAATAATTAGAATTACCTGTGCAATATTGTAATTAAGAATATGCTTCATATAATTTGGCAAATAAGTTAAAAGCATATAATAACCCCAATTGTTACCGGTATGAGCAATAACAATGGCCCACACAGGAAGAGACTTCACAACATCTTTCCATGGAACTGGAGTTTTCTAAAACAAACAATTAAAAATTTAATTATTTTTTTTCCCAGAAATATAGCAAAATATAATATGAAATTAAATACTATATAACATTTCTAGAGAGCACTTCAATATCACATAAAATACATATATGACTATATATACATTTATGAATTATACAAATTCAAATGAATTATTAAATGCATTGTTTTTCACATTTCTCTTTTCTAGAAGCATTTTTTAAAGTGTAAGTAATCAATAAACACCAGATGGTAATGTCAGATCTCTAGGCTTGTCTGTTTGTTTGTTATTTTTTACTGAAGACCATCTGATGTTTATTAACAACTCATGCTTATATAAAAAACTTTCAGTCACGATCTCCATTGAGAATCAATTATTGCAGATATAGCAATTTATTTATAAATTAGCTTTATTTAATCTATTAAGTGTTTAATATATTTGGAATTGGAGATTATAAAACCAGTTATAATTTTAGGATCATATCGGAATGATAACATTCTGAAATTTAGATGATGAAAATAATTATTCTTGACAATAAAAATGTGCTCTAAAAATGCATATTCTTAAGAATCTTTTTCAAATATAAAATACAAGAAAGTAATAATATGTATTATATCAATATATCTCTATTTCAATCTTAAGCTATCCAAATATTTAAACAAAAAAATAAAAACACTCAAATTCATAAATTTAGTAAATTTTACAATGTTTGCAGCAGCTACTTTTTGTGGAATGTGTATCACTAAATCAAATGGTTTCAAATGTTATGATTTTGAAAGTATTAAATATGTTTTTTTTATATTAAATAATTTAAAAGCACATGCATTTTTTTCTTCCAAAAGTTTGATATAAATCAGTATTTTGTTTAAAAAAATATTTTCTAAGTTTAAAGATGGAAGCTCTACAAAATGTAAAGCAATTCATAAAGTACTTCTTTCATCTCTCTATGTTTATGACAAAGTAGGGTCCATAAAATAATTTATTCGAAAGTGAACATTATTAGCACATATTTATTAAAAATATTTCTTTCATGAACATAGACAGAAATCCTCTTATTCTATGAAAAGAATTCAATCTACATTTAATTCTATGATTAATTAATTCTATCCAACATTTTCCATCTATATTAATAATTTGAACATTTTTAAAAGTATTCTCTAATAACCTTTATTTTCACCTTTTTTAAGAGCCATTGAGTAATATTTTAGACTTTTTAATATTTTCTTAATTGTCTTTGCTCTTGTAACATTTTTGCAGATTCTGAAGCACTGTTTTTGAAAACAACTAAATCTAAATAATGTTCACTTATTTTTTATTTTCTTTGCTCTCTATTCAATAAAATATTTCCCATAAAACTGCTATTAAAAATTTTGGTGATATAAAATCATTATGCCATATATTCAATCTAATTATTTTTAAAAACTATTTTTACTGCTAAATTTTGTTCAAACACGTAGTTGAAAACATAATAACATCTATTTTACGATACGTGGATTATATAGTTTAAACAAAATAATTTTTCAACTATTCAAATAACAATATTTCAAAAAATATTTAAATGAATATCATTATTTTTATTCCAGATGCAGTCTTAAAACCTAATTAAAAATATCGGTCAACCTTCATAAATCTATATACTAATTATATTATAGCATCTGGTCTTAATACCTTTTTAAATAACCAATATTATTTAATATTTATTATCAAAAAATCCTGTGTTAAATATATTTACCAAAAAAAAAAAAAGACAAAAGAGAAAAAAAAAATGTTTTCATTGCCTTCTCCATTAAGTCATCTCACTTCTTTGCAGTAAAAAGTCACAAATCGATTACAAACATTAAAAAACTCCGTTTAATGTGCTGGCAGTGTCAAAATATGGAATAAAACTTTCAACTTAGTTCAGTTTTGCACTTCTGGTGCTCAAAGTTCTTATAAATTCTCAAGCAATAAAAGTTTTTCAATTATAAATAAATAACCCACACACAAATAAAAATTTCTATACTACTCTGATGAAATTTCTTTATTTATAATAACATTTGATGATATTCTTATAATGCAAAGATTTTGATTCTACTTGCTACTTTTGATTATTTCACATACATTTTTTCACTATATAAAACAGATGATAAAAACAATAAGATTCAATATATCATAATGTATTAAACAACAGAAAAAAAATAATTAAGAGACTGAAGTGGAGTTGGGCTGGACATATTGCTAGAAGAGATGATAATAAATGAACAATTGAAATCTTAAATGGGATTCCAAGAGATTGAAAAAGATCCAGAAAGAGACCATGTGAGATGGATGGATGAAATAAGAAAGTGTGCAGGGATAATATGGAGAAAAGAAACTAAAAATCGGAGATGGTTTGAACTTGGGGAGACCTTCATCCTGCAGTAGATTGATGATGGTTGATGCTGATGATGATTAAACAATAGTGTGCTACTCAAAAATATATGTACTCTAAACTTGTGAAATGATTCAGCACTGGACAGACTAGTAATACATGTGGTGATAAGTCATATCACTAAAATAACACAATCATGTACATCTATTAAAATATTCTCTTACCTCCTGTCTACCATTTTCTTCAGCAAGTGCTTCGGTGATATATATTCTCTCTTCTTCACTTATTCTGGGATGAGTCTTTGGGGAATCATTTACCAGCAGCATCCACAAAATAAACCACAGGCAGCCAGTCATACCTATTAAAAACAAAAAGCAAACCTAAATAATATATATAAAACACAATAAAAAAATAACCTGGATCAGATCTGTATAACTATATAAGATAATTGGTTCGTGTTCAAAAGCCTGTAGTTTTGTTGAATTTCAAATGTTTAACTTGTAGAAAAGGAGTTTAAAATGATTGTCAGTTATTGTTTCCAGTTTTGGATCTCAAGTTATCATTAACAAAAGTTCGAAAATAGATTTAAGGATTAAAATCACTAATATCTAGTAATGACTGTTATTCAAACTTAGAATGGATGGTGCTAGAGTAAACAATTGCTTCAAAAATTAAGTGATATCATATTTTATTTTATTTTTAATATTACAAAACACATCTTATGTTACCTTAATTACATCAGATTTTATTTTAAAAATTCAGATAACAAGTGAACTTGAATTTAAAAAAATCAGGCATAGCTAATAATGAAAGCTTACATGAAACTACTTTGAATTGTTCTTTGTAATTTTTAAAAACTCACCTGATGTAGGAATGAAACATAAAAATTATTTCTTTAAAAAAATAAATACTTTTATTTAAATAAATGCATTAAAATATATATAAAAAAAATTATTCAGTTTTGACAAATAAAAGTATGAAGTGATCATGTTTAATAATTTACAAGTAAGATTCTCAAAGAATAATACCTACTTTCTTCCATCAATAGAATCTATTCAAAATGGGGATTAATTGTGAATTTATTTAAATGATTCTTTTTTTTTTTGGAAATTCTAAACGTAATTGACCTATATTTTTATTTGTGAAAGCTGAAGAAAAATTTATGTTTGACTTTTTTTGGTGGGTTTTTGTGAACAAAAGCACTTTTTTTAAAATAAAAAATTTAACTACTTTAGATCAAATAGCACAAGCAGTATACAAAATTATATGCCCAAACAACAAATGTAAAGTACCATATTATGGAGAAACCTGTGCCAACATCACTACCAGAACCTCCCAACATCATTACTTATATAGGAGAGCACTAAACATGACCGAAAGAAAATCTATATTCCTTGAGCACCAAAGAATCATGGGCCATATATTTGAATCTACTATAGCAAAGGTACTATGTACAGAATGCAATATTAAATGCGAAATAAAAAAAGTGTGCTTCATTGCAAATGATGATAATGCAATAAAACCGAAGGAATGGTGTTTTTTTTCCATTTCTAGAAAGTGGACTATACTAAGATTGAATACATTTACATAAATTATTACTCAGTCTTTAAAAATCAAAACTCAAGCCAACACCTCCAAGATAGACTACGAGTATGGAAACTAAAGGTTCCTGAAAGCACTCAGCCTTATAATTCTCTTAATACTGAGCTTCACTTGTTTGTGTAATGTGCAATTTGTAACTTTCTACTTTTTAGTTTTATATAGTTCCAGAAATTATGAATGAAGAAAGTTAAGATATAATTTAATACTGCTATATAATAGCACCAGAAAAAATACTAAATCCCATATAAAATTTAGAATTTAAATGTTTTGCCAATTTTCTGCTAAAATTGCTTGTAAATTCTAAAAAAAAATTATTGTCATTGAATATATCATTTAGATTGAAGATTAGGAAGTAAGTGAAAATTGCATTTCAAAAGTTCACAAAAAGACAGATTTTAAAAAAGGTAAATAAAAGCATAGTAAAAAAAAAAAGCACAAATCAATGATTTCCACTAAAATTATTCAGCTTCTGTCGCGCGAAGTAGATGCTTTGCAACTGTTTATGAAAAACAATTTTGATGCATGTTGGAATGTAATAAAGATAAAAAGTAAATATGAAATTTTATTTGAAATGAATTAGTAAAAAAATTTTAATTTTCTGCATTTCATATTTTCTCTCTCTATATATAAGTGAAACAGAAATAGAATAGAATGATGTAATCCACTAAAAATCCCAGATGTAAATACTGGCCATTATTAGAAAAAATATATATTCTAAAAAACCATTAACAATTATTTATATTTAACAATAAACTTGTTCTGACCAATTAAATATATGTTAAAGAAAAAAGAATTTAAGTTGCAATTTATGAAATATTTATTTAAGCAGGTAAAATAAGAACTTAATTTTATAAGTAATTTTAGTTTTTGTTAAAATATTGAAGCAGTAATCTTAGCTTAAGATTGTGCTTCATGTTTCTACTTACTAACCCGTGTTCAAACCCCTATATCCCATCCTGCTCCTTTTGTCAGTATATATATTTCATGTATATATTTGAGATGCGCACCTAAATTTGTAGTTTAACTTTCAATATTTATTATTATTGATTCTTTTTATTAATTATTAGTTCTTATTAAAATTATAGTTGCAGCTCAAATATATACATAGGAGCAAAACTTACTAACAAAATATTGATGTTTTTGTAAATATTTTATTATATGTCGTTTTTAGCTTTTTCTTTTCAAATTGCTTGTTTTTCTATAAATTATACATTTTTTATATAAAATCCAATATGGAAGATGCAGGTGTTGTTTAATTGTCTAAAAATAATTTTTGAAAGGTATTTTTTAATTAAAGTTTTACTTAAGATAAATGGGATTAATTAAGATTAGATTTACTTGTGTTAAAAACATGTTGTTAAATCTATTTCTAATCTAGAAATAGATTTGAATTTATTTTGGGCGTTATCTAACAATTGCATCTTTAAAAAAAAACAACTGATAAGAGAAAAAGTATAAAACGACTAAATTTTGAATCAGTTATTAGTTGAGTTATTAATTAGTTACTATTGATTGAGAGATTGTTAACATTGCTGTAAAACTAAAAAAAATGATGTAGCAGTAGATCCACCACTCTGCTCGGCCCTTTGGGTCATCACCCGCCGTGACCATAATTGTCTGCTGTCCTGAAATGGAGAAATTAAGAACTTTAATGTTAATAGAAGCTTGCAGAACTTTCATTTTCAATTTCCGTGCACGGGCAATATTTTAATCGGACTCTTAAAATTGAAAGGTAAATTTCAAGCCGCTACCTAATAGTCAATTTAGTCTAAATAATCTCTCAAGATCTTTTCTCATGTATTCTTTAACTTTGCATTTTTATATATAAATAACATGTAATTTGCTCTTAAATAATTTATTTAAATTTAATTCTCTCTTATATGCTCTTTAATTTTGGTAGGGTCATTTATTTATATTATTGATTATTTGATTTATATATCTGCTTGCTTATTAATATGTCAATCTAAAACAATCTATTTATGTTTTAATATAATATATATTTGTTTAACTCTGAATTTTCTACCGCTGTAAATTCAGAACTTAAGCTAATTAACGCTTTGAAATCTTATAAAATATCATTTATTTAATTCTAAAATAAGGTGACTTAATTGTTTTTTATATATATAACTGCTAGTTTTTTTTTATATACTCTTAAAATGTATGCTTTAAATTTCAAATACCGTATTTATATTTCAGTTATTATAAAAATCACGAGAGTGGGATTTATTTATTTTAAGTATCAGAAAAGGGATGGGGGTGAATCTTAATGTTTCTTTAACCAAATCAAATCTTAATGTATATTTTATTAACTTGAAATCTAAATGCTAATAAAATCTACACGTATATTTTATTAAATCTAAACATTCTCTCTCTATATATTATCATTGCATTGCATGTTAAAGTATTTAAATAAAAGGGCATTTATTTGAAGCTGTAAAATTTATTAAATGTTTTAGTGACATATATCATTCCTTGCGTTTCTGTCATTTAGCCTATCTTTGTGTTTTTATATATATGCGTGCTTTTAATCTGGGGGTTACGACAAAGTTCGAACCCATAGATTTCTTCTTAAGTCTTGTCCTGAGGATAGATGAAGCTACCCAGAACCATTTATTCCATATAAAATGCATTTAGCGGTGACCCAAAGTCTGGCACACGCTATGCATATTTACTTCGTGGATAAAAGGCCTCTCACGTCGGTTATACCAGTAAAACGCTGGGTCACGTCATGCCGATCCACTTTCTCTCTCTAAGCACTACCCAAAATGGGAGTGTGGGATTTCGTTTTTCATCCAGAAGCACGACCTTTTCCTTTTAGTTATTCTAGGCTACTATGTCAGCACCGCAAACTTCTTAGTATTTAGTATTTCTTTTGCTTCATAATCCTGTTTTAATGCTTTAATATTAAAATTAGCTTTGTTTAAAATATATATATAAATGCCATTTCTATTATATTAATTTATTTCAGTCTTATTCAGTCCCACCATCGTAATTTATATATCTATTTAAGAGTATCTATGTGCCTTGGGGAAAATAAAGCGTTCATTTTATTATTGTTGTTAAAATAATTTCTCATTAAATATTATGTCATTTTCAAGTATGTTTTCAAATAGATTCAAATGTTTTCAAATGTATTTATATGTATAATGAATTTCAGAACGCTCCCCTAATATATATTAGTCGCCAGGTTTCTAAACCATAAATCAAAGCGTTAATATTAATTTTGTGTAACTTCTTTCTAATCTGATTGGCATTTTAATACTAGACCCACCAAAGATGTGTGTTTATTTGTAATATATATTTAGCTAATAAAGAGCATATTAGAAACTAGCGTGAATGACACTATATAATCATCTACCGCTTGCTCATTCACGCACATACTAATGTACTTAATTTATAAATGTATATAACTAAATTTTCATTATATTAAACTATCTTTTATTGTTTAACTTATTTGAGTAGTTCGAATTCCTTTTCCTCCACTTCTTCCACATATATTACAGACATACTTATGTATATTTTAATATAATCATAATTAATAGATGTCTCATTGTCTTCTCAGCTTTGCTAGTCGGCCGAATTAAGATTAATTCTCATGAGCCATAACTATTATGTTATTCATTAGGTGTTCGATTTGGGACTTAGAGAGTGGGTTCGAATCCAGGCTGGTTCCTGACCTAAATCTTGGGCTTGACTGGGTTTGAAGTACATTTTGTGAGTTTCAGCTCATGTTAGATGGATAAACATATTTTTACCGGCTCAATATATAAATATAATTTAGTTTTTGTTTTATAATTCCTTTAAATTAAATATTCGTCTAAAGCCTTTACATAAGAAGAGAAGTGATGATTTTATATAATGTGTTAGATTGTCCTCCAGAGTTTAAAAGTTGAAGATGTTTGAATTTTTCAGTTTTTTTTTTTTTGTATTTGGAAAAAAATAATTTGAAAGCACTGATAATAGATACTTTATCATTGCATTCTTTTGATCTTTCTTTTCTTTTAGGCAATAAATAATTTGCTTTCAGAAATAGATACACATCTACCTTAAAACATTTTGCAAAAAAAAAAAATTGTGACGATTTTATTTAATGCATGGAGGGAATTTTAAATCCTACATTTAAGTGTTTCAAGCATCCTATATATATTGTATGGAAAGATTGTTTAGAAATAAATACTTTTCCTTAAACTCAGCTGAAAGAGTATGGGTAATGGAGCTAGCCATGAAGAGTTGTTGGGCACCAAAGGCAACAGGGGGGAAAGGCTGTGCTCCTCTAGCTTACAAATTAAAAAAATATTTTTTTTTATTTTTAATTCGCCACACACATCATTTTCAATTATAATTAATTAATGCATGGTTAACCAATTTCTCTCATAAAATGCAAATTTATAAATAATTAAATTAAATGAATTCATTCACAGATCAGATACTATTAGCTGTTGTTACTAATTGTTCATAAATCTTATTAGTTTTATTGTAGTGGGAGAAAAGAGCAAACTTTGGAACTCAAGGTCCATGGATCACATTTTCAACCATATCACTTTCAATACTCAAACATTCTATAACCTATGAGCAATAAACTGTTATTTTTCTCAACAAAAGTTTATTATTCATAAACCCACATAAGTAAATTATGGTGAATTGCATATTTAGAGAAAACAATTTAATAAGTTTTATTAAATATGATATATTATTTATTAAAATAGCAGCAATTCTCTCCATATTATTTTAATAGCTTGTGCAAGGAAGAAAAATGATGGCCATATGATATATTAATTATTAGCCTTTAGAAAGCTGTAGTCTATGCTTGGCTAATGTTTGCAGCTCAACCTTGCTAAAAATATTTGTTGCAGTGATATATGGTTCTAATTTTTAATCAATTAATGACACTCTTTAGCAACAGAAAATATATAATGTATTGAATCAAAGTTTAAAATCTGATATCCATTTAAATTGGAATGACTGAATAGGTCAACTATTTAAAAAGATACTAAACTAGCGTGGGAAATCCTAAACTATATTTTAAAAAAAATTATATCCATATGTAGACAATTTCGAGCCATGAATATGGTAGACTAAAACATTAATTCCTATTAAAATCTACTTAAAGAATGAAAAATGCATTGGTGGTCGAGAGGTCAGCGCGACTGCCTTGCACTAGCAGGCAGTTGACCGGGTTGCGGGTTCGCGTCCCGGCTGATGCTATGTCACTTAAAGAATGAAAAATATTTGTTTTTTGTTTACTTTTACATTAAAAAACCTTGTGGAATAGTTAATTATCTGTCACGTCATGATGTGAGTTCAAATACAGACAAATAGACCTTAAATTTTTTTTGCATCACAAACAGGGCTAGAATTTTTCTCCCCCCCCCACCCCAACTGACCCATTGAATAAGTAATATGGGAACATAGGTATTCATAAGAAGTAAAAATTCTATGTTAAATATGGTCGATCAGTTAAGCATAGGTATGCTAACTATAAAAAATATGATAACATACATTATCTTTCCTACAGTTGAGGAGGTATCCTATTCATATGGACACTAAATTCTTATCATATCTCATTTGAATTAAGAGTAGATTAATTCATAGAAAAGCTCTCTAATATTCTTTCTACCATTACTTGAGACAAGTTAACATCTGTTTTAAGAAGTGTTTCAATTATAATTAACAACATGCTAAATCTATTTGATATTTTATATGGCTGCAGTTTTGACCCTCTTCATCATCTCTGAATTTCAAAATGAGAATAGTGAATTGAATGATTTAAATTAACTTTTTGTAGTTTTTTAATGTAAAATTTCTATTTTATATGTTTAATCGGTTATGATAGGATACTTATATGTATTGTGTATGCTTCAACTCTGAAAAAAACTTAAGACAATTGAAACTATTAGCTATTTGTGAAAGTGTGGAATAATAAAATACTATATCTGCATTATACAAAGTGCAAAGAAGAGTGTGTTAGTATTGTTTGTTCACATTAGTATTAGTATGTGTAATAGGCAGATTCCACACCATCATCATTATAAATCCATGAATGCCTATAATATTAAGTCATTAAACAATTCAAAACAAAGCAAAACTCTTCATACAGTAGTGCCATCTTGTGACAACAAGAGCAATCAATGGATGCCAGAAGGCTTGTGCATAAAATCACTATCTAGTACCTACTCATCCAATATCCCCAGACTAGTTTCTGGCTTGTGGCGTTCGTCAGTGAGGAGCCTTGGATCTGGAAGCACTGCACCTAGATCTTAGGATCTAATGCAACCCTTTAGCAGCCACCTTTTAACTCTACTTAACTACAAAACTATGAGAATGAAATTGAAAACACACTAATATTTTCAATCCAAACTCAATAGCTTATATAGTCATATGGGTCTGAACTCAATTCAGCACCCATACATTTTGGTGACTTCTGGCATCCATTGATTGCTCTAGTTGGCACAAGATGGCACTACTGTATGGAGTTTTGCTTTGTTTTGAATTGTTTAATAACAATTATGTGCTAGTATGAGATAGTGATCATGTGATGTTTAGTGGTTAAATATTAAGTCATACAGTACAAAATCATACAATGCATCATACACTTTTTAATTGGACAGAATAATTACAAAATAATGTAACCAGACATATTAGTGGTCATTTGCCATTATTGGCCATTCTGTGAACATAATATTTGTACTAACATCTTAATTTTGAGCAACATTACAAAACTTTAATGAGTTATTATATTTTGTGATGTCACCCTAAATATGAAATACAGTACACCCTCTGTATCCACGATTTCATTTACTCAGCAATTTAAAAAATATAGTGAATAAAAAAAAAGAAATTTTAATTTTCTGAATACAACTTTTTAATTCTCAGTGCAAATGTTGATTCCTGTCACAAACAAATAACTGAGGGACTCTTTTTCTATAAAGCTTTTCTAATTTATCATAAAATGTTTGTTTATATTAAATAAATCTGTAAAAGAGAAATTTATATTAAATTGCCTAAAGGTTTGTGATGATGGTATATATTAGATATAATACTGAAACAGTAAGATTCGTATTCGAATCTTAAGTTTCACCTTTTTCTATCGTCTCTCACTCACCGGTCTATCCTACCCAAATTTAAACTTTTTGGTATCGAATTGTGTGTGTAGCAATATTAAAAATGTATAGATATATGTAGAATTCCACATAAACACGCACACATTTCGATCTCAAATTTAAGGCAATAAATATAATTTATTTTTCTTCTTTTAGTTATACAAAAATATATAATTTTAATCATATATTTTAAATTGTAAAATCCGTTATTTATTGCTTTGTTTAAATTTCATTTAATAATAATTTAGAAATAGATTGTAATATTTAATTAAAAGTAAAAATAATCGTATGTTCCCTTTTTGTCTTTGAAATTTTAAAAAGAATCAGTCGGTGAGAGATAATAGATTAATTAAAGAAAAATTCCCTAAAATGTAATTATAAAATTTAAATGTAAATGTAAACAATAGAAAGGCAACTGTCTCTATAATTAGAATTAACAAAAAAATGCATTGATTATCCTCAGAGCAGATTATGTGGAATCCAAAAATAAACTGACAAAAATGTGAAAGATAAGATTTAAGAAAAGAGGCCATCTTAGACTTGCTAGAGACAGGCACTTTAACTTTAGCTCTGCTCTCGATCAGGGGAGTCTCCAAGATATTAAATAAATTTTTGCTGCCACGGCATGACTGAGTAAAAGCGCCCAGACTATTCTCCGCCTGGGAGATGGCCTATCGGATGCCAAACCTTCCATTGCCCTTCATAAATTCAACCATGAAGATGTGCTGCCTAAAATAATTTGAAAGCTGCTGCTGTTAAATTACACGAATCATCCAAATGCTGTAAAGAACTGCTAATGCTAGAATCATGAACAATTTGCTACTGATCATGGAATCGGAAAACTTCTCATAAACAGGTACCTGTGTCCAAATTCTCTAGAGTACTCTACTAATATCCCGCTATAGCTTATTCATTCTGTATCTAACTTATAAACTGTAAACTAAAATTAATCATTAAAATTATTTAATGTAAAGTTCTCTAATAATCTATCCTGCCTAACTCTAACTTTCTTGGGTGCGTATTTCTAAAATCTACATTTTATTATATAATTATCGCATGCTCATAATTTTCTAAGTTTAAATCTATGATCGCTTGAAACAGTGAGTGTGCGTCAAATTTTCATTAATATTTACTTTCATAAATAACTTAATTTTCATATAAATCGACATGCGTTCAATGCTTCATTTATTGTAATGCAGGGGTCTACTACTTAGCAAATGGCTGGCGTATTAGTTGTAATAATCACCCAGTTTATATATGTTTTATATTTATTAAATCTTAATTAATAATTCCATAAAATTGCATTTCTTTGAGAGTCGCCAACGTTCTTTATTAAATGTTGATAATGTAGGGACGAGTTAGAAAATATATTTAAATCTTATCAGAATCGTCTATACATTATACATGTGTTACGTTTTAGAAACGTGATGACCCATTTCAAGCCGTGAATATTCCGGATTCTATAGGGTTGAAATTAACCCCAGTCGTCCTACACAAGCTGACAAATGAATGTCCCGTAGGACTTGACGACCGTCATGCTGCCAGCAGGCAAATCGCGGCACGAACCGCTTGTCCCTGGTTATGCTTATGTGACACCTTACTTCTTTGGGCTGATGGCAAATGCCAGCCCATCATTCTTATAAACTCATTCACGGCCTTGCAGTTTCAATATACTGCCATTCCATATCGTCTTTCTAAAACGTACCACGTGTTTCTTTAACTTTATTATTCTATGTATCACTCCGCCTCTGCATTATCTTCATAATTCACTCTCAAATAAATGTTAGCCCTTAGAATATTTTTAATCAAATAAATATATGTCCGCCGCTACTCTTATAAATCTTACTTTAGACTCTTGCATTGCAAAGGTATAAATACCTAAAGGCATGCATTAGAAATACTTGCTCAAGAATTTTAGGTAGCTAGATTAAGTCATCAAATAAATGTTTTTCTTTTTGTAAACATTACAGTATTGGAAATACCGCTACTGAGATCTTAAATATAAAATATGTCTAAATAAATAAATGTATTTCTTTAATATAATAGTATCGGAAAATCCCGCTACTGAAGCTTTAAATCTTAGCAAATATTATTAATAAATAGTTTTATTCACATGATCACATTTCATATGCTAGCACATTAATTGTTGATAAACAGAGCAAAACTCTCCATACAGTATTGCCACCTGTGCTAAACAGAGTAATCAATGGATGCCAGAAGGCTTGTGCATAAAATCCCTATCTAATGCCTACTCATCCAATATCCCCAGACTAGTTTCTGGCTTGTGGCCTTCGTCAGTGAGGAGCTTTGGATCTGAGAGCACTGCATCTAGATCTTAGGATCTAATGCAACCCTCTAGCAACCACCTTTTATCTTTCTTAACTACAAAACTATGAGAATGAAATTGAAAACACAAAAAATATTTTCAATCTAAGCTCACCAATCCTGCCTAATAGAATAGTGGTGGCTATGGTTGTAAAAGAGCCAAAGACACCAAAATGTATGGGTGCTGAATTGAGTTCAGACTCATATGACTATATAAGCTATTGAGCTTAGATTGAAAATATTTTTTGTGTTTTCAATTTCATTCTCATAGTTTTGTAGTTAAGTAAAGATAAAAGGTGGTTGCTAGAGGGTTGCATTAGATCCTAAGATCTAGATGCAGTGCTCTCAGATCCAAAGCTCCTTACTGGCGAAGGCCACAAGCCAGAAACTAGTCTGGGGATATTGGATGAGTAGGCATTAGATAGGGATTTTATGCACAAGCCTTCTGGCATCCATTAATTACTCTGTTTAGCACAGGTGGCAATACTGTATGGAGAGTTTTGCTCTGTTTATCAAATAGTTTTATTATTAAAATGTTTCAATAAATAATTTCAAACTATACATCTGCAGTTACGTTTTATTTATTCGATACCCATTCTATATACTATTTCCTCGATTTTGTAAATATAAGTGTTTAATTATTATTAGTGTTACTATTGGGTAACTCGAAATAAAATCATGAATCTCTTACATACCCTGACCATCATGCCTAAAGAAATATTTACTAATGTCGCATCAGATGCGTTGTTTCGTAGATTGTATTGTGGAACCGATAAACTATGTTCGAACTCAGTACTACGGGTGGCTTCGCTACCTTGATGGTGCTGCCGTTCTGTGTGGTGGTCGAATTCTGCACTATGTTAACTAATCACACGTTTTCTGACTGTTACATAATATAAATTTTTTTTAGCATTTAGCGCCAATAACGTGGAGGCTTCGATACAATATCCATATCCCTGAGCAAAATATAACACATATAAATTTCTTTTAGCGTTCGTTACTCGAGTTGGCTAATTATTATATATATACGAGTTTGTTTGTTTTTTGATAAAAATAATGAAAAAAATAAATCGAGGAAATAATGTGGGTCGAGTGAATGAAAGGACGGTAGATGTAATAACAAATTTAAGGAAAGCAGGGATATGTGTATAATTCAAGAAGGAACGAAAATACTCAGATCTAATGAAATATTGTTTATATATATGTCAAAAAAAAAAAAAGGAATCAGTCGCTAAATGAGAAAGCAAGTAGCAGTAAATATTTATTAAAGCACCGTTATATATATCATAGACAGCAGAGGCTTGTTATATATTGTAACGTTTATTTATATACGTTACAAATATATTGGCATTTGGTAAAAGCTAAAAAAGTAAATTTAGATTTTTTTTTGATTAGTATAATTTTTGTTAAAACGTGCAATGAAGGTCAAAATTGTCATTCTTATTTATTTTTATCTAATTGGAAAGAATAAATGACATACAGATTACTAATCCAGATAAATTAAAAGAATTCCAAAAGTATAAGCTAAAAGAAAAATATTTTAGCTAATTAAAGATGGAAGAATAATGCTAAAAAAAAAGAGAACTTTGTAACTTAAATTTAAGAGAGAGTGTATAAGATTATTATCTTATACGCTGATAAAAAGACAAAAGAGTGCGCAGAAGTTCCCAAAAATGGAGCGTGATATAAAAAGGAGATGACAACTTCAATCTGGGTCTTCTCTTTAACTTCTAGTTACGTCTCTGAAAGTTGGAGTTTCCACGAGCATAACCTGTGGCAAGAAATATACTTCTACACAGGTATGCCCCTTGCTGTACCAAGCTGTCACGCAAGCATGGAAACGGGACTTGTGAAGACCGCTTTTTGCAATAAAAGGGTCACTACAACCGTGCCTTTTCTCCAGCTATAGAACGGAACAATAATGGAAGACGCCAGCAGGAGAGACCAATGGAAATTCTCATGATCTGGGATCCCATAAACCTACATGAACTTACCGGTAAGTTAAGAATAAATTTTCCTGATAGTGACTTAAAAGTTTGAAAACAATTATTTATCTAAGCTTAGACTACCATCCTGATATAGACTTTACTTTCACATTCAAGGGACTTTCTTATAAAGAATTTTATACAAGATCTTGGAACATTATTAAATTGTGTTCATTATTTAATCTAACTGTTTTTGTTAATCGATTCATTATCTGGATTAGCCTGTGTGTACTTTCCAGTTTAGTTAATTCGTAATTTACCTTATAAATATTTTAGTTTGTTAGAATAAAAGAGATTATACTTTTATCAACCTTTTCATTGTGCGTTATTAATAGTAGTTATTATTTTTTATTATTAAATCTATTAGTAGTTTAATAAGATTTAAAAATGTAATTTACCTTTGCCAATATGTTTGAATAAGCCCAGGAATAATAATCTTAAAAAATTAATTCTCGTTACGGTAGGAGGTAATACGGATTTGTTTAAAAGCATTTTTTTTCTGTTTAGTTTACGAGTTACAATATGTTTGACGCCGACTCAGTGGGTCTAACGACTCTGGCGCCCTCATGTAGAAATTAAAAACTGAGTCAGCTCACGATTGTACTTAGCAATAATTCTAGGCCGAGTTGATCAGGAAATATAGCTATGTTTTTAGAATAGAAATATAACTTTCTTCTTTTTTGGACATAGCTTGATCAACTCATGCGCAGTTTATATTAGCGTGTAAGAGGCCTAGCAAAACGAAAAACGTTACAATATGTTAACAGTAAATATTTTATTAAAACACCATTATATATATTATAGACAGCAGTGGCTTATTATACGCGTTGGCAGTAGTTCATTATAATATATATATGTTAAACGCAGCAATATAGAGATAGGGCAATGTAGAGTAGGTGAGGGCAGTGAAAGAGTGTGATAGGGCTAATATACTGGTGGGGAATAGTCAAATGCTAGTAATATAAAATAAATAAATAATATTAAGAAAATGAAAGCAGAAAATATTAGTATAGAGCAGGTAGGTTTATGTAAAGCGTTTAGAGGGTCAATGGACTTTAGTTTAAAGTTACGTGAAATACTTCGACAGAATAGGGAAGAAATGAGGAAAATGTATGAGGAGGAAGCGAGAAGAGATGAAGAATCAAAAAAGAGACAGGAAGAAGAAAATATAAAAGCTAAGGAGTTTCAGGAAATTCAAAAATTTGTCTTGAGAGTTAGGAATGATAGCAAAGGAATATAGAATAACCCAAGTCAATAGAAAGGAAGAGGCTAAAGATATGGAAAATGAAAGGAAGTTAGCAAGATCTGACGAACCTATAATAGAAGAACAGACATAGTGTAATAAATGTAGATAAATGTGAAGAGCAAAGAGACCTCATTTCAACAAATGAAGGCCCACAAGAACCATTGAATGAAGACAGCATTGAAAAGGAAACAAGCATATCCGGAGTTAGTAAAAAGGAAGAAGAAATTAAAGATATGGAAAAGGAAAGGAAGTTAGAAAGATCTGACGAACCTATGATAATAGATGAGCAAATAGACCTCATTCCAATAGATGAAGGCCCACAAGAATCGTTGAATGAAAGCAGTAAAAAGGAGACGAGCATAGATGGGGATGAAAATATAGAAGGACCAAAGGTCATGGAAGAAATCATGAAAATAGACACTGGATACCAGAGCTACTTAGCAAAGATGATCTACGTTAAAATCTTTATTAAAGGAAAGATAGAGGAAAACCCTCAAACCCATTTAGAGAGCTTACAAAAATTCTTCCAATTTTATAAGAAAGGACCAGATTTACGGATAGCTATGGCCAGTTACCATCTCCAAGGCTCGGCTAAAGACTGGTGGAATATAGGGAAATGGAAATATAGAACTATCCGATGTAACATGCCGCTAACCATCCAACCATTAATGACAGGCAGTCGAATAAAAGACACAGAATGAATGAATTTCTTACTACATTGGATTTTAAACATTGGGCCAAAGAACCACCTGATAGAAGGCAAAAATTAGAAAACCCAAGGCCGCAATCATCGATGACGAGAGATCGATATTATCCACCTGACCCGGGGTTGTAAAATATTTTAGACTCTTAGGACGGTTATTAAACATATATAAGAATATTAAAACGAATTTGGTAAAATGAATTTGGTTGAATGGAATTTACTTTAGTTAAATAAGGCTTTAGATAGAAATTTTGTTATATATATTATTGTCTTAATTACTAGTACTCTTAAGAAATTTTTTTATATATATTATATTAACTAATCTTACTCTAATAAATTTTTTTATATATACAATCAGTTTAACTAATATTACTATGATTTCTAACCAGACACGGCAAATTAGGCCATTTTAATCAAACTATAAATTCTAGATCCGGGTATATAAATTATTCGTTGCTTCATGTAATCTCTGCTTTCTATATTTCTATATATCTGTAAAAAAAAAAAAAATTTTTTTTTTGTATTAAATTATGTGATGTAGCAAAATTTTTTTTCTCTTTCCTTGCCTCCTTTGTTCTTCCTTAATTGTTCATGGGAAGTACAGGGAAATGAAACAGTAAGATTCGTATTCGAATCTTAAGTTTCACCTTTTTCTATCGTCTCTCACTCACCGGTCTATCCTACCCAAATTTAAACTTTTTGGTATCGAATTATGTGTGTAGCAATATTAAAAATGTATAGATAAATGTAGAATTCAACATAAACATGCACACATTTCGATCTCAAATTTAAGGCAATAAATATAATTTATTTTTCTTCTTTTAGTTATATAAAAATATATAATTTTAATCATTTATTTTAAATTGTAAAATCCTTTTTTTATTGCTTTGTTTAAATTTCATTTAATAATAATTTAGAAATAGATTGTAATATTTAATTAAAAGTAAAAATAATCGTATGTTCCCTTTTTGTCTTTGAAATTTTAAAAAGAATCGGTCGGTGAGAGATAATAGATTAATTAAAGAAAAATTTCCTAAAATGTAATTATAAAATTTAAATGTAAAATGTAAATGTAAACAATAGAAAGGCAACTGTCTCTATAATTAGAATTAACAAAAAAATGCATTGATTATCCTCAGGGCAGATTATGTGGAATCCAAAATAAACTGACAAAAATGTGAAAGATAAGATCTATGAAAAGAGGCCATCTTAGACTTGCTAGAGACAGGCACTTTAACTTTAGCTCTGCTCTCGATCAGGAAAGTCTCCAAGATATTAAATAAATTTTTCCTGCCACAGCATGACCGAGTAAAAGCGCCCAGACTATTCTCTGCCCGGGAGATGGCCTATCGGATGCCAAACCTTCCATTGCCCTTCATAAATTCAACCACGAAGATGTGCTGCCTAAAATAATTTGAAAGCTGCTGCTGTTAAATTACACGAATCATCCAAATGCTGTAAAGAACTGCTAATGCTAGAATCATGAACAATTTGCTACTGATCATGGAATCGGAAAACTTCTCATAAACAGGTACCTGTGTCCAAATTCTCTAGAGTACTCTACTAATATCCCGCTATAGCTTATTCATTCTGTATCTAACTTATAAACTGTAAACTAAAATTAATCATTAAAATTATTTAATGTAAAGTTCTCTAATAATCTATCCTGCCTAACTCTAACTTTCTTGGGTGCGTATTTCTAAAATCTACATTTTATTATATAATTATCGCATGCTCATAATTTTCTAAGTTTAAATCTATGATCGCTTGAAACAGTGAGTGCGTGTTAAATTTTCATTAATATTTACTTTCATAAATAACTTAATTTTCATATAAATCGACACGCATTCAATGCTTCATTTATTGTAATGCAGGGGTCTACTACTTAGCAAATGGCTGACGTATTAGTTGTAATAATCACCCAGTTTATATATGTTTTATATTTATTAAATCTTAATTAATAATTCCATAAAATTGCATTTCTTTGAGAGTCGCCAACGTTCTTTATTAAATGTTGATAATGTAGGGCCGAGTTAGAAAATATATTTAAATCTTACCAGAATCGTCTATACATTATACATGTGTTACGTTTTAAAAACGCGATGACCCATTTCAAGCCGTGAATATTCCGGATTCTATAGGGTTGAAATTAATCCCAGTCATCCTACGCAAGCTGACAAATGAATGTCCCCTAGGATTTGACGACCGTCATACAGCCAGAAGGCAAATCGTGGCCCGAACCGCTTGTCCCTGGTTATGCTTATGTGACACCTTACTTTTTTGGGCCGATGACAAATGCCAGTCTGTCATTCTTATAAACTCATTCACGGCCTTGCAGTTTCAATATACTGCCATTCCATATCGCCTTTCTAAAACGTACCACATGTTTCTTTAACTTTATTATTCTATGTATCACTCCGCCTCTGCATTATCTTTATAATTCACTCTCAAATAAATGTTAGCCCTTAGTTATTAAAGAATATTTTTAATTAAATAAATATATGTCCGCCGCCACTCTTATAAATCTTACTTTAGATTCTTGCATTGCAAAGGTATAAATACCTAAAGGCATGCATTAGAAATACTTGCTCAAGAATTTTAGGTAGCTAGATTATGTCATCAAGTAAATGTTTTTCTTTTTGTAAACATTACAGTATCGGAAATACTGCTACTGAGGTCTTAAATATAAAATATGTCTAAATAAATAAATGTATTTCTTTAATATAATAGTATCGGAAAATCCCGCTACTGAAACTTTAAATCTTAGCAAATATTATTAATAAATAGTTTTATTATTAAAATGTTTCAATAAATAATTTCAAACTATACGTCTGCAGTTACGTTTTATTTATTCGATACCCATTCTATATACTATTTCCTCGATTTTGTAAATATAAGTGTTTAATTATTATTAGTGTTATTATTGGCTAACTTGAAATAAAATCATGAATCTCTTGCATACCCTTACCATCGTGCCTAAAGAAATATTTACTAATGTCGCATCAGATGCGTTGTTTCATAGATTGTATTGTGGAACCGATAAACTATGTTCGAACTCAGTACTACGGGTGGCTTCACTACCTCGATGGTGCTGCCGTTCTGTGTGGTGGTCGAATTCTGCACTATGTTAACTAATCACACGTTTTCTGACTGTTACAATATATGTTGGCCTATTTCCATCATTTATCATTAAATGTTGAATGTATAGAAAATTTTAAATGTTATTTAAACTTTTCAAATACAAATAACTTGCTAGTAATAACACACAAATAGACAACACAGATTAGTAATTACACAACATTTCAACCTAGTATTATTCTTCACTTTTCTTCAGGTGTTGCTGGTCCTGACCAGTGACAATATTAGTGTAGGAGTCGAATTTAGACCTTAGGATTCTTGAATATAGATTTTTAAAGCAACACTAACCAACTGAACTCGACATTCAACATTTAATGATAGATGGTGGAAATAGTCCAACATATCACATTTTATATTGAATTAGTATAAACATTTGGGTAATTCAAGGCAAAATTTAGTAAATGATAAAGTTTTTATATAGATCTGTAACTCTATGTGACTTCCAAGAAAAAAAAAATTATTTTGTTATTTATCTTAACTAATACAATCACTAATATTTTCCATTTCACTACACACAAAAAAAAAAAATTTATACTGTAGTTCTTAAAAAATAAAATGGAGTAAAAATAATATTTAGCTATTTTCACTTTTTCTTGTAAGAAGTGAAATTATAGTTGATCTATTTTTTTGTCAATTATTTTGGTTGATAAGCTTTTTTTTTTTAATAATTTGTAAATTAAGTGTGTGAACATATTATACACACACTGACAAAAAGATATTATAAATATAGGTTTGCTATTATCCACAAATTTCAAAATTCACTGCAAAGCCTTAAACCAAAGCTATAAATATAAAGGAAGTACAGTATTAAAATTGCTGAAGGTAGCAATAAATGGCAATCTATTACTGATAACGATTAAATGATACCACTTGATTGCAGTACTCTATACATAATTATCCTATTCTATCTTTAGGTAAAAAATTTATATGCATTCATAGCCAAATAATGTTTCTTTCCTGAGCACATTTGTACATATATTTCATGG
The DNA here is from genome assembly GCA_028023455.1 of Epiperipatus broadwayi. NCBI lineage: Eukaryota > Metazoa > Onychophora > Udeonychophora > Euonychophora > Peripatidae > Epiperipatus > Epiperipatus broadwayi. The sequence continues at coordinate 212,776 of JAQFVV010000047.1, forward strand.
ATATTTACCTACTTTTTTTCACATTAATTTCAGTTCATTACCACCAAGCAAATTTATTTACACACATTTTTTTTTTTTTGTATGGGTGTTCAAAGTTCTTACAACATATTCCTAATGCTATTTCTTTTCTAAGTAATTATTTAAATGATAAACTTTTAAATGATTATACATCTAAAATCTCAACCATTTAATGTCATATAACTATAAATATGGTAAGTCTTTTTCTCACTTTTCGATGTTGGTAAGGCTCATCTTGATTGATGAACTATATAAATGGGTAGAATGATACAAAATGCTAATCAGAAACACATATCAAAAACAAAGTAAAATATATCTATTTAGTGCACATTTACTGTACATATGATTTTACTTTTTTGGCAAAAATAACAATTATAGTGAATTTCCCATAATGGCTATATTTCGTTTGAAGACTCTCTAGCAGATATCATAAAGAACAGATAATAGCTCATGTTTTATTTAAATCGTGTATAGCATTATAAATATACCTACATAAATAAAAACTTAAAACACACACTCATAAAAATGGATAATTAACATACATATATATGTGTATGCATTTACATAATTTAAAAATTAATATAATATAAATACATTCTAAATAATTAATAAAATGAGAATGTTTTTAATTTGAAATCATAACAAAAATGTTTTCTTTAATTTTGTTTAAATCTTTCATATAACAGATGACTGAATTACCAGTCTTTTAAAAAGAAAAACAACTAAATTTACTAATATTGTATATAACTTTAAAATATGCTTGAAGCATTTTTTTTCTTTGAATCAGTTTAATTTACAGTGACTATCTTCCTCTCACTTGTCTTTATCAATTAAAAATTTAAATATAGAACAAAACAAATGTCAATGAGAATTTTTTAATATTGAAAGTTATGAAACAAAATACAGTAAAGTAGTTTAATTATATAAATTAAAATGAAATATCTATACACACACTTTTTTATAATAATAGTTAATAATAATAGCGTAAGCATGTGTTTTAAAGACCTACAGAGGTCCCTAGTGACGATTTTTTCAGATGCTCATTGCTAAGGTTTACAGCCTTGTTAAAACTATTAATAATAGTTAATGAAAATTGGTAATGACAAAATACAGAAATACAATCTCTAAGTGATATTAAATTGATTAAGTACATAGATAGCACAACCAAGTAGTTTAAACATGAACTAAAATATTAAAATTTTGTTTTTACAAATTTTTACTTACTATTTTTTGGATAATAGATAATTAAATTAGCAAATATTGATACAACTGATGCCGCAATTGCCATGTATATGTAATTATAAAGATCTATGCAGTGAAGCTGTGATCTATGCTGAATCAATATATATTTCAATTACTTACTATCCAAATATATATATATATACACAAAAAAAAAAAAAAAACATCAAAATTTGTCAATTTAATATATTTTATGATTTGCAAGCAGTCATTTTTCCAATTCTGAGCACTGTACACAATCAATTTAAAAGAATGATTTAACATTTGTAAATAAATTTTATAATATGCAATCAGTCATTTTTCTATCTTGGAATGCAATGCATCCTTTTGAATTTAATATACAATATTTGCCTAATAAAATGTTTTCTGTAGTATAATGCTAAATGTTTTCCAAAATTTAAGAACATACTTAAAATACTGACTCAAAAACATCAAAACAATTAGAAATTATAGTTTCTTTTAAACAAGACTACTATCAAGTTTCTATTAGAGAAAAAAGTTATTGAAGAAAATGAATATAACTAAGAGCGAATATTAAATGTGATGAAAATAAGACATTTAGCTATTCACTTTATTTAAAAAATATAAAAAAAAGTACATTTTTTTCTTACTCTTATTTTTTCAATGAATGAATGAGTGAAACACAAATCCGCTCCCAATTTATTAATAAAATACCTAGAATTATGCAATTAGATTCAGAGATGAATGATGAAGTTGCATAGAATGTAATGTTGACTGCTATAATGAAGAAAACCATGCTGTAAGAAAAGTAGTAGAATCTGCCGTAAGATCTAGAAACATCCACTGTATACTCTATCATCACCAATATCTAAGAAGAACCATCACCATCCTGGTATATAAATTTAAGACAATTGGTATGATCTTATCATTTATATTTATCATAAGGCCAAAGTTTTAATATTCATAATTATTATTTTCAATATTGTGTATTATACTTATTATCTTTATAGATTATAAATAAATTGTTAGCTTAATTTTTATTATTAAACAATTTAGTTTGTTTTGCTTTTCGAACTCATTTCAAACATATGCTATTAAAATTCACAAACTCGGAGAAATCATGGAATCCATAAAGATTATAAATAAATTGTTAGCTTAATTTTTATTATTAACCAATTTAGTTTGTTTTGCTTTTCGAACTCATTTCAAACATATGCTATTAAAATCCACAAACTCGGAGAAATCATGGAATCCACTGGGGGACATGCATGGATAACAGTAATAATTTATAAATGATGACTGGGTGTTGGGAAGTTATCCCGAAATAAATTTTCTATTTAGGAAGTTTGACACCTTAAAATTTAATTTTAAATTGAATCTAAAAAAAACCAAATTAAAATACTTTTGAAATAATAAAATTTGGCTTAACGTTTTAGTACTAGGTTATATTTATATATCAACATTATAAGAGTAGTGGTTTCATTAAAATGTATATATATGGGATTTTTAACCATTTCCCATCTAAATTTATATTTACCTCCCCATTAATTATCAGTTATAATATATATTATAAGATGTGGTCTTACATCTCATCAAGAACCATTAAACACTCTTAACTACTTCAACCCCAATACTCACAATAACAACATTCTCTACACATAACTTACTTTATATTATATATAGGAAATAAGCGTGTTTAATGTATTATCAAGTATATATATTAAAGTCAGATTTTGGGACAAAACTCATGAGGACAGAGTTTAACTTAAGTAGTCAAGAAATCCTAATACTAGATGATGGGTCTGTCATAAATTATAACTTTAAACCAACATATCCAAGCAAAAAAAATTTTTTTTTTTCAGGGAAGCTTAAATTAACTTAAGCACAACAAACCCTAATGATAGATAATAAATCATGCAAAAAGTAGGATACTAAGATAATATCTTAGGTTACTTTGTAAAACATATAAGATAAAATTGAGGAATTAAAGATATTATTTTTATCTTTATACCCTTTTTACTGTGGGGATATGTAAGATGTGGTCTTATATCCCACTAAGAACCATTCGACACCCTTAGCTATCTTTAACCCCAAAACCCACAATAACAATATCCCCTACATATAATATAAAATTATATGTATAAAGAATGCAAACCAGATACGCATTCCCAAAAGGTAAAATTGTGCACAAACACTGTAACTGAAAAATATTTAATTGTTTCTACAATTAAATATTTAATAAACATGATAAAATATATAATCCAGACTAAAATGTAAACTTAAATATTGATACTTATCCTTATTATAAAAACCTCTTTTTAATTATTGTTTAATGCACACACATTTAAACAATATAAGACAAAGATGAACAAATTTAGATGCAAGTGAGAAAATCACAAAAACATAAAGGAAAGAAATAATAAATAAAATTTTATTGTTATTAATCCACTATGTATATATATAAATCGTAAACATGACATAAATAATTAACTCAATGCATGAACTCAAACTTACCATTTGAAAGAGTCAAATTAACATGAAAAAGAACAACCTCACTTTGGTGATTAACAAAATATATATATAAACGACCTTCTTCTCAAAAATCAGATCCAAAACTCTAGACTTTAATCAATTACATATATAGAAACACGATAACCATGTGCTGCTGGCTGTGAAGTTACCTCGTGGAAAGAGATTCATTACCCATGGAGAAATAACCGCCAAAATCGATTTTCATTTGACACAGCATCTATTCTTCTATGCTATGAGCACTACTAACTTTATTACTTGAATCTGAAGCTGCAAACTCAACATCTCAAGGCAGCCATATAAAGAGAGAAGTTCAGATCACCACTATGCACGTTCTAGAACATTTGAACCCTCCAATTGAATCGTGAACTGTAGCAATAAGGTCAGATATAATCCTTTTAAAACATTTTCCTTTATAAACAGTTGATTTATCTTAGATTGACATCATATTCTTATTTTATGTATCTATATTTTTATTTATTTATTTCCTTTACCATAGATAGGTTGAGGGGGGCATAAATTATTGATATGTTAGCTAAGGGAAAAATCTTATTAGCCTTATTTTTAAATTGAAATAGAATATAGAGTCAGGCTTGAAGTTGCTTGCAGATAAATTTAATCATTATCAGGGTTAGAGGTAGGATTACACATTAAATACCAATGCCTGTACAGTTATATCGTTATCTGTTGTTTGATTGTTAATACTAACCATTTCATCAATTATTTGTTTTTTGTCAGCATATATGATTAATAATTTCTAGTGTGGATGGTCTTTCCTATCATAGTAAAAATAAATCATAATAGAAGGGGGATTCTATACCATGACCACATTGTTAATATGAATTAATCAACAAACATACTGAAGACAATGAATTATGATTTTAATAGTCTAAATTAGTAAGCAAATGTAGATATAAATAATAACAAGTTTTAATTTAATTTTTTTGTTAGTATTGTTATTGAATGGTTATTCTTTGTAGGGAAAAAAGGGATTAGATTAATAAACATTAACTGTACTAATCAAAGAATATTCACAGATATCTAAACAAATTATTTGCTTTTGTTATTATCTCTCATTGCATAAATTGTATTAATAGTGAATAAATTTGTTAAATATATGATTTCAAATTAAAGATTGTCATTTGGGTTTTTTCCTTATTCATTTATCAATTTATCACATGCTTGCACAGTAAAGATTGCAATATTAATATTCCCTGAAGTAGAATATTATGCATATTCTCCCTCAGCTCGAATTCTGGGATAAATGAAAGTTAAGAGTGGAGGAAAGAGATGAATATGCATGTAGATATTTGATGCGTGTGCACATGGTAATACATCATCTCCTAGAAGTGAGATCAAGGTGGATATGGATCTAGAAGTGATGGCTATCAAGTTTACTGTTATCCATTACAATACATTGCAACCAAAGATTTTGCTGAGAATGGAATATAAAAAAAAAAAGAAAAAATATATGTTTAGATGAATTTTGTATATATATAAAATAATATATAAAATAAATCTTTTATTTGATTAAACTTAGAAATTTTTTTTTCCTTGAGGCAATACACATGGTGTTTTTTTTTCCTTTCAATAAAACAAGGAAAAAGAGCAAATTTAAATAATAAAAGTGACTACTGATTTTGAATATTGATATAAGCTCTGCAGAGTGTGAGACTTGTAATTAAATATGACCATGAGAGTTACAAGAAAGAGAACTTTGAGAACAAAAATCTAATGAAAGATAAAAGTTTGAAGAAGGGATTCGGAAGATGTTCAATGGACATATACGTGATGACTTTTTTGGGGGATATAAAAGGAATGGACATGAATAAAGGGGTCTTTTTCTTGGATATGCTGCAAGATGCAGAATTACTGTGATAGTTGCCGATATTCAGATGGGCAGCTAGAATGCCTGTATATCGCCGGTCTTTCCTTTCCCTTGCACATCATTATAATGAATTAGAAGAATAACATCGTCAGTTGCCTAAAATAGAAACATCATGTCAAAGCTAGAATTTAACATACAGATTATAGAGTAAAAGCCCGAGGATTATATTTATTACCAAAGAACTATTTTACTGGACAATCTTAATGGTAAGAAATTAAACTTTGAACTCATAATATTTATTGAAGTAACTTTTGAAGTATATTCCACATATCACATAAACCAAAAAAAAAATTAATGGATCATAATGAGCTATAAATATGGTCAATGGATAGTTATAATTATTATATTATGTTTTTTTTTTTTTCATTTATTAACTACAATGTGTCATTTGTTTAGGCCTCATAAATATATTCTCTCATCGACCTTCTTTGAAAAATTCAACTGTTGATGCCATACTCTTATTGTATTTCAGGTTTATTATTCAGGGTATTAAGATATATATATATATTACACTCCAATGTCGATTTAATAAGGATGTCTATGTAGAATCCTGGCATCTAATAAAAATAAAATTTAAACCATTAAAAGCAACAAAGTTATAATCTATTTTTGGTAGTTCAAATTGTCCTTACTTATGCTAAGAAGTAGATAGATAATGTTAATCACCACATATAAGTGCTGGTGGGTGTTTCAAGAATGTATGAATTAGTTCATTATAATTAGGATCGTACTATGCAGAAATATAAATGCTTACGCTAAAGCTTAAATGGTTATATGCAATAAGGTAGATTAGGTGTGGGTGTAATAGGTAATAGATATATTCTTAACAGATATACAAACTTAATTATACGGCTGTTCGCGTTTAATAAAAATAATTAGGTATAAACTGGTACAATATATATATATGTTAAACTGAAGAATGCAATAAAATAATCAAAAGAAACTTTTTTTTATTACGCAATACTTGTTGTTGTATAACCTTTTTCAAGTTATTTATTTATTTATATGTAAAAAAAAAAAAAATAATAATAGATTATATATTTTATTATTTTACTATAAAACAATAAGTATACATGAGTTTTTCTTAAGTTTATATAAATTCTTTTTGTTTTGATGTTGCAGAAAATCAAAGATGCCTGCAATTAATTGACAAACTGAAGACACCAAAATATTTAGTTAGATATTTATGTAAATGGTCAAGTGTCGGACTTGAGAGATGGCTACTGATTAAGACCATATATCAGAAACTAGTCAGGGCATTTTTGCCATGACCATCCAATTTCCATTGATTTTTTCAAGCATACGCGAAGAGCTTAGCAATTAGAACTGTTGTAAGGTCTAGATTAAAGGAACATTGCAAGAATCATAGTTCATTCTTTATTATATACTGTAACATTTTCCGTTTTGCTAGGCCTCTTACACGCTAATATAAACTGCGCGTGAGTTGATCAAGCTATGTCAAAAAAAGAAGAAAGTTATATTTCTATTCCAAAAACATAGCTATATTTCCTGATCAACTCGGCCTAGAATTATTGCTAAGTACAATCGTGAGCTGACTCAGTTTTTAATTTCTACATGAGGGCGCCAGAGTCGTTAGACCCACTGAGTCGGCGTCAAACATATTGTAACTCGTAAACTAAACAGAAAAAAAATGCTTTTAAACAAATCGGTATTACCTCCTACCGTAACGAGAATTAATTTTTTTAAGATTATTATTCCTGGGCTTATTCAAACATATTGGCAAAGGTAAATTACATTTTTAAATCTTATTAAACTACTAATAGATTTAATAATAAAAAATAATAACTATTATTAATAACGCACAAATGAAAATTGGTATTGGAAATAATTTTATTCTAATAGACAAAAAAAAATATTTGAAATAAATTACTTAGAGAGAACACAACTCAGACGTGAATCAATTGATAAAAAACAATTTTACAATTACTGTTCATATCTAAATTTCTTCTAGAAATTTCCTTAAAAAAATTGAATGTCTCTTGTACAAGAAAATTAATGTCTCTATCGGGATTGTTTAAACATACTTTTAGAAATTGTTTGAAACGTTTAATTTGGTCACAATCAGGAGTAATGAAGTATAACTTACCGGTAAGTTTTGTGCATTCAGTAGTAGATAACTATGCATAGTTTTTTGGGTAGAATGAGCTCGGCCTTTTGGTTATTATTTGATCCTGTGGTCCATTCTCCTAGTCGGTCACGAAAGCTTTTCTGGTATACATCTTCAGGCACGATGTCTTCAGAGGCTCCGGTTCACTCCGACATGCCGAATTACTTCAGCGTAGAGTGATCTTGGATATATTATTGCTATCCAAGACCAACTAGAGAAACCAACGAACAAGATGTCCTTCAAACTGATCTCTGCCTTTTATACTCTCTAGAGGCCCAGTTTTCCGACTTCTGCACATATCTTTTGTTTGCCAAAATATCCGTTGATAATCTTATATATTCTTTATAAAATTTATGTTACAAAGTCTCTATTTTTTTCAGCATAATTCTGCCATCTTTAATTAGTTGAAATATTTTTACTTTCTCTTATCTAGATTGGTAATTTGTGTCTTTTGTTCTCTCCAATTCTAACTTTTATTTCTAATTACATAAAAAAAAACCGAAAGAATAATTTAACTTTCATTGTACGTTATTTTTTTAAAAAAAAATTAGTCAAAAAAAAAATCTAAATTTACTTTTTTAGCTTTTACCAAATGCCAATATATTTGTAACGTATATAAATAAATGTTACAATACTTTCCTTTTGCTTAAAAATCAGATAACTGAAGTTACATATAACTGATATTCTTAAAATGTACATTTTTTGATGTATAAGTCAAGCCTTTACAATAAGACAATGTTCCAAATTTTAAAAAATATTTGAAGATTCAGGATATTAATTTAAAAGCATAATTAAGTAAAAGTGAAGGATGGCTACAATGCCAAAGAGAAAAGTGCTAATAATCAGAAAAAAGTTTACAGATGTGGTTGGTATTATAATCACAAATGCCATGATTTCTTCATGTTTACAGAGATATCTCAGGAGCAAAAAAAAAAATTAACTGCACCAACCCAAGGATGCAAAGTATCTAGGGGCAATTTTGATAGAATGGCAAAAAACAAATATCAAATATTTATTTTATATACCTAACATTTGATTTAGATTATACGCAGTATAATCATTAATAGTAATAATATTAATTTCTTGGTATATCCTACATTGCAAAATTTATGATGCAAAGTCATTCTGATTATATGACAATTGTAGAAAAACAGAAGTTATGTAAATATTTCTGAGTAAAAAATTAATTTTGTTATTGCTATGCAAGAAAATAAAAAATATTTTATCTATTTTAAACCGAATATGAACATATTCTCAGTATCTTATATATAAAATCCTTATTTTCTCTGTTGTCTGATAGATGAATGTATGTTTGTTCATAAGATTGTCATGTGACCCATAGTCTGCAAAACTATAACTTGTCAAATTCACACGCAATTAAAAAAAACTATTATGTTTCACAATTATGAAGAATATTTTATGCAAAAAAAGTAATTCAGCCATTAATAGTTGTCTGTAATGCTGTCAAATTCATATATCAAATATAACATGTATATTTAAAAATTTTAATTTTAATTTAGAGGCTTAATTTGATTATGAGCATTTTATTCAAAGCAAGTATTCCACAAAACCAAAAAAATTTGTTAAAACTCAAATCAAAAAAAAACAAAACATTAAATTTGTTTTTATAATCAAATAACTAGATCTAACTACACCGTAATTTGTATTAAGAGTATTTTATGCAAAGGAAGTAATTCCACCCTTTATATTTAATCTGTAATTTTTATTACAAACCATATTTTATGTATACGTTTGAAAAAAAATCAATACATGTGATTATAACTATAGTACAGAAATGAATAGATATAGTATTTAAATCATGAAGAAAATGTGATTATAGTACATAAATTTGTTTGAAATGTGATATTTAGTATGGGGTGTGTGTGTGTGTGCTATACTACTGTATGTACATTTAGTTTCGGTTTGTGTATAATTGAAGTTGAAACAACAGCCTTTTAGGCTGACTAGGAAGTAACTTAATGACAGCGTTTCAGGCCAGCTATAATATTAAAATATTTTGTTTAATTTATATTAAATCATATATGTATAATAGAGTGTTAAACAAAAATGAAGGCAATTCAATATTTGCTGAACACAAAGAAACATTCAATCATAAATTTGAACCTTCCAGCACCGCAATTGTTTGCAGAGAAAGAAATGACACCAAAAGAAAAATAAAAGCGTATTTCATTGCGAATGATCCGAATGCAATCAATCGAAGGGATGCCTGCTTTACAATATCAAAAAAATGGAACAGGATAATGATTTGCATAAATTTACATTCAGCTTAACACATAAATGCTATGAATATGGAGTAAATATACTCCAAAAGCACTAAGCTAAATGTTATTTGTGAAAATTTTATCAACTTCACTTATATACATTTAAAGCATATTATACGTATTAAATCTTAAAGCAACCAATTAAAAAAAACAGGGCCTTTCTCAAGGCCAAGTACATCTGGTTTGAGTATATATTTTTGAATGATCTCTTAGTGTTTTCTCCAATTTTCCAATAGTATTAAGAATTTATTTAACAATGCCTGTAACTGTTGCAGCTGATGAAAAAGCCTTTTCAAAGCTGAAAATTATAAAAAATCATCTCCACAATACAATATCAAAGGAAAGACTGAACAATTTAAGTATTTATTAACATAGAACATCAAAGTGCTATTAATTTAGATATTGAGGATATAATAAATGATTTTGCTACAAAAGAATCATGTCAAGTAAACTGTACATAAAGATATTTGTAATTAATCTTTGTTTATATTAAGAAATAAATTATTGTTCTTTTTTTTTTTTGACTTTGATAAAATATTTAAAATAACTATATGAAACTATGTATAGTGATATTTGTCTGAAGGTTGTAATGATAGTATATTATAAGATGTGATATGTTGGACTATTTCCATCATTTATGAGTGAATGTTGTATGGATAGAAAATATTAAACTTTATTTAAACTTTCCAAATACAAACAACCCTCATATATAAATATATCAAATTTCTACTATATGTTGCTTTTGACAGAATAGCTCAGTTGGTAGAGCGTTTGCCTTAAATTTGATATTCAAGAATCTAAAGGTGCGAGTTCAACTTCTAAGCAAATATTGTCACTGTGCATACAGGCCAGCAACACCTGAAGAAGAGTGGAGAATAATACTACTCGAAGCGTTGTGTAATTACTAACCTATATTGTCTATTTGTGTGTTATTACTAACAAGTTGTTTGTATTTGGAAAGTTTAAATAAAGTTTAAAATTTTCTATACATTCAACATTTACTCATAAATGATGGAAATAGTTCAACATATCACATCTGTGTATTGAGAGTTTTTAGTAAATAAGACGTGTAACTTTTGTTTTGCACAAATTGTTATTTTATTTATTGTAATATACGCTATGTGCAATTTCTTTTAGTTATTTTTTTATGGGACTGCCTATAAAAGTTTGCAGCAGGACAACTAATACCCTTGGCATACTTCTGGTGACCTATTACTATCAAATGCACAAACTCTTAATTTTTTTTAATCATTTATCTATTTTGTCATAAATCTCTTTTACTTTACCATTTTTGGTAGTTTAGTTAGTACAAGGCCTGATCATTGCTAGTTCTTCATGCCATAAATCATTTATTGCACTAACTACAATGATAAGATTGTGTTTGTGCAACCATGCATTCTCCCTTTTATTATTTGTGGAGTAATTCCAAAAATTCCAGCTTCTACTTTTATTTTCTAATTTCCCTCTTTTTTTTTTTTTAATTTCTTTCTGGAATTAAAAAGATCATGCTCATTTTTGAGTGATTGATAATAATGGATCTCCCAGAAAGAAATAATAAAAAAATGTATCTGATGACATCATCTTGCCTTCACAAAAAAAGATCAGACCTAGAAATGAAATTAAGAAATCCCTTAATAAGAAAATGTAAAGTGTGCCAATCTTTCTCAAAAACTGGGTTTTTTTTTGCAGAGACTGTTTTAAACTACTCAGAAAAGATTAGACTGTAACCTTCTTTTTCTTATCTGTCAAAGATGATATCGAACTCAATTTCTAGAAATAATCTTCTTGGAAAATTGTCTAGCTTATACTTGGAATTAAGATGCAAATACTTCTAAAAACACAGCACTCTTAGCACTAATGCATTACAATGCGGAATACTGCAGCACTGTGTTTGATAACAAAAAGTGTTCACATTAAACTTTTGGATTTGCAATTAAATATTTCAATGAACAAATATTTTTTTGGCACATTCACCCAGTTCTTTGCGGTGGTAACATATTTTTTCCCCACATATTTTTCTACCAGATAACAGAAAAGAATTTACTTCATATTAACTGAAAATATAGTTTTGCCACAGAACATAAACTCAAATGTCAAGATCTCCTTTATGGATGTTCAACCAAAACACTCTACAAATAGTAACAAAAAATATGCTGTAAGAAATGAACCTCATTCAAGAGTCTGAACAAACTTCTTTTTTTCAGATTTAACAATAAAACCATCAGGATTTTATCTTCCAAAATGTTACTAGGATCTTAACAATTTGTTCTAGATTACCCAATGACCATTGTTATTTATCTGATTCAAAAACAAACATTATCTGCTTAAGATTTAGTGATAACAAATTTATGAATGTTTGATGATTGAAACAAGAAAGGTGGGAAGCCATCAAAATTTTTTTATCTGTTTCAGAAATGCATTTTATACAATGGTCAAACACAAACCATGACCCTTGGAGACAATAATAGTCAAATTTATGCACGAGATGTGATCATTGAAAAAATTAATAAAATTATGAGTAAATCTAGTACTGTACTACTAAAATTATAACATTTTTTATTAATTAATAAATAAAAACTGTTCATTAATTTTCTTTTTTTTTCTAAATGACCTATCAATTGATAAATTTCAAATGTAAAAACTATTGTTTTACTCCTACTTTAATTTTACCTTACATTTCGACTATATTTTATGGTCCTTGACAAGGGCTTTACATAGAGAATCTCAGTAAAAAGTGATTGGTTCTCTTTCCAAAATGCATGCAGCATCATCTCTGAAACAACATGTCTCATGTAGAAATAGTTTAGTTATTCATTATAAAAATTTTAAGACACTAGTATCTGAATCATGAGATATGATTTGAAATGTGTGTTTCATATCTCAATCCATAATAATATCTCAATCCTTGATGGTGAAATGTACTAACATTAAATTTTGTTTTAAATTGGAAAAAAACTGCTACTTATTCAAACTGTGTATAGCAGTGGTTTGCAAGATTTTGCGAGGGTATGGACAGTATTGAAGTGAATCCTTGAAGGCATGAAATACAGTGTCACATTTCATAATGTAATTTGTAATCCAGACTTGCTAAAACCTTAAAATTTTTGTGGTGAATAGCTAAATCACATTGCTACATAACATATGTATTCAGAGATGGCTCTGCAAGCAAGAAATAATCATCTTTTCATTGGGATACAGTGTATATAGATCCTTAATTATCTTCTTTTCTTATGCTACATATTAATGAAGAATAAAAAAAGATAATTAAAAATATATACTTCTTGATAATGACCATAAAATATGGTCGAAATCATAGAATAAAATTTGTAAAAAATGTGATTCATATAAAATAAGTTTTTAAAAGAAATGGAAAAAAGGCTTTTGATGTATTTAGAGCTGAATTGATCTATAAGCTGGTTTCCCTACTTATTTCTCTATAATCATGTTAAATAAATGTTAAAATGGCATTAACTAAAAAATTATTATATAAATTAATTTTTCACATACTCATTTTACTTCAAATTTTGTTTTATAAGTATGAATCAAATTTTTTCCATATCCATATATATATATTCTAACAATTTTAATACACTCATAAATAAAGTACAGCTTATCAAAAATGTAATATTTATAATGCAAAACTATTTATGAAATAGTTAAATCTGAAAACATTATTACAATAATTTTTAAGTCAGATTCCCAAAGAATCATTTAAATAAACTTGTAAATAAAGCCCATTTTCTTTTATCTGATGAATAGATTAGCATTGATATAAAAAATGGGCATTATTTTAGTTTATTTAAATGATTCTTGAAGAATCTGAATTATGAATTATCATAGTAACATTTTTAGACTTGTCTATTCCATGAGTAGTTCTATATATATATCAAACTGTTTCAACCATATCCTAAGATCATTTTCAATTTTTTATCATAAAAATACACACTAATTAATAAATGGTTCAAAAATATATTAGTATTACATAATAATTCTAAAAACAATTGCAAATCCATTATTTATAATTTAACTTTATAAAAATATCTTTTTAATTAATTAAAATCAAAAACTATTCTTGAATAATTTATAAGTCTGTACTTATTTATTGGAAGTGTAGGAATAGACTTCGAAAATGACCATAAGCTAGGGTTAAAATACAGATGAAAATATATCATATATATATATATGAATGTGGAAAAAATTTTGCTTCATATAATAAAACAATATTATCAATTTATTTAATTATTTTATAAAAGTTTTTAAATTAGCTTACCAAATACATAAAAGACACTTGGCCAACCATTTGCAAATCCATATTTACAAAGCAATCCCGAAATTGGTAAAGCTATCACTGTCCCCAGCTGAGCTCCTAACAATTTAAACATAAGACTCACATTGATTTTGAAAGCCTAGATATAATAAAAATTGCATGTATAATTAAAGTTTATAATGAAAACAATAATACTATAATCATTGCTTTAGAATGAAACTTGAACTCAAAACAGTATAATAATTATTATTAACAGGTGGTGGAAAGCAATAGCAAAGAAGACTTGACAAACAGGGTTTGTCAGGAATTAATTGATATTATTTTATTGCTTTCTCAATGGTTTGCAATAGACTAGGTGATAAAACCTGATAGAAATCAAGTGGTACTAACATAGTTTTATTAGTTGGAGTTGAATATTACTTACCAATACTAATCAATAAAATATCCCTATTTATTCTTGAATTTACAACTGTCAGAGTACACTAAATAAAATCAAGAAAATAATATATTTAACCATAAAAATAATTTATTTATCAAAAGACAATTCTCTAACAAAAAAAAAAAAAAAATCAATAGAAAGTAAAATGTATGTAGAAATGCATAATAAATGAAACTCCAAAAATAAAACCATTCACAGCAGCAACTCTATCAAATAAAAACATGCATATAATGAGCCAAAAAGCAATACATTTAGGAAACAATGCAAAATATATACATTATAAAATACACACAAGTCAAAGCATACATTTCTTAAATTGTATGTAGCAATGAGTTTCATGCTTCACTATATTGGTGCATTACTATTGCATAATACCATAATATTAAACATAGTAGCAGTAGTTTAATACTGTCACTTTGTCAATTAAAAATAGTTTAACTATTTTTTGTACGGACATCAAAAGTTTTTTTCATTTTCATTATTTGTATTAAAATATTGATCAAAAAATCATTATAGTAGATGCAATTCTGCCATTCATGGAAAAACAAGAATAAATTTCAAAAAATTTTCTTCATTTTTTATGGGATTTACAGAAAGAATATCAGTCAATTTATTTGGCGAGGATTGGTAATAGATTCGACTGCTTTTTGTTTTCTTTTGTTTAATATGCCTTAATGATAGACTTGTTATCATGTAGTTTTATTTTTTGGATATTTCTCAAACAATTTATTTCTTGTCAATATTTTTTTGGGTTAAATAATTTATGTATATATTTTGGTAAATAGAAAATATTATTTTCTTAATTTTATTTAATATACATCTACATACAAGTATATTGATTATATTGAATTTAATGATATGGATGGCTGAAGAGTTGGAGGAAGGAAAAGATTGAAGCTTGTCCATTAAAGTTTTAGGATTTGCTATTTTAATAGAAACTGAGCACTGATTGTATATATGCGTGGAAGAAGGTGATGTAAACCAATGGATGAGTGCTGATTCAGTTCAAAATACTTATCTTTTTCACATATGTGATCATGTGTATTGATTGTATAAGATGCAGTAGAAAGCTGTTGGGAACATGAAAGTCTGAGTTAAAATCCTTTCTAATTAATGTACACCTGTAACTATAAATGCAAGCTTAAATGCCTATAATTTATTTTTTATCAATTAGTTATATTTTTTGGAAGCATTGGTAGACACTGTGCATCTGTACCTAGTAGGCAGATCATACACTATATTAGCACCAATCAGGTTTTATAATTCCAAAAGTCTCTTTTCAGTATTATTCTCTTTCTTCTCACTGGAGAGCCAATTCTATAAATATAAACAGGCAACAAATAAGAAAGCTTCTCTTATAGGAAGCACCTTTTGTTTACCCATCCATGACTCACTTTTAACTATTCCATGATTAATGATTTGAACTCAATCCTACAATCTTCATTGGTTATGGTGTTCCATTAAAGTTACAAATTGTACTATCATGTATGGATTGAAGTAGAGATTGTTTAAAGAAAAGAAAAAAAAATAGATTGGAAAAAATATGTTTAATATTAGTTAAATATTTTATCATCATTTATATTCCATTTTCTCCACCCAGAGAATTCAAAAGTTTAATCAAAAAGAATAAAGATTAAATAGTTTAATTATGGATAATTGACAAAAATGTCTCATCAATAACTTCAAAGATTAAAACTCAATTTAATTATAGATAATCGACCAAAAATGTGTTATCTATAAACAAAAAGCTTGAAATAGTTTAAATTAAAGATGGTAGACTTGAATGTGTGATTAAATAAAATAAAATAAAATTTAGTTTTAATCTTTTGGAAAAAAAATTATTTTTTAATATAACAATTCTTAATACATAAAGTACACAGCATTTAAAGTATTTTCTTTTTATAACCTAAAATGCATATTACAAATGACAAATAAAAAATATCTTATTAATTTTAATTAGTCATTCATAAGACCATAGATTACCCATTTAATGAATATTTCTATTATTTTTACTACACTACTTTCAAACAAAATAGAGACCGATTTCTGTCTGCTTTTAACACCTTGAGGAAAGATGTAATCATAAACATATGACTAAAGATGTGTAAAAAAAAAGTATGATCCCTAAGATGCATATTTCATGCTGAACTAGCACTTATCAGCTGACCCAGATCATATTCTCTTACATATATCATTATCATTGTTCAATCATATATATAGATGGTGTAACAGACGGGGTTCGAATACAAGAGATAAGGCAATAGTGCTAATTGAGAGTGTTGATATGGAGCAATTATTTGCGAAAAGATATATATGTAAATAGTCATTCGAACCCTGTTACAAGGAGTGCGAAAGTTATGTGTGGATGCATATGTAAATATAGTTGTATGTGCGAGTGTACAATATGCGTATGTATTAACGGTGATGGTTACAATCAATTATATATAGAGCTGTATAAATTGTAATTGATTATTCGTATATATTTTATCCGTTAAGTTTTTTTTTAAAGTTTTAATAATATTGTCGGTAACACGTGTTTTTCTTTTGTTAATTAATCTCTTGAACATATGAGGACAGAAATAGAAATGAATCAATTGCTGTAGGCAGTTTAGTCAATAACTGGCGTCGAGAAGTCTGAAAACTGGTCAAGTGGGTATTTTTGAAGAACAATGGAAAAACTGGTCAGTGGCGTACGGATACACAGAGAAAATTTTACAAAGTTAAAAGTGAAAAACAAAAGAACTTTTTGTTGTGCTCGAAAGGAGAGATATAGATAGAAAAAAAGGGAGACGCGGCTTGCACTACAGATTGTGGGGACGTGTAATTTTTTTTCTTAAGAAGTCATTAATATTTTCCCACCCAAAATGTCGGGGTAATTCTATAGTGCGAGTTTCGTTAATCGGCCCAGTGGACACTTGTCGTGGAACTCACCTGAAGCGGACTTACGAACTGCGTTATTAAAATAAAGAAATTTTGTTTCATCAAGTGTAATGGTGACGAAAGATCTTTGAAAATTGGACCCTGTCATAAAGCGAGTGAATCACCTACTCCACCTCTGGGATAAGCTATTCGATATACCATATTGGAACTGTTTGCCATCCGTTATATCTACCAGACCAGTATTCTTGGAGAGTTATAAATGCGGACTTGTCTTTGATCGCGTGAACTAAGGTAAATTGACGTGGCACAAAAATATATGTTCAGTGAATGTGTCTTAATAAAGAAACTAGTGTTACCTCAATATTAATTACTATAATGGGTCTCTTTTAAAATTAAATAAAATAACAACATTAAATAAACAGCTCTGATGTATAATTGCACTATTTTGATGCGTGTATGAATTATATATGTGTGTATCAGAATAAATGGGCTGTGCGCTTGAATATTGATATATTTATATGCGTGTATAAATGGGATTTATTGGTAATGGGTATAGCCGTAAATAGAATAGATTTTATGATAAGATCCGGGTTAGATTAATGGATTTATAACAAATAAACTTTCGTACATAATAATAGACATATAAGACTTAGTTAGATATTGTTTTAGCTTTGTTCTCTAGTTAGACTATCGTCCCCAAACCCTGAGATTGAGCTGGTTCGGTGCGCTACCATAAATAGATATACATACCAGAACCCTTATTTACATTTTCGATGAGATAATTCTTATCCACGTGTAAGATTGGCGCGTGAGATGGAATCAAACCATGCTCACAAATATCTTCATTCGAAGCTTCAGGTTAAAGCCTACAATGGCGGTATAAAATATATCGGGTGGTGTTATAATGGGGAATTATTAATGATAAAGATTCCACATAAAATGTGCATCTTGGGGATTATATATCTTTTTCACACGTCTTTGGTCATATGTTTATGATTATATCTCTCCACAAGGAGTTAAAAGTGATAAGAAACCAGTCCCTACCTTGCATGAGAGTGGTGTAATGAAAATAACATTACAGAAATATTATTTAGATAAAAATATGTTTCCTTATGTAAAGTTTAGGTCAGAAAAAAAATAACAAAATTGCAGTTATGTGGAATTACAGACCCACACAGAAGGCAACTATACAAAAAGTGTAATAAACAGTAATGCATAGGATTGTAGTAGCAGTATATAAAGTGGTCAACAAATTATTATACTATTAGGTTATTAGACTTTCTCTTATGCTGCTATTCTGATGTCAAGTCGTTATTACCCCAGTGCTGATTTTATTCTTATTCATCAGTTGCCATGATAGTCTAAGTAAAACTTGTGTTAGTAATATGAAAACTTTCATATATATATATATTGTACCTAACTGAAGTTTCATTTAGTTCCAAAAGGAGCCAAAGGTTGTCTTAGCTTAACCTTTTGGTTTGAAATTGATGATTTAAAAAAAAAAATAATGATAAAAATGAAAATTAAATTAGTTAATGACTAAAATAGGTTAATCTTGTATTGATTGTAATCATTATTGTATTATGGAATTATGTCTAAGTATTTGAAAAAAGATATATGAGTTAGGTTGGTAAGAGATGCTAAATAATAATTTGAATTTTAAAAAAAGAAAGGTATCAGAAATAGTTGTCAGTTTGTAAGTAATATTAAATGTATTATTGTGTAATTCATTTTAATGTCTAAATTATAATAATTAGATATTATAAATAAATAGGAATAAATAATATTAAGTAATAAAGTTTAAAAATAATTTGTAAATTTTCATTAAAACAGTAGTAACATTTTTTTGATACAATTTAGCTTAGCATTCCACGTATAAAACATTATTTTGAATTAAATATTCATTAACATTTTATTGTTGTAGTTTTAAAAATAACTTTTAAACAATTAACTTGCATTCGTATGTGAGAATGTACATGCATTGACATGGAAACATAAAAAAAAATAATTTAATTCCAATATTATTTAAAATAAGTAAATAAAACAAATGTGCGGATAAAATTATTTCAATAAAATATTCATGGGTTTAATAAAGGGTATAACTTTAAATTTTATATTTATTACTATTGGGTTGTAAAATATCATTAAAAAAAAACATTTGATGTATAATATTTGTTATTAATAAAATTTTGATTTTGCAGCTGAAGGTCACGTGGTATGGGAAGAGTATATTGATTACGTCAGTAGATTGATTTCACAGCTGGTTTGTCAGAATATTAAAATTTAATAAAAAATAGTTTTTATTGGTTTTAAAATAAATTATAGGTGGGTGAAAAATTGTGAGATAAAACGGAAAATCTAGGGGTTATTCAAGGGCTGATCTTATTTTGATTCAACTAGACTGGATCTTAAAATTTTGTTAATAAAAAAGTAATTTTATAAAACTTTATATTTGCTAAAAAAAAAATAAAAGTATATTTAAAACCATTATTTTAAATCGTTTTGTAACATGAATTGCTGAAGCTAGAAAAAAGGTAATCCGTTTTCTGACAAATTTTCATTACAATTGAGGCTTTAAAATTTACGGTAAAATGTTTGAAGGAAAAAATACAGCGTCTCATATTTCATTTACTTTTGATCCATTTATTTTGCTTTATTTAGAAGTAAAACTTAAATTATTAAGTATTGTTATGGCTAGACTTTATGGCACTAAACTATAGTATATTTCCTATCAAATTAAAAATACACATGAAGAAGAAATTAAAAAAAAAAGACATTCAAACATTTTAAAATATTAAAATGGAAATGCGTTAGCGTCTTTATAAATAAAAAGTGACATTAAATTTAATACTTTATTACTTAATAGATGACATATACATTTAAATATGCTCTTAACAGAATAATGTTTCTGTGGACAGTATGTATTTTAAAATATTAATTCTTGTTTATGCTTGCAATATGAGAAGAATTTGTTTGGAAGTAAAGCTTTAAGAGAATTTAAAAATATTATTAATGAACTTCTCTCTATCAAATGCATAATGTTTTGTTATAGTTGCCGGTGCTTATAAGTGGCTTTATGACCGTTGATCTTAGCACATAAACCAAGGAGCGTCCTTAATTATAAACAAAGTCTACTCTTATGTTTTAAAAATAAAAAGAAATTTGTTTAAAAAAAGAAATACATTTTTAAATATTAAGAAACGTTTTTAAAAAAAGAGCTCTATTTTAAAAAAAAAAATGCAGTGAAAGTTAACTAAAAATATATATTATAATTATTCTGCGTTTGAACCTAGGAATATAAATATAAAAACGTACTCAGCTGAAGAATTTATTTTTTTCAATGCCGGCTTATTATACTTATACTTATGCTTATTATACTTAAGCTACTCAGCTGAATAATTATTTTCCAGTGCCAACTTATGTTTATGCTTACGATGTTTTATTATTTTAATATTTAAAATTATCTTTAAAGATAAAAGAAAGTGGAAGTGTTTATATAAAGAACTACTGAACATTTTCATTTGGAAATGATTGCCATGTATATAAATGTATTAGTTGAAGCTTCGAATTCAAATAGATATCTTAACCAGGATAAATTGTCTACACATTATGAAATGGAAAAATCATCACAGAACCGAAATATGAACTTGAATTAATGTATTATTATTTTTTTTATGGTCTGCTATATTGGTTTAAAAAAAAAAAAAGAATGAAACCATAAAAATATTTATGCTATTAAATTTTTATGTAACACTTTTTGCATAAATATACAGGTAAACTAGGTTTATAATTTTAAAACGAAATAAGTTTATTTGAATGAGCAAATGTTTCTTGCCATTCTTAAGTAGATTTAGTTGATTTATTAAGCATTACACCAGCTAGTTTCTAGTTAATAATTTTATTATAGAGATTTAAATATCACAGTCTTATTTTCATATAAATGGGATGTTTTACTCAATTTTTATTTTAAATTTACTAAAGAAGTTTATCAGAGAATATCCATTCACTTATTTTATGAATGTTATATTAATAATAATTACAAATATTTTATATTCATCGAGAAGTAAATATTCTTGCATTTAATTTACAATTTTAAAAGTCCACTAGTTACTATATTTTTAGCATTTAATATTTTGTTATGTGTGCATTGTGCCTTGCCTAGAATTTTATATGCATTTAAGTTAAAGTATTTTCTACAGTAGTCAGTTGACACATAGTTTGCTTTGTTGGTTCGAACATTGGATATACGTTTTGTATTTTATAAATTTCTTGGAGATAACTTCGTTAGTTTAAGTGAAGTATATATCTTGTAATTAGTTAGAATTTCTGAGCCTCAAGAGATAGGCTTAGTTTATAATTTTTGAATATGCCTTATGGAATAGAGAAAATCCTCCATCCTTATTGTTTTGTATTTCCATGATTTGATAGTGATTGTCCCCAAAAAGAGAGTATTGTATTGTATTTTTCAGTGATGATAATCACATTTATAAGCATCGGAAATCCCATGAGAGGATTGTGCTTTTCTCGTGGGTGTTCCTGTTCCCAGATGTACTGAAGATGAATTCCAGACATCGTCATTTTGCCTAGAAGTTAGGTATTTTTGGAAGCCACCATATTCTTTTCCAGCTCTGAGGAGCCTAGTATCTTTATATTTTTGCCTATCATTCATGATGACTTAATGCTAATTCCACCACAGTAGGTGATGTTGCATTTGTTCTAGATTTGTGATGACAAGATATGCTTGTTTGAGGAAATGTATTTCTTCGGGTAGTGGTAGCTAATTTATGGCTCATATGTATATCCATGTTTGAATTGTGTTGCTATGATAGTTTTATCACACACAAGCTAACCACACACAAGCTAACCAACAATAAGTTATATTTATTTTAAAGTATATTAAATATGCATAGGGTATAAGTGGCAATTCACACATAATAATCTAATATTTTCGTCCAGAATTTTGCCGCTGGATTTGTAAGTCTGTTACATCATTATCTTTAACCAAAAGACTGTTTTTGACGAGGCTCCTCGTCGACATCTGAAATCACTCTAACTCAGTTCGTTTTCATACGAAAAAATTCGTTAAATATGTATTGAATTCGTTTTTAAAAGTTCTGTACGATGGTGACATCTTCCGATTTATTTTAGAAGTAAAAAATAGAGAAAAAACGCATTTAAACCTAAACAAAGAAGGAACATTATTTGTGATTGGTTCTTAGCACGCTCTCAGCCGAAAAAGACATTCTGATTGGCTGGAAAGAACAAAGAAACTGCCTGATCAAAGAAAATAAAGAAAAACGCTGAGATTTTCATTTCGAATACGATTTAAATTATTATTAAATAATATTTATGGAAATTAAACATAATTTTCAGAGAGAATAATAAAAAAACAAAATTATTTTCGAAAAATATTGAAGATTTTAGTCCAAATATTGAAGTTGTAATAAAAAGAAATATTTACTTTTCTATAACGTAAAAGTCGATCTTTTTGTTTACATTATAACTTTTATGTTGCCGATATTGATTATCTTAGAATAAATAAATAGCAATTTATTTTTGAAAGAACTTTCGTTGTCTTCACAACCTTAAAAATTAATTATATACTTTTTATAAACGTATCTGAGTTGAATTTAATATTATAGGCGAATATGTTTTAACAATAGGCTTTGTCTTCAGTTTGTGAGTTGGCCAATTAAAAGATTTGATTTTTATCTGATACAACCAATGATAAAATTAGCGGTTTAAGGGTTAAAACAATGAGAAATAATTTTATGTGGACTAGATTTATTTAAGAAAAAGTATAACTGATCTCTGATGAATGATTGTCCCCTACACTTAATTTAGTTTAATTTTAGTATTAGCTTAATCTGATATAAAGATATATCTAGCTGGGATATTAGTTATATCCGTGAAACTAGTGATGATATTTTTAAAAAGTATTGTTGAATATGCTTACTCCAACTTAGCATTTGTTAAGTTGAGTAGTATAAAATTAAGCTTAGGGTTTTCAATATAAACATAGTTCTGTGTGTTATTCTGATTAGTAGATGACACAATAATGTTATTAATTAGTCCAAATAATTATTTGAAATCTTAGTGCGGTATTGCCACTGTTTATATTCCACTATATTTATAAACATTTCTTCTCATTATTAATAAATTAAATTATTATTATTTCAAAAGTTTTGTTTGTTTGTTTTACTTTTATATGAAAATATATTATTGTCTTGGGTTTCAGAAATTTACAAGTATATTCTAAGTTAATGAAATATATTCTAATATTAGAATATTGGTATATGATTTTTAATATTTTGTTTTTTGTTTTTTGATTTTTTATTTTTTTATTTTTAAGTTTATTTTTTAATTTTAATTTTTGTTTTTTGGGTATTTGGGTTTTTGGTCTTATATATGTAATTAGTTATGATAAAAATGATAATTTTTGATATTAAATTTTAGATTATTGGTTTAATGGGTTTTGTTTTTAATGGTTTGATGATAAAATTTGAATTGTTTTAATACATTTATTTGTTTGTCAATTTGAAGAATAATTTAAAAATGATTTTAAAATGTTTTGTTATTTTTTTTTTTATTGTTATTTTTTATTATTAGTTTGTTATTATTATTATATATATATTTTAATATTATATTTTTTGTAGTTTAATTTTTATGTGTTGGGTTTTTGAAAGATTTGGGAGGATTTTGGTTGAAAGGGTTTGGATTGAGTTGTTTTTGCTTTATATTATTTTGTTTTATTTTACTTTTATATGGAAATATGAAGAATAATAATTTTGGTTGTATTGATATAATATTTGTCTAATTTTTTATGTTGTAGTTCTGATGAAGACTGCTAGTACAGTCGAAACTGTAAAATATATAAATAAAGTTATTTGCTTAAAGTGTTGAAGGAGTATTGATGAATTTATAGTGCAATTAATGAAATATAGTTGATATTGTCTTGGAAATTAAAAAAAAAACTATGTTAAAGTAAATGATTCTCACATTGAATCATAAATACAGATAATTGCACTATAGCAGATACATAATTAAATATTTAGTTAAAAGTTGTTTTTTTTTTTTTTTAAATTATCAGTATATCTTTCAGATTAAAGATTATGCAATATCAGATTAACAATATTAGTACTTTAGAAGAATATTTTAATTAATATTTATTTAAAAGCTGCACCTTGTCTTATATTTACTGTACATCATCTATCATCATCTTAAATCTTATATATTTAAAGAATTCTAATCCATTTGCATTTGAGGTCTTTAGTGGTTGTCTATGAGTATGGAAAGGCATTAAAAGTACCCTTGCTCTTTTCTTTGCTCAAGTAATATCTTAGATAATAGGCCATTATTAGTTTAAATTTAAATTGATTCATTAAGTTTTGTGAATTAATATTTGTTTTGTTTATTATTTTAGATTGAACATATTATAATTATTTTATGGTCAGCTAAGATGTCACATATTTATTTATTAATCACAGTAATTCTTTGTTAGGCAACTTAACTTAAACTTTAATTTTATACAAGAGTTTTAGTTTTAAAATCCCTGAGGTTATTTACTCTTGTTTTAGTAAATATAATTCTGTAAGATAATATTTTAAAGCAAAGCATCATTAATCTTATTCAGAGAGTGTATGATCTATTGGTAGGACTAATATGGTAAGCATTAATTAGTGATTTAGATAATCTTTTGTATGGTTTATTAAAATATCAATAAGCTGTAGTAGATATAGTTCATTAATATTGGATTTGACCTTTATTTGATTATACATCTCTGGATCATCATCTCTTTTCTTTAAATTTATTGTAACCCCACTGAGCCGAGTCATTTAGAGTCTCTCATTTATATTTTATTTTATTTCATTTCAATTTTATTCCATTTCTTTTCATGTCATTTCTTTTATCATCTCATTTCATTTCTCTCCTTTATTCTATCTTCTTCTTATATATCTTTCTATCATCTCAGCCCTTTAAAATATTTGTTAAGAATATCTTTTCCATCATCTCATTTCATTTCTCTCTCCTTTATTCTATCTTCTTATATTTCTTTTCATGTCATTTCTCATATCTTTCTATCATCTCAGCCCTTTAAAACATTCATTAAGAGTTTCTTCTATCATCTCATTTCATTTCTCTTTCTCCTTTATTCCATCTTCTTCTTATACCTCTCTTTCATATCTTTCCCATCATCTCATTTCTTATCTCTCTCCATTATATATATATATATCATTTCCATTACTTTTCCCTATTTCTTTTCCCTCTCAATTCTTTTCTTTTCCATCATTTATTTTTATCATTATCATTACCTCCATTTCATTATTAATTCTTATCTTTCTTTTTCCCCTTCTCCCATTTTACTATTAGCCTTATTATAATAACGTTTAGCTTTCACGTTATTATAATATTATCTGTTTATGCTTAAATTTAATATATTTATATTAGCGTTATTATATTTCTCTTTTTCTTTCTTTTTACACCCCTCTCTTCATTTCATTATTAGCATTCTTTTCCTTCTTTTCTCTTCTCTCTTTCTCTATCTCTCATTCTATTAGGTTACAATTGGCCTCTCATTTCATTTTCATCATTTATCTTTATCATTATCTCTCCTTTATTCCATTTTCTTCTTATCTCTCTATTTTATAAGGTTACAATTGGCGCCCAACATGGGGCTTTGATTAAGCATGTAGGCCTCGATTTATGTTGTGAAAACCTGTATTAGATGTTGATAGATTGTTGTAGATTTTATTGACTTTGTTTGGAGTCATTATTTTGTTAATGCCCAACTGTATAGGTCTCAGTTGAATGGCTTAGGCCAGTGTTTGAGGCTGAAAGGTATTGGTTGGATTTGGCTAACTTGTTTGGATTCATTTTGCTATTAATTCTGATTTTATGCAAATTTTTCAATTTACTAGATAAAATCGAATTAAATAAGCTAGTTACTTAGTCTAGTTAAAGCTAGTTAGAATCAACATGTCCAAATTAAAAGACAAGTTTTGAAGATATCAATATATTATCATTGATAAGTGCAGTTTATAAATTATCATCATACAAATAAATAATTGACTCTGTATTGCATTTACCGATATTATGTTATTATGGTATCTGAGTTATCTGTTATTTGATACTTGTTGTTTTGTTAATCAAGTGTATTAACAAATTATTATTTTTATTTATTGATATTTGTTGAACGTTTGTGAAGCAAGACTCATATAAAAGTGAACAAAACATATAATGGTGGGAATCATAAAAATAAAATATTCTTTATTGTAGCATTGTTGCTGTGGTTTTAATTGTTTTGATTGTTAGATGTCAGGAAAATGGATACCTTATTATTATTATTATTATTATTATTATTATTGCAATTTAAAGGAGTATCATTAAAGTCTTAAAGAAATAAGATATTATGGATAGCCAAGTAGAAACCATTGAAATGTTTGATAGTTTAGGGGAGTTCCCAGATTATCCCACACCAGACCCTCTTGCTCTTAATTTAGAGGATGAGTTATTAAATGCAAATATAAATACAACTGTTACTAGTTCTGGAAGTATTAAAGTTGATAATAATTTGATACAAAGTATGGTGGCAAATTTCGAGAGAATGCTTCAAGGTTTTACAGAATTAAATTTAAAACTAGATCAGCAAAAAGAAGCTAGTGAAAAAGCTAAAGAATTAAATGTAAAACTAGATCAGCAAAGAGAAGAGTTATAAAATTTGATCAGCAGAAAGAGGAATTGATGAAAATTAGAGAAGATATGTTTTAAAAATTAGATAAGACTAGTGAAGAAGTTAGTGAAAAATTAAATTTAAAATTTGATCAGCAGAGAGAAGAATTTATGAGAATTAGGGAAGAAGATAAAGAAGAATCTCTGAAATTTAGAATCGAATTTCAAAAGCATTTTGAGAGAATAGATAACAATTTAATAATTACTGACAAGAGATATCAGGATTTAAAGATAGATTTTGAGGAGACTCTTAATAAAACTGAGCAAAATATTCAATGTCAGTTGGATAAGGTTAAGTCGACTGTCCAAGAATCCAAAGAGGAAATAGGATTTATGAAACAGGAGTACCAGGGCCAATATAACCTATTGTTGAATCAAGTTGAAAATTTAACCTTAGCACCTAATAATCAGGTTGATAAATATATAGAGCAAGTAAAGGAATTGACTGATACGATGGAGGAACAAAGAATAGGTCAGGATAAGATAATCCAAGGAATAGGGAATAAGTTCAGTCAAATGCAGGAGGAAATAGATGGTTGGAAAAATGATGTTAATGTAAAGGTTAAGTTACCCTTGCAGGATTTTGCTAAAGAAGTAGAAGTGGTTAAAATTCAAATAGAGGAAAGATCTCAAAAGATGGAAAGGGGAGTAGAACAAAGGATGTCTGAAATATTAGAAGTTCAAGATATTAAGGTCCAGCCAAATCTTAGTATAAATATCTTCAAAGAAGAGGTTCATAAAGGGTTAAATGAAATGGAGGACCGATATCAGAGGTTAAGCAAAGACATAGAAGATGTAAAGGATACTATTGGGGGACATATAAGGAAAAATGTTATTGATCAGGAGAGAAATAAAGAAGGAGATTTTGATTATCAATATATGTTTGAGATAGAAAGGTTAATGAAAGGTAGAAAAAGTAGTGATTTTGGAATAAGGAACGATGATAGTTTTAGGAAAGAAACCTTAGCAGATACTAAACCAAAATTTATTGAGTCAGATAATTATTATCAGAACCTAGAGGTGAATAATGCACAAGGGCAAGGAAAGATAGGCTTTGAGAGAGTGCAACAAAGAAGGAATTTGTAGGGAACAAAGATAGGAATTTTTATAATATAGATTGTCAAGGTTCACTAGCCCTAAAGTTCATGCAGGTGAAAATGTTCAAGAGAGAATATTTAGGAAACTCCTATGAATATTTGCAGAGCTTAGAAGTTTTTTTCGCTTTGTGTAGGTTATCTGAGGAAGAAAAGATTGCGATTGCAAGCAATCATTTGTGTTCAGCATCAAGGGATTGGTGGCAATCTATGTTTGATAAGCCCCAAACCTTCGGTGACTTCAAATACTTAATCTTGGCAAGTTTCTGGGAGGAGGACCGTCAAGATAAAATTAGATATCAGGTTTCCCAGGAAAAATATAATGTGCATAAAGGTAGTTATACACAATTTTTCAGGAACCAAGAAGTTAAATTGAAAACTTTAACAGCTTATCCCTTGTCAGAGCCTCAAATTGTAAAGATCACCAGACATAACTTGCCACGCCACGTAGAGCAGGTCCTGATTGCTGCTGATCGACACACGATCAATGAGGCAGTAGAGATCTTGGATTCATTAGAGGTGAGTAATAGACTGTTAGAGAATAGAATTAAGGTCAGTAGGGAACCCAATCCTCCTATGAACCAAGTTAATATGTTGTCCATACCACCATATAGGAATAGAATGATGTATAGAGGTAGGGATATAACATATAATGGGAGAAATTCACATCTTAGTCGGCTAAGATTCAAGAGGTATATAGATGATAGTCAGCCCTCCACTAGTGGAATACAAACCGTTCCAAAGAAGGGGGTATCTATTAAAAAGAGTAAGTTGGCATTAAACTAAGTAGGCCCTCGCAGAATCGTTCCTCACTTCGGGGCCCTATTCCTAATCAATGGGGGAACATGATATTTGATGTGATAAGTAATATTGATCTTGATATTGATTACCTGGAACCAAGTAGGACAATTGAACCTCCTATTTTATATCAGTGTCCAATTATCAAAATTACTATAGCAGGGGTTGTAATAGATGCACTTGTTGATTCAGGCAGTCAGGTCTCTATTATATCCCATGACATGTATTTAAAAATTAGTGAAGTTAATCAGGATATTCCTATTTTGCCATTAAGGGTTATCCAAGTCATTTTAGCTAATGGGAAAAGGTCAAAATTATTTAATAAACAGGTATATCTTACCTTAGAAATTGGTTCAAACAGCTTTGAACACGTCTTTTTAATTATGCCCGGCTTAAATTCATGAAGCTATTATTGGATCTGACTTCATGATTCTTAACAATTGTATAGTCAATTATAATGATAGAACTTTTAAATGCCAGGAGGAAGTTTTTCCCTTCCCTGTTAATTTTATTGGTCAGACAAGTCAATTATTAACTGTACAGGAAACTTCAATTGATGTTAATATCAGAATTAAGTTGGAGGGTTCATGTATTACTGATACGCAATATTATGAACCATTATTCCAATTGTTGTTACAGTACAGACATATATTTTTCTAAAATACCTGGCATCGTGGAAGGATATGTTCACCGTATTAAATTAAAGGATAATGAACCCTTTCAGCAAAAGACTTATCCCATTCCATATCAATACCAGGCTGAGGTGGAGCAACAAATTCAAAGGATGATAGAATGGCAAATTATTAGGCCGTGTCCATCTCCTTATGTCAATCCCCTCGTGATAGTTAAAAAAAAAAGATGGTTCAGTTAGGGTATGCCTGGATGCATGACAATTAAACTGCCATACGATCCCGGAGCATGATATACCATCACCAGTACAGGAACTGTTGACTAAGTTTGAGGGGAGAGTCGTATTTTCCACATTTGACCTTACAGCCAGCATTGGCAAATCCCACTCCATAATTCCGATCAAAAGTACACCGCATTCCGGTATAAGGGCCAATCATATGTTTTTCAAAGGATGCCCTTTGGTTTAATAAATAGTGGGGCTGGTCTTATCAGATGCCTAAATATGGTCCTCTCAAAAGAACTTCGAGACATATTAGTCATGTATGTTGATGATATAGTCATTGCATCTGAGAATATGGTAGAGCATATGCATCATCTATCTCTTTTCTTAAAGGAATGTTCCAGATGTAATATCAAGATTAATTTAGAAAAATGTACATTAGCAGCCCATGAAATCACATTTTTAGGGCATTTAGTTTCTCAGGAGGGAATTAAACCCCATCCAGAAAAAATTATAGCAATTCAGAAATTTCCAGTTCCAAAGACCAGGAAACAGTTGAGGTCATTTTTGGGGCTGTGTAATTATTATCACAGATTTTATAGGAATTTTTCTGCTGATACAGTTCATTTATCAATTTTGTTGAAGAAAAATTAAAGATGGAGGTGGATCCAGGATCATGATTTAGAATTTCAGGCTATAAAGGACAATTTTCTTAAAACAGTAATTTTAGCTTACCCCAACTTTAACAGGGTTTTCTATTTACAGACCGATAGCAGTGGGTTTAGTCTCGGGGTTATTTTGTACCAATTAAGTGATAAGGGAAAGCCCAGGGTTTTGTATTTTCTAAGTAGACATCTTAGGGGGGCGGAATTAAATTATACTACTACAGAAAAAGAAGCTTTAGCTGTAGTATGAGGTTTCCAAAAATTAAGACAATTTTTATTGGGTTCAGAGGTTGTTGTACTTTCAGACCACTGTAGCTTAGAATTCTTAAATAGGAGCTACTTAAATAATGAGAGGTTAGTGAGATGGAGCCTTTATTTACAGCAATTTAATTACCAAATTATATACTGTCTGGGTAAGGATAACATTATTGCTGATACACTTAGCTGCCATCCTGTTGTTGTTCATTACCAGAATCCCAGTGCAGAAAATATTGTAGTTTGTGATGTATCCCCTACATTAGAAAGTGAAATAGTTCAGGATTATCAAAATTTGAAAATATTACAAAATCAAGAAGCCAGGCTTAAAAGAATTATAGATTTATTAGAGGACCCGGTTAGGTTAGCTAAAAATAATAATTTTACAATCAGAATTAGGGAAGGATATAAAATACATAATGATTTACTTATGAAGAAATTAAGAGAGGGGGATGAGACTTCATGGAGGGTCATAATTCCTAGTATTTTAATTAATAAGCTTATTTACTATGTCCACTGTAGTTATGGTCGTTATGGAATACAAAAGATTGAGCCCATCATTAGACAATTCTTTTGGTTCAATAAAATCCATGAAGCTATTACAAATAACTTAAGGGAATGTGACATATGTATCAGAACTAAATTTAGCAATAGATCCTATGTGGGTACTTTACAGCCTATTTTGCCTAATGAGCCTAATGAGTTATTAGCCATTGATTTCTATGGTCCTCTTCCACCCTTCAATAAGCAAAAATTTATTTTAGTCATGTATGACTTATTTACTAAATTTGTATCAGCATATGCAGTGCCAAAGGCAGATGCCAAAAGTGTAATTAAATGCCTGGAAAATTTTCAGATATCTTTAGTAGGAAAACCAGTTACAATTTTTTCGGATCATGCGACCGCCTTTATATCAGATACGTGGAAAAGATGGGGTCAGCGGAATAATGTCAAACAAATTATGTGTTCCATCAGAAACCCCCAGTCTAATCCATGTGAACGGATTATGAGGGAATTAGGGAGATTGTTTAGAGTTTATGTTAAGCAGGATCATAGACAATGGGTTCATAAATTACCACAGGTTGTATGTTATATCAATACTACCATTAATGAGTCTACCAAATTTTCTCCTATCAGACTCCATTATGGAATATCAGAACCTTTGCTTATTAAAACTCCATTGCCTGCTATTGTAGAAAATTTTGATTTAGGTAATGATCGAACCGTAGCTCGTGTTAATATGAGAAAGATGGGTGAAAAACGCACTCAACAATATAAGGCTGGTCCTCATCCATTTAAAATTAATGATTATGTCATGATTAGGACACCGCATGTCAGTGATCCCCAGAAAAATTTGTTTAGGAAATTCCTTGAGTTGTATGAAGGGCCTTATCAAATAATAAAACAGGTAGGAGAGAATGCTTTCCTAGTGTCCAAACCCGAAGGAACGAGAGGTACCTACAATGCCAGAAGTTTAATACCTTACCCCAAGAAAATTTAATTTTTGTAAAACTTAGTATACTTAGTTTATAGTGCAATTTAGAGACCATGCTTGTCAAACTTAGCCATTGATTGTTGATTTATAATAAAAGAGTGTATATGTTTAAATTATAATTGTTGTTATTTTTATATTATTTTTTTTTCTCTAACGGGGGGAAAATTGTACCTAACTGAAGTTTCACTTAGTTCCAAAAGGAGCCAAAGGTTATCTTAGCTTAACCTTTTGGTTTGAAATTGTCTGATTTTAAAAAAAATAATAATGATAAAAATGAAAATTAAATTAGTTAATGACTAAAATAGGATAATCTTGTATTGATTGTAATCATTATTGTATTATGGAATTATGTCTAAGTATTTGAAAAAAGATATATGAGTTAGGTTGGTAAGAGATGCTAAATAATAATTTGAATTTTAAAAAAAGAAAGGTATCAGAAATAGTTGTCAGTTTGTAAGTAATATTAAATGTATTAAATACTGTGTAATTCATTTTAATGTCTAAATTATAATAATTAGATATTATAAATAAGTAGGAATAAATAATTAAGTAATAAAGTTTAAAAAATAATCTGTAAGTTTTCATTAAAACAATAGTAAGTATTTATTAGATGCAATTTAGTTAGGATTCCACGTATAAAACATTATTTTGAATTAAATATTCATTAACATTTTATTGTTGTAGTTTTAAAAATAACTTTTAAACAATTAACTTGCATTTGTATGTGAGAATGTGCATACATAGACATGGAAAAATAAAAAAAATAATTTAATTCCAATATTATTTAAAATAAGTAAATAAAACAAATGTGTGGATAAAATTATTTCAATGAAATATTTATGGGTTTAATAAAGGGTATAACTTTAAATTTTATATTTATTACTATTGGGTTGGATAAAATATCATTTAAAAAAAATTTATTGTATAATATTTGTTATAATAAAATTTTGACTTTGCAGCTGAAGGTCACGTGGTATGGGAAGATTATATTGATTACGTCAGTAGATTGATTTTACAGCTGGTTTGTTGGAATATTAAAATTTAATAAAAAATAGTTTTTATTGGTTTTTAAATAAATTATAGGGGGGTGAAAAATTGTGAGATAAAACGGAAGATCTAAGGGGTTATTCAAGGGCTGATCTTATTTTAATTCAACTGAGGCTGAATCTTAAAAGTTTTTTAATAAAAAGTAATTTTTTAAAACTTTATATTTTCTAAAAAAAAATAAAAGTATGTATTTAAAACCATTATTTTAAATCGTCTTGTAACATGAAGGCTGAAGCTAAAAAAAAGGTAATCCGTTTTCTGACAATTTTTCATTCCAGTTGAGGCATTAAAATTTACTGTAAAATGTTTGCAAAAAAAAAAATACAGCGTCTCATATTTCATTTATTTTTTTATCTATTCATTTTGCTTTATTTAGAAGTAAAACTTAAATTATTAAGTATTGTTATGGCTAAAGACTTTATTGCACTAAACTATAGTATATCTCCTATCAAATTAAAAATACACGTGAAGAAGAAATTAAAAAAAAAAAAAGACATTCAAACATTTTAAAATATTAAAATGGAAATGCGTTAGCGTCTTTATAAATTAGAAGTGACATTAAATTTAATACTTTATTACTTAATAGATGATATATACATTTAAATATGCTCTTAACAGAATAATGTTTCTGTGGACAATATGTATTTTAAAATACTAATTCTCGTTTATGCCAGTAGTATGAAAAGAATTTGTTTGGAAGTAAAACTTTAAAAGAATTTAAAAATATTATTAATGAACTTGTCTCTATCAAATGCATAATGTTTTGTTATAGTTGCCAGTACTTATAAGTAACTTTATGACCGTTGATCTTAGCACATAAACCAAGGAGCGTCCTTAATTATAAACAAAGTCTACTCTTATGTTTTAAAAATAAATAAAAGGAAATTTGTTTAAAAAAAAAAGAAATACATTTTTAAATATTAAGAAACGTTTTAAAAAAAAAGAGCTCTATTTAAAAAAAAAATGCATTTATCTAAAGAAGAACAGTGAAAGTTAACTAAAAATATATATTATAATTATTCTGCGTTTGAACCTAGGATTATAAATATAAAAACATGTACTCAGCTGAAGAATTTATTGTTTTCAATGCCGGCTTATTTTACTTATACTTATGCTTATTATACTTATGCTACTCAGTTGAATAATTTATTTTCCAGTGCCAACTTATGTTTATGCTTACGATGTTTTATTATTTTAATATTTAAAATTATCTTTAAAGATAAAAGAAAGTGAACGTGTTTATATAAAGAACTACTGAACATTTTCATTTGGAAATGATTGCCATGTATATAAATGTATTAGTTGAAGCTTCGAATTTAAATAGATATCTAAACCTGGATAAATTGTCTACACATTATGAAATGGAAAAATCATCACGGAGCCGAAATATGAACTTAAATTAATGTATTATTATTTTTTTTATGGTCTGTTTTATTGGTTTAAAAAAAAAAAGAATGAAACCATAAAAATATTTATGCTATTAAATTTTTATGTAACACTTTTTGCATAAATATACAGGTAAACTAGGGTTATAATTTTAAAACGAAATAGGTTTATTTGAATGAGCAAATGTTTCTTGCCATTCTTAAGTAGATTTAGTTTATTTATCAAGCATTACACTAGCTAGTTTCTATTTAATAATTTTATTATAGAGATTTAAATATCACAGTCTTATTTTCATATAAATGGGATGTTTTACTCAATTTTTATTTTAAATTTACTAAAGAAGTTTATCAGAGAATATCCATTCATTTGTTTTATGAATGTTATATTAAGAATAATTACAAATATTTTATATTCATCGAGAAGTAAATATTCTTGCATTTAATTTACAATTTTAAAAGTCCACTAGTTACTATATTTTTAGCATTTAATATTTTGTTATGTGTGCATTGTGCCTTGCCTAGAATTTTATATGCATTTAAGTTTAAAGTATTTTCTACAGTAGTCAGTTGACACATAGTTTGCTTTGTTGGTTCGAACATTGGATATACGTTTTGTATTTTATAAATTTCTTGGAAATAACTTAGTTAGTTTAAGTGAAGTATATATCTTGCTATTAGTTAGAATTTGTTAGCCTCAAAAATTAGGCTATTAGTTAGAATTTCTTTGAATATGCCTTATGGAGTAGAGAATATCCTCCATCCTTATTGTATTGTATTTCCATGATTTGATAGTGCTTGTCCCCAAAAAGAGGGTATTGTATTGTATTTTTCAGTGATGATGATCACATTTATAAGCATTGGAAATCCCATGAGAGGATTGTGCTTTTCTGGTGGGTGTTCCTGTTCCCAGATGTACTGAAGATGAATTCCAGACACCGTCATTTTGCCCAGAAGTTAGGTATTTTTGGAAGCCACCATATTCTTTTCCAGCTCTGAGGAGCCTAGTATCTTTATATTTTTGCCTATCATTCATGATGACTTAATGCTAATTCCACCACAGTAGGTGATGTTGCATTTGTTTTAGATTTGTGATGACAAGATATGCTTGTTTGAGGAAATGTATTTCTTCAGGTAGTTGTAGCTAATTTATGGCTCATAGGTATATCAATGTTTGAATTGTGTTGCTATGATAGTTTTATCACACACAAGCTAACCAACAATAAGTTATATTTATTTTAAAGTATATTAAATATGCATATGGTATAAGTGGCAATTCACACATAATAATTTAATATTTTCATCCAGAATTTCGCCGCTGGATTTGTAAGTCTGTTACATCATTATCTTTAAAACATTGAGGGAATAATTTTATGTGGACTAGATTTATTTAAGAAAAAGTATAACTGATCTCTGATGAATGATTGTCCCATACACTTAATTTAGTTTAATTTTAGTATTAGCTTAATCTGATATAAAGATATATCTAGCTGGGATATTAGTTATATCCGTGAAACTAGTGATGATATTTTTAAAAAGTATTGTTGAATATGCTTACTCCAACTTAGCGTTTGTTAAGTTGAGGAGTATAAAATTAAGCTTAGGGTTTTCAATATAAACATAGTTCTGTGTGTTATTCTGATTAGTAGATGACACAATAATGTTATTAATTAGTCCAAATAATTATATAAAATCTTAGTGCGGTATTGCCACTGTTTGTATTCCACTATATTTATAAGCATTTCTTCTCATTATTAATAAATTAAATTATTATTATTTCAAAAGTTTTATTTGTTTGTTTTACTTTTATATGAAAATATATTATTGTCTTGGGTTCCAAGTTCACAAAATCTTAAAATTTTAAAGTTAATGAATCTTCAATTCAGAAATTTACAAGTATATTCTAAGTTAATGAAATATAGTTGATATTGTCTTGAAAATTAAAAAAAAAACTATGTTAAAGTAAATGATTCTCACATTGAATCATAAATACAGATAATTGCACTATAGCAGATACATAATTAAATATTTAGTTAAAAGTTTTTTTTTTTTTTTTAAATTATCAGTATATCTTTCAGATTAAAGATTATGCAATATCAGATTAACAATATTAGTACTTTAGAAGAATATTTTAATTAATATTTATTTAAAAGCTGCATCTTGTCTTATATTTACTGTACATCATCTATCATCATCTTAAATCTTATATATTTAAAGAATTCTAATCCATTTGCATTTGAGGTCTTTAGTGGTTGTCTATGAGTATGGAAAGGCATTAAAAGTACCCTTGCTCTTTTCTTTGCTCAAGTAATATCTTAGATAATAGGCCATTATTAGTTTAAATTTAAATTGATTCATTAAGTTTTGTGAATTAATATTTGTTTTGTTTATTATTTTAGATTGAACATATTATAATTATTTTATGGTCAGCTAAGATGTCACGTATTTATTTATTAATCACAGTAATTCTTTGTTAGGCAACTTAATAATTTTATACAAAAGTTTTAGTTTTAAAATCCCTGAGGTTATTTACTCTTGTTGTTTTAGTAAATATAATTCTGTAAGATATTTTAAAGCAAAGCATCATTAATCTTATTCAGAGAGTGTATGATCTATTGGTAGAACTAATATGGTAAGCATTAATTAGTGATTTAGATAATCTTTTGTATGGTTTATTAAAATATCAATAAGCTGTAGTAGATATAGTTCATCAATATTGGATTTGACCTTTATTTGATTATACATCTCTGGATCATCATCTCTTTTCTTTAAATTTATTGTAACCCCACTGAGCCGAGTCGTTTAGAGTCTCTCATTTATATTTTATTTTATTTCATTTCAATTTTATTCCATTTCTTTTCATGTCATTTCATTTCTCTCTCCTTTATTCTATCTTCTTCTTATATCTCTCTCATATCTTTCTATCATCCCAGCCCTTTAAAACATTCGTTAAGAATATCTTTTCCATCATCTCATTTCATTTCTCTCTCCTTTATTCTATCTTCTTCTTATATTTCTTTTCATGTCATTTCTCATATCTTTCTATCATCTCAGCCCTTTAAAACATTCATTAAGAGTTTCTTCTATCATCTCATTTCATTTCTCTTTCTCCTTTATTCCATCTTCTTCTTATACCTCTCTTTCATATCTTTCCCATCATCTTATTTCTTCTCTCTCTCCATTATATATATCATTTCCATCACTTTTCTTCATTTCTTTTCCCTCTCAATTCTTTTCTTTTCCATCATTTATTTTTATCATTATCATTAC
Organism: Epiperipatus broadwayi; assembly: GCA_028023455.1. NCBI lineage: Eukaryota > Metazoa > Onychophora > Udeonychophora > Euonychophora > Peripatidae > Epiperipatus > Epiperipatus broadwayi. The sequence goes on from JAQFVV010000047.1 coordinate 250,992, forward strand.
CTCCATTTCATTATTAATTCTTATCTCTTTCTTTTTTCCCCCCTCTCCCATTTTACTATTAGCCTTATTATATTTCTCTTTTTCTTTCTTTTCACACCCCTCTCTTCATTTCATTATTAGCATTCTTTTCCTTCTTTTCTTTTCTCTCTTTCATTATCTCTTATTCTATCAGGTTACAATTGGCCTCTCTCATTTCATTTTCATCATTTATCTTTATCATTATCTCTCTTTTATTCTATTTTCTTCTTATCTCTCCATTTCTCTTAATTTTATTAGGTTACAATATATATATATGTAAATGTAAAATGTTTATATAAGAGGTTAGCAAACCAAATGTGTTTGTCATAACTGTCCTACTATCTATTGCAGGAATGAAGCTTTGAATCGATATATTGCCTAAATATCTAGCTTGCTATCAACACCAAAAGAAGAAATTTCAGACTGCCATAACATTACACCAAAAATGACTTGTGAAATCCAAAAAATAAAATTATGGTCATATAAAGAAATAACAACAACAAAAAAAAAATCTGTGATAAGACTGTGAATACTTATTAAATAAATAATTAATTAATTATAAAGGTCTTTCCATTGTTTTTCTTACAAAAAATGAATGAACTTAAAATGAACTGAGAAACTTGCTAATGAGTTATATATTTTATTTTACTAATATTTTAATTAATATGTATGATTATTAGTTTATATAAATATATGTTTGATATAAAAATACTTTATGAAATGAGGCATGAAAATGAAGTAGTTATATAGTATATTTTATTGTTTTTTGTCTTTTATTAAATACTATGTTATATAAAAATCAAAGAAACAATCTCAGCAATTTTTTTATTGTTTGTAAGTTAAGGTGTAATAATGTATTTTTATTTTTTTTACCTATCTGAATACAGGCAGCAAATTATTGCTAGAGAATATCAATTTAAAAAAAATCATAGTTAATCATTGCTAAAACAATGTTTTAGTAAACTATTTTAATAATTTGTATTAGTCATTCATTAGACTAGAGATTATCCAATAATAAATAATATTTCTGTAGTATAATTTTCATACATCACTTTACCTTGCGTGAAAATGGTGTGTGAAAATTACATTATAGCAACATTATTTGTTAATAAACTAGTTTGTTAACATTGACACCTGAAAATAAAAAATTCCTTTAGACTGCTGGATTAAACCCAGTTAATAATAATTTTTGTTTTAATATTAAGATTTATAATCAAAACCCAGAGTTTTGGATAACCAGGAAATGTAGTTGTGGTTGGTTTCCAAATGCTTCACTAATTAATTATTTGTTTGAGGCCACAATTTAATTATCTTAAAAAAAAAAAACAAATAATAAGGTAAATATATATGTATAATTGATTACACACATATAAAATCCTGTATTACCAGTACAAACAAAGATTATATGGTTCAATAGGTAAAATAATAATTGAGAAATTATATATTTTATGGAATTTCGTTAATTGCAGATATCTTCGACATCTTGGCAAAACAGTTTTTTTTTTCCAGAAGACTAAGAACTATAGTAATCTTAATACATTTGGTATCTATTAACTGCTCATTCTTATAGAAGTTATTTAGGACTAAAAAAAGATATTAATGCAGTTGAATGCAGATTGAATGAAAGAGTTGAAAAGTATATGTTAACAAGCATCATATGACTTTCTCTGCTTACATTCGACATATTCTTTAAAAGCAGATACTCATTGTTTATTCTATTCCAGAATCATCTATTGAAAGCTTGAATAAAACCATGTTATGTATGGACAGCATCTATTTTTTTCAGGAATTCCCATAATTTTAGTAAAGATAATTCCATACATTTATTTAAAAATGCCAATTCACATGCAAATAGCAAATACAACCCTAAGCAAATGAAAATGAGACATCAATCAGGTATATGCTATAAAAACCAAAAATATTGTGAGGAAAGTTTTATATGGATGACATACAGAGCAATATAGAATAATTTGGAAAAGAACTGTAAATCAAGAAGTCCAGAATGAGATTAAATAAATGGCAAACAAATTGTGAGAGGAAGTTTTGATAAAGATATCTTCGAATTATTGCTCGCGAGTAACAAGCACACAAGGTATACCCAGCACGCAACTAACACTTTATTTTTCGAAATAGTAATCTATAAACCGAAATATAATTTATATTACTTTAAAATTTATTGAAAATATTAATTGAAAGTGTAAAAAAAAAAGGTTTACAAACAATAATCTTTAAAATAATACATTTTTGAACATATACTCAGGAAAAAAATAGTTTTTTTTTTTTTTTTATAAAAAAAACAGACCAAACTCACGTTTTGTTTTATTTACAAAAAAAAACACTTTTAGAGTAAATAATTAAAAAACAAATGCACAAAGTCACACTTTAAAAATACATCGATTCATGCAATGGTGAAATAGAATGTAAAATTATTACGTTTACGATATTTAAATAGTTATGACTTTATAAATTATTCACCCCTGTACATTATAGGCCCTGAATGTTTTAAGTATTATGTTCATAAACGTTAGCAATGAGGCGTTTAGAGGTTGCTTTTTGTGTAACGTGGAGAAACAGGCCGCGTAGTGGGCTAGAATCTTGGTAGTTTCTGATAGGCACAAAGCTAGATGTGTTTACGGCAATCAGCGCCACCTAGGTTCTTGGTAGCAGAGAGCAAGCTGCAGCAGCTTGTGAAGATTCCGTGACGATGGTGAAAGCGCATCTATCGGAGAAAATCTGCTTTTGAGCCCCTCCTGTTCTGTGAAAACAAGAAAAGCTAGGGAAGAATCAAACCCACCCATTACAATGATAAAATATAGTTAATCAAAGTTCATAAAGCAAAATGAAATAAAAGTCAGGTCAAATCTAAAAAAATTAAACTTTTCAGAAATATACCGTTTTAGCAGCCTTAACTTACAGCTAACAGTCCCATTGATTTTTTTTGAGGGCGATGTATTCTATGATTACGTAACGAAATAGCACTCCCATTGCATTGCGATAGTATTTGTCAGATAAGCGCTCTTGAACTCTCGCTATGGTCTGATTTGATGGTGGCCGTATTTGAAAGAGACGAAACTGCAAAAATTCATTGTCGGAAGTTTTTTAGAAAGCGTAGTGGAATTAGTATTCCATATTAAGAATTGTCATGTCATCATACATGCTTCCCTACACTTTTGAATTGCAAACAGACGGCCCGTGAATCAGTATATTGATGTGAATTGAGCGAAAAAGAGCGCCATCAGATAATAGGGTTCAGTATTCAGAAAGTCTAAATAATCCTAAACATCTTATAATGCTAACCATCATGTCTAAATAATTTAATTCATTGGATATGCTCCACAAGTGTCCCTGTAAGTTTTGGCACAAAAATATAGTGGAGAATTTTAAGACTAAAGATACCTAAATAAAACTCAACAGAATACCTTCACTATTTAAACATGAAATAACCTTTCAAGTAACTAACCATGTGATCATTTTTGTTTTAATAATCCATAAGTTTTTTTTTGACAAATAAAAGCAAATAATGACAACATAAAAAGGGTTAGAAACAACTTAAAAGATGCTATTAAGAAGCCTTTTATACATCACACCTCTACTTAATACTAATGTTATGTGGCCTTTAATAATGAAAATCACAAGCCTACTAAAGAAATATGAAAAAAAAAATTGTTAGAACTTAAAGAAGAATTATAAAATGACTATGTTTATTATTTTTATTATTCAAAGTCTTGATATAACTATATAAAGAAAAATGATTTGCAAAAAGTTTTATCACTAAATTTGTTCATAATATTTCAATTTTGAACCTTACCTGCATATGTAAATGATACCAATTTACTTCGTTCAAGAGGAGGAGCCCATTTAGACCACATACTATGCATCGCTGGGAAAGTCATCCCCTAAAGTATATTAAAAACCAATCATATATATGTAATTTTTTTTTTAAAAAAAATATGTATAATAATCAACTATTAGACTTATGAGTATAGAATTCAAAGTACTACTTGGCTTTCTATTTAGCTAGCAATAAACCTAAGATTCTCTTTTATGTTGCATAGATACTAAAAAATAAATTCTGAAACACAAGGATTTAAAACTAAAGCCTTTGGCTTCAGAGAAACTTCACTGCCAACTTTTTCACATCATCAATACTTCAGAAACAAGCAGAATCTGTTTATAGAAGATACAAATGATATTCATGTGTTTGCTTGTTCATAATAAAAAATTGTATTAATAAAAAATTGTATATTTATTAAAACATGTTATAGCCATTTCACAGCAATAACTATCACAACTGTATTTCTAATGTGGTACTCAGATAATATTACAATTTAACTTTGAGATTAATGCACTTACATATATGGAACTAGTGTTCCTCTACAACAAAACATAAACAATAATTAAAATTAATATAATCTATTCAAGCCATATATCCCATTTCAGATCTTCAGTACTGCAAATAAGCTTTTCTTATGCTGGATTAGATCTCATCTATTTTCCAGCTTGTCTTTTCAATCTTCTTTTGAGTTACTTCTAGTGATTGATCTGCTAATGCAATACTTCTATTCATGTGTTTGTTTATTTATTGTTTTTGTAGAGTAATTAAAGTCTGTTTTTATACATCACAACAAAATAATCATTTGATCTGGTTATAACGTTAAGCTGTTTTTAATTTACAACTGAATCTCTTAGTTTACTTTAGGTTCAATTAAATTACATCTAAACAGAGCAAAACTCTCCATACAGTATTGCCACCTGTGCTAAACAGAGTAATCAATGGATGCCAGAAGGCTTGTGCATAAAATCCCTATCTAATGCCTACTCATCCAATATCCCCAGACTAGTTTCTGGCTTGTGGCCTTTGTCAGTGATGAGCTTTGGATCTGAGAGCACTGCAAGATCTAGATGCAGTGCTCTCAGATCCAAAGCTCATCACTGACAAAGGCCACAAGCCAGAAACTAGTCTGGGGATATTGGATGAGTAGGCATTAGATAGGGATTTTATGCACAAGCGTTCTCGCGTCCATTGATTACTCTGTTTAGCACAGGTGGCAATACTTATGGAGAGTTTTGCTCTGTTTATCAACAATTAATGTGCTAGTATAGGAAATGTGATCATGTGATGCTTAATGGTTTAAATTAAATCTAATTGTCTCTTATTAAAAATATAAATCATAATCTACATTGAAATGTTTTTCATAGTGCTAATCTAATTTAAGCACAAGTCATCTCCCAGATCTAGCAAATATAAATATGTATGTCTGTAATAAAAACAAATAATAATTATCATAATCAAAATTAAAAGTACAAAACAGAATGATTGAATCTTTAAACATGAAGAAAAAGTTAGATTTAAGACAAGATTGATCCTTATAACTATAAGTGCTTATAAATAAGACAGAATTAAACATTTAAAAATAGAAATAAAATTTACTGAAAGTTTCAAAAAAGAATGTAGAACAGATTGCATACCAAATCTTTAAGTTTTGATGTAATGTGACTTTGTACAATAATAATAATTGTTGTAAAAATGTGTGTGCATGCTTTCACATCCTGACACTCAAAATCTACAGCCACACAATAAATCTATAATTAAAGCAAAAATGTTTAAATCCTAAAATTGTTAGTACAAACAAGAGTAAATTTTTAATTTTAAAAATCATAATGGAATAATTGAAAATAAAATATTCAAAAACTAAAAATGTTCTTCGGCTATTATTTATTATCAAACAATTTTCTTCATTTATTTTAAAGTCATATTTTTCAAATTGACATTTACTCAGTATAAAAGATTAACATTATTGGTGAAGAAAAAAAAATTTACAATAGGTTTTCAAGAGAGTAGAAAATCTAATTTAAAATTATAATAGTTTTAAATTTCTCAAATGTATATGATACTGAATATTTCATTTATAAAATGGCAATAGCAATGCATATTAGTTACATTATGATTATTGGCTAAATTAAAGTCTTTTCTTTCTACATGGTAGATCTCTATATCTCTTCCAAATATTAAGATTCTAAGGAAAGTAACTTATGAAAACCTTATAGTGAATAAAATTGGATTCCATTACAATGATTTGCATGAATAGTGATAATAAATTTTATATATTTTACCATATATCATACTGTAAACAATGCATTTTTTAAATAAAAAATCACTTTGCAAAATTAAAGTCAAGGAAGCTTACAAAGTGATTAAACAACCCTATTTAATTTAGTTACATTAAATTGCAGGACAAAGTTTAATCAAAATTTTCAGAGGATGCTATTAATAGAAAATTCATACTGTTACATATTTTATTATACTATCATAATATTCCCTTCAAAAATGTGCGTCTATACATATCCTTTAGACAAAGCTAATAATGTAATATGTTTAAAATTTGATAAAGAAGAGCTTCTGTAAGTAATTTTCTTTAAAGTAAAATGAGAAAAGAAGAGAGATTAATGCTTGTTGCCAATCTAAAAATTTTTAATTAAAATGTATTTTACATCCATGGACATGGTTAATGTGCTACGTGTATATGTTATATATTACTTGCAATGATCAAATATCGTGTCCATCTATTAATGGAGAAAATATATTTCAGATAAATAAATTTTATTACATCCCATGATTTAGTGCAGTGGTAAAATGTTAGACTATGAACCATAAGATTCTCAAATTAATTCTAATTCTGGTATTTCAGATGCTCAAACTTCTTATGAACTAAAAGAGTAGCAAACTTTTCATACAGTAGCACCACCCAGTGTATGCCTTACTAATCAATGGATGCAAAAAGGTTTGTGCTTAAAATCCCTATATAATGCTTCTTCATTTAATATCCCCAGAGTAGTTTCTAGATTGTGGTTTAATTAGTGAGGAGCCTTGTATCTGAGAGCACTGCAACTAGATCCTAAAATATAATGCAACCCTCCAGCAGCCACCTTTTACCTATTTAGGTAACTATAAAGCTATAAACCGAAGATTAAAAATACGTTTTCAATCCAAGATTCTTGCATCTATTGATTACTAAGACTTGCATTATATGGCACTACTGTATGGAGAGTTTGCTACTGTTTTAACAGCTTGTGTAAGCATAGGAAATGCTGATCATGTGATTTTTTTTTTTTTATGAATTACTGAGTATCATTCAATTTTTTTATTTTATTTTATTTTATTATATAATAGAAGCTAAAATATGACTTCTAAAATTAATTTAACATGATGAATATTCGACACAAATAGAAATATACTTTGCCAAAGTTATAATTTTTTTTGTAAATATTGATTTATTCCTCAATGATGCATACTAAGCAAAAAATAATAAGTTATCCATGCAGAATTAGTTATAATTTCAAGCTTTGTCAAATGCCTTAAATTTAAATAGGATAATTACAATCCACCTAATTAAGAATATATCTCAATAATACAGAATATATGTGTATGATGATTGAATCCTCTATTAACAATTAATCCTATTAATTATACATTAAATTGTTTAAACTGCTAAGCTAATATTGAAAAATGAAATATCAAATAAAGTTATATTTAATGATGTTGCTACCAGTGACAAATAATTTCGTGAGAAAGAGCTGCAGCTGTGCATGCATGTGCAAAATATCAATAAGCCCCATGCAATGATAAAAAAAGATATTTTCATGGAAGATACATAATAGGTTTGACTAAATTTGTACAACTTGGTCCTTTTTAAGTATATGTAATTTAAATGTTACAAAAAGACATGGGGTAGTATACATGATATCAAAATTTATAAATATCACAAATCATATAGAAAGGATGAATGTATCAAGTAATCATAAACATAATCAAAATACAGAATGCTTGGCATTATGCAAAGAATCGATTGTAAAATTCTAATCTTAATTTATCTCATTTGTATCATGAACACCAGTATATAAATTCATGCATTATATCTATTATCTAGATACTATTAGCTTTGATAACAATTCATATGATTTTTTTTAACAGATAGAAATTAACTATACTGAACCAGATTAAAGAAATCTCATTGCATTAAAGACAGTGTAATATTAGGTTTTAAATCAATTAAATATCCATACGTAAGATTTATCAATCAGTCAATAGATAATGTAAATTGAATGACCATGCCAAAATATTACATTATGGTAATAAATTTTTTATGTTTGTGTGTGCGGAGGGGGGATTTTATAATATTGTGCTTACTTATCATAAAGTTCAGTATTTTCTACATATGCTATATCATTAATAAAATTATAATACCGTCATGAAATTATGTAAATTAAATAATCCGTAAGTACTTCATGTAAATAAATTGTATCAAATGACTAGTTACACTAGAATACAAAAAAAACAAAACAAATAAAATGTTACATAAATCCAGGAAGATGCAAGATGTATATAAATTATGACAGAGTCAAACCAGGAAATTTTTTAACTTCTAACTTAAGCTGGAATTGTCATATGAGCAACAATGATAGTTGAAGATACTAATGTGTGTGAAATGAAAGTTAAAATAAATGATGATGACAAAGCGTTTACATAAAATGAAGGAAGATGCCATTCTTTATTTGATATTTTAATTAATATAGTTGTTATATTCTTATAAATCAAATCTTATCCTCTAATAGCAATTTCTTCTCATCTCACTAGTGTAAATTTTTAGTAATTAATAGATACCAAATGGTAGTGCTTAATAAATCTTATAAAGCGCTGTTCCATCCAAATATCCCTAGAATAGTTTCTAACTTATAGCTTTTATTAGTGAGGGGCCTTTGGATTTTTGAACAATGCATTTGAACATTTTGGATCTAATGTACTGTTCCTCTAACAGTCACTTTCACTTTTTGTTATAGCTATCCACGCAAATTAAGAAACCTATAATTTTTTTCAATTCAAGTCAATTTACTTGCATAACTATACAGAAATGAAACAAGTTCAGTTTCTATATATTATGATGAGCTCTGTTTTTTTAATAACCTTAGACACCTTTATTCATTGACCAGGATTGTGTTAGACCAATAAAACCTCGTGATCTGCGCTTACACTTTTTGCTATACAAAAAAAAAAAAATAACAATTTCTTCCAATCTTGACAAAGTTTATGCCATCTAGTGTTAGCTTCTGATGATTAATAAGGCTTATACTAAATGGCATAAATGTAGTAAGATTGGAAGAAAATGCTATTAGATAGCAAAAACGTGTAAGCAAAGGTCATAATGATATCTTCTTGATTAGGTGGTGTCTTATTGGTCAAATCTTACCACATGAGGTTGACATATGTATTCAAAACATATGCAAATTATGATTATACTAATGACAAATTCAATCCAGAATAGTTGATCCTGATCTATAAGAGAATGTCTCCATGCAAATACAGCAGGAAATTGTGAAATGGGACAGCAAACATAATTTAGAATATACCAGTAACTCAATCCCCAAGCTAAGTTTTAAATGATGGTGCCAAATATGAATAATTTATGTCTATTCTATAACACTTCGTACATATACATATTCTTACATACCACATATATAGAGTAAAGTAGAATTTATACATGGATTTTATTTAGAAAATCCATATACAGAAAGATCTGATAGAATTTATTGTCAGAAACTTACAGTTCCGATCTTAAACGCATCTGATTGCATTCAATAAATAATGTGCAACATGAGTAATTTCAGTTTGGTGAAGTGAACTGACATTAGTAATGTCAATAACTGACTACTCTCAAATGGATCTCAGATTTACAGACAATTCTTATAATATGATTTAAATAACATCGGATTCATTGACCAGGTTACATTACTAGCCTATTATTGCCATTGACTATTGTTGGATTCTGAATCCAATTCCAAAAAGTTCATAAGTTGGATGAGTCCATTAAAGAAGACAAGCTTTAGATGAATTGGACTTAATGGAGTCATTTTAACAAACTTACGAAGAACGCTTTCTCTCATATAAATACTCATCTACTGAACAAAAAATCCACTTTTATCTGACTTCCATGCTCATATATGATATGTGAAGTGGTGAAACTTTATATTAATGACGATCTTCATAACTTATCAATGAAACCAACTCACAGCTTCAAAAAAAAATGAAGATGTAAATTTCAAAACATTTAATAACTGCATAAATAAACAATACTTGTTAAATATGAAGTACTGAAAATCTATTCTATATATACAGAATGATAAGATGAAATGGAAGTAGTAACAAAGTTCACTAAAAATCCTGGATGTAAATTGTTACTAAGAAAGTAAAATGGCCACCCTTATAAGAAAAAAGAAACTACTGTTAAAAATCTGGCAGAAAAGAGTATCTGTAATAAAAAATACAGTATTCTGAAAAAGTATTAATATTTATTTAACAATAAATTTGCTTTGGTGCAATTAAATATATATTAAAGAAAAAAAGTTGCATTTTATGAAATGGTTATGGATTTATTTAATGAGGTAAAAATAGAATTCGTATTTCTCCTCACAGACACAATATTTTATTATAAACATTTTTGACAAAAAAAGATTTTAAAATATATGACTTCAGAATTAAGTGTGAATAAAATAAAACTTTTGAACAGAAGCAAGCTATCTGTAATAAAAAGCTATTAATAATTATTTATTTAACAGTAAATTTGCTCTGATTCAATTCATAAAAGAATAAAATATATTGTGTGCATGTTAAATATATGTTAATTAAAAAAAAAAATAATAAAATCATAATCAACATTTTATTTATTTTTTTGTCACTGGAAAAAAATGAATGACTAAAATTTAGTCATAGGAGGCAGAGCCTCCTAGTATATAAAAATATTTATAGAAAATAAATTCCAAATATACAAACCATAACAATAATTCATGAGACACATTTACTAGAATCACTTTAACACTAAGCAAAGAAGACACTCTTTCATGTATTAAATAAAATCAAATTCTCTTGAATGTTGTTCAATGAAAATAATCTTATGCTTGCATTTCATATAAGTTCTTTGATTGCAGATAAAAGTGGATTCACTTTTGTTTGTTTAATGGTTTGGCATTGTCACTGCAAGACAGCCTGTTATTTATCACAATAAGAACAGTTCTGAAAATATTAATTAATATTTTATGAATAAATTTATAATATTTAAATACCTTTCTCAAGGTTACTAAAACTGAAACATAATGACTCTGCCTGGGAAATATCAAGAAATGCCAAATTTTCTTCCTTGCAGAATTTATCTGCAACAAATATAATATTCACACATTTATTATTATCTAAATTCAATTCTTTAATGCAAACTAAATCAGATTCCCTTTTGTTTGCTTAGCAGTTTGAATATTAATACAATGAGACTTAGCTTGCTATATATATGCAATTAATGAAGTATACCACTTCCCCCTCAGGCTGTGAATAAATAATATTCTGTTGCCAAAATCTCGAGAATAAAATGAACCCACTTATTCTTTAAGCTTTCAATGTTTATAAGTATAATCTTGCCAACATTGATGGAAATTCAAATTAAACTCAATATAACACATAAATGATGACATGGCATTAATAATTATTAAACTAATAATCAATTATACAAAGGTGGAGACTGAATCTCACATTTAATAATCTTGTTCTAATAATAAAACAGAAGTTAATACTTTATAGTCTGAAGGAAGAATGGTTTACTACATTGATTACGTATATACTGATCTACATTAATTTAATGTTCATATTATATATATATAAATTGTTCATAACACTCACATGTATTGCAATTAATAAAGTGTGATGTATTTTAAAATGCATTACTTCTATAACAAAAATTAGTTTAGTTATTTAAATTAAATTCAATACAAATGCTTAAAAAAAAAATATTTATTCTTAAGAACTTGGCAAAACCAACTATGATAAAGATATAACTCCATATTTCTTTTTCTTTTAAACATGGAACATTCCAAATAATAATAATAATGATAACAATCTGTCATTTTACTTACACTTTGAAAAAAAAGGAATCATTATAAAACATTAAATGGCTCTTTATTAGGTCAGAAATTCATAAGAAGTTCAAGAACCAGAAGTACCATGACTGAATTTGATCTGTGGACCATAAAGCCTCCAAAGTTTGACACTCTACCACTGAACTAAACACTACTGGGCATTATAACACATTTAAAATACTAGATAAATAATTTCACAATCAAAAAAATCTATTTTTATTACCGTCTACCAAAAATAAAAATTTGTAGACACAAATCAATGAAAAAAATAATTTATCTCATTTAATAAAAAATAAAATACAGAAATTTAAGTTTCATAATGTGTTGATGGTATACCTTCCAAATATCCTCATACTGTTTCCAGTTTTGTTTTGAAAGACGTGTTTGGAACGATTTACTTTTCAAAATGTAATGCAAAATGTAGCACAAACATTAAACTGATAGAAAAAAGCCAGATATTTATTTAAAAATGGTCATAATGAAAGATTTAAATATTTTTAACCATGTAGTCATTCATGATTTAAATAACAATTTATTGTCAAATACTGAAAAAATTAGGAAAGATGTGAAACAATTTTTAATCATTTTTAATGATTTTGTTTATAAGCTAACAGTTGATTTCATTTTTTCAGTGTTATACAAAATTTATTAAGACTGAAATAACAAGCAGAAAATAATAATGAACAACTTGGAAAAATAAAAAAAATAGGAGAGAAAAAATTATTTTCAGAATCTGACAATATATATATATTCATTTAATCAATTATTTATAATACAGACCTCACCAATGCCTTCAAGAACACGTATGCCTATAAGAAATCCAGGCCCCATATTGGCTGCTAGGGGTGTAAATAATGTCAACACTGCAGTCCAACATACACCTAATCCAAAAACTAATTTGCCACCGAGTTTTTCCGAAACCCATCCTCCAGGAATTTGAGTGAAAATATATCCATAGAAAAATGAAGCAAGAATAATCCCTTGCAGTGTGCTGTCCCACACAAACGGACCATCCTGAAAAAGAAAATAATCTTTAGCAAAATTTTAAATATATATATAGTATATATAAATGTAATAAATTATGTAGTTAATATATTACAAGGCTGTATCTTATGATATTATTATAAATAGGAACATTTAAGCCTTAGTTCATAGTAAAAATATGTTATCTGTAATAACCAAATTTTGAATCATAAACTATGATGATGAGCTAAGAAAAAATTGAAATGTTCTCATTCTTAATATAAATGTTGTATATTATTAAAAAAAAAATTGCTTACTGCTTGGGAGTTCATGCCGAAACTGGTATTGATCTGAGGACCATAATTTACTATCTACCATTGCACTAAACTATGCAAACTATTGTATATAATCACTATGTATAATTTATTTTTATAACCAAAATTAGGATATGTAATGACTGAGCAAGATAAGAACAATAGTTCTATTCAAATGCTATCCTGAACAGAATTTTTTTTCATTCTGAAAAACTGATCCTGGAGCTATTTTAGTGGAGTTCTCTGCTCTCTTACTGCACATGGCATAATTAAAATTACATAACATTCAAATATCAGAAAGATAGTTTGAGTTTTAATCTGAGAACATTTAGCTTTTTAATTCTTAAGCAATGTATAAACAAAATAATTGAAATTAAAAATGAACAAATGATTGGTAAGTCATATGATGGCGGTGCACTAGAAGTGATAGGATGAACTTTGAATTCAGGTCTATTACTCCAGCACTGAACTAAACTGCTGTGTAGACTACTTATGAAACAAAATTTTTAGCTTCAGATAATAATTCAGTTTCACCAAGACTATGGTACTGCCAAATGCAAAGGTCATAATTGTTCAGTCTTTTTCAAATGCTTTGGTTTATATATAGTCATTGTAGAGGCTCGCAAACAAGATACTTTCTTATACAGCAATTCAAATATAATATTGCAAAAAAAATGTTCCATAGGTAACTAATCTACAGCACTTATTAGAAAATTAACATTAATTATCAAAATATGTTCACTATTCAATAACAGTTTACTTCCTTCATACAATTCCAGATGTACTCAGCCTATAAATGCTGTTTTTTTAATTGGTTGGTTTAACAAATTTTTTTTTAAAATTCTATGTAAATTAAACAAGACATTTTAATATTATATTAATAAGTATGATAAATCTACAAAGGCTGTTGTTTTTGTATTACGGTTTATTAATGGCGAAATTACTTCCTAGCCAATCTGAATGACCACTGTTCCCTGCCTTTGGAAAGACCATTGTTTTTGTTTAATTAGTTGCTTAACAAAGTTCTTTTAAAGAGTTAATGTAAATTAAATGAAAGATTTTAATATTATATAAATGAATTTGATAAATGTACCTGGCCTGAAAAATTGTCATTTTTGTATTATAGTTGTTTATTAAATTATGTTTTTGAAATAGCTTTTTTTTAATCGATTGTTTTAATAATTTTTTTTTGCTTTGCAGTATTACTTGCTTTGAATAAAATGTTTTTAATCAAATTAAACCTTTAAATGTAAATTTTTAAATATATTTGTTACAGTTGATATGTGACTTTAACAGCATTACGGACAACTATTAATGGCAGAATTACTTCTTTTGCATATTTTTCATAATGCAGACAAACGTAATATTTTTTTTTTAATTGGTTAGCCTTACAAACAAACATATATTCTCCAATCAGACAGCAGAGAAAATAAGGATTTTATATATAGGATAATCCAATGAGAAGAAAAAACATTATACAATATTAAGTTTGATGTTGATGGTTAGATATAAACTTATATACTTTTATTTAATTTAGTCTGTTTTTTTTTTCTCTGTCTGTGATGGAATCTTATAATTCAATTTTCTTCATTTTCCAAATTTAATTGAAACTTTACATACATATGAATTCCCAATGATAATACTTTTTTTTTTTTAAATGGAAAACAATTTTAGCAAAAATTAATGAAATATTTATAATTTTTAATTTTATATGGTATCATTTTAAACACATGCATAATTTTTTTGACATTCTCAAAATATTATTTAAATAAATTCACCTTATTTCAATTCAGTAACACATATATAAATGTATAAAGTAAAAAATAAAAAATATAAAGAAAAAAAAACAAGTTAAAAAAATGCTTTTATTTATAAAATACATTAAAAAGTAAAAAAAAAAATGTTGATTTTCAACTTTCACAAATAAGTCTTGGTTGCCATCATCTAATATTAATAAGTATTGAATGACTTTAGAAAATTTAATTTTTATTAAAATTTTCCAATAACATTTAACTGTTAGTAATAGCACACAGGTTAGTATATCCACAATGTTTTGAGTGGTATTATTCTCCTCTCATCTTCAGATGTTGCTGGCCTGACCAATGACAGTACTAGCATGAGAATCGAACTGAACACTTAGATTATTCTCTTCTCTTCTTCAGATGTTTCTGATCTGACCAGTGACAGTACTAGCATGAGAATCAAACCCGGATTCTTAGATTCTTGAATACTGAATTTTAAGGTAACGTTCTAACCAACTGAACCATCCTGCCAAAGACAACAATCAATAGAAATTTCAAATACTTATCTATAAAGTTCCTCCTGATTTGTCTACTTTTTTCTAAGAGCAAAGTTGATTAGTCATTTCCTTAGGTTGACTTATGGGATTATTCACCACTGTCATGCAAGCAGCTTCTTTGAATTTTCTTTTTTGTACCTCTTCCCCTTTATTCAATATTTTTGTATTTACCCAATTGAACATTGAATATGCTCATTGATACATATATGGTAAAAGTTAAATTTTTCTAAAGACATCAATATTTAATATTAACTGACAGAAATTCTCCAATATATTAATATAATTAAAATACTATTATCACAAACGTGCAGGAAAATATTAAGTCTTAGTTCCATTTTTATGAGCTCCATGCTTTTATTTGCCAAAGCTGAAGAAAATTAATTTTTTACTTTTTAATGCATTTATGTGAACAAAAGCATTTCTTTAAATTTCTTTTTTACATTTTTTATTTTCAAAACTAAAAACTTTAAAGTTTTCAAAACTTTATAATATGGGTATCATAATATTGATATGATAACCATAGAAAAGTATTTTTGTGCAAAATCTGGTCCAGTGGAATAATTTTTTTTTGTCTAATCATCTGGGTGATTTTTGTGAACTATAGGATTTTTAACAGCCACTAGCCTATATTGGATAACTTAATTATTTGCTTTTTTACTTTTTTTGGTAGTACTACTTTATTTGGTGCTTGTCTTATAAATAAAGACGTCGTTCGATGGTGCCGTTTTCATGCTAAAACTATAAAATATGAACATTTCCAGGCCATTGATTTTAATCATTTTGATGTGTTTTTTTGTAATGCGAAAATAAAAACAAAACAAAATCGTCTTTTTTAAATATTATTTTTTATTAACGTATATAAATTAAATGATAATAATACATGTAAAATAAAATAAACAAAGTACAATTTGATTCGTGTTCTTTATTTTGCTTTATTAGAAAAATCAATTGTCTATCGGATATTTTTTTACTGGGGTTACGACTTTACCGCTATTTTTACTTCATATAGAATGACAACAAAAAGTAAAAGTTTTTTACGGTTAGGTTTAGGATTAGTTTTAGAGTTAGTTTTAGGGTTAGTTTTAGGTTTATTGTTCTGTTGTTTGTAATGCTAAAATAAAAAATATCAAAATCGTATTTTTGTAAATATTTTTTTTTAGTAACATCTATAAAATAAATGATAACAATAAATGTAAACTATATTCAACAAAGTATAACCGTAGTCGGAAAAAAGAAGAAACTAAAACTTTTTCAAACCACAACAAAAATGTCTTCTTTACTTATTAATCATGTTTATAATATATGCTTTTTATGAAATTTATAAAAAGACAGTGCAAAATTGTACTTTTCTTACTGGATATTTTTGTGTTACCGCTCTTTTTTGCATCAAAAATATACACAGGGTAGAATCTTGTTTGTCTCGTGGAATGTTACGAACAGTACGTTACTTGACGCATTACCTAATTCCAACTCACTTTACACATATATCTTGTCAACATTTTCCCAATTAAAACTTCAATACAGTACAGTGTAAAAAGTGTGATAATTATTACGGTTGTATTCTCATCCTTGGTGTTCGCCTTAAGATGGCGTTGATGCTAATCAAAAACATATACATATAACGATTCCGGGCTGGACCTAAATGATCGATTTGATCTAAAAAGATCTGATTTCTTAGATTTGTAATAAATTATTCTACTAACTAATACTATTATATGATGTTAGTTTTTTTCATTTTTGTAAATGCTTATTAATCTTATCTTGTTTTTGACTTTGTGTGTGTGTGTGTCTTTAAAGTTACGGTGTTTTTCTAATTTTTTTTTTTGTTACTTTACGTGTGTCTTTTTAAAGTTACGGTCTTTTTTTTTTTTTGCAAGAGTAAATCAATAATTTTATTCAAAAGCAAGATGTAATAAGTAGAGGTTTATTAATCTTAGATTGTTTTTGAGTTTGTGTGTGTGTGTGTGTCTTTAAAGTTATGGGGCTTTTTCGAATTTTTTTTTTTTGGAATTTAGGTGTGTCTTTTTAAAGTTACGGTATTTTTTTTGCAAGAGTAAATCAATAATTTGATTCAAAAGCAAGACATAATAAGTCAATGTTTATTAATCTTAGATTGTTTTTGAGTTTGTGTGTGTCTTTAAAGTTACGGGGCTTTTTCTCTTTTTTTTTTTGGACTTTATGTGTGTCTTTTTTTTTTAAGTTACGGTATTTTTGGTCAAGAGTAAATCAACCATTTTATTAAAAAAGCAAGACGTAATTCTAAATCTATCAAAAGTAACATAATTTATATACTACAATTTAGAATTGATACCCGACTACTATTAGTAAGGACCGTCATTAAAAAAAAATGATACCCGACTAATTTCCGTTTTCTTTTTTTTTGGGGGGGGGGAATTAATGAATCAGAAAGGGGTTGATTTTGTTAAGTCTGTCTATATAAAAAGGGTACCATTATTGAAATACTAAATTTAAAAATGATAGCCGACTAATTTGCATTTCTTTTGACAGTAATTAATCAGAAAGTGGGTTTCTTTTTTTTTGGTAAATCTTGTGTATATATAAAAACAAACAATCCATAATTCAAAGACTCCATTGAAAAAAATCAAACCCTGTTGAATTTGCCTTTTTTTTTTTTTTTAAAGACAGTAATTAATCAGGAACTGGGTTGTTTTTGTTAGTGTGTAGATATAAAAGCTAATCTTATTTTGAAATAATAAATGTAACAAAACAAAAAAAAAATAATACCCAACTAATTTTATTTTTCGGATAAGTAATTCCTAATAATTAGACAGTGGGTTGTTTTTGTTTGTGCGTATATATATATAGCGAAAGTAACTGGCCACATAGGAATTCTCGCGAAAACGGTACTTTTCGCGTGATCCTTTTTTTTTTTTTTTTCCCTTTCGCACCCTTAAAAGCAATTTTTGAGGGTTACCCCTTCTTAATGGAATCTTCAGGACATTATTACTAAACTTACAACAGTAAAGTAAGTTACAACACATTAAAAAAAATAGATGTCATCAAATTTAAAAAAACTACGACTGCTTCAAATACACACACTCTCACACAAAACTACAGAGAAAATAGATATTCTACTATTACGAGAAAATGATGAACAAAATCGACTAATATGGCAGCCAATCAAGGCATTTCTTTCTCTTTGCTTTTAGTATAGAAAAAAAGCCATAACCGGCAGCCTCGGGAACTCTTTGTGTTTTATCATAGAAAGAAGTCTCTTTGTGTTGGCTTCTGTCGCCGCCGCCTCCTCCGTCCAACATAACGTGAGGACTTTTCTGCGTTTATAACATAGAAAAATTCCTCTTTGGTTGGGTGAAGGCCGGTGAAATGGTATATTTCTAGAAATTTACCTAGAAGTAGCGACATCTTAAGGCGAAAACCAAGGATGAGAAAACAACCATTATTACTTTACAAAATCTGAACATTTCAATACTTTAAAATAAAAAACAATCCAATGAAAACAACATTTCCATCCAATTAAAAAAAACACACCCTCTCACCAAGCCGTAACCATTTTATAAACTGTGCAAATTCGGAAAATGTATTTGCTGCGATGCGACATACATGCTGTACTGCGACGTGACATAGCGGCCTGCAATCTGTAGTACAACCAAAAAGTTGTATTATAGAAAATGTGGGTTCGAACGTGCGGCTGAGGAAACGGCGTTTTTATGTGTTTTAGCGCCAAAACGGCACCATAGAGCGATGTCTTTAGCTATAAGACTAGTACCCTTTATTTTGTCAGTATTTTATTATTAGGTCCTGTAATTGGCATCAATTCCTAGCGCACACAAGCACCATTAATGACCTATCATGTTAAGTTTCTTAAGTTGTTTATAATTGCATTTATTACTTTGGTGATGGACTTCATTTAACCCATTAGTAATCAATCTCTTCCTTTACCAACAACCTTTCCAAGCATTAAAAACTAATGAATTAGATTTTCTCATCATATGATTGAAATAGGTCAGTATTCACCCTGAACATTTTAGCTTCAAGTGAGTATAGGTTTAATCTGATTATGTACAACTTTATTTTTCTTATTGGCTGTGGGATACAAAAGTTTTCAGCAATACCAGTTTAAAAGCCCAAATATTTTTCCTATACTTTTTCACAGCTCACCTTTCACATCCATATAGAGTCATGGCAAACACCATAGTTTAAATAATTTGATCTTCATTTTTGCAAATACATCCCATATTAAAAATCTTTTTCAGATTTTTCAATGGTTCTGTGATGAAATTCTTGATTACTGCATTCTTTGTAATTGTAATGATTCAAGAAAGCAAAAGCAGTCAGTCATTATTTATCTCTTCATTATCAATTTTAAAGTCAGTTGCTAAATCTTTCATCATAATGTTTGATTTCTTCATAATTAACA
The DNA here is from genome assembly GCA_028023455.1 of Epiperipatus broadwayi. Lineage (NCBI taxonomy): Eukaryota > Metazoa > Onychophora > Udeonychophora > Euonychophora > Peripatidae > Epiperipatus > Epiperipatus broadwayi. The sequence goes on from JAQFVV010000047.1 coordinate 270,940, forward strand.
ATAATTGTATCTTTTCATCTGTTATGACATTTTATCTAGAATCTGACCAATTATCAGAATTACTAAACATCTACGTTAACGGAAATTTCTTTAAAATTTTGCATAAGATGTAAACAATATTCTTGTAGGATTACTTTGTTTCATATTGTCTCTAAATTTCTTCCAAAATATAGGCTTTGAAGTACAAGTTTTACATAAATAGATGAAAAAACAAACTGACATCTTTTTAAATATATATTACACATATACATAAAAAAAGATACTATAGCAAAAGAAAAATTTAGTTTTAATTCTTATATACCACTTTAAAGATTCTCTAACAAATAGACAATCTGCTAATATTGATAAACACAGGTTCTGAAAAACCATAAACATTTCTTACACATATTCATATGTTCATGATAATAATTACAATATAAATAATTGAAAGTACTTCTGTATAAATTATATATTATTACTATTCATTTTTACCTTTTTATAATTTAAAATATTACATATACATGCACAAACTATTTCCATCACCTAATTGAATTGTTAAATGTTCTTAGAAATATTCAAATTTTATACTTTTCCAAATATTGCTATTAACTGAAAAGAGACCCTTTGATTCCTCTTGGAGGTCTTAAAGGAACCGAGCAGGGCAAATTCCTAATGTCCACTCTATACGTTCTTGTCTTTGCAGCTGATATTATTATGTGATTATTCATGTAGTTTACGAACATGGATGGGCTGCTCACCAACACACATTAGCCAGCATGGTGAGTTTATTGGCTAAACACCATAGTCTTCTCAGTTGCCTGATAAGACAGAATGAAGATTTGTGTAAATTTGCAGATGATGTAGTTGTTTTTGCAAATAATGCTTTAAAACTGCAGGAAATGTTGCAGGAGTTATCAGATGAAAGTAGGACTAAAGATAAATGTTAAAAAGACTAAAGTAATGTTTAATGGATTTTTTCAAAATATTAAAATAAAATTGATTATGATGAGTTAGAATAAGTTAACAGTTACAAATACCTTGGTCAGATTATTAATACAGATGGAAACATAATGGATGAAATTAATCATAGAATTAAACTTGGTTGGAGTGCTTTTGGTAGAAATAACTTGAAACTAAAAGAAAATATGCCTATGTGTTTGAAAAGGAAGTTTTTTAATAAATGTGTTTTACTAGTTCTTACTTATGGATCTGAGCCTTGGACACTTAATAGAAGAGCAATACAGAAACTTCAGACTACTCAAAGAAGTATGGAGAGATGCATGTTGGGTGTAACAAGAAGAGATCAAAAACGCAATGTATGGGTAAGAGAATAAACAGGTGTTACTGACCTCATTGAAAAAAATTAAAAGATTGGAATTGGGCTGGACATATTGCTAGAAGAGATGATAATAGATGGACAATTGAAATCTTAAACTGGATTCCAAGAGATTGTAAAAGACCCAGAAACAGACCACATGTGAGATGGATGGATGAAATAAGAAAGTGTGCAGGGGTGATGTAGAGAAGAGAAGCTAAAAATCGGAAATGGATTGAACTTGGAGAGACCTTCATCCTGCAGTGGATTGATAATGTCTGATGATGGATATGTATAACTTTCAAGTTTAGATGTTTGAAAAAGATAAATGAACCAAGATGCACTTCATGCTGAAAGAGTTAACGATGCAATAACTTGTAACATGTTATCATTGTCCTTGCTTAATATTTATCAATGTCAAATTATTCCTTCATTCACAAATTATGATGTCATCCAACACAGATAAATACCTAAATAAGGTCTAAATATGCTAAAATGCGGGTATTGGTGAAGCTAATTACAGATAATAAAATAAATGGCTGAGCGCATTTGATTATTAATATCTTAATAATAATAAATAATCAATAACTGGATTAGCAATTATCATCTCACTTTTAACCCAGATATATAGTTTAAACATAAATACAATACATGGAATAATTAATTCAATTCAGTTCCACTTTCACCCATGCATAACATTTTAAATATAACTTTCCATTTCATTACATATAATTTCATCACATGAGGCAAATAGTTCATCACAAAATGCATCTTGGGAACCATTTATCTTTTTAACAACATTTCTTTATTCATGTGACAAAAGTGAAAATTACTTTTACCATATTTCACATGAAATAATTATTCCATATGGTTGCGTTTAATAACAACAAATATATTAATCTTTAACTAAAGTCTAAAATTTATATCTGGGCTAAAAATGATAATTTCTAGCCTAATAAATGATTAGTAATAATCATTAAAAAATTTATCTGGGAGTATACAGTCATAGTTGTGAATGCAGAAAATTTGACACATTAGATTAATTTATAATATTTTGCTATACATAAATACTGAGCAAAGATAATGATATGTGCAAGATTATGATTTGGGTCAATAAAAGAAGGTTGATTCATCATGAAATGCATCTTGTGAACATTTACCCTTTATACCCTTTATCAGATATCTTTATTAATCTATTTAAAGCATATCTGATGAAATGAAAAGTTATAAATATAATAAAATGAAAAAAGTAAAATGGAATTGAATTAACTATGATAATATTTAACTAGAACAAATATATTAATTTTTAATTAAAGTTTAATGTATATATCTAGGCTAGAAATGGTATGAGTTATATAAGAATAAATATTTTACAAAGTACTGAATAACAAAATATAACACTGAAGGATGATTATTATTATTTGATGCAAGGACAATAACTTTAGACACCAAGAAAAAAAGACAAAAATAAGTTATGGATTTAGATTGGAGATGTAATTTACATGGAGATGAGAGAGCGAATATTTGTTGGAAAGGGGGAAAAAATTAAAGATATCTGTTTAGGCCTTTATAATGAAAGTGTGGGAAATGAAAACAAGATAATGGAATTACCAAAAACAGCTTTTAATAAAACAGAATAGAAAGTAAAAAAAAAAAAATTAATGTGGAATAACTAATTGGCTCATAAAATAATAACATGAATGTCTTGTGCTAAGTATTTGAGACAGGAAAGATTTATCTCAATTAACAGAATTTCTGGATATATAGACTATATAGCAAAACTTCTGACTTCTTTTAAACAGAAACTATTTTACATTGCAACTCATAGGCAATAATTATTTACTAATACTAAAAGCAGCTAAGTTAAACAGAAAAAAATTATTAGTAACATCAAATATTGACATCAAGCACATACAATGTGATAAACACACAGAAAAAACAATCGACTCGATCTTTTACAATTAATTTGTAAAACTAATTAAAGTAAAAGCAACGTATCACATGATCACTATCTCTTATACTAGCACATAATTGTTATAAAACAAGGCAAAACTCTCCATACAGTAGTGCCACCCTGTGCCAACCAGAGTAATCAATGGATGCCAGAAGGCTATTGCATAAAATCCCTATCCAATGCCTACTCATCCAATATCTCCAGACTATTTTCTGGCTTGTGGCCTTGGTCAGTGAGGAGCTTTAGATCTGAGAGCACTGTACCTCCTAATGCAACCCTCCAGTAACCATCTTTTATCTCTACTTAACTACAAAACTATGAGAATGAAATTGAAAACACAATAATATTTTCAATCTAAGCTCAATAGCTTATATAGTTATATAGGTCTGAACTCAGTTCAGCACCCATACATTTTGATGTCTTTGGCTCTTTAACAACCATAGCCACCACTATCCTATTAAGCAGGATTGGTGTTAAACCACTTAGCATCACATGATGGAGAGTTTTGCCTTGTTTTATAACAATTATGTGCTAGTATAAGAGATGGTGATCATGTGATGCTTAGTGGTTTAACACCAATCTTGCCTATAGTGGTGGCTAAGCTATCGAGTTTAGATTGAAAATATTATTGTGTTTTCAATTTCATTCTCATAGTTTTGTAGTTAAGTAAAGATAAAAGGTGGTTGCTGGAGGGTTGCATTAGATCCTAAGATCTAGGTGCAGTGCCCTCAGATCCAAAGCTCCTCACTGATGAAGGCCACAAGTCAAAAACTAGTCTGGGGATATTGGATGAGTAGGCCTTAGATAGAGAGTTTATGCACTAGCCTTCTGGCATTCATTGATTACTGTATGGAGAGTTTTGCCTTGTTTTATAACAATTACGTACTAATATAAGATAGTGATCATGTGATGCTTAGTGGTTTAACACCAATCCTGCCTAATAGGATAGTGGTGGCTATGGTTGTTAAAGAGCCAAAGACACCAAAATGTATGGGTGCTGAACTGTATTCAGACCCATATGACTATATAAGCTATTGAGCTTAGATTGAAAATATTACTGTGTTTTTCAATTTCATTCTCATAGTTTTGTAGTTAAGTAGAGATAAAAAGTGATTGCTGGAGGGTTGCATTGGATCCTAAGATTTAGGTGCAGTGCTCTCAGATCCAAAGCTACTCACTGACGAAGACCACAAGCCAGAAACTAGTCTGGGGATATTGGATGAGTAGGCATTAGATAGGGATTTTATGCACTAGCCTTCTGGTATCCATTGATTACTCTGGTTAGCACAGGGTGGCACTACTGAATGGAAAGTTTTGCCTTGTTTTAAAAGCAAAATAGAAAGTACTTTACCTTTCTGTGAAAGTGAGTGATAAAATCTCTTCAGACTATAAATATGGTAGAATTCAGCATAATATTGTTCACAATTAAAGAACTTAACCTAATTATTTTCAGATAACCTATGCACACACAAATAAAAATTTCAATTAAAAAATTGTTCTTACTTCTTGAGTCGCTGAAGTGGAATTGTCGGAATTAGTACATTCATCCGATCCATTGGTATGACTTTCTTTTAAAGCTGAATTATTCACCATAGATACTAAAGCTACACTTAAATTGACACGCAATGCATAAACATTGACAAAACCTAAGAAGCCCCAAAATGCCAAAACATGTCTTGCACCAATTTTGTCAAAAGCTTTAAAAAGAGAATACTAAATGAGATTTTTTTTTTATAAAATGTCACAATTAAAAAAAAAAAAGCAATCAATTAAATATATGTATATGCATGTGTGTATTATATGCATTTCCAGATTCTCTCATATATAATTAATAATATTATTATATTAATGTTTCAGCTCAATTGCATCTGCCAGCAACTAGGTGACAATTTGTTACCCAATTGGCAGCAGGAATGACCTATCTAAAATGTCTATGCATGGATAAACTCATTAACTGATACCACAAAACTCTTTATTTTAACATATATGTCACATGATAACCTCAATAGTATAATTATTTTTCAGTCTAGTAGGTTATCAAATCTTTAATAACATACTAAAAAAAAAAAAACAGATATAGTTTTATTACAAAGTAAAAAAAAAAAGCATAGCAAACAAAAAATATTTGTGCAATTTAGTGGAGAGGAAAAGTGTCCAATATGAAATTAAGCATTCTAGAATCAATTCTCAAGTGAATATCATGAAAAAAACATCAGTTCAGATTAATCTAATAGAATTGTTAAATGCTTCATGTCACATGACTTCTTAAGCAATCTTCCAATTATAAGGCATATATACAAATATGAGAACAATCTAAATACTAATTTGGTAATGCAATATTTTAAGTATAACCAACTTCTAATATTCAATGAGATGTTTGAAATAAATCAACAATGTGACACTTTCAACTTTGTTAAAAAAAAACCCATTCCAAAATATTATCATAACTAAAATGAGTGACAAAATACATACAATATTGTGTTCTACTATTCCTTGTGCATTTAATTTCACAAAGTAATAGACTTTAATGTATTCCTTTAATATAAGCTTCTTGCAAGGCTAAATATTTTAAGATATTATGAATGTATTCTCATTGATTTTGTGTGTGCTCAATCATTTGAACACTTTTTGGAAAGCTAGAGTTAAAGAACAAAATCATGAAGAAACTATAAACAATGATGCATGATAATTTTCAGCGACAACTGCTCCAACTCCTACTAATTATTTGGTCACTAGATCTGTTGACAATCTACTTAATTACAAGAAACAATCGAAGTATATTATAAATATTTTATAAACTTTAAATAATTTTGAATATTGCCAACAGTTATTTGACAATACAAGATTTAAACATTAAAAATATCATAACAGTTGCTAATATTCAAGATTTAGTTAGTGTTTAATCCTATAGAAGTGAGATAAAAGCCCTTTTGTTATTTAGTAAGGATATTCTTCAGATGCATTAATAAATTTTCAACATATTATGTATTCAGAAACAGAAGCTTAATGACTTTAATAAGTGACATTTTCTAATAATGAATTTCAATAATGATAATCTCATGAAAGATGAAATAATAATAATAATAATAATGATGGTAACAAAAAAGAAAATAAATAGTAAAAAAAAAGCACTATGATACTATCAAAAATGACTGATACTGAAGCTGAAGAGGTATATATACGAACAATGTCATTAATCTGGAATTCAGATTTAAAAGCTTTTATAAATTTATAAAATTTCTCAATTTCAGCATCAAGACTTTACCCCCTCATTATAAACATCCTGTATATTAAAATACCCCAATTCTGCTAAAACTTTAAATAAACATTTATTTTACTATCTACAGTTTTGACAATATAAAAATATTTTCCCTATATAATATAAATTTATATTAATAATAATAATATGAAATTATTAAAAATACAGTGAACTGTTCAAGGAATCAAAAATAATAAACATTATGGGAAAATAATAGAATCAGAAACCTATTAAAAATTATGGATAAAAACAATTTAATAACTATTCATTGTAATATATGAAAAAATAATTCAGATTTTATGATTCAAATATCCATCTATCAGTTGCAAAAAATATATAAATTTAAATTTAATGTCACTGTAATTACACATGTATATATTTTTAAAAATCAGAATTAATATTAATTATAATGACTAAATACAAGCTTATTTCCTAATAACTTTGCTTTTATTTTATTTAAAATCTCTTAACATTTGCTTTAGTATAGTTATAGCTAATTTAATCAAAAGAATTTAAAATAATTAAAGATTACCCTTAGAGTAGCTATTGATGGAAGTTTTTATTTTTATTTTGACAATAAGACTGTTTTTATATACCTAAATAAAATCTTAAAATATAATAGTAATGAAATCATTAAAATGTTTTTAGATAATTGTAAGACTATTTTGTAGTTATTTCAATTTATTATTAAATTATTGCAACATTATTCAAAAATAAGAAAATTAATTATAATACATTAATATGTGTGTGTGTGTGTTTAGATAAAACTATTATGAAAAATAAGGTCGGGATAATTTATCAATGATAGATGGGGAAAAAAATAATAGTTCAAGAAATGGATACATAATAGGTATTTCTATGTTTTCTGAACCAAAGAAAGTAAAAATACAAAAAAAAAAAAAAAAGATAAATATGTAAATGAAAAGTAAGTCCTATATGTAGTAAAAAAAAATTTAATTCTATTATCTTGCAGAATATTCTCTATGAGAAATAATATTTAATCTTCCTCTGAAGTTAAAAACTTTATCCGTATTACCCAGTAATTTTTTTTATAACTTCTATAATCAGACAGCTATCATTACATCTGATTGGCTGTCATACAAGCATTCAAAAAGCGCATGCGAGAGGTTTCAGCCTTTCAATTTCATTTTCAACTGTTTGCGCTTTATAAATAATATTATTTACACATGTTACTGTCAATTTATAACATCTGAAAAACTACTGCATAGTAAATCATAAGATTCCATGCTGTATTTTTATTAATAAGACTCAGTGAGTTAAATGTGAAGATATTTCAAGCTTCATGCTCTCAAGTCAAAATGCTTTAGATTAACTTATATATATATATAAAGTTAAGTAAAGAAAAAGTGGGAACCACCATTTTTTGTAAAATCTCTGTCTTGTGTTGCGATTTGAGAGCCCCTCAAACAGCTATCATTATATCTGATTGGCTGTCATACAAGCATTCAAAAAGTGCATGGGAGACATTTCAGCATTTCAATTTAATTTCAAACTGTTTGCACTTTATAAATAATATTATTTACATAATATTCATAGTAAAAAATGTTTAACTTTAATTTTTTTTTTTTCATTAAAAGATGAAGCTGATTCTAAAAAAAATTTGATACATTCAAGTCTCAAAAATTTGATTTTAGTGTAATAAAAAGCTGCCTTTGCTTTATTTTTTTTTATATTTAATATAAAAAAAATAAGTAAATACACCTTTTTTTCCATTTCAATTATAAAAATACTTTAGTAATAATTTATTATTAAATATAAGATTGTAATTATTCATTTTGTATTTAATATGTAAATAATTTAAAAATATTCAACAATACTATTTGAATAGTTTTATTGCTCATAAATTCCTAAAAAATTTGAACACTGGAAATGACAGAAATATATGTAATTCATGATTAAAGCTCCAAAACTTGTCACATTACCATTGCACAAACCATATAATAGTATACAAATATAGATATTCATTAGGTTACAGACAAAAGAAGAAAGCAAATATTCAAAACTTTCATTTTATTTGAAAATGCTTTCAAATATATTTCTCATATTTTATTGTAATTCTGAGATATAAATATACAATAAATTTTTTTTTTTTAAAAAAAAAAAAAACATCTACTTTCAAATGCACTCAAAAAACACTATTTCAAGAAGGCATTATCTGAATGTGAGTCCTAATCCAAAAAATTAAACAATGGTAGAGAGACTAGAACAAAAATATTCCTATTTTATTACAATTTTTAAACTAATAACAGTATGCCACAGTATGGAACAATAACTTATTATATTGTTATCCCTCCTCCCATCTTTGTGGATTTAAAATACAGAACAGCTTTTTCATTGATTATTTTACTCTATTTAGCAATTAAAATAAATTTTATTTAGTGTTCAGACAACTTTGAAAAACTTAGTTATTTTTAATAAAACAGCTTATTCAATAATTCCCTCTCCCTCTGCTTAGCAATTCAATCTAATCTTTTTTACACATCAATGAAAGTAATAATCATGAATTAAGATTAAAAAAAATAAAATAGAATGCTTGTAACAATTAGGCTTGTTAATGTACAGATATTTACTAATCTATGTTTTTCTATTATTTTCAAAGATAAGAAAATTATCTTTTTTTGACAATTATTCAATGTTTTAATTAACTTATAATATCAATGTTCCAATTATTCTACAATATTCTTCAGATCTAAATGAAAAAATTACATATTGTGTTATTATATTAATTTTTTAAAAAAAATCCAGCTCTATTATATTATGTAATTATATAAATATTTATATTTTATAATACATCCCAATAGACACAATCTTATTATATTCTTTTATGGGTACTTGAGTGTTTTCAAATGAACCAAACTGGCAGCCTGTATTTTTGATAAATATACAGTCTTGAGACCTATAATCTACCAAAGATGTGTTAGTTGTTAAGTGAAAACAAAATTAATAAATCGATTGTTAAATCTAAAAAAAGGAATAAATTTTGAACAATTTCACTAAGAAGGTTTATTTCAATTTTTTAATTTATATTATAATGTGGGAAGCGACAAGACACTTTTATCATTGTCATTTTTGGGTTCAATTCAGCATGTTTCTTTTTGTCAGCAGATTTTTTTTTTAGTAAACTGTTATAATAATAAAAAATTTGGGACCTTCCTGTCACATAGCATGATGCAGTTGACTTTTTCCAAAGGTACATGATCCTGCCCTCCCGAAAAGTATGCATTAATGGTCATGATAAAATTGCATGCTGCTGACATAAATAAACTATAAATATTGTTTTTTTTTCTTCTGTTAATAAGTTAATCCAAAAAAACTGTAAATATTATAATTAATTTTTCCATAATGATTTGTTGTTTTAAAATAACAGTAATAAAAATAAAATGTAAATATTAAATATGATGTTTCCTAGTAGGTATTTTTTTGTAAACATTTTTGGGGTTGGCCAACTGTAGATTTATCAAAAATACAGGCTGTCATTTTGACTTAGTTGAAAACTCACAAGTAACTTTTTATGAATAATAACTTATTTTTTAAAGTAATTAGATTTTAAAACTCACATATAATACTGTCATTATAATTTAAATCTTTCATTAATTCAAAATTAGTACATTACATTTACTATATAAATATTTATTACCAATTTTCTACCAATCTTATTATGTTTGTGCCATTTATTGTAAGTTTTAGTGATCAATAGATGCCAAATAGCATAAACATAGTAAGATTGAAGAAAATTGCTAAAAGAATGCTAATAAAAAGCAAAATGTGTAAGCAAAGACCATGACATCTTACTTGTTTAATACCAATTCTGTTCAAATAATAAAAACCAAGGTTACATTAATATATAGAAACTGAATTGGATTCAGATCTTTATAACTATGCAGTGATATTGGTTTGGATTAAAAAAATGTACAAATTTTTCAATTTGAGTTAGTAGTCAATAGCATAAAAAATGGCCGCTAGAGTAATAGCACATTAGTCCAAAAAATCCAAATGCATTATTCAAAAATCCAAAAGCTCCTTACTGATGAAAGCCCTAAGCTAGAAACTATTATGAGGATATTTGGATAGGATAGCACTGGATAAAAATTTATTAATTAAGCACTACAATTTGGTAACTGTTAATTACTAAAGCTTGGAGAAAATTGCTAATAGCAAAATGTGTAAGCAAAAATGATGTTATGCAGGTCAGATGATATCTTATTGATTTATATAAATACCTATACCCATATAATTTATATATAAAATAATCATAATCATCATCAACAATCATTATCAATCCACTGCAGGATGAAGGTCCCTCCAAGTTCAATCCATCTCCAATCTTTAGCTTCTCTTCTCCACATCATCCCTGCACACTTTCTTATTTCATCCATCCATCTCACATGTGGTCTCTTTCTGGGTTTTTTACAATCTCTTGGAATCCAGTTTAAGATTTCAATTGTCCATCTATTATCATCTCTTCTAGCAATATGTCCAACCCAACTCCACTTCAGACTTTTAATTTTTTCAATAAGGTCAGTTAACACCTGTTTGTTCTCTTACCCATATATTGTGTTTTCGATCTATTCTTGTTACTCCCAACATGCATCTCTCCATACTTCTTTGAGTGGTCTGAAGTCTCTGTATTGCTCTTCTATTAAGTGTCCAAGTCTCAAATCCGTAAGTAAGAATTGGTAAAACACATTTATTAAAAACATTCCTTTTCAAACACCTAGGCATATTTCCTTTTAGTATCAAGTTATTTCTACCAAAAGCACTCCAATCAAGTTTAATGCTTTGATTAAATTTCATCCATTATGTTTTCATCTGTATTAATAATTTTACCAAGGTATTTGTAACTGTTAACTTCTTCTAACTCATCATAATCAATCTTTATTTTCATATTTTGAGAAAATCCATTAAATATCACTTCAATCTTTTTAAGATTTATCTTTAGTCCTACTTTCATCTAATAACTCCTGCAACATTTCCTGCAGTTTTAAAGCATTATTTGCAAAAACAACATCCATCATCTGCAAAATCTAAATGACTTAAATAATCTCCATTTACTTTCATTCCTTTAGCTTCCCATTTTAATCCACAAAATACTTCTTGCAGCACTGCTGTAAAAAATTTTGGAGATATGGAGTCACACTGTCTTACACCATTCTCAATGTTGACTTTCCAGTATCAATATGTAATATATTTGTTGCTGTTGCATTTTTATAAATATTCTTATAAAATATGACAATATCCTGGATCTATACCTTGATGATCGAATGCTTTAATCACTGAAGAAATGTTTATAGAATCAAATACCTTTTCATAATCTACAAATCCAAGCATAATGGCAACTCATTGTCCTTTCTATAACTTCTTTCAATACCTGGATATGAATCTATTGTACTAAAACCACTTTTAAATCCAGTTTGTTCTCTTGGTTGGTGGAAATCCAATGTTCTCTGTAGACAAATTGTAATTATCTTGATAAAAATTTCATATAAAACTGATAAAAGACCGATAGGTCTGTAATTTCTAATATCTTCTTTATCACTTTTTTTAAATATTAATACTGCATTCTTCCAATCATCTGGTACATCTTTATCATTTAGACATTTGGTATATAACTTTGCTAAAAAAAATTCTATTTCTTCACCTGCTTCTTTTAATATATCAATTATAATTCCATCATTACCAGGAGCCTTTCCTTTCTTCATACATTTAATTGCATGTCTCACTTCTTCATTTAAAATTCTGGGCAATTCAGAAGATGTAATAGATATAGGAAATACTTGTTCTTTATTACTATATAATTCTTGATGAAAGTCTTCTACTCATCTCATGATGTCATCTCTCTTTTTACTAAAAAGAGAGACAAATAATATACTTCCATATATATATATATTTGCATCATTATTTCTTTATTATTATGGCCAAATTATTAACATTCATTCATTAATTAATCTTCCAAATTTAATCTTTTACCTATTTTATACATCTAATTTTTTTTAAAAAAGAATATTTTATTAATGTATAGTAAATTTTTCATTGAAACTTTTTAATATTAATTATATTTTGAACTTCAAACATTTATTATTTCATTCTGATTTCCAAGTGGCAAACTTATTCCACCCACACTTTGATACCATCCACTTCAGATAAATACAGTAATAATTATAATGAATCATTTACTAAACTAGACGGTCTTTAGCACAGATATAAATTTTAAATCTCAGTTAAAAATTAATATATCTGATTTTTTTAAAATTAAACACACACACGTGAAGTTAATCATATTTCTTTTTCCCATGTGTAATATCTTTATACATATATTAAATAACCTTCACTTCCACATATTCTTTTAAAATCATATAAAGATACGGTAAATGACAAATAATGCCCAAGATGCATTTTATGCTAAACCAGCATTCATCAGATGGCTCAGGTCACTATCTTTCATATGTATATTATATTAAGAGTATTTATCAATAGTAACCTGTTTCATTTTGACTCCAGTTTAGTAAGGGATTAGTGATGATCATTAATGTATTTATCTGAAGTGGATGGCTGTCAAAGTTGTGGGTGGAGTAAGTTTGACACTTGTAAATCATAATATAACAATTTAATATTGATAAATACTTTTCATATAATAGAAATATATATGAAAGATGACAACCTGGGCCAACGGATACTGGCTAAACACGAAATGCATTTTGAGTCATTTATCTTTTATTGTATCTGTATTTATATGATTTTAAAAAAATGTGTGGAAATCTGGAGATTATTTAATATATGTTTATTATTATGAATATAATACAAATATTTGAAGTTTAAAAAATAGTTTATATTATTGATAAAATATAAATTATGTGATTTAATGTGAATCAATTGAAAAGAAAAACAGGAATATCTGTTTCTTGGAATCTGGATTTACAATATGCTAATGATTGTGCTATTTTTACCAGTTCAAAACACAATCTACAGAATATAATTAATGTTTTGAATAAAATAATTCAAGTTCTTCATCTGCCAGTGACTGGAAAAAATTCTCAGCAATTTTTACCTTAAATAATCATCAATTTGAAAGTATAAAACAATTTAAATATCTTTATGTATTTATAAATAGAAAACTGAACTTACAGATTGAGATGCAAGACAGACTCAAATGTGCTGCTACTACTTTTAAAAAATTTAAAAAGGTATTTCATCATAGAGAAAATAAATACTGCAACTACATTCACTAATTTATTGTATGGAATTGAGACTTGGATATTTTATCAACCCAACATTAGAAAAGTTTCATTTAAGAACGATCTGCAAAATTTTATAAATACAATGGCAAGATCATAAGACCAAGCAATATATTCTTCATCTTGCTGGATGTTATACTAATGAATCCGCTACAGTACAATTATATCCTCATTAGATTGGATATGTGAAAAGAATGAATGGATTTCAACATGATTTTTCATGGGAAAGATGGAACTCATTGACATTACAAGGATTATAGTCAAGATATTCTAAATAAGTGCAATGTTGACTGTTTCCATTGAAAAAATATAGCAGTGAATAGAATACAATGGATAGTTATAATTAAGCGATATGATGAAATATTTCAGAAAAAAAGTTTTCCACAGAAGAATTTAAGGCAGCTTTCTAAAATATCAAATAAATAGCAAAATGGTGTTTCACAAATTGGTTTATATAGTCATTGCAAAACTTATCTCTAGTTTTTTTTCTCTTGAAGTTGGAATGGCCATATTTGTTTACACATGAACACTGCCAATGATGATAATGAAATACTTGAAATTCAAAAAATAATTAATGAGTTTCAATAAAGTATTCAACAAATTATATTTAAAAATACTTCATAAAACTAAATATATATATAATAGTACATAAGCTTAAAATTAAAAAATTGATTAAGAAGTATTAAAAGTAATGCCATAAAATATAAAGAAATAATTACATTTTTTATTAATTATATAGATATATGAGGAGTATATATATATGCAGGTCTATTATTTGTATAAAATTACATTTGTATGTATGTATGTGTGTAGATATTTATATACTATATACATATATAATACTGTATAATAATTTTATCAGTTTGGATTAATTAAGATTTAAATTATAATGAGACTTTTTTTATAAATGTATATTTTTTAAAATCTAAGCATTAAAAAATATGGTTTTTAAATATAAAAATATATAATAAGATAATATTTATTGTGATATATTATAAAATATAATTTATAAATAAATATAACTTTTTAATAGTTCAAACAAAGATGAAATAATGTAGAAATACTGAAACCCCCCAGTGAATATATATGTAAACTAACTAGTAAACATAAAATGTAAAATGAGCCCAACCACATTTTAGCTTTGATCGCATAAAAAAAAAAAAGAGCTTTAATCACATATAAACATACCATTTACTGACATACATGCAGAATGTTATTTATATTGTAATACTCATTTTAACTGTATAAATATATAGTAATCATTGTAACTGAATAAAAATGATAGTGAAATCAATATAGTGAAATTATATTTATCTCTAATAAAAGATTCTTTTAACAAGAATAATCCCTTTTCCTCTTCTCCACATTTATAAAACATCTTTCAACTCATAGTGCTGGTGCTATTTGTGACTAATTAAAAATATCAATAAATTAAGTATTAAATATCATCCAGGTGAAAAAAAACTCTTACTTATCTTTTATTCAGTTTTACTTATGTGTAGATATTTTACCTGAGTGCCATTAAGCTATCTAAACCTAGACAAAGTTACATTATATACCTACTTATAGATGTATCTGGTTTGAACCCATTTGGTACATTATTTATAACAGAATGTAGGATTTTGTATTTTAGAACCATATCACATTTGCACTAACATTAAGGAACACAAAACATCCTTATGATTCTTTAGTTGTGCAAATAAAATTATCACACAAAACTATTATATAAGATTTTAGTATCATAAATGCATTTTAACATTCTCATAAGTCTGACTAACTCATATTAAACACTAGGGGTTTATCGGTAGCAACTTTGAATGACATTTGATGATCTTAGATGGTAGTCATTATCTCTAATGATGACTCACCAATAATCAACAAATACAGTGAAAACCATTATTCACGTGGCCATTAAACACATTTATTTAGACTATTGATTAACAAGATGATGATGATGATGACACTTCCTGCCAAAGCATTAGAACTAACTCACAACATAAATTTCAACTTTTATAAACTTATAATTATTTACCTAAAACATTATTATATTTAAATTATGACTTAACGATTAATATTCATAAGTGATGATGAATGATCATAATTAACAAGACAATGAATAACTCTTAAAAAAGATATATGCCTCTTTTAATAAATACAAATCAACATTTATTACTGATCTATCATTAATAATACAGATAAAATTTTACGTAATTAATAATGATAAATGTTTTACAATTTAAATTAGTAATAATCATAATAAACATCACATGACCACCATCTCTTATGCTTGTGTATAACTTGTTAAAACAAGCAAAACTCACTATACGTATTGCTACACACAGCAAGCTAGAGTAATCAATGGATGCCAGAAGGCTTGTGCATAAAATCCCCATCTAGTGCCTACTCATCCAATATCCCCAGTCTAGTTTCTGGCTTGTGGCCTTCATCAGTGAGGGGCCTTGGATCTGAGAGCACTGCACCTAGATTTTAGGATCTAATGCAACCCTCCAGCAACCACCTTTTATCTCCATTTAACTACAAAACTATGAGTCTTAAACTGAAAACACCTTAATGTTTTCAATCCTAGCCTATCAGCTTATATAGTCATATGGGTCTGAACCCAGTTCAGTACCCATACATTTTGGTCTCTTTGATTCTTTAATAACTTATAGCCACCACTATCCTATTAGGCAGAATTGGTTTTAAGCCAATAAACATCACCGACAAAGACCACAAACTAGTCTGGTGATATTGGATGAGTAGGCACTAGATGGGATTTTATGCACAAGCCTTCTGGCAACCATTGATTACTCTAGCTTGCTGTGTGTGGCAATACGTATAGTGAGTTTTGCCTGTTTTAATAATCATAATACCAAAGATCTTTCCCCTTTTCCTTAATGATACGTACTCAATGTTCATATCATCTAATCTAATGTGTGTGCATTAATTTCTATAGTGGATAAATAAAATTCTTGTATCCTAAAAACTTACTTTTATTTTAAAAAATAAACACTCTAAGTATGCCCATACTCGCCTATTGCGTATAACATATATCTTTACATTTATAAATTTAAACATAATATTAAAAAGAGAAATGAGTAAAGAAAGGTTAGTCAGATTGTAGAGATTAGAGCATTTAAAGAAATTAGTTTCAAATTACCTATCTAACTGTTCACCGATCTAGGTCATTAATTACTTCAAAAAATCCCTCTCTCCTAATGCTAAATTTCTGATTTTTAACACTCGTGCTAAACAAATATACATGTAAACACAATTCTATTGCTAGGGTGTGTGTGTGTATAAATGCCAATTCCCATTATGAATAAAAAACTATTAAACCCTTTTTTTACATCCAATATAAATAACATGTTTCATAATATTTGAATCAATACACAATAAACACATTTTATAAAAATAAAATATGCACATAAATGGATACATGTAATAATTCAAGAATTTATATCTATTATTATTGAAAATCTACTCTAATTGATTTTTGTTTTAAAATTCAAAGATTTAAAGAGAAAGATAAATGGATTTATTATTAAAAGATTTGTCAATAGTCAGTGATAAAAAAATATAATTAAAATTCAAATCACCAGTTCTTTTACTTTGTGACACAGATGGTTTGGTTTCAAAGAGTCCAATGATTTTAGTCAACTTGTTGAAGGTTTAAAATTTGACAGCAGTAACAGACTAATATATAATGTGCGTATATTTACCAATTACAGCGGTTTACTGGAACAGTCCTATTCTGGCTTGGGCTTGCAATTCTTAACTGCGATGATGATGAAATCACTTGCTTCTATAGGAATCATTTTATCATGGGGATGGTTTCTTCATTTTTCTGTGTACAATTACTTTTGATAGACAGATGGATATCTGTTTTCAATATATTTTTGCATTTTGCTTTACTTTGGATTCAAATTCAGCAAATAACAGATGAAATAGCATGGTTTCACAAATTTCAGCATTTTAATTTCTTAGCTACATTTGGATTTAATAGCACAGGTGAGCAATCAGTTTCTTCTTTCTTATTTGGTAGTCAGCTATAAGATGTTTTAATACTTTGGATTTAAACTCTTCCTGATGTGCATTGTTTTTCTTGGATGGGCAATGGAGGCCCATAACAAAATATCTTTCTACCCTATCATGCTGATGTAGAAAACTTTAATATTTCTCCAAAGCAATTTAGTTTATTTTCCTCCCTTCTTTCTTTTCTTTGTCTCCTATATATGTGGCTTAGTCTGATGACATCACACATTTTTGTTACTAAAAACACATGGTTTCCATTAATTAAACCATCTGATCAAAATCTTTCAAAACTGACAATTTTTTAATATTGTTGGTAAAGAATCCAAACTGGTCTGGCTTTTATCAGCAACCCCCTTTTCTCAAGTCTGAAATTTGACCTTCATCTCTTATTAACCCTTGACCTCAATCTGAAAAGGTTAAGTGATACTCTAACTCTTCCAGACATAATAAAACAAATTGATCCTAAATAATATATAACTGTTTTTAAACAATATAATTTTTTATAAAGAAATTATGAAATGATTTACAAATCTTTTCTTTTATCAAAATGTGTCTGTAAATAAAAAATAGTCATATGACTATTTTTATTGACTATTTAGTCTTTGCTTTTAGCCTTAAGCTATGCTATATTGCTAAGACATCTAATATATGGTTTGACTGACGATCTCTCAGCCCCATATAGCTATTTGAGTTAGATAGCTGGGTTCGAAGATATTTAGGTGTATGAAAACTTCAGATTTTCTACTTGATAGTCAACTCTTAGATAAATGCTGGCTTTGGGTTGGTGTTTAGATCTAGTATCTGAAGCAACCCTAGTGCCTCTCTGAGGAGTGCCAAAAGCATGAAACCATTGGTCAGGGGATAGGGGGGGTTCAGATAGAGAAAGTTTTAAATGCTTTCTCTTGCTATGCATTTATCTCAAAGCTAGTTGAGCAATTAGAAAAGCTCTTTGTTTATATCCTATAAGCTTAAAAAAGGGGAGTCATGTGATATAAGACTTTTTTTATTTTTTTATTGACTATTTGTAGTCTTTGCTTTTAGCCTTAAGCAATGTTATATTGCTAAGACTTCTAATATATGGTTTGGCTGAAAATCTCTCAGCCCTATATAGCTCTTTGAGTTAGATAGCTGGGTTTGAAGACATTTAGGTGTCTAAAAACTTCAGATTTTCTACTCAATAGTCAACTCTTAGATAAATGTTGGCTTTGGGTTGGTGTTTTTAGATCTAGTATCTGAAGCTATCCTACGCCTCTCTGAGGAGTGCCAAAAACATGAAACCATTGGTCAGGGGATGGGGTGGGTGGTTTTCAGATGGAGATATTTTAAATGCTTTCTCTTGCTCAGTGTGTATCTCAAAGCTTGTTGTGCAATTAGCAAAGCTCTTTGTTTGGGTCTGTAAATGTTTTAAATCGACAGTCACACACTCATCTGTATTCAGACATACAAAACCTGTCTACATAAAAAAAATAATCTGACTGATTTGAAAAGCTATAACTTAAAATTCAGAAAATAAATTAGTAAGACTATTAGAATTAAAGTATTATCAAAGAAAGAATATTAGAATCTATTAAGTATAAATTAATTTTAAAGAAGGTTAATAATCAAAATCAGAAAAATGATTAATTGAATAGTTTGTGTCTACAGACAACTATTTATATGTACTTTACCATTCTAATGGATATTTAAAAATATAGGTGGTCTTTCTTTGATTAATAAAATGAGTGGAATAAAGAGATATTTCTCAGGTCTTTGGGGAATTAGTTATGCAGGGTTTGAATTCAGATGCCCTACAGCTTCCCCTTTCTATAGAAGAAAATGTGATGATGATTTTTTGTGTATTTATATTATGCACACTATTGCAATTTAGTCAGAAGCTAAATTGGAATGTGCATAATATATATATATATACTAATGTAATTTCAAAACAACTATAAGCTATTCTGAAATCAGTATAACTTTTCCTCTGAATAGTTATAGTAATTTCAGAATAACTTATAATTGAATTGAAATTACATTAGTATATATAAATCATACTCTGAATGTATGTCAGTAAATGCTATGCTTATACAGGGTCAAAGCTACTAAAGTGTAGATCAGCTCATTCTACATATTATGTTTACTGACAGTTTACTTATAGCTCATTAAGGATTTTCATCAATTTCCCATTATTTTATTTACTTTATAAATAATATGTCATAATATAATAGCAAATAACATAAATATATGTTTTTAATAATACATAAATGCTTTTTTCAGCAAATAATTTATGCCCACTTCAATTTGCTGAAAAAAGTTTTTATAAATTATTAAATAAGATAATAAACCCAATTACTCAACGCTTTAATAGGTTTATAAATATAGATGATAACAATCAACCCTTAAGCTATCAACAATCTCAACCTGTAACTTATTGTTAAAGGAGGTTGCATTGACTACAAGCTGAGATTGTTGATAGCTTAAGAGTTGATTGTTATAATTAAATTATATATAAAATCTGTGAATGTATCAATGTTTGTCTGTAATGAATGTATCTTCATCCATAAGGCTGTCATGTGTCAAATTCACAACCAATTAAAAAAACTATTGTTTGTCAATAATGCTGTCAAATTTCACAATAATTCTGCCATTAAATTTTTTTACGAAGCATTTGTCCATAACACTGTCAAATTCCAATATCAAATATAACAGGTATATTTAAAAAATTTTAATTTTACTTTAGCTTTATTAATACCTTGCTTGGTACATAAAACTATTAATAAAGCTTAACGTATTAATACTTTGCCAAGCAATGACAGCATTTCAGACCAGGTACATTTCTCATGTTTATTTATATAATATTAAAATCTTTTGTTGAATTTACATTAAATCTTTAAAAAAAATTGTTAAAGCACCAAACCAAGGTCTTTCCAATGCCGAGTACATCTGGTATATAGATATATTAATCACTGATATATATATATTTTATATTATGTATTTACAACTTATATGAAAAAGAAAACACAGCATGAATGAATGGTGTTAATTTCTATTTTTGATATTATAAAACATGTATTCATTTAAATGCTAATAAAATAGAAATGAATTTATAAATATAAATATTAGATAGTGTAATAAAGCAATATGTAACTTTTTAATTACATCTATGAAGAATATTGTAAAACAATTGAAGCATTAACATTATAAAATTAAATGCTACATTCACAGGGAATACTATTTAAATATTTTCAAACATATGAGTAATTAATATTAAATCATCCCACATGATTAAGATATCCAGTACCACCCTCTGTGAATTAATATATAAATACATTACAGTTCGTATTTCAAAATAGCCAGCTCAAAATGATACCACTTTGAACTGTATGCTATTAGATCTTAAATATTGAAATATGAACAAATTCAAACAAAGAACTTAAAATTTTAACAAGCAAACGGTCTTCAAAGTGATATCATTTTGAATACAAACTCTAATATATTTATATATTACTTCACAAAGGGTGGTATTGGATATCTTAACCATATGGGGTGATTTAATATTTGTATATTTATTTCAGTATATGGTTATGCACTGGGATTATGAGCAATTAATTATTTACCAAACAATGTTTTTTTTTTTTTTTAATAATTACTGTATTTAAACCCACCCACTCACCTCTGGTCAATTAGTTGACTACAATATTTTAAGTGATATAATTTGAAATTATAAGCTCTTTGTTTTTTATTTAAATTGCAGGCAATTTATCAGCTTTCCAAGATTGGTCTCTACATTGTTGAACATTTGTGATTCTTTTTTTTTAAAGAATATTTGTTCAAAGATTATTAAACTACAGATTTAAAATCAATAATGGAGAATCTGAGCATTCATAAAGAGTTGATTGTCATAATTATAGTAAATTGCACAAAATATTGTAAATGTTAACAAGTCTCTTAATTTTTCATTATTATAAATAATTGTTCTATCAATTGATCTAATCTGTCCCATGGAAAGGTCCAGAGAGTAGTCACATCATCAATTCATCTATTTTTCCATTCCATTCTCTTCATTACCTAGCTCTTCACTTCCAGTTAACTCTTTCCATCTCTAACATCATCCAACAATGTCAATCTTGTCCGTCCTTTCTTCTTACTTCCATTCATCATTCCTTCCAAAACACCTTTCATTAAACTATATTTTCTTCTTAATATATGTCTAATCCATTTTCTCTTTCCATTTCTAATTTCGTCAATATCAATCTTCTTTTTTATTTACTCTTTATGAAACTTCTTCGTTTGTTATTTTATTCATCCAACTGATTTTTCCCATTCTTCTCTATGGACACATCTCAATGGCTTCCGATCTGTTCCTAATTTTATTATGCATTGTCCACATTTCACAAACATACAATAGTACACTCCATACATAGCACTAAATTATTCTTTTTCTTAATTCTCCCTTCAAAGGTCCATAAAATATTTTCTTTTAACTTCATCTTTATTTCTTCCATCCTAATTTAACCAACTATACAAATATCTAAATCCCTTTACTTGTAAACTATATTATCATAGATTACAATTTGTAATCTTTTTGAAACCTCCTTACCCATAAACACTTAGTCTTCTTAACATTAATCTTCATTCTATATTCCATACATCCTTCCTCCAATTTATTCAACATATTCCAAAGACATTTTCCATTCTCAGCTATAAGAGCCATATATTTGCAAATCTTATACATTTTATTAGTCTACCTCCAACATTTGCTCCTCCATAGTCTAAATAATTATTTAACATTTCTTCTAAATAAATATTAAAAAGAACAGGTAACATAATGCATCCTTGCCTAACTCCTCTTTCTACATTCACTTTCTCCAATCTAATTCTCATCCTTTGCCCACAGTACATATTCCAAATCAATTTTCTCTCTTTCAAAAATACTCCTTTATTTTTTTAAGATCGTCTTAAATAATTTCAGATTACTCTATCAAATGCTTTTTCCAAATCCACAAAAGATATATCAATTCTTTTATCTTTTTCAATATATCTTTCAGCAAGTGTTCTAACAACACCAATAGCATCTCTTATACTTTTCCCTCTGAAAACCAAACTGTTCTTCTCCAATATAATACTCTACCTTCCCATTAAATTCTTTGAGTTAAAATCCTCAATAAAACTTTAGAAGCATGAGATAATAAACTTATTGTCTTGTATTCATCACATTTAACAGCCTTCTTCTTTTTAGCAATTGGAATCATTATAGTTCTTAAAAAATTCTCAGGCCAAATTCCATTATTATATATCAAATTGCAAAGTCCGACTATTTCCATTATAGAAAATTGTTCAATTTCTTTCAAAAATTCTATATAAGTATTGCATCAAATCCAACAGCCTTATCATTCTTCATATGCGCGATTGACTTTACTATTTCATCTGGCAATGTATCCATATACCTTTATCATCTACTTCAATATCTTCTTCATTTTCAAATTCATAATTAATTGAATTATTTTCTTTTCTAAATAAACATTGAAGATATTCATTACATCTTTTTAATATATCATTGTAATTGGTTAATCTCTTTATGTTTTTCTATAATATATCAAAATTTATAAAAACTCAACTGAATCATTATTTCAAAATTATTTTCTACGAATAAATTTATTACATTAATATTATCTTCAACTACGAATAAATTTATTACATTAATATTATCTTCAATAAAAAAAAAAAAGAAAAAAAATTGTCATCAGTTGATGCAAGCAATTTCCTAAATATATATATATATTGTAGTCATATTGTTTGATGTGTGAATTCCAGATTCTGATTTGAAAACATTTATTTAAATTTTAAATCTAAGATGCTAATAATTAGTATGAATAATTTTAAAAAGAATGCTAAACTTATTAATACATAAAATAGATACTAAAATTAATACTAAATACAATTTAAATTTGCTATCAGATATTTAGATTGTAACTGTTAAGTATATTTTCATAATATGGATGTGTAAAGGGGCAATTTAAAAAATTAATAGTTTGTGAATTATATTAAATCAATACAATTTAATTTTAAAGTTGTTATAATAGTTAGATTATTACTGAATAAATATAATTAATTATTAAAGTCATTATAATTAAATATTTTGCAATTGTAATATAAGCATAGCTTATGATAAAATAAATAGGCAATGTAATAGATGTGTGTATACAGATAAAATTACCTATGTATGGGTATTGATTTCACATTGCTTTCAAGTCAAAAATCATTTTCTGTCAAAATGATTAAAATTATTTTATTCAGATGGTTTAATAAATATTGATTTTTAATTACTCAGTTTTTCATAAAAGTTTATAAAAGTAAAATACTAATAATAGTTAATTTAAGTTAGGTTTGAAACAAATAGTAATTAGTGAATAAAAATAAAAAGTATCATATTTAAAAATATTAAAATTGTCCTTTTTACTTTCTTTAAGTATTGATTTTAAAATTTTTTTTAACTAATTAATATTCATATTTAGAAAATTGTAAAAATGATAAACCAATCAATGATTATTAGTTGGTTTATGACATCATGATTTATGTTACCTATAAAAGTAGAAAACAGATAGCCGATTAGGAGAATTGAATAAAATCTTGAAGGATAAAATCATAAATTTGCATCAAGATTTTAAAGCATAATTTTTTTCTAAAACTTATTATTTTGTAGTAAAAGAAGTTTATAAAATGTTATTATAGTTGCAGGACAAATTTTAAAAGATATTTAAAGACACATTTCGGTAGTGAACCTTGAAATTTTGGCTGATGAATGGACAGACTGCAATTCTTCAATAAATTATGTATTTTTGTAAGAGAAAATATCTGTTATTGGAATGCATATGTTATCATGGAAAACATTGATATGTAAGGCAATTATTTATCTATTCTTATTGGGTAAAATACTGTTATAAAATTTTTTTAATTGACTTTATATGACAAGATGATAAAGATAATTAGATAGATTTTCAGAGTGCAAGTATTTGAGAAAAGTAATATATATTAATATTATTAAGATGACGAGACTAAATTAATGTGAAGTTTTAAATTGCACTTTACGCTAAAAAGTGAAGCTTAGTATTATCATAAGAATTATCAGGCTTAGTGCTTTCGGGGAACTTAGATCTCAATATTCATAGCTTAAGTCCTCCAGCACAATGTTAAATACCTGAATATTCAAGTTCATAGAGACCCTCACCAACACCATGATAGTCAAAACATTGGAAATTCAAGGATTTATACACCCAAACTGAACTCACCCAACTTACATAAATTGGCTGGACTCACATCCTTCCTGCACAGAAATCATAGACTATATAAATTTGAAGCCAACTGCCAAAAAAACCTCACAAATTATATTAAAGAACTGGAAAATGTTGGATTTTCACACATTATCTACAAAATGATTAGGCAATTCCACACTAAGCTACACACTGACACGGTTAGAAACAATAAACCAAGAATGCTGCTACAATACATATCATCAATTTCTAGGAAATATAAAGTATTTGCCGAGTCCTTCGAATTAGGATTCCACACACCACCTTAAACAGACTAATAAACAATACCAAAGACAAAATACCCATCGATCAAATAGCCCAAGCTGTTTATAAAATTTCATGCCCAACCAATGGATTTAGAGTAGCATATTATGGACAGAACTGTGCCAACATCACCAACAGAACATCTCAATATCACTATTTATACAGGAGAGCTTTAAACAATACTGAAAACAAATCCATATTCTTCGAGCACCAAAAAACAACAGGCCACATGTTCGAACTCACTTTGACTAGAGCACTGTGCACTGAGCGTAATGATATGAAACGAAAAATAAAGGAGGGATGCTTCATTGCAAATGACAATTACGCAATAAATCGAAAAGAATCATACTTTGCAATCTCCAAAAAGTGATCTATATAAAAGAAAATTTGAATAAATTTTGCATAAATTACTGCCAAACTTACTTAAAATCTCAATGTAAGCAGACACTCCCAAGATAGGCTATGAATATAGAGACCTAAATTCCCCAAAAGCACTAAACCTGATAATTCTTATAATAATACTAAACTTCACTTTTTTGTGTAAAGCGCAAATTAAAACTTACCATTTCTCGAAGGTGAATTAAAAACAAGGACTTTATAATTAATGTGATAAATAAGACTTATTAAAAATTAAACTATACAATATTTAATATTTTAAAGTATCTTGCTTAAAGTTTAAAATAACTTGATTATTCAATAGATAATATAATTTAGGCATAGATAAATGGATAATGGAAATACATTGGAAAGAAAAGCTGATGGGTGAATTCATAAGAGATTTGGAAAGAATATTTATAAAACAGATGGAAATGTGAGAGATTAATCTTTGATTATTTATAATTATTTTAAATATATCTTGAAAAATAATGTTATATGGATAAAATGTTAATAACTAAAAATATTAGAAATTAATTTTAAGATTGCATGCAGAGTACATAGATAATATTATTGACTTTATTTATAAAACTTCTATAAGATAGAAAGAAAGATTTATTGACATGTACATTTCCTAGGATAAATGCAACTAATTGCATAATTAATATAATGGAATTTCATCTAAAATGTATGTAAAATATTATCATTATTAACTTAAACAGTGAATTCTATAAGGTAAGTGTGTATTTCATCATGATTTTCTAATGAGAATATACTTTGCGAAGAAACTTATAATTTTGTTATTTTTTAAGTGGAGATGTTTATTTATTTGTTATTTGGAGAAAGTTTGAGGAGAAAGTTGATTCTCTTTGTTGGAGCAACAGGAAGTTACAGTTTTATTGAGCCGTTGTTATGGGGACCAGCATTTTACCTTCAAGAGAAGATTTATAAAAAAAATGCTAAAAAAAAACTTTCATCACATGATCACCATTTCTTATGGTTGCTGGAGGGTTGCATTAGATCCTAAGATCTAGGTGCAGTGCTCTCAAATTCAAGGCTCCTCACTGATGAAGACCACAAGCGAAAAACTTGTCTGGGGATATTGGATAAGTAGGCACTAGATGAGGATTTTATGCACAAGCCTTCTGGCATCCATTGATTACTCTGGTTGGCACTGAGTGGCACTACTGTATGGAGAGTTTTGCTTGTTTTACGAAAACTTTCAGCTGTTTGATATCTTTATTGTTTAGTTTTAGTAAATAGAATTTAGATTTAGTATAAATATTTTAGTTAAATATTAGATTTAATCTTTAGAAATATAATATGTTTAAAAATTTATGAGTAAAATTTTATAAAATATAAGTGACTATTGCCCATAGGATATATTTTATTATTATAAAATTGTAATAAAGTTAATAATGTTCACAGAAATGATTAGTATCCAGTTACTTTTGTGAATCAGGTAAAAATAAATATATTTATTTTGTTTACAATATTAGAATAATATAAAAATATGAAATGTATTTTTGAATTGAATGTATAATATTTTTGTTATTCATAAAGTAAAAGCCTAAGTTGATCTCATGTTTTGATAACCAAAATAATGAAAAAATATAACATATTGTTATGTTAATGGTGTTTTGTTTTATTTCATTAATTAGCATTAAGAAAGTTTAAGTTCATAGTAAATTTTTGAGATTTATAAGTTTTCATAGTATTTGCATTGAATGATGTTGATGGGATAATATGCTATTTCATACTATCATATTATACAATGGCCCAATTGTATCAGTGTAAGTTTTTAAGAAGTCATGATATAACTGATCGTGTTATTTGTTGGCAAGCTCCAGGAATAAAGGTCAACATTATAATCAGGTTATAATGTAATGATATTTTTGGAGAAGTAATTAGATTTATATGCTTGAAAGTGCTTGAAGGAATTAGCCAGGATGAAAATATTTGAATAGATAACCCATTTTTAGATATCAGTAAGTGCTTGAAAGAATAGGTCATAATGAAAATGAAGATCGTCTCATGGACAGAATAACGAATGCCTTTTGGATGCACCTATACAAATCGGTTATTATTATAAACCTCATTACCTAATAATACACACATGATGAAAGATTTTAGGCTAAGTATGTGGAGTGCATATTGTTGTATTTTTGTTAATATAACATAATGATCATATGCTCAGAAGAATGAATTAGGGAGAATCTTAGAAAGTTATAAAATAATTATGCAAAACAAACAGCCAATGTTTGCAATGATTATTTATTATGAATAATCATCAGAAAAAGAGATCAAGTAAAAGAGTAATTTGCATTGTAATGTATTTTCATACATATTTAATATATATATTTACCTGATTAATCCTAGATACAAGGATTACTTAGATTTGATTACAGTTAAATTCACAAGATTATTATTTTATTATTGCTTATAGTATACTATAAATTTTAATTTACAAAATAAAGATTGTAGAATTTTTATATTTTGGTAGAGTATTATACTAAAAGTTAGGTATAATATAAACAATAGGATAATGTTATTATGATTACAGGTATTTTATTTTAATAACCTTATATTTATAATAATTTGTATATTTTATATTGTATACTAAATACTGTTATGTAGAATATATAACGATATGTCTATCTTAATTTAATTAAATGAATATAAGAAAAGTTTTTTTTTTTATGTTAGAAATTTTTTTTTTTTTTTAATTAGTTAAATTTTAATATTGATTTGAATTATAATTTATGTTATTTGAAATTTATTGTAAATTGTTTTAAAATTAAAATAGTAAATAGTTTTATTTCTTGTTAATGTTTTTTTTTTCATTACTTATCATAGTTATAATACAAAGTTTCTAATCATAGCACAAAGTATTAAATAAATGTATAATAATTATTGTGAATACAATTTATATTCTTTCTATGAATGTAAAGACATAGTAAGTGATATTATTGTGGATGACCATTAAGAGTGATTAAGTCTACAAAAGGTTTAAAAAGTATTAATAAAAATGTTAGCCATACTCATATTGTTGATTTATTTCAACTTGATAAATTTTATTGTGGATGATTATAAGAGTTTTATGTGAGGAAGTAACTTAAAAATTTCAAGTGATGGATTGTATTGTTCAGATAATTCATAAAGATAAATTGCTATTTAAAATATAAAAACCATATGTTCTATTTATTTATTTATTTTAAAAGAAAATAAGGAAGTAATTAATTTTAAATAGTATTTTTTTAAATTTCGTAAAGATTAATATATAGTATTCTTGTTATTTGAATATAATAATAAAAAAGATATTATTATTATTTGATAAAGAAAGAAAAGGTATAAACTGAACTATGATAGTAAAATTTAGTAAATATTTGTTACTATTATTTATAGTAGAAAATTATTTTAAATAAGTTATTATTATTTGATACTGTGGTAATTCATGAGTGATTATAGTCAAACTATTGTTTCTTAATTATTGATTGCAATTGGATATAAGTAAAATCCTTTATCATATTTGACTGTATAATAGTTTATCAGATTGAGAAATAATCTTACCCTGAGAAATTTATTATAAGAATAGGTTAAGGATAAAATTAGAAAGATTGGAATGAATAATAGTATAATTTAATTAAGAATATTAATTATTTTAATATAGGAATTATTAGTCATTGGAATATCATTTGTTTGGTTAAAGGTTAATATTGGTAGAGTATTCAATGCCATTGGGTATTATGCTTTTGTATGTACTTAAATTTTAAAATCCAGCTGACTCCATAGCGAGTATTAAGTCTCATGATTATTGGAGAAAATAAATTAAAATTTAGCATTAATTTTAATTAATCATAAACCTTAAATAGTGTACTTATTGGTAGATTGGAATATTCTAATATAATTATAATGATTGAGCTAAGATTTTATTTCTGTTTTGGGGTATTCGATTATAGTATTAGGGTACAATTTATAATATGTACACACAAATTGCGCACAGATGATAAATATGTAATTTAGACTTATTATATATATATAGACAAATTACTTGCCAAGCAATGTTAAGTATTCAGTTACACCATCTAGTATCAAGAATAATTACATTCAGAGAAAAAAGTGATATCACTTTTCATCTGTAACAAAGCTCTTAAGCAGAGTGCAAATCAGGCAATAAGTAAACAAGATGAATTTCACATCAACCCAAATGTTAGAATGGAGTTTCAATAATATTCCAGATAATTTGAAATTAGTCACATTAGTTTCATTGTCTGATGTAGATTAGACGCAGACAAATAGTGAAATCATTTTTTCAATTGAACATAATTAATAGTGATATTAGATGGTATGCATAAATAAATTAGACTTTATTTGGTGAATAATTTATTTATGTAATGACCATTTTAGCCATAACATATTTGGTATATTACTATATATATATATATAATCTACCAATTTTAATGAACCCATAAATAATTTATGTCTCATCAAATATGTAATGTTTATAATAGTTTTTATTAGACATTCATCAGACTAGAGATTATCCACTTAATGAATAATATTTCTGTAATGTAATTTTCACTAATGCTTATAATATAAATTATTCATGGAACAAACAAATTTGTACTGTATGTTTATATACACATTGAAGGCATAAACTATGCTGGTACCCACCTCTAATTATAGCTATTCAAAAAAAAAATGCAAAAAAAAAAAATCTCTTAAAATTCATAAATATAATACATTTTAGGCAAGTAGCCCCTTTTTCCATCTCTGAGTGTTAGATGAGATCACATTTAAAAATATATAAAATTTATAAATAAATTTTATAATATTACAGCAGTAATTTTTATATCTCGGAACAATGTATCAATCTTGTTTATTAATAAAATATTTTGTTTATGTTGACAGCATCTATATTTTATTCTTTATTATCCTTTGCAAATTTGATAGGTAGTATTGGGTATAATAAAATGCTTTTTAAGAGTAATATTAAAAATTTTATAAAATTTAAGAAAGTAAAGTTGATACCGATTTAAAAACATCAAAAGAATCAAAAAGATCATATTTTCTTAATAATGAGATTACAATTACGTTTCTACAAGAAAAATAAGTTATTGGAAAAAAAAAATTATTCAAAGCATATTTAATTGCGGTTGAAGTCAGAAATTTCATTATTCTTTTTACGTAAAGAATACTGTAATTTTCCCTCATTCTAATTTTTTCAGTGAATAAATGAGTAACATGGATTTTGTAGAATATATGTAAATGCATCTCCTCAATTTATTATTAATATTTACATTATTATTAATTTTTGTTTATATTATATAAAAAAGTATTTGTATTATATATGTGCGTGTTGTTAATAAATAATGTGTATTCTATTCTGATCAAAGTTTATCGACAAAACGAGCTATTATACATCATATATAATATAGTGGGGGAAAGGTGCTTGGAACAAGATAAAGTGGATATCATGGCTCCACTGTATTAATATTTAATATATGACATGCATTTTGTTTTGCTTTTGAAACAAATCGAATACATTTAGAATTTGCATGCATATCCAGGATTTTATAGAATATGATTTGTCTGATATTTCATAAATTAATTTTTTAAATCCAGTTTTCAAAATATATAAAACTTTTTCCCATTACAAATTTTATCTTTTGGCATGTTATTGATATTCTGACTAATATTTATGCAGTAGTTGTTTTTTTTTTTGTTGTTAGATCTCTATAGAATTTCTATATTTTTTAAAATATATTTAAATGTCATTTTCTGTATAGTATTAGTAATAACATCATTTAGATTCAGATCAAAATAAGAGCTTTTACATTTTTACTAACTGGTGTCACACTAAACAAATACTTATAGAGTTTTACGTGTCAAATATGGCGAGTTAATTATTTTTCAGCCTCCTTTTTTTTTTAAAAAAAAAAATTGTTAGCATACTCGATTTTAAATATTTTTTTAATATCATAATAACTTTAAATTATAAGTCTAGTTGGTGATAATTGATTGCAAAGCATGTAATCTCCATTTTTTATGATTATA
This sequence comes from Epiperipatus broadwayi, assembly GCA_028023455.1. Classification (NCBI taxonomy): domain Eukaryota; kingdom Metazoa; phylum Onychophora; class Udeonychophora; order Euonychophora; family Peripatidae; genus Epiperipatus; species Epiperipatus broadwayi. The sequence continues at coordinate 302,720 of JAQFVV010000047.1, forward strand.
TTGTTTGCAATTTTTAATATTTATTAAGGGACATGAAGATAAAATATTTTATCATTGACAAAATCTTCCATCATTTATCTTATTTTCAATTGGATGGACAGTTGAACAGTTGGAGTGTGGAGTAGATCGAAGCCTGTCCATTAAAGTATGAGGATTGGCTATCTTAATATATATCTGAGCACTTATAGCATATATGTGTAGAGATGGTAATCAGGACCAACTGATGATTGCTGGTTTAGCATGAAATACGTATATTGGTGATTATTTATCTGTTTAAGTGTATCAGTGTTATGAGATAGTATGGAGAGTGGTGGGTCGTGTGAAAGTCTGTGCTCATATACCCTATGTATTACATACATAAACACAGGTATATAATAAGCCTGTGTGTTTCAGTTACTAATTATCTTTCTTAACAGAAAATCAACAGTAAAATATAAATCGCACATGGGGAAATTGGAATAAACTAATGGTGAAAAATATTCAAAATTTCTGTTTTATATAAAGGTAATGAAAGAAAAATGTAGGATGCAATATATATATTGTAGAGTGTGCATAAATCTATCACTAATGAGTTAAAATGTATGGAATATCACTGTAAGGGAATTATGGTGATTTTTTTTAAAACGAGAATTCGTTTCCGATATGGGTAAATATAATACGGTCTTAAAAAAACTGTGGCAATAATGTTTATTATTTTATCATCTTACGCAAACATATAAAAAAAAAAAATAATGGTTACCAAATTCGTATAAACTTTAATTCAAAAATATTTTTACATTCTATTACATTTTAATGACATGAAAGGTATGTCGGCTCTTCTTAAATTAAATTGAAATAAAAAAAATTCTTCACATAAAATATTCAAGCACTTTATTGCAAAACAAAACTATTATATATAAATAACAAAGCAGATCTTGATAATGTAAAAAAATACTCGTTTTAGATAAGGCAAGCAGTTGACAAAATTAAATTGAAGAGATAAAATACTAAACATTTTTATAACTTACAATAATGCAATAAATTTTTTGATGAAAATATATTTATTTTAAAGTAAATTAAAGAATTTATCACCTCTTCTCCAAACAGATGTTGGCCTTTTTAGAACTTTTTGCGAGTTCAAACTATCACCTTCAGTGATTTCACCCACCATTTTGAATCATATGAAACGTAATTTGCTTTATCTCGTGACTGAATGAAAAATTTAACGTCAGACGTTTTCAAGATTAGTGTTATAGGTTTTATGAAATTCTGTAAATGCACTTTTAAAATTTTTCTAATAGACTCGAGTAAAGTATGTTAAAAGAATAGTGAGAACAAATGTTACAGCTTGACAGAATCTATTTACTTAACCTGCTTTCAGGCGAGAACTCAATACAATATAAATACAGTAGTTTCATATTTTAAGTTGTGGTGAACCTTATTTTATCTCGAATATCATTATTTTATTACATGTTTATGTATTAACAAACATTAAACGTAAATAAATTTAAAAAGAATAAAAATATTAGGATGAATATTGATATACAGTATTTGCATATTTATTTTATGAAATGATTAAAAAACTTATTTAATGTACATGCTATATAATGACAAAATGTGTAGTACTATAAAGTTAGGTGGTGTGCGTGTAAAACTACTCGATGTAAAAGACAATAGGTCACTATAAAAATAATTAAAATGCATAAATATTATGCAAAACAAAATAACCTGGATTTGCTAATTTGCATGGAAATAAAAATGAAACTTACTTAAATTATATCCAAACAATTAAGCATCACATGATCACTATCTCTTATACTAGCACATAATTGTTTATAAACAAAGCAAAACTCTACATACAGTAGTGCCACCCTGTACCAACCAGAGTAATCAATAAATGCCAGAAGGCTTGTGCATAAAATCCCTATCTAATGCCTACTCATCCAATATCCCCAGACTAGTTTCTGGCTTGTGGACAACACTACTTCCTCCTACTCCTGAGAAACTTTGCAGATTGTTTTAAATTTTCTCTGGAGTAGCAAATATAATCTTTTAGATAAACTGGGATTTGATGTTAATGTTGAAGTCTTTTAGTACTTGTATATTCTGGAACACTTAGTTGTGGGTCCATCAAATTGGATTCTTCCTCTGATTCATTATCAGGAATGGTATGAGTTTCTGCACAATTTTGTTGAATGTTTTTTCCAGTTTTGGTTGGATTGTCCAAACTTTCAGCATTAAGGTCTACATTTGTTTCAGCCCAGTTTTTTTTAATGTGATTTACATGGCATCTGTAGATAATTCCTGAAGAGATTTGCACTTCTACAATATGGTTCAAGATTACTTTTTTATTTGGCCCTTGATCCACACTTTCTGTAGATTATCTCTTATCCACTCCTTTTCTATAGCAGTGTAGTTATTTACTGGAATTTTTATTGCTTGTTCTTTCATCAGCAGGAAGATGGACAGTTTGTTTCTTGATTTCCTACCCATCAGTATTTCTGCTGGCAATTTACTAGTGGTTATAAATGGAATTATGTGTTAGTGCAGCATCCCTATGTTCAGAGCTTCTTTGTTGCTTAAGTAAACTAGTCTATTTAGGGCTAATTTCAATTGTTACATCACTTTCTTTGCCATTCCATTTTATTCAGTGTGATAGGGTGGTGCTAGTACATGTCATACTCTCCACTCTTCCATAAATTCTTCCAAAGTGAACTCAGTCCCATTATTACAAATGAATATCTCCGGAGAACCATGATATGTAAAGATTTCTTTGAGATTGCATATAGTTTCTTTTGCACTCATATTTTTTACAAGTTTATATTCTGCCCACTTTGAGGCAGCATCTACTAATACAAATATAATATTCCCATCTATTTGATCACAATGGTCAATATATGCAAGGTTCCATGGTCTACTTTCGTTAGGGCATGATGAATATTTTTCTGGAATGAGTTTGTGTAGACTGACATGGTCTACCCATTTTTATATGTTTTTTCTATGTCATTGCTCATGCTAGCCAATACACGCAACTATGAGCAAGAGCTTTCAACCTCACTATGCCAGAATGTCCTTGGTGAATTACTTTTAATAGTTTTTCATGACCTATGGGTGGATTCAAAACTCATTTAGTCTATAAATACATTCATTCAACATTGATCATTGTTGGTGAACCATCCATAATGGTTGGTTTAAAGAAAGTGGGTGTTTATTTGGCCATCCATTTCTAATTCATTCTATTGGCATTTTGTATTCTGTGGTTTCCTGAGTCTAGTCGGCTACTGTTTTACTGCTAATTGAATCTGGCTTTCATTGATTCAAAAAAATTTATTTTCATGTCATTGTTTATTTTTTCTGTGGTATCAGAGATATGGCATTTAGTATCAGCATGTCCTATTTGAGAGCCTTTCCTATAGCATAACTTGTAATCATAAGCTGACAGTAAATTGTGTCAATGAATCATCCATGGACTCAGATGGTCTGGAGCAGCATGTTTGCTGGCTAACTGGGAGCAAGCAGTGATATTTTCCTTCCATATATATACTGGTAGACTTCCACTCTGCAGCAACGATGGCTAGTGCCTCTTTGTCAAGTTGACTGTAGTTTCTTTCTACCACTGTTAATCTTCTGGACATAAATGCTATGGGGTGTTACCCTTCGGATGGGTAAATAAGAACTACCCCAATTCCATAGTTGAATGTATCTCTAGTTAATTTTAAATCAAGATTCTAATCATAATATACTAATAACTGCTCTTAGGCAAGCAGTGCCTTTACCTTCCAGAAAGCATCCTCTTGCAGCTGCTCCAGATTGATTTTTGATTCTTCTTTAAAAGCTCATATAATGGTTTAGCTACATTTGACTTATTTTTAGTAAAATTTTTAAAAAACATTGATTAAACCTAGTAATTTTTGGAGCTGGTTCACATTTTGGGGGGTTTGAGCTTTCATTATGGACCTGATTTTTTCAAGATTAGATCGGATTCCCCTGTCCAAGATGATGTATCCTAGAAACTTTATTGGTATCTCATCATCCCGAATGCATTTTTGTATATCAAGAGTAACTCCAAATTTTTCTAATCTTTTTGCATGTCCTGTTTAACTTCTAATCTCCTCAACCCAGCCATTATTAAGATATTGAAATACATAATAACTTTTTCCAGGCCTTCGAATAACATATTCACATTGGCTTGGAAGGTATTTGGGGCTATGGTTACCTCAAAAGGTAGTCTATTATACTTGTATAACTCCTCATGCATTATAATGATCAATATGGCTGCAGATTCTTTTGATACTGGGATCTGATGGAAAGCTTTATTCAGATCCAGTTTTGCAAAATGTTTAACCCAGCTAAAATTTCTCTAATGTTTGACACAGAGTATGGGCTTTTCTCTATACATTTATTGATGGTTAGTCTGTAATCACCACATATTCATATTTGGCCATTTTGTTTCATGACAATAACTATAAGTGTGACCCATTCTGCCTCTTCCATGGGCATTATTACTCCATTTTCCACTAGTTCGATTAGAAAGTCTTCTATTCAGGGGTTTTGGACAAATGAAATTTTTTTTTGGGTTTAAACCAAATGGAATTTTGTTCCTTCACAACAGCTGATCTCAACAGGTTTTGTGTTTTATTTTCCCTCCATGAATAGCTTGGAAAATCTATCCTCTAGTTCTTTTTCTACGTGTATTTTGTTCAGCATTCATAATTTAATATCTAATGGAGTGAACCATTCCCTACCATCAGTGGTGTTATTTTACTTTTTACAATATAGTCTTAAAACTTTTTCCCATGAATGTTTGTAGTCATCATTACTATGACCATTCTGACTATGTCAATGAGGTTCCCATTCTCATCTTTACCCCCACATTTTCAATTCTTGGTTTTGTATTTTTTAGTTCTCCATTTAGTGTGGGCCAGACTTTGTGGAATATTATGGATACACCTATCTATTTCCATTTTGACTGGATTTCCATATATTTTCACTATCAGCATTATTTGTTTGCTATTGTTTGTCTCAGCTTTATGGATTTCTGTATAACATGCAGAATTTCTCATGTTCTTTCTTGAAACTCATTTGTTTCTTTAGAATTTTTAGTTTCAGTGTGGCAAATCCTCACTAGGAGTCCCACCTTTCCATAAATTTTACATCTTGCATTCTAAGTGACCAGTCTTTCTGCAAGAAAAATATTCCCAATTTGTTTTTATTTATTTCTTCCATGTTCATTTTTAGGATTGACATATGGCTTAGCCTACCAATCATTTGATTTTTGAAACTCTTTTGAAATATTGCTTACAAGCTCGTGAGTAATTTCCTTTTTAATCGCTTCCATAAAAGATAACTGAGGGATGGCCAACAGCTGCTGGTGGAGTTTGTCAACATTCATCGCCCTTATAAGATATCATTAAATTATCATCATACACACAGTTTCTAACCAAGTCTGTTAATGTCATATCATATGCTCTGTAACTTCTCCCTTCACTTGGTGTCTGTTATGTAAGTGTAGTCTGGTTATATGTTTTGATAATTTTAGGAGTAAAATTATTATTTAGCTGCTTAATAATTTCAGCAAAAGTTAAACTTTCAGCAACATCAGGTCCACATAATCTGTTTGTGACCTCAATCAGGTCCCAAAAAGCAACAGAGAGGTGATTTTAGTGGCATTAACTTCTACCTTATTGACTACAAAATATTTAGCTATACAAGTTGTCCAGTTGGAGGGATATCTACCACCAAATATCAATTCTTTACTGCCTATTACTGGCTTTATGCTTCATACTTTCGTGCCTCAACCCCACTAATTTTGTGCTTTTTTTTTTCAATTGATAGCACCAAACTGGAAAACTGGATTTTTCCAGTTTAATGTCTGAGCCAAGCTAGCTTATTTTTTAAATTGCCAATTTAACTGCATCAAGCTGGATTTTTCCAGTTCACTGTCTGACTGCACCAAGTTGTGCTACATATTGAGTTAATTAGCACAATAAAAAATGAGGAAACAAGTATGTTAGATTATTCATTATTTAATAATAATAATAATAAGCATTATTTTATACAACTGAAATTTGATAGGGCAATTAGTTACACATAATTATAATACATTATATTGCAGATAAACTATTAGTATAGTAATCATTATATACAAATTGAACTTTAAGGTATACAGAAATTATAATATAGACTGAGGTGACTTCTTCATATCTAAATTCTCATTCTTCACCTTCAGTGGGGATTCTACTGGGTTGAAATCTATTCAACTTTTGGCTGGATGTTGACACCAATATAAAAGATACAGAATAAATAGTTACCATGTAATTATTGATCAGACAGTCTTCAAAGAAAAACTTCTATTCCTTTACTATTAGTTAGTTCATTTTTCCTGCTCAATCCATTTTCTATTTCTATTTTTACTTGCCTTCTTTATCACATCAACCTTTTCTATTTCGATATACTTGCCTTCTTTAACACATTAACACTTCTCTTAGATGAATAGTTTAGGAATACAAAATATAGTGCAAATATTTCCTATAAACTGAATCTTAATGAAGAAATACTATGGTCTGGGAAAGTTTTATTCATTAGTTGTAAATATCATAACCATAAATCTATATCTATAGAAAAATGAATAAGAAATATTTAAAAAAAATTTTAAAGAAATAATTTTACTCATGCACTAATTGTAGTTTTCATAAATGAAAGCACAAGACCAACATATTTAGAAATTCATAAGTCATATTCCTAGAGAATAATATCTGCTTTCTTGTACAAATGCCAATTTATTCATCAGAAAGTGGGCAGTAGTTGCAAGTATTTTTAAATGATTCTTTGGGAATCTGATCTGTGAATTTCTAAACATGATCATCCCACCTTTTTATCTGTGAAAGTGGAAGATTTTTTTTTTTTAAATTTGTGTTTATGGAAATAAAAGTGTTTCCTGTTTTTTTTTTTACTTTTTAGTTTTATAGATACAAATTAATATTATTGGTTGATAGTACTGTAAAAAATATTGAATCCTATATAAAATTTAAAAAAATTAATTTTTTACTAATTTTTTACTTAAAATTATTTGCAAACTCTAAAAAAATATATTATCATCTGAAATACATATATATGCAAAGTTTCAACTAGATTGGAAATTAGGAAGTAGATAAAATTTGAGTTACAAGATTTCACAGATAGATAAAAAAAAATGGAGTAAGGTTTAAAAAAAAGCTTATTCAAAAAGAAAAGGTAGTTATAATAATGGACAACAACTTGGAAATATGATTCAAAAGTGGAAAACAGCATTTCTTAATACAAAAGAAAATGGAAAAAATATTTCTTGGTCTATATATTTTGACTTTATTAACTTTGAATTAGTTCTATTGTAAATTCAAATAACACATTCTATTTTTCACTTACCTAGGTGCTCATAAAGTGGCAGAACTGGAATAGGAGAAATAGATGAACAAATTTAAAAATAATATATATGTAGGAATCATGTATTTCTTTGCCAAGGAAGATATGAGTCTTGCAATTATTTAAATACCAAAATATATAGACACTGAATGGAGAAGAAAGTCTGGAGATTGGTGAAACTGGATTAAACATGAAGAGATCTTCATCCTACAGTGGACCAGTAATGATTGAAATGATGGAGGAAAGATGTATTAGGTCTAAAAAATCCAAGAGCATTAGATCCTGGTCTAAAACTCCTCATGTGGTAGAAATTAGTCTGGAGATATGGATAGGATTGGTTTAGAATTTATTCATCTCTATCATTAAGCATATAATAATTACTGAAGGTTATGCAAGGTAGCAGGAATGGTATAGGAGAACAGAGTTGTCATCTAAATGTAATGTATAGGCAGAAGGCATGATATTTTGGTTTTTATAACAATTCTGTCCAAAGAATATAGGCACATATTATGCAATTAATGATAATTTTTTTTCTTCTTGGGTCTACCTTAATTTCTATCTTGGATTATCTTTTAAGTCTTACAGATTTTTGAAAAAATACTACTCTCCATATATCACTAAACTTGGTTTATCTTTTAAGTCTTACAGATTTTTGAAAAAATACTACTATCCATATATCACAAACCTTCTAACATACTTTAACTGTATTATATTTAACATTACTAACACATCCCTACCACACTACAGGATTTACCAATGAAACTACTTTCCTGAAACACTATATTTTTTAATCAAATACACTGTATAAATCCTCAACATCGCAAAAAAATATTATTCATTATTTTTAAAATAATATCCAAATTTATTCTTAAAATTTTCATATTTTGAAAATACAAAGAAGATTAAAATAAAAACAAACAAATACTTTATGAAATATAACTTCTCATAAATATAATAGGTTCAATACCTTTAACTTATTCAGATATCAGTTATACATGCACTTTTATAATCATATTCCAATTATAATAAATATATTCATTTCTCTCTCACATACTTTTACATAAATATATACATAATAAATATTATACATATTTATTTTTCCTGATTCCTGGTTTAAATAATCCAATACCAATATCTTAACTAAAAAATAATAAATTAAAGTTATCTTAATCATAATATTTTTTATGATTATTATCGATAACACTCTTTGATATTTTTAAAAAAAAGAAGTGAATGATGGCTGTATATTAGATCGAAAAAAACCTAAATCTCTTCACCAATGAAAGCTATAAACTACAAACTAGTATCTTGGGATATGAATAGAATAGCACTGAACAGGGATTTATTAAGCACAATCATTTGACATTTCAAACTTATATAAGATGGAAGAAAATAGGAAAAATAGTGTTTGTATTTAAAAATGATGAGTAAGCAGAGGTCAAATGATAGTTGTTACTGACTGAATCAATTATAATTTTCTACATTGCAAGGGATGAAATTGTGGTATACATGGGATCATCCCATAAATGAATATGACCAACAATCAGCATTGGACATGAATAATAAACAATATATAATTTATAAACATAACACTTCATAATCACTTTTCAAAAATTAACTGTCATCCTTTGTGATTGGATTTAAAAGAAAGACATTATAAAACAGTCTAATTATTACAGATGCAAAACTTGGGCATATTACAAAAAAATATTCACCAATATTTTATTTATATACATGTACATAAGTGCTAAAATTAAAATATTAAACATGTCAAACATGCTGCGATCATTATATCAATGGTGATCATCATCAACAGTCAAGGAAATCAGGTGCCATGAGTGAAATGCCCAACAATAAAATAGTAATTATTATAAAGTCAAAGGTCTTTACCTTTCGGTCTTTCAAATAATTCCATAGAGAACTATATGGATGTCCAAACACTATATATATATATCAAAATATCATGCTTGAAACTAGCTTGGATTCACAATAATCCAGAATTTGAGACTATGAACAAAAGAAAATAAACATATCAAAAACTTAATTTATTATCCATTAAGTAATTCCAATGGAATAATTTAAAGTAATGATTAACAAATTTATTAATTAGAAATAATAATAAAAAAACAAAGGTCTGCAACATATTTTGCATACAAATACATTATTCTGATTTTGACTTACAAATATTAAAAAATATGTTAAAGATTGAAAAAGTAATAGTATAATTTACAAATTTATCAATATAAATTTACAGGACACACACAAGTTCAGGAAAATAGATATATGTGTATGCAAATAGAAGTGCAAACATACTATGCATTATACAATAATTTTCATAATTCTTAACTTTTATACACCAGTTAGTAGTACACTATTTAGGAGGCAAATAATTAATGTTAAATTTATACATAAAAAGCACTCACATAAGTATGTATTTTAATATAAAATATGTCAAATCATTTGAATTTAAAATACTATTAACAATATCAAATCGGAATTTTTATTTGTCATTAATAAAAAGCTGACACATTGGTAAATTCATTATAACCTTTTCAAAGTCTAAAACAATTCTATCCCCTGGAAACCTAATTTCTTCGAAAATATTTTTTTCTCATTATTTGGACAGTAAATTCATAAAAGTTATTTTTAGAACCAATCATTATAATAGAAAATCGAATATACGATAATTGTATATATTTTTTTCTTGGACAATAAAAGAAATAAAATTGTTAACTTATAAAGTTAAAAGTTTAAATAGCATGTCATTATCGGTATGGTCTATGCACCAGCTAATTTCTTCCATTGGTGCTTTACATATTCATATGTAAAATAAATCCTCTTTATGCACAATATATATATATATATATGATCAGCAGTAACTTCTTTCATTTGTGCTTCTCATGTTTATGTAAAGCAGCATAGCACTGGAATCTCAAAACTTGGTTGTGTCCATGATAGAGCAATAAGATGTTTTTTATTGATAGATACAGGGTATAGATAGTAATATTGGTGGACCTCAACTCTACTCAACTTTAATAATTTGATAAACTGCATCTAAGAAAGCAATATATTTCTTGTATTTGGCTTTGAATTCAAAAGAAGGCATCCCTATATCTATGGCAGTTCAAACCTGACCAACATGAAGACTAGCAATGGCCTTTGGAACTGGCTTTCAACACACAGTATTACAAAATATCAAACAAACAGAAGAAGAATATGACATTTCTGTCTGTCATCATTAATTGTTATTATTTGATCTTTCACAGATTGGTTTGTATATTATCCCAAAACTCATATCTAATGGGATTGTTTTCTTTTGGATTTGGAATAGCCTTATTCATTTGCAAGTAATTGCTGCTAATATGGATGACTGTAAACTTTGAATAATTATAAAGCAATGCACAAATGAGTACATCTGTTGCTTTATATGATGATATATCAGATAATCAAAGCTTAGATAGTATTTCTGAACATATTTCTGTGTTTTCTCTTTTATGTTAGTACAAGTTCTGATCATTTTGAGTCATACCACCAAACAATTCTCTTTCCTAATTATGGCAATTGTGTGTTTTTATAATCACAATTTTATCCTTTAATAACATACACATTATTTCCAATTTCCATTCAATTTTTTCTTTCATAAGTCTTTCATTTTGTAAACATACTATTGATTTGATCTTTTAAGTTACTACCACCAATTTGTTGTGATTGTGTTGAAATTTAGATAACATATCTGCTTGCTTTCCTACAATGCAATAAATAACTACTCCCTATTACCATGATTGTATTATCAAATATGGTTTCAAGTTTACTTGCATGAGGATCACTGTTTCATTCCAGATGAACTATATTCAAAACCATCTATTGTAAGCCTTAGAAATCACTGAACATTAAGTGATAGTGCTATATTCATATTCCCAGAATAATTTCTATTGGTTTTCTGCGGTGAGAAGAATCATGTTTTTCTGTAAAATTTGTTTCTTTATTGTTAGTGTTTTTTTTAATTGAAATAAAAAAACAACTACATTTTCTTTACTTATTATAATTTTCTTACTTTGTAAAAAATTTCCAAAATTTTTAGCAATAAAAATATTAAAAAAAATACCATATTTTCACACATAGTAATTTTTTTTAAATTTAGAGTGCAAAAATAGGAGTTGTGATATAGAGAAACTTGGAATAGTTATATATCAGAAACTCATATTTAACACCAACAGAAAAAATAAAAAATGCTGACATTAATTACTGTAATTGGTAAAGAAATTTTATGATAGTATCGAGAAAGAAATTATTATAAAATCTTTCAAGAAAATGGAATTTCTGAAGCCATTGATGATGGAAAAGATGAGGCAAGAACAATATCACTGACTATAAAGAAAAATGTTTAGGCATCTATAATTAAAATTAATAATAAATGAACTGTCTTTACAAGATTATTCTTATTTTCTTTTTATTATTATAGTCAATGATTGGGGGAAATGTTCGGCATTTTTTAGCTTGAATGGTTCATCAACTTGAGATTTAAACCAATTTAAATATCTATGTAGTTTTGTAAATAGAAAGATGGAGACTCTAATGTGTTGCTGCTACTTTCAATAAGTTAAATTTCACCAAAATTGGCTGTATACAGAACTGCTATTTTATGTAATTTCTTGTATGGAAGTGAGCCTTGGACACCTTATCAATATAATATAGAGGCATTAGAAAACTTTGATTTTAGGATGCTCCATAAAATTTTAAAATTACAATGGCAAAATCTTAAAAACAATTAATGTTCTCCATTGTACTGGATGTAATACTATAAAATCCAAAATCACATCTTCATTGGATTGGACCTGTGAACTAATTGAAGTTTTTACCATAAACTCATAAAGTTTTATGATGAACTTGACAATGGTATTTGTGAAAAAAATTGATCTTGTTTGCATTATAGAAATTACATCAGAGACATCCTAAAGTAGTGTAATGTTGGTTGTTTTCATTGAAAACATATCACAGAATAATTGAAGTCCTATAAATTAGAAGTAGTGTTTAAATACAACAGAAACATTTTCTATAGAAGTTAAAAAACATTTTTGCAACATATCAAATAAGCAGAAAAATAAACCATTATGTTCTGTACGTGGATGTATTTGTGTTTCACAAATTGATTTATAATGTGACCAAAAACACTTATCTCTAAAGTAGTTTTTGCATACTTTTCCCTCTTAGAATTGTGATAAACCATAAACATCACATGATCACCATTTCTTATGCTTGCTCATTACTGTTATTAAAACAGGCAAAACTCTCCATACAGTAGTGCCACTCAGTGCAAGCCAGAGTAATCAATGGATGCCAAAAGGCTTGTGCATAAAATCCCCATCTAATGCCTACTCATCAAAAATCCCAGGACTAGTTTCTGGCTTGTGAGAAACTAGACTGGGGATATTGGACAAGTAGGCACTAGATAGGGATTTTGTGTAAGAAAGTAGACTGATGATATTGGATAAGTAGGCACTAGATGCATATTTTATGCACAAGCCTTCTGGCATCCATTGATTACTCTGGCTTGCACTGAGTGGCACTACTGTATGGAGAGTTTTGCCTATTTTAATACCAGTTATGAGCAAGTATAAGAAATGGTGATAATGTGATGTTTAGTGGTTTAATAGAAATCCTGCCTAATAGGATAGTGGTGGCTATGGTTATTAAAGAACCAGAGACATCAAAATGTATGGGTACTGAACTGAGTTCAGACCTGTATGACTATATAAGCTAATGAGCATAGATTAAAATATTATTGTGTTTTCCAATTTTATTCTCATAGTTTTGTAGTTAAGCAGATAAAAGGTGACTGTTGGAGGGTTGCATTAGATCCTAAGATCTAGGTGCAGTGCTCTCAGATCCAAGGCTCTTCACTGATGAAGGCCACAAGCCAGAAACTAGTCTGGGGATATTGGATGAGTAGGCACTAGATGAGGATTTTATACACAAACCTTCTGGCATCCATTGATTACTCTGGATTGCATTGAGTCACACTATAGTATGGAGAGTTTTGCCTGTTTTAATAGAGTTGTTATAGCCATACTCATTTAGGAATGATGCTGCTGATGAAATAATAAATTTGTACTAATACATTTAATTTAGTACTAAATATATCAACTATGATTAATTCAGATGATTAGTTTATTAGTGCATATATATATATATTGTATTCTGCCAATAGAAAGACGATCCTTAGAAAATATGTCAAGTCCCTAAATTGGGTTATACTATTGCCTTCTCAAGGTACAATTTGATACTCTTATTATTTTTACACTATATTTAATTAATGGTAGCAATTGTGAGACCCACTTATCCTATTAACAAGATTATATACCCTTTAACATTAAATAAATACTGAAGTATTCATTCAATGGCATAAAAATACTAAGACTTTCTTCCTTATTAAGTAGCTAAATATTCCTATGACTAACAATAATACTTAAATAAATATAATAAAACATATATAATTATTCAATTTAAGTTAACTTAATTAATAAGTTATATTATCATTTTATTGTATATTTATTTTTTTATTATTATTACTTTTATAGATTTATCATTAAAAATAACCATAATAATAATATTATACTAAGGAGATCTCAGGATTATCATTGATTTTAATTAGCTATTTATTCTACCTATAAAATATCAAGAGGGATTTTACTTACCTCTATAGATAGTGTATCAATTAAAAAAAGATTTATACCCTTAATCTATAATTAGAATTAGATTGAGTAATAAATGACTATTGTTATCCAAATTGTAATTATAATTTATAACTTTAAATAATAACCAATCCACAATCGGATTTTCTATTAATAAACTTACTTTAATAAATTTGCAATATATTTTACCAATGACTGATATGATCAGGGAAGTTTGAGATAATCTAAGATCCCACTTAAGGAATATTTTCCTAGATTACAATATCTTGTACTGGATTAATTTCTCATCCAAATCTCAAATTATATGTTTTGGTTAATGTATATATTACAATTCCTAGTCTCTAATGATGATGTAGTAATGATGATTCCAACAAAAGAAATGTAACTCCAGATACTTAGTTTAACTTTTAAAACATTAATTTTAATAATATCTTATTTACAAATTTTTAATAATTAATTAGAACTAACAAATGAATTAACAAAAACAATATAAAAAATTATATAACAATATAATAGAATAGTATATGTAGACATTTGATCATTTATATTCTCATTAATTATAATGAGATAGTTAAAATAAAATTCTATCCTCCTACAATTGGGTGTTGTTGTGATATTTACTTTTATTTCTTATTTCATAAAATTATATGCATGTATTAAATAATCAATCCTTTTTTATAAATTTGATTTATATTCATAACCTGTTATAGATTATGCTGAAAATATAAGATTTAAAATATGAATTAATGTTTTATTTCTTAACTAAAATAATTTCATTATAATATTATGAGATATTAAATTTTTACCTGTGTTTATGTTTTAGGATATTCACAGTTCGATTTTCTCTTTACCTTACACTAAAAAGATATTAATATAATAATTATGAAATCATTCATTTGTTTTCTGATCTCACATTCAATTTTCCCATTGTCTTATCATCAAATTCTATAATAAAATACAATAAATGAAACTTTTATACTATACCCTATCAAATAGGACTACTTATCTCTTCCTGGATTAATTTCCCATTTACCATTTATGATATTAAGTTAAATGTTGATATATCACTCTTTGGTGCATCCTGAATAAAATTTAAAAAGTCTTTATCTTTATTTTATCTAATAACTCAGATATTAATTTTCTATCTC
Source organism: Epiperipatus broadwayi (assembly GCA_028023455.1). Taxonomy (NCBI): domain Eukaryota; kingdom Metazoa; phylum Onychophora; class Udeonychophora; order Euonychophora; family Peripatidae; genus Epiperipatus; species Epiperipatus broadwayi. The sequence goes on from JAQFVV010000047.1 coordinate 317,940, forward strand.
CGACTTAAACCTACTTTATACATGTCTTATAAATAATACCTATAAAGATTTATAAACTAAAATTAGCTATACCTATATTACAATTATATTACAGCATTAAAAGTCAAACACGGAATCAGCTTTAAATATCACCATTTGTTATTTTTAATGTTATATTAGAACACAGACATATCCTCTCTTCTTATAATACATATATGTAACTACTTGTATGTGTATATTTTACTAACTCATAGTTTTTATACATTTATTTTAGTTATCTAATACTATTCAATCAAATAAAAAAAACTGTAAACAACTACTGGTATAGATAAACAAATCAAATTAATTATTAATTTCCTTATCTATTGATTATTTTAAAATATCAATTAATTATACAAACACGATCTTACCAGTTTTTTTTCTTAATACACAAGTTCATCATAAAAAAAAAAAACTTTAATTTTTATTAATAGTATTTCATTCGTTTCTCATGCTTCCAACTTGCCACACATCAATCTACATCTCACTTTTACTCATTTTATACCTATAAGAAAATTATTAAAACTATAGACTTCCAACACCATCATGTTATTTATAATGTTTAGGTTTCCTTTTTCCCTCCCCTTTCTTCACAATCGAAAGTTATTTCCCATTTGTGTAGTATATTTTATTTAGATACTTCCAACATTAATTATACTTGTCTTCAGATTATTCTTTATGTACTCCTTGTTAATGTTATCATTTAATATAGAGCATTATATACCTCCTTAAAGATTAAAAAAATGATATTATCTTCAACATAATTTATATGCTCAAATAAGCTAATATTTCTGATAACGATTTATTTCACTGTTTTCTTCTCATATGTATTTATTCCCTACTAGTTATTTCTAGCAATTCTTTAATTTCTTTCACTTAGCGTATATATATTGTGAGGATAGCTTAAAAATCGCACCCACACAAACCTTAACCACCTGAAATATTGGATTGTTTTTTAATTAGGATGTAAGTATAAAGTAAATAATAAGTTTTGCTAGAACACTCATAAAAATATAAATGTATAAATAGTTATGTTAGTATACTAATTGTATATTAAATACTGGGAATGGTAGGTCGTTTACAATAAAATCACACATATATATTAGTAATAAAATTAATTCTAGTGTTTAATAAAAAAAATATAAACATTGGAAAAATTCATACAATTTTTCATATATGTTGACAATTGTATTGTGTTGAAGATAATAAATATAGACAATGACTTAAACGATGAAAAAACAGTCATAGCAATGAAAAAAAAAAGATAGCCGAATGTAAGAAGGGGATGATAATATATTATTTTTTAAAGGAATCGATAATTACAATATTTTTATAATGCAACAATAGATACGCTCTGCGAATAAACATTGGAAATGACACCAGGTATATAAAAAACAAAAAACAATTACAACTCCTTCTTCTTTAAAATTGTGTGTTGTACATGAAAAGTCAACTTTGTTGAAGCAGTTATTTTAATAACATTTTTTTACAAAATGGACATTTTTTGAAGTCTCTACAAATGCCAATTTTTTATTTGCCATTTAAAAAAATTAAGGAAGCAAACATAATATTTTAATACAAGCTGCAAGATCAGTTAAGTTTTAAATAAATTTTTAAAAAAAGTTTTATGATTTTTTTTAAAAAAACTAAAAAAAAAAATTAGAACGGTTTATTCAGTTAGAATTATAATGACAGGAATATGTTATATAGCCAATCTCGTAAATAACAAGTAACTGTATTCTATATATATATTATTTAAATGCGAACTGCATATAAACCTGTATATATATTGCAAAATATGGTATTTTGGCTAGAACGATTGTTGTTAGGTGGAGCATTTGCCCACCACTATGTCCATGTGAAATTAATATCTATCTGTCTACATTGAAGTGCCTGATGAGCTGGGTCCATGCATGAGGGAAATCTATGTGAGGAATGGAACAAAATCACTCACTGCCAATATAGATATTTTCAGAATGTGCTATTCAGAATCAGGAAGGAGTCATCAACATTTATAATGAATAAAATGCATAAAGTGTAAGAACTATTATATAACAAGGACTCTAATGAAGAATTGTGCCTGATCATATTGATTCATGAAATGTTGTAAATATTATGATTTTTTCTTTTGTATAGATATGTCTTATTTTTATTTTATTATCTCATTCTTATATTTCAGAAGTACTAATGGTCTAATTTAGCAGTTTGGAACAGTCCAACATAAGAAAATGTGGAGATAGTAAAGAGGAAAGGTTGAAAAGTCTTCTTTGTTTTGTTTTTTTTTCATTTTAATAAAATGTTAGGTATTTAAATGATGCTTGACATTTTCTTTTGTGGCTATGTAATTGGTGCTTAAACTGAGTATTTAAACGGTAAGAGTTTTCTCTTTTAAATTAATATAAAATAACTAATGCGACACCATGATATGACCATTTATATAATGTATTATATGTTTTACTAATAGTATTCTTAGATATTAATGAATAAATGACTAATCCTTTTGGTTAATATTCTTTACTATTTTCTTTGCTATCATATCACATGCAAGGTGATTATCTTAGATCAACCAACTTCCACACCTAGAACTGCATACTGTATCTGAAGTTGCATATAAATTTCTAATTAAATTAGTTAGCAATATCATTTAGTCTAATAAAGTTTTCATTACTTTTGGATATATAAATGTCTAAATTATGTGTATCTATCATGGGAAATAGAGGATAAGTTAGTTTAATTTGCTTATGTAACAATATGATAGATGCTCATCATAGACATAGAATTTGAAAGAATAGAAGAATATATCCAAATAATTCTCTTTGCACTTGTACATATTTTTGAATTTTTTTATTCATATTGATTGAAAATTTGTTCTACCTTTTTAGATATTTTGTTTTTGTAAATAAATATTATGAAGTTTTGTTTAATTGTCAAGGTCTTTCTAGTTTGTTGATCCAGCATTTACATTCAATCCTATAACCAATATTTTATATATGCACACACACATTATTGTTTGATGAGCATGAGAGATTAATGTTAAATCAAGATAATTCCTTATTAATAAATAGGATTAGCTAATTCAATTATTGATTAATAGTCTGTATAGGTACAACCCTGTAAAGAGAGTTGAATGCGAATTCTTTCTGTTTGAATACTGAGGCAATGGATCCAAAAGAGAATGGTGAGATGTTAGATGAATGAACTGACTAAAATTGCATGTAAATTTGATAGATAAGTCTTAGGTTAGTCTATTAAAGATAGATGTAATCATGAGTCATGCACTTCATCATGTCATCTCCAGAATCCTACATGAAGACCCTAGGTCTGACCGTAGTCAGATGCAACCTTCTCTTGTCATGTCATCGACCGAACTATTACAATATATTTCCATTTTAATTCTTTTATATTTCATACAAACCACTACAACTTATTATACATATAAATATAATCCTCAGTCAAATTCTTCCTCTTCCATTGGCCCTATATTACATCCATACATCATTCTAATTTGTAATCCTTCATTGACTATGTCTATAACTTATCATAAAATTTTTTATTATGCATGAAAGTTATATTCATTGACAATAATCTATTCAAATCTTTTCACCTAGTAAAATTTTCATTCAGAAATACATTTATAAGTAGCATTTTAATACTAAACACATTTTTTAATAAGCAAATATTTCCATTCTGATTCATTCCTAATTTAGTTTTAATTATCTTAAAAACTGTACATTTAACTTTGTCAGAAATAATTTTCTTGTTATTCATATTGCATTCCACTTTAATCTTGCATCCATGTTATAATAATTGGTACTCATCTTATAACTAAAGACACCGTTCTATGGCACGAAATATGGCACAGTTTTCGCGCTAAAACACATAAAAATGCTGTTTCCGCGGCCGACACGTTCAGCATACATGTTATAATAATTGGTACTCATCTTATAGCTAAAGACGCCGTTCTATGGCGCGGTTTTCGCGCTAAAACACATAAAAATGCTGTTTCCGCGGACCGACACGTTCAAAACCGCGTTTTCTATAATACAACTTTTTTGTTGTGCTACAGAATGCTAGGCCGCTACGTCGCGTCGCAGTACAGCATGTATGTCGCATCGCAGCAAATACATTTTCCGAATTCGCACAGTTTATAAAATAGTTACAGCTTGATGAGAGAGTTTGTATTTGAATTGGATGGAAATGTTGTTTTCATTGGATTTTTTTTTATTTTAAAGTATCGAAATGTTCAGAATTTTTAAAGTAATAATTCTAAGACTTTTTACAACATACTCTGTTGAAGTTTTAATTGGGAAAATGTTGAATATCTATGTTTTTAGTGAGTTGCAATTGGGTAACGCGTCAAGTAATGTACTATTCATAACATTCCATGAGACAAAGAAGATTCAAAGAAGATTCTGCCGTGTGTATATTTTTGAATTAAAAAAGAGCGGTACCAAAAAAAATATCCAGTAAGAAAAGTACAAATATACACGATTTTTTGTAAATTTCATAAAAAGCAAATATCATAAAAAGCAAATATTATAAACATGTTTAATAAGTAAAGAAGACATTTATATGTGTTTGTTGTTGTTTAAAAAAGTTTGAGTTTCTTTCTTTTGTCCGAGTACGGTTACGATTTTGAATTATTTTATTTTAGCATTAGAAACAACAGAACACTAACCCTAAAACTAACACTAACCCTAAACCTAACACTAAAACTTACCCTAAATCTAACCCTAAAATTAACCCTAAACCTAACCATAACAACTTTTACTTTTTATTGTCATTCTATTTGAAGTAAAAAATAGCCGTAATATCTATTTGTCTGTAAAAAAAAAAAAAGTAAAACAAAGACTAAAAAAATAAAAAAATAGACTAAGAAATTTTACTTTTTATTACGATTATTATTTTTTAGTTAAACAACAACAACAAAAAAAAGTCGTAACACAAATAAAAAAATATCCGATAGAAAATTGATAAAAAAAAAGCTGTAACACAATTAAAAAAATATACGATAGAAAAAACATGAATCAAATTGTAATTTGTTGATTTTATTTTACATTTATTATTATCATTTAAACTGAAGACGATTTTGTTTTGTTTTTATTTTCGCATTACAAAAAAGCACAGCAAAATTATTATAATCAGCGGCCTGGAAATGGTCATATTTTATAGTTTTAGCATGAAAACGGCTCCATCCAACGGCATCTTTATCTATAAGACAAGCACCTAATAATTAAAATGCCTAAATATTTTATATTGCTTATTCAGTTATGCATCAACACAATATAGTCTGTTCCCTTTGTTCAGGGATTACTTGATAACATTTTGGCACAAACATATAACTTTTTTCCTTCCATTATTTTGATATTTTCCCCAATATAACAATTCCAAGATATTTTAGCAAATTTATTGATTGTCAAGTTAGCCAGCAGAGATTTACTTTGTTTTACCCATTCATCTTACTGAAAACTTGATATAAAGTTTGAAATCTTTGAGTTGATCATAATTAATTACTTGTCTTTTTAAAATAATAATAATGTTTAAAAGATTTCAGCAAACTTTTTTAACAAAACAAACCCAATTACTTGATTTTTATCTGATCTGTAATCTTTTTTTTTTTTTCAAAAATCTCCCATTTTCCCTCTGATTTTTTTTTCAACAATTATCATCTGCACTGCTCATCTATTTCAAATTGCATGTTTCCATTGGTTAATTTTCCTACCTCTGATTTTGAATATTTAATGATTTGCTTGTAACTGAACTATTTTTAAAAACTAATATTATATCTTTAAAATATTTATTAGTAATAAAAAAAAAACAATACCTTTAATGAACTTAATAAAACTAAATCATTTTCATTTTATTTCTATACAGTTTAATTTGAGATTAAATCTATGAACTTTTAATCACAAAATTCAAAACATAAATGTTAGTTATTTAATTGGGAAAATAAATTAATTTTTCACCAGAAATAGTTATTGCTAACTAATATCAGATGCACACACAGACTTAATTATTCATCTATATAATGCATTTTCATTTATCGGATTAGATCTGAACTCCCCTATAAACAATTATTTCTTAACAGCTATTATTAAATTATCCTTTAGTATTTTATGTTTTATATATCTTTGAAAATAAGTATTTTAACAAGATTTAGCCTTTATACTACTTTCAATTACCTAATGTCAGGTTCAAATCCCAGGGTAACTAAAATGATTGTTATTTGTCATAGTTGAATAAGGAAATATTTTTTTTGATTTTATAAAAATTTATTCCCAATTTGTTTTTATAATGGGATGTACCAATAAAAAGGGCACAATATATATATATATCATAGTTAATTAGTATATATTTTACTATTAAATTTTGATAAAACAAACATCATAGTTACTGTGCTTACATAAATTGTTAAACCACTACCAAACTCTCCAAAAAGTAATGCTATCCAGTGCATGCCTTAGTAATCATTAAATGCAAGAATGTTTATGCATAACATTCCTATCCAGGGTCTACTTATCCATTATCTCCAAAATAGTTTCTAGTTGTGACTTTTATCAGTGAGGAGTCTTGAATCTAAGAACACTGCATCTAGATCTTAAAATCTAATGCAATCCTCTAGCAATAACCCTTTACCTATTTAGTTAAATATAAAGTTATGAGCCTAAGATAAGTACACAATAATTTTCATCTTGGGTTCATAGCTTTATAGGTAACCAAATATGTAAAAGGTGACTGCTAGAGGGTTACATTAGATGTTAAGATCTAAGGCAGTGCTTTCAGATTCAAGGCTTCTCACTGGCGAATGTGACAAGCTAGAAACAATCTTGGGATATTGGATGAGTAGGCACTAGATAGGGCTTTAATGCAGAAACTTTGCATCCATTGACAACTAAGGCTTGAACTGGGTGGCATTACTGTACAGAGAGTTGCTATTGTTTTAATAGCTTGTGTAAGCATAGGAAATTATGATCATGTGCTGTTTTAGTAGTTGTATACCATGCCTGTTCATAGGATGACAGTGATTGTGGTTTTTGAAAAACCAGACACCAACATATATAGATACTGAACTGAGTTCAGATCTATATGATTATATAAGTAAATGATCTTGGATTGATTGAAAACAGTGCACTTGCATCTTTGGCCCATAGCTTTATAGTTAATTAAATAGGTAAAAGATGTCTGCTAGAACACTAGATGAGATCCAATGCTCTCAGATTCAAGGTTCCTCATTGATGAAAGTGATGGGCTAGAAACTAGTCTGGAAATATTGGATGAGTAGGCACTAGATTCAGATTTTTATACATTTCTTGCATCTCTTGATTACTAAGACTTGTACTGACTGGCATTGCTGGATAATAAAAGAATAGCCAAAATAGTATTTAATTGGGTTACGAGTAAAGGGCAGGCAACAAGATGGGTGAGAAAGGTAATGTGATTAATAAAGAATAGGGAGTTGGAAAAGATGGAGAATTAGTATGGGAGAGTAAAAAGTACATAGAAGTAAATGAAATATTAAGTGTGCATTAATTTATGATAATAGCAAGGAAAGTAATTTATTGTTTAAGGCTCAAACGGGATCTTTAGCAATAAGAGAATACATACATAAATGGATAAATAGGGGTGATTTAGTCTGCAAATTGTGTAAGGAAGGCATAGAAAATATTAGGCATTTGTTAATTGAATGTACAGAAATTGGGTTGTTGGTTTTTATGCTGGATTTGGGAAAAGATAAGGGGGATTTAAGTCATAGAGTTGACAAAGATTATGTTAATAAACATCACATGATCACTATTTCTTATGCTTGCTTTTAACTGGTACTAAAATACGCAAAACTCTCTATATGCATTGCCACTCAGTGCAAGCCAGAGAAATCATTGGATGCCAGAAGGCTTGTGCATAAAATCCCCATCTAGTGCCTACTCATACAATATTCCCAGACTAGTTTCTGGCTTGTGACCTTCATCAGTGAGGAGTCTTAGATGTGAGGACACTGCACCTAGATCTTAGGATCTAATGCAACCCTCCAGCAGCCACCTTTTATCTCAGCTACAAAACTACAAGACTTAAATTGAAAACACTATAATATTTTCAATCCAAACTCATCAGTTTATATAGTCATATAGGTCTGAACTCAGTTCAGTACCTATACAATTTGGTGTTTTTTGGTTTGTTAATAACCATAGCCACCACTATCCTATTAGGCAGGATTTATTTTAAGCCAATAAACATCACATGATCACTTTTCTTATGCTTGCTCTTAACTGTTATTAAAACAGGCAAAACTCTCTATACATATTGCCACTCAATGCAAGCCAGAGTAATCAATGGATGCCAGAAAGCTTGTGCATAAAATCCCCATCTAGTGCCTACTCATCCAATATCCCCAGACTTGTCTCTGGCTTGTTGCTGATAAGCTTGGATTGAAAATATTATGTTTTCAATTTAAATCTTGTAGTTAAGTAGAGATAAAAGGTGGCTGCTGGAGGGTTGCATTAGACACTAAGATCTAGGTGCAGTGCTCTCAGATCCAAAGCTCCTCACTGATGAAGGACACAAGCCAGAAACTAGTCTGTGGATATTGCATGAGTAGGCACTAGATGGGGATTTTATGCACGTCTTCTGCCATCCATTGATTACTCTGGCTTGCACTGAGTGGCAATATGTATAGAGTTTTGCCTGTTTTAATAAGTTATGAGCAAACATAAGAAAAGTGATCATGTGATGTTTATTGGCTTAAAACCAATCCTGCCTAATAGGATACTGGTGGCTATGGTTATTAAAGAACCAAAAAACACCACATGGTGTACGTACTGAACTGAGTTCAGACCTATAAGACTATATAAGCTGATGAGTTTGGATTGAAAATATTATAGGGTTTTCAATTCAAGTCTCCTAGTTTTGTAGTTGAGATAAAAGGTGGCTGCTGGAGGGTTGCATTAGATACCAAGATCTAGATGCAGTACTCACAGATCCAAGGCTCCAGACTGATGAAGGCCACAAGACAGAAACTAGTCTGGGGACCTTGGATGAGTAGGCATTCGATGGGGGATTTTATGCGCAAGCCTTCTGCCATCCATTGATTACTCTGGCTTACACTGAGTGGTAATACATATAGAGAGTTTTGCCTGTTTTAAAGATTATGTTGTGAAAATGGAATGGAGCAGATTATAGGAAAAGTTAGGGTGGGGAATGGAAAGGGAAGGTAGAGTGGCTAACAGGTGTTTCTGGGCATAATTGCTGAGAGATTCCTGACTCCGTTTAAGGAGGTCATAGTGCATCACATCACATTTTGTGGGACACAACTATAACAAACCGCACCATGATTTTCAGCATCATATTTATCAAAATAATAACAATCTTGAAAGTATACTATAAACATTTCAATTATTCTAAACACATAAAAAAATAATTAATTATATACTGTATTTGGTATAAGTAATATTCTATACGATCATCAATTTAATTAAATTACGGTTTAAATTTCTATAGATAGTTTCCCATCAGGGTGCGCGACCGTACTATACATTACTTCCGTCAATGTTTAAAAAACACGTGTTCTCAAGTGTCTGCGTTGCAAAGAGCTTAGTATTTAACGTTATAAAGTAACATTTTTTGGAAGTAAGATTCTATTATTTTTTATCCATGATTTCTTATTTTAAATTTATACAGTATTTATCTTTATTTTATGTGATGAACGTAAATTTCTCCTACTCTTCGTTAAGTTAATGTTTGGTTAAGTTTTATCGGTAATAATCTTAAATAAGTTGTATAATCTATTTCATTTGGACGTCACTTTTGTTAATCCTTACATTTTATAAATATTTTGTGGCTACTACCTACTGAGATATATGAATTTTAAATTTACTCTAAAAATTAAATTTTTGAAATTCGGCCATTTTTTGTTTTCTCCAATAATTACCAATTTTTTTTTTAGAAAGTTTATGCAGAAAGAAAATACAGTAATATAAATAACGAAAAGATTTAAATCTCAAAATACTTTTGAGAAAGTATTCTGAATAACATCTTTGGCTATGTGTATATATATTTCCTGGCATTGAACTCATTCAGTTTTTTTTTTTTAAAAAAGATTAATTAGAGGGGATTTGAACCCAAACTTTCAAGCTCTCTTAAGTCATCCGGTTTAGCGACCACAACATAAAAATCATGTTCGCCCTCTAGTTTTCAAAAGAAATAAATTATTATACGAAAATCTTACGTATATGCTAGTATATTACAATTACGTTAAAATTTATTAAAATGTAAAAGATAAAAAAAAAAATATTTACCATTTTAAAGAAGTTGAAATAATTACACTAGATTTATTAAAATAATTAGTTTAAATTATTTGAAACTTAAGAATTTAAACTATCTAGATTTATAGCACTTATTACAAAAAAAAAAACACCCTCTGGATTCAAAAATTCGAATTAACGGCTGGCACATTGGAGGCCCTAATCCAGCGGTACCTTTTACCAGGTACTCACATAATTTCAGATGGCTGGGCTGCGTACAATAATATCAGCAGACTCAGCAATGGGGTATATATGCATTTGGTTGTCGTCCACCAGGACAACTTCATAAATCCCGAAGACCAAGACATACATACCCAAAATATTGAAAATATGTGAATGAGAGTGAAGCGTAAGCTGAAATTCCAATCTGGTACCAGCAGAGCTTTATTGTCATCGTACCTCCAAGAATGTGCCTTCTCAGTATATATAGCACTGCTGCCTTTTTCTCCAACTTTTTACTATGCATAGGGCATAATTATGCTTAAAAAGGTAAATGATTTTTTTTTATTATATTTTACGTTTTAATTAATAAATATTTACTGTAATTGTAATATAGGTGCATATACGTAAGATTTTAGAATATTTTAGTTCTAATTTTTAAAAATTAGATGGCGAATATGCTGTGGTCGCTAAAGTAAACCTTTACCAGTCATCCATTCCATGCTATACAACCGATACACATGGACCACGTTTATGTGAAAAAGAAAAATGATCTCCAGTATACATATTTAGTGCTGACCCAACATTCATCCTTTTGTCTGGATTATCATCAACTACATATATAATCAGTGCTCGATTTATATTAAGGTAGCAAATCTTCAAACTTTAATGGACAGGCTTTAATCTTCTTTATCTCTGCAGCCATCCTTATTGAAAATCTGATGATGGTATGTTCAAAGCCTTTGCCATTTTTGTTGTCATACCCATGTTGACCGTAAGTCATTTTATGTAGGACCTTAAGATCATTTAAATACACAAGAGGTATTAGCAGAATACAGGCTGAATCTATAATACTTAAATACAAGTATAATATATATCCTTAAGCTAGAAATAATTAGAGGTACTTGGAATCCAGATTTTCAAGCTTCCTCCAGTCATCCACTCCATATACAACCAATACACATGTCCACATAAAAATGATCTCAATATACTATTTTGTGCTATGTAAGCATCACTTGTATTGTTTTATTATTCAGAATTTCATTTCGGACAATGTTGATTGCTGCCTTCACCAAAACCAAATGATAATGATTTTAAGTTTAGATATTTTCTTTTTCTACATGTTGATGCATATTTGACATTTGTAGTTTAATGCAATGTAGAGGTTTTGAACTTAGATGGTTTTATAATCATTTTCTTTCAACTAGTGAATCACGCCAAATCCAATTAACTGTCCAAAATTGATCAGGAATGAATAGCTATTTTTAATTAGGGTAAAACATCATGATCTGGTATTTAACAAATCTGCAAAGCTAATTAAAGGCTATTTTATCGTTGCATACATGTTGAATGGTTTATATTAATGTATCATTGTGTATGGACTTGAATCTCCATTTTCAATTGAACCAATACTTTTTTGTTGTTTTTATTATAGGTATTTACAAAAATTGGGATCCCAGATAGGAGAAAATGGGGATATAAGAATGTGAACAAAGTGCAGACTTGAACATTTGATATGGTCCATTGCAATGTATTAATGCATTCTATAAACATTGAAGAAATTAGAGGTTAAAGGTTCGTGTTTTTAAAATGAAATGTTATTGAAGGATGTTTGGATATCTTGAATGGTGAGAGAAATAGTGAATGGATTTTGAGGATGACAAATTTCACAAAACAATTGTTGGAGATGGTAAAATGCAGAAAGCTACCTTATTTTGACATGTGATAACATAGATAGATTTTCTGGAAAAGGGATGTCATGATTGGAATTATCAGTGGCTCAAGAGCCACTGATAATTCCAATCATGACATCCCTTTTCCAGCAAATCTATCTATGTTAAGAGGATGGCCAAGACTCCTGGATAAGTGGCATGCAGAAAAGTTAAGAATAGTCTGAAAAAACAAATCGTCATGTTGTCAACCATCATCAAAATGATAAATCAGGCAGATGAAGTTTATAATATAATACACTGTGTTAAGAGGACAGCAAGCAAGACAAATTACTACTGATAAAGAAGAGTTATGGCTTAGTTAATTAAATGCCATCTAGGAAATGACTCAACATACATGAGAATGAAAAATATATGCATTTTAAAAAATTGCAGTATTTTTTCTTGTTTTTAACATAATTGCAAAACATAGAGATATCAGTAGTTAATAACAGATGGAGGAAAGTTAAGGTTCATTAATAGTAATCTAAAGAAGTTTTATAGGTGCACTTGATAAGGACAAGAATGAAACTGAAACCTGCAATCATAGATTAAAACAACACCTGTCCTTCTGAGAGCAGTTTCAGGCTGTAACCTAAATTATTTCTTCAATACTTGTAATCTGTCTAATTTATAATTGCTAACATTTTATCAGCCATCTTTATCTTTTTCTTTTGGGGAAAATATTTGTACATTAGTTTTGCTTTTTTTAGGATTTATTTCATAGCTTTTAATAATATTATTTGAAGCTTTAAAGCATTATTTGTGAAAATAGCTACATTGTTTTCAAAATCTAGATGATATAGTGTTATTTATTTATAGCGTGAAGGATTGAGGCATTTATTCCATTAATAACATGTATTGAGTTAAGCCTGTTTAATAGTGACAATTATTAACTTCTGCTTAATTATTAAAACAATGTCATTAAAAGTGAAATTTACTTTCCATCTTTGTATAATTGACAATTAATTTGATGATTATTAATGCCATGTTTTTATTGCTATATTTGATTCTCTCAATATTTCTATAAATGTTGGCAGGAATAATCTTATAAAAGTCAAAAGCTTGAAGCATAGTTAGATCCATTCTATTTTTGACCCATTGTCAGCAGAGTATTATTTATTTATGATGTGAAAGTGGTTTATTCCATTTTGTATTTTTTCATTGTTTCTATTTTAATCAGTAAATTGCCATACATCATTTTGGGGAGAGAAACTCATTGTGCTTCTTAATCTTAGGACTATCTTGTGGTGTAATCAGTGCTATAATATTGTGATAAATATTTTTCAGAATTTAACAATATTCTCATTTATGTCCTGTTCTGAAACTTCAGTCATTGCTCAAATGGCAGCTTGTATTCACTAATTCTTTAATTACATTCTTTTGATACTTTGGATGCGATTTTTTGTGCTACTTAAATCCATTTTTTTTTTTTGATTGGCTTTAATTCAAAATTCTCAGAAGACTATTTATAATGATCTTAATCTTAGTTAAAATCTTGTATAGAACTTATAGAAGATTGATAGTTACATTATATATACATAAGGTGTCCCACTGAAAAGATGACTGGTAATTAATTTTCCAAGTTGCCTGTAGTGCTACCTATAGTGGCTGTTTAGCTATTCATCACAAAAATTTTAAGTATGTAGCATGTCTGATCATGAGTTGTGACAAGAAATGGGACTTTTATATCATAATCCATGATACATTTTGATTTAAACTCTACAGCAGGGAAGTTATGAGATGCTCCAACATATTCAAATGATTTTTAGATTTTATGACATCAGAAAGAGCATTGGCAATAATCCATTAAAGTATGAAACACACTGTTACATTTCATGTTATAACTTGTGTTCCAGATATACTAATGTCTTTAAATTTTTGTGTTGAATACTTAAACTGTTGCTGGGTAATATGCATTGATGCAGAGATGGTACTGAAGATAGCTTGGAGAGAGAACTAGTAACTTTTTCATTGGGACATTGTATAATTCCTTCATCAACAGAATTTAAGTATGCGCTTATTGACAATAAAAAGGCAACTTAAAATTACTGATGTGTGTATTTCTTATAGCATATTTTCAAGTAAAGCAGAAGAAATTGCTTGATGTAAGTGATTAAAATTCTCATATTTATAGCTCATGTTCCACTTTGCAATACTATGAATGTTATATTGTTGAATTTAATATTTGAGAAACACTATTATTTTAATATCCTATTTTTAGATTAGCTTCTTAAAGAGCATTAATGTTTTAACTGGTGTAATTTATATATATATATAATTGTACATAGTCATTCCTAGGGTGGTAACAGAAGTCTTTTTTAAATAATTTTGTTCTGATTTTTTGAAGTGACGGAGAATTGCTTATGGACAGTGATATTAACAAGGAATGATTGAAGGTGAAATCTATAGATAAGAGATCAAACAAATATTAGTGGCGTTGAAAAGTATATGTTGCTAGAGTAGGTCTGATGGAAGTATTGCTAATAAAATTGGTATTAGATAAATAAGTTCTAATTGAAAAGGTTACTAGAATTAAAAAAAGAATATGTATGGTGGTTGATTAAAAAAGTTTGTTGAAATTATGTGTGGGGAAAAAACTACAAATTAGAGATCTTCATTCTTTAGTGGATTGATAGTAGTTGAAAATGATTGTGTAATTTTAATCCAATTTATATCTATATTTTATTAATATGTTCTAAGTTTAGTCAAAGAAAAAATTTATTGTACAAAATATTACTTGTAAATTCATGATTTATTTTTCTATCAAGTAATTTTTTTCATTTTTCTATCAAGTAATTTTTTTCATTGCACTTATAATAAAATGTATAATAATAACTATGTTTTGTTAATATATTTTTATAATTTATTTTTTTTGTAGTAGTATATCAATTTAAATATTATCAATATATTCTAAGATAATGATTTCTTCCAATTTATTTCATTATTTTTGATCTGTAGCTTCTCTGCATCACTTACTAAAGTTCATTTATTCTATAATATTCATATCATTTACGCTCTTTATTACTTTTACAATGCTTTCTAAATTACAACCCACTGTTTCAATTGCTCCAGCAATCTTCAGAACTATAAACACAATACAAATACATGAATACAAAAATATACATGAAGAAGTAATTTTACATTATAAATATATGCTATCTTATAATCATTATTAATATATCCACATATATCTTTATATACCTCTATATAATTATTACTTTTTTATTGTAGGGTATTAATTGGAAACCCAAGCAAGATCCCAATTATTCCAGAAAAAAAAAAAAAGTAGTAGAGAGAAATTTTTGTTCTGTGTTTTAATCGGCTATAAGTATATTTCTTTGAAAATCAGTGATAGAATATAGAAAGGATAATGAAATGGGAGTAAAATTCAAGATTGCTGCTAATTCTAGCTATATGTTAGGAATTAACTTCTGGCTGTGTATATGGGGGCCTATAGGCATGTGTGGATCAACTTCTGGTTGTGTGTATGTGGGCCTATAGGCATGTGTGGATAATCTATCTTAAATGCCTTCTAATTAATATTTCAGGTTTTCATTCTATATAATGCAGTTTTTTTTTAAAATTTATATGTTATTTATATTTTATTGTATGTTAACATTAAAGAAAGAAAGAAAAAGAGAGAGAAACTCATTAGCAAATGTGTTAAATCAAAGAGACTGCTAATGATTCTTTTTGACCAACAAACTAGTTTGAACTCAGCTACTGATTAATCATAAGTAGAGTTCCGAGATCAAAATATTTCAAACCATTCAAATGAATAGTCGATACTTAAATCACTTATAACCATCAGGAGGCTAGGGTCATTAAAGGACCAATGATGTCAGTAATACAAAATGAATAAATACCAGAGAGAAACTGAAACAAGAGCATTGTTATTGTTTTTTTTTTTTTTTGGACTGGTATTGCCAACTCGTCTCAAATATTTTATTGTGGAAAATTTAAAAAGAAATGTGTTGCTGAGGCAGTAGATTGCTTTGTTCGAAGGGCTTCGGAAGCCACTGGAGTCGAGGCACATCTGATGCAAGGGAGACTAGAGAAACACAGCCAGAGCTGACCATTTAAGAAGTAATGAGTATATTCTACAATGCCTCACTCCATCCACGTTGGGAAAGTAAACATCAGGGGAATAGAAAAACATGAAGAAAATCTACTCTAATTCAAAAGTTCAGATATCAGCTAGTTTATATCTACACCATAAATTTGCTATCATCTTAACAATAATTTTAAAAATAGTAGCCAAGCTAATTTGAAGAAAGTTTGCATGCAATAATCAGTGTGTGCTTTAGAAGACGTTTTATGTTCTTTTTTTCTCTGGTTATTGTCAAGAAAGTTTGCATATAGTAATCACTGTGTAATTTATACATATACTTGTTAGTAGTGTGTGCTTAAAAGCTAATTAACGGTACTTCCAAAAGCAGGAACCCAAGCTATCGGTAATATACTAACTACTGACATTTTCTTTTTTTTTAACCTCTCTCCTCAAATATCAAATTAGGTCTTACCAATTAATGATTTTTGTTATCCCTAAATATTATTATTATATATATTTTTATTATATCTTCAATTGTTTTATCAATCATTTTGTACATATTTATTTGTACACACATATGTTGATATATTTTGATATAGTTCATTTTAAAATAGATGTTCTTTTTTTTTTGATTGAAATATTTATGTAAACATTTTATGAAGGGAAAGGTTTAAACCCTAGACAGTGTGTGTATGTGCATAGATGTATGGCAGTAGTGGACAGGCTTAAAATAAAATGATAAAGGAGGGTATGAAGTGATAATAGTAATTAGATGAGAGATTTTTTTTTTTTTTTTAGTATTGATTTAGTAAAGGCAGAAATTAGGCAGAGCTATGAATGAATACAGATTATGTAATAGTTACATTACAATATTATTGACAAGATGGGGTGTGTTTATGCATTTTTTTGATTTTGTGTATTAATTATATGAATATTACCAGGGACTAAATTATTTACGCTAGGTGAAATGACATTTGAATACCACAATTAAAGGATATGTGATGCTTTCCTTTTTTTTTTTCTCTTATTATTATTAATCATTAAATGTTTAATAATTCTATAATTAATTTTATCTTAATTGTTTTTGGGATGTACACATTATTTTGTAATGTTGGAATAAAACATGAATCAGATGTTGAAAGTAAACTGCTTATATGTGTTTATTTATCAATTACAAAACTCCTTATAAATGGGCCCCCTGAACCACAGTAAAAATAGGGAAATGGCAATTTTAGTTATGATATATAAAATCTTGGTCATATAGATATGTATATGATATATATATGACAATTCCCTAGTGGCTGAATATGTCTTTAGGATCTAGTTCTCTTTTGTGCCTTTGAAGGAGGATGGGAATGGTATTATCACCAGAAATCAGAGAGAAAAGTAAATATGTATAGAATAACAGTGCATATGATTTTTTTTATTTTTTTTATGAGCTAGCTTAGTAGTTGATCTCCCATCGATAGATAGACTCTTTAAGACCCAGAAGCTGATCTTATAAGGGTGGGAACTAGATGATGTTCCAAGGAATGGATATTAATCCTCCCATCCCGAATAGTAAAACACAAATAGTTAGTTATACCTACATAGTATTGGATCAGGTATTTATGTATAGATACTAAGGACCTCTATGTTCAAATGATGGAAATTTTGGTGTCTTTGAACGATTACAGTACAACACCAACTGCTTGGTATTTACTGTTTCCATACCATTACAATAATTTGGCTGCCAACTGTGGAATGATGATGATTGACCATAATCCCAAGTTCATTGTGAATGAACTCTGTACACTCACTCCTTATCATACTATTACATTATATACATGTTAACCTTTTTTGTCTATAATCATATATATTATTATTTTATTCTGTTTTTTTTTTTTAAATATTTAACTCTTAATGTTATATAGTCATATTTTTATATTATTCACTATATTAACATTCAGTATGTATAATTTTCTTTAACCTATAATATTATTTTTTAACATATTTTATACTTACCTTCTACTTATATTTTCAAATCTTAACTGCTAACTATTCAAACTTTTAAATTTTACAGTTATATTTTGCAGTTCCCTCTTTCTATTTTTTATATATTTAAATCTATTCTTATTTTTAATCCTTACTATTTTTTTTTTTTTTATGTCAAAAGTTTTTTCAGGCTTAATTTTGTCATATAAAAATATATGTATATTAGTAGACATTAAAAATAAGAATAGATTTAATTATATAAAAAATAGGAGGAGGGAAACACTAAGTATAAAATACAAATGATAATATTAGTAAGGATTAAAAATAAATAGGTTTAATTATATAAAAAATAAAAAGCAGGAGCTATTAAATATAACTAAAATTTAAGTTTCAATAATTAGCAATTAAGATCTGAATGGTAGATATAAAATATATTAAAAAGTAATATAGGTTAAAGAAAATTGTATATATTGAATGTTAATATAAGTATAACATTAGAAAAAAATTATTAAGAATTAAGTGATAAAAAATAAATGAACTGAAATATATATATATGATTATAGGAAGTATTGATTGATAAATATAAAAAATGTAATAATTATATAAAAGTATATAAAGATACATGTGGGTATATAAATAATGATTATAAGATAGAATATATGTATATGTATAAAATGCAAAATTATATGTTTGTATATATTTGTATTGTTTGTTATAGTTCTGAAGATTACTGGGGAAATCGAAACTGTCAGTTATGGGTTGTAATTATATGAAGCATTGTAAAAGTAATAAAGAATGTAAATGATAATATTATATGGATTTGGCAATGCAATAAGAAAGATTAATTAATTCTATTTGTGGTCTGAATTATTTTATATCCAGTTGTCCATTTACACAGTGCGTTTTAATGAAAAAGACTTTTTTTTTTGTCCCCAAGCTGCCTTCAGCACCACCTCTTATTAATCACTTCATGTGTTATAGAGCCACAACTGAGTTATTCACAAAAATTTTTAAGGTGCTAATGATTGGATCACAAGTTATGATGTAAAATATGTCAATATGTTTTATACCACAACCCATGATATATTAACTCACAATAAATTTTGCTTTGAATTGGACAGAACTGCTACTGAAACATTTGAAATGATTAAAAGTGAGTATGCAATGAAGCTATGAATTGCAAGAATATTTCAAATAATTTGCAAGATTTTGCAATGGCAAGGAGAGCATTGAAGATAATCTACGAAGGTATAAAATGCAGTAACATTTTATGTTGTAACTCGTCTAAACAGGCTAATGGTGAATAGCTAAACTGTCTTTATGTGACATGATGGGAGTAGAGAGAACTAGTCACATTTTCACGGATGCTGTATTTATCATATTGTCTAACCGATGTTTGTAATAATTATTTTGTTCTTTTACTTATGTGTTTTGTTTTTGATAAATTCAGCATTTTTCCTTATTTATTGCGATGTATTTTCTTTTAGTAATGTATTATTTCTATCAAAGGTATCTATCCATATTTATAAAATACAATATAACAATTCGTCAATTGCTAAAACAGAGAATCATCAATATAAATAAAATAACTATTGCCGAGCGCTTTCAACTCCTATGAGTCCTTATCCAAAATCTAATGTTCTTTAATACACAAATTAGCTGGTTTTAAAGCTTTTTTAACACGTAATCAATGACTGTGTTCAAATGAAATGTTTAAGAAAGGTAATATAAATTGTTATATGCAAGATTTGACAGAAGTTGGTTATAATAAGCATAGGCTATTATCTATTCTATTGAAACATTATAAACAACGTTATAATAGTGAGAATATAAATGTGAAGAATAAACCATGGATATCATTAGCTTTTATTTCCATTATTAATAAAAATATAATGAGTTTTAAGTCAGGATTTCCGGTTGGCATGGAGGACTCCACCTAATCTTAATAGATTAATAAATAATTCTAAGGGAGTAATAAGTAAAGAGGATAAAAGCAGTGTTGTGTATTCTATTAGATCCCCACAGATAAATTGTAGTGCAATATATATTGGGGAAACCAAGACAAATATTAAAGATCACCTTCAATAGCACGAATATATATATATTAGAGCAAGGGAAGATGATACAGTTATTCAGCTTTTTATGTTCACCAAAATAGTACAGGCCATATATGTAGTCCAAAGGATTTTGCAATATTAATGCATGAAACCCACGATAAAAAATGCAAGATTAAAGAATCATATCTTATACAAAATTCATCTTTTGCTATGAATTCAAAATTAATCATTTTTCCAATTAGTTCTTCCTGGTCAATGCAATGAAATGTTGAATTTATCGCTTAGGAGAAAATAGGAGTTTTTTACTGCCTTGATAAGACTCATAGGAGTTGAAAGTGCTTGGCAATAGTTAATTTATTTATATTGATGATTCTCTGTTTTAGCAGTTGACAAATTATTATATTGTACTTTATAAAATTTTACATAAACCAAAACTAAACTTCAGTTAAAAGTAGGCTATGATTATGGAGACACAAGGTTTCTGAAAGCGCTAAGCCATATAACTTGTAATAAGACTGAGACAAGCTTCACTTTTTTGCATAAAGCGCAGTCTAAACTATTAATAAAAGTATTATATTGATTTATTATCCATATTTAATAATTCAAGCAGGTATTTATAATTAGTAACTTCTACTAAATCAATACCCCCCTTTTTTTTTCAATCTTCATTATTTTGCTTTATTTCTAATAGCAGGCATAGTGGCTGCAAAATTCAAATGATCTTCATATTCTGTTTATATCACATTTTTTGCCTCCCATTTTAGCCAAAACAATGTTTAATAACTTTAAACTAGGAGTAATGTTTCCAGGATATTTTGTGTTTGTTGAATAAGTGTTAATAACTATAAAAGTAAATACAATTATAATACTATAGAGTCTTCATTAATTCACTAAGTAATTCTTATAATATTTCTATAAAAAGTTTTGTGGAACCTGCAATACAAAGTTGTAATTAATTTTTTTTTAGTGAAACTAGTCCAATATTATATTTTTTCAAACTTTCTATAGTCTCGAATCTCTTTAAAATTATCCATGATATGCCAGTATTTTTGTGAAATTTAGTAAAAATACAAACAAATATGAATTTTCTATATGAAAAAGAAATACAATTACAAAATTTTTAAAACAAAAAATATTTTTAATAAACAAATGGGCTTGCTTCTTTGATAATTTATTTAATTTAGGTTGGATTGATGTCAATGCTAATTGAAAGGGAACTACATATATCTACGCTGTAAGCCTCGCAAATGGGTGTAGATGGGAATGACAAATGGAGATATAAAGCTAAATGGATCAACTTTTGTAATACAACTAATACAAGCTCTGTTAATTGGCTTTGTAATTATATCACTTCTATTTTTTTTTAATAAAAAATTCCAGAGAACTTTGTTTTGCCATCTCAAATACATATTTAAAAATTAAATTAAAAAGAATCGATGAAAATAATTTCTATATTGTTTAAATTTATTCAAATGTTGAAGCTATGATTAACTATTGAGCATTAACTGTATGGCGAATGAGTGAAAAATATATGCACACCTGCATGTTGGAATTTTAGTTCATTAAACATTAATTAATAAGTGGGATTGTTTGAATAGTGAATTATAATAAAATAGTTTTTAGGTGATTTATTATGGTGTTTTTCACAATTTTATTGACAATGTACAAAGTCATGACATTTTAAATGAAATCTCATTGAAACCTAATAAAAACTTTTTGTATACTAATGGTTGTTGCAGGTCTTAGTTTGAATAGCATTAGTCTACAACATTTTGATAAATAGTTTGCCTTAAATATCAGTCTTTATTTCTTTTATGTGAGTGTCTTCCATTTAGATATTTTGTAAATATATTTGCCTATAATTTTTCATTTCTCTATCTGTTTTCAATATTAATAATTATTTCATCATTTTCACAAACTTTTTTTGTATTTATCATAGATTTTCTTATACAGGGGATTTTGTTTTATCTATTTTTTTGTTATGTAGTTCTTTGTGGAATTAATTCCATATGATTCTGTTTCTTATTTCTTAAATATCTGCTATCAATATCAAGATGTTTTATAATTTCAAGACATTTATTCTTTTCAGTTTTTCTATTCAGTTCACCTTTATTGCTCATTACGTCATCATTAATTCTTTTCTATATCATTTTCCAGCTCAGTTCTTGTAAATGATTTGTTTTAATTATCTCAATAGAAAAATTATTTTAAATTTCTATTTCTGCCAGCTTTAATCATGTTTTAATAAAATATTTACAAACTTTTTATCAAATCTGGGCTACCTTCAAAGTTTTACACTTATAGCAATTTATAATTTACAGTTTAAATTCAGTATTTCTCAAGGTCAGGAATTATCAACTATTTTCTTTTCTCTAGATTTGCATTAATGCTTGTTTTATAGCTTAGTGATCAATGTTCACTTTCCATGTTCAATTTGTTAAGCAAGTTAGTTTTGAAGTATCTGTGTTTTCATTTAAGTGTTTTATTTCTAAATATATATGTATGTAATATTAAATCACCCTCTCAAATGTTATGATATTTTAGCAGTGCCCTCTATAAATAAATATAAAGTCTGTAGAACTTCAAATGACTTTTTGAGTTTGCTGTTTGAAGTTCAGACTATATTTATTCATAGAGGGCTTTGCTAAAATATAATGTTGGGAGGGTGATTTAAATATTTTCTATTTAATTTTTAGCTATTGATATGCATTGGAATATTTTCTTGTAAGTATATATAGGTTGTTTTCTATTCCCTGGTGTTAGCCATGCACAGGCCTGGTAATCGTTATATGTATAAGTTTTCGGTTAGCATCAACGCCATCTTACGGCTAACACCAGGGAATAGAGAATTACCTATATAAATATATACAGTTTTACGCAAATTCACAAATCATATTTTTTCCATTTTAGTGCTAAAATATTTTACATTTTAAAATGTGATAATTAGAAATCATATTAAATGTATTATGACATAAACGTGAATAATTTGTCTTTATGATTTTTTAGTAATTAACTAATTTGATGATGCTACAGAATATGTCATTATTCTCATATTGTTCTTCACTTTTGGGGGAATTCAATCCATTTATTGCGCTTGTATGGTAGTGTGCATGTCCACTTGTGACAAAATTTTATTTTTGCTTTTGATCAACTTCATGATTAATCTGGATTAGCTCTTTTCCAATTCATGCAATCATCCTTTATTTGGAGTGATCACAGTAGTGATGGCCAACTATCATTAAAATTACCATTGCAGTTATTTAAACAAGTCTTTCTTCAGTATCGCATATTATTTTTGTACAACAAAAAATATTTTTTTTTGCCATTTATTAGAACAAACTCTGTTCTAATTGGATAATTAATGTTTTCTCGTTGGTCCTGATTAATCTTGCAGATATTACTCCTATACTGGTTTTCCCATACTTTGAATCAATTTCAACCAACCTTTTAGTTACATACTCTAATTAGCGAGAAAGTGTATTCACAGTGTGCTAATAAAAAAATGATTAGTCTTCAAGCTTCTTGCAGCATTTCTGAACACATGGATGTATTATATAATGACAGTTTAGCTATTTACCACAAAAATTTTAAGTTGCATGCATATGAGTTATGACATTAAAAGTGACTTTCATACCTTAATCCATATGGAATAGCACACCATTAAATTTTGCTTTAGAAAAAAATGGGCAAAATTGCTACTGAAACATTTGAAATGATTCAAGTGATATATAGCAATGAAGGGATGAGTTCCAAAAATGTTTTCATTTTGGTTTCCAAGATTTTATGATGCAGAGAGTATTAATGACAATCTACTAAGATAAGGAACACTGCCACCTTTCATGACATAACTAACGATCCAGGTATGTTAGCACTTAAAGATATGTGCTATGTTACCTATGCATTGATTCAGAGATGGAGCTGCAAGCAGTATGGAGAGATAACCAGTTATCTTTTCATATGATGTTCAAGGATTAGTTTCAAGAATCATAGTCTTTGCAGTATTTTAAAACTGTTCATAAACATTTTACTTTACATCTTTGCAGTATTTTAAAACTGTTCATAAACATTTTACTTTACACTTTTTTAATTAAAGAAGTTTAATACTTTACTCATATATGTAATTAGGGGAGCAAACTATTCTGTTCCAGGCTTTGAATAAATAAGATTGTGTGTTTAGCAAGGATCAAGAATGGAATGAATTCTATCTGTTCTTAAAACTTTTGATTTGCACAAGCTTAATCTTTCTAACATTAGTGAAAATTCAGAGTGACTTTTATAAAACAGTCAGATAAATTATGACATTAATAATTATTAATCTAATAATCAATTATCCAAGGATGGAGACGATCTCTTTTAATAACCTTGATTTAATAATTAAACACAAATAATAATTGTAAACAGGAAATTAGTATAGTTTAATGTAATTAAAAAAAGCAAACCACTTTCTCTCAAATATGAAAAATAATACTATGTCTAGCAAGGTTAATAAAGGAGATTCTGTCTTCATCCTTGGCTAATTAATTATTAGTTTAATAATTATTAATGCTATATTTTTGTATGGCTGGTTTAAGTTCACTCTGAATTTTTATCAGTGTTGGCAAGAATTTATTTATGAACATGAAATGATTTAAAAGTAGGTGGGGAATCCATTCTCTTCTTGATTATTAGAGTGGTTTGCTCCCTTAATTATATTTACATTAAGCTGTGCTAATTTCATGTTTGCTCATATATATATTTTTTCTTTAGGTTTGCAGAGAAATCCCGATCATTGCTGGTGAACATGATAATTGTATTCATATCAAGTTGTAATATAAATTAGCCATGTTTAGTGTTTCAATTACTTGGATTGTTGAAATGATTATTTTTTAGTGACATTACTGTTGGATAAAAACAAAAAGTTATGGAAATATCAAAGTAATGACATGTTCAGGGTGCTATTCATTGTTTAAATCTTAAATTTTGTAGTCAAGTATTAAATATAGCGTCAAAAATGAAAGCTAAATCTTATAAAAGAAAACGTAAGCCTTTTACAAGGAAACGTAAGCCTGCTGATAAGATTGCTTTACCTGTCCGATATAAAACATTCAATGAAAGACTTTCAAATTTATCAATTGATGTGGTTCACCATGTAGGTAAAGTTCCTGAAGTTCCCGAAGATGCTGACACCTTTTTCTATGAAGGTTATGAAAAATGGATTAATTTGAATTGTACATTACATTTTGAGACTTTCAAAGAAGAAATTAGTAAACAGTTCCAAAGTTTTG
The DNA here is from genome assembly GCA_028023455.1 of Epiperipatus broadwayi. Taxonomy (NCBI): domain Eukaryota; kingdom Metazoa; phylum Onychophora; class Udeonychophora; order Euonychophora; family Peripatidae; genus Epiperipatus; species Epiperipatus broadwayi. The sequence continues at coordinate 343,470 of JAQFVV010000047.1, forward strand.
CCCAGTTGCTGCATAACAAATCTTTAATTTTGTCTGTTTTGAAAAAGCATCTTCAAATCAGAGATAGTCTTGCACTGCAACCCTTGTTGGATCTTGTGGTCCAGCTAGCGAGAGATTTACAATATGACTTTTATCCGGAATTTCCAGATTTTTTCAAAATTATTGTTAAAATTCTCAATATCAATAATCCTGATATTTTGGAATGGGCTTTTACAGCTCTATCTTGCTTATTTAAATTTCTGTGGAGGTATATGATAAAAGACATTCAAAATGTATTCAGTTTATATTCTCGTTTGTTGTTAGATGGTCAAAAACTGCATATTAGAGTTTTTGCTGCGGAAAGCTTTTCATTTTTGATGAGAAAAGTCAGAGACAAGGATAATCTTTTTGTCTTTTTGTTTCTCCAGCTAGAATCAAATCCAGATCTTATTTCAGGAATTGGACAACTTCTTTTTGAAACAGTTAAAGGTGTACCTGAACAATTTCATAGTTGTCTGGAAATGGTCTTTCCAATAGTGTTGAAAAAACTGAAAAACCCTATGGAAGATCAACCACAATGGGATGTGGAATTAGTCCTTAAATGTTTAGAACAGATGAATAATCATATGATAAATCACTGTAGTAAAAAGTTTTGTGCGCAGATTTGGGATATCCTATTTACACACCTTTATTCTGCCTACAATGATTGTATTCAGCAGGATTCTGATGAAAGTAGAGTGGAAGCAGCAGAATATCTGCATCGCCTTTTGGAAATTTTTTCTCTCTGGTTTTATTATAAAAATGGTGCTTTAATAACAAATGTGGATTCAATTGTAAATGGTATCTGCACTTTATTGAAGCATGGTGATTGGACAGATGATCTTAGTTCACATCTACTTACAATGGCAAGTTTTTTATTGCAGTTAGAGAAACCTCAATGCAGTGTTGAACAAATTATCAAGATCGAAGAAAGCATATTTGAAAGCAATTATGACAACAGTTTTGTCTACAGTTTTTGTCAGTCATTGTTTGATTGGGAGTTATTTGAAAAAGACATACTACCCCAGTTACTGCTATGCTGCCAGCACAACATGCTGAAAGAAGATCCAGCGATTGATGCAGAATCTTTAAATATTTTATGTGAATTGGTTATGCACAAAAAACCGCTTCCGTCTAGTGCTGCTGAATATACCTGGGAGCAGTATCTTCTCAATTTTGCTCCTGCAGCACAAAAATTTTGTAAAACACTTCCTGATAAATCCTTTCCATCATTTGTCCTCTCATTGTTAAATTACAATTCTGAAGACTTTTTATCCAACTTAGAAACTCTATCCAATATTTGTGCAAGTCTTACTATTGTTTTACATATGGAGCCATGTAAAAAAACTATAATCTGTCGAAAAGTGAAGAAACTTTTTTCCTATTTAATTTCATTGCTGGAAGTAGATTCAGTGTGCAAGGATAATATGTATTTTCTTTTTTATCAGACACAGCTTGTGATTATTAAATTATTAACTCCTGAAGCTTTTTTTGAATTTTTCCCTTTAAAATGTGTTGAAAAACTAATTGTGGACAATCCTGAAAATGTGCATGTTCTTCGGATTGCTGATTTCTACTTCACTCATGCTTCTTTATTTCATCACAAACATTTTCTATCAGAAACAATACTACAAAAATTACTATGTTCTCTCAGAGATAACTTTTCTTCTCCTTATCCAGAAATTCGTCTTCTTACTAGTCATATGTTATCATTATTTGATATCGTTCTTCCGGAATTACAAGAGAAACACATTAATCAGATTGGTATTTTTAAAATGTGTCTCAAGGTCGAGTTGGTTGGAGTTAGTTTTCATACATACAAAACGAGACTGCTTTATTTGGAGAATCTTAGTTATGATTTAATTCAGAATAATCTTCCTATAGGACCATATGAAGATATTTCGCTGCGATATATTATTAGTCATCTATACATGAATTTCCAGCTGTTTTGGCAACCTGCTCTTAATCTAATTGCTTCTTATGCTCAAGGTATGAAGTTAAACACCTTCTGGTCAATTTTTGGTCAACAACTCTTGAAGGTGGATGAAGGCATAGAAGTGTATAAACAAAAAAAGCTGGCTTTACAAATGTCCGATGACACTATCCATGATATGGATTCTTGTGAAACTATATTTTCTAAACAATTGGAATTATTGACTCTACAACATCAAAGAATTGACTTATACAACTTTCGAATACTGCTCTGGAAAGCGCTAGATATTTTTCCAGAGGTTGCCGAAGCAAAGCATAGGGATGTCGTTCCATTATTGCTCAAATTTATCCGAAATGATTTTTTTTCTGTATATGGAGAATTAGCCTCAACACAGAATCTTGAAAAACATTCCGAAGATTCCCGTGAAATGCTCAATTTGAGTCATTTAGATATGGAAGAAAATAAAGATGAATGTATTAATAATAATACTGAACCAAGAAATAAAAAAAGAAAATCATTTGGAACTACTGTTAAAACATTTAAAGGATTTGTGGGAAAATCTTTAACTATATACTTAACAGTTTTTTCCAAATTTAGGCAGCCACAGAATATAATAGAGGAATCTGAATTGAAAAAAATATATTTAGAATTTTTAACATGCGGAAATGAGAATATTCAATTATTAGCCTTTCAGTGTCTCCTTCCGTACAAAATCAAAGGTTTAAAATTGTATAAAGAAAATATTGAACGTATTATAAATGGCAAGACTTTTCGAAGTGAACTTGTTCGATTTAACATTAATCAAGAAGAACAGATTCTTAAAGATGAAGACCGTCCTACAGTAATGCCTATTATTATGCGTTTATTACTTGGGAAAATGTTTACTAAACCAATTAGAAAAAGCAGCAAATGCAACAATTTTGCAAGAAAGTCTACAATTCTTAATTTTCTCGCTGGTTGCCCTAAACTTGAATTAAATATGTTTATGGACATGATTTTTGGATCATTTGAAGACTATTTTTCTTGCGATATATTTAGTAGCATTAGGAATTTATTACAGGATCTAAATATAAAAGCTATTCCTCCGTTGAATAAAATGCAAAGTCTACTGGGAACATTAAATGTTGTATTTATTTCTTTGGGTAATTTTTTAGATGATTATCTTACAAAATTGCTCCATATTGTATTATGCTTTTTAGCTACTTCAATCTACATTTACAATATTAAAGATAACCTACATGCATTTTATCAAAAACGGGTTAAAATTATTAGGAAAATGTGCTTAGAACGAATCACTCAGTTTTTTGAATTGTTTAATAGATATAATTTTTCTGAAAATGAAATTGAAGCTATATTTGAAACTGCAGTTTGGCCACAAATATCCACACTTTCGATCGATAGTGTGGATAGTCCATCAGCATTGTTAAAACTGTTTCTATGTTGGAGTGAAAATCCACGTTATTTCTGTCTTTTGGTAAAGCATTGTTCAGATGACACTGAAACTACTCCTTTAGCGGCTATTTTTTCATTACTGAATGCTCCGCATATAAAAAAAGTAGTTGTAAATTTGGTGATTACAATCATCAATAATCTTTTAACACTTAGCGATTTTGAATCCAAAGAAGAAGTGAAAGTTATTTCTACAACAAATACTCTTTCCCCTCTTTCAATTGGAAGTCTAACATCAAAAGAAGCATCAAATTATGGAACACTTTTATTAATTAATTATATTCCAAACATTTTGTTTTATTTCACTAAAAGAATCGGTCAGAAGTCAGGGCTTCACTCTTTGCCTGACAACAGTCTTTATATTCTCTCTCAGTTAAGTGAATTTGTGATACAACCTCAGGAGAGTGATTCTCTAGTTCGTTTAATGATACCTTTTCTTCATCGGAAATTTAAAATATCCCAAGAAATGGAAGAAAAAATATTATCCATTATAAGTAACCTCATTAAGTGGGTACCTAATCCACAAAAAGTTGTTAGGTCTATCTCAAGATTATTTTACAAATTAGAATGGGGACCATCACGGAGTGCCACTTCAAACATTCTTAATGTTATAGGTGAAAGAACAAACAATGACAATATTAAACTTATTGCTGATATCGCTGCTCAGTTAAATGCTTGGAATCCTAAAAAATTAGATGAACCAGATTATCATTTGCGACTTGAAGCCTTTCGACGCATTACAGAGATTATTAAAAACATGGAGGAGATTGATGAAGATTTTTTATTTTTGGTCATTTATAATTGTTTCTATTTTATTATAAAGTCAAATGATTTAGCGTTGAAGGATAATGCTTTGTTTATTCTCCAGTTGATGATAGAAAAGTTAAGTGAAGAAGCATTCAAAGAAACTGCAATATTTCATTCCATTGTAATAGATGTTTTGTTGGCAGAAATTAAAAACAAATTGACTGATAAAAATGATATGCTTCGAAATGAATTTATTACACTCTGGGCTGCAATAGTTCGTTCATATCCTGATCATCCATTATTAAAAGAAATGGTTCCTTTGACTGATAGCAATGTTGATGTTGATTTTTTTGAGAATATCAAACATATTCAAATGGTTCGTCGTGGAAAGGCATTGCATCGTATAGTATGGTTATGTGAGAAAAATTCTCTTAGTCTCAATGTTTTGATGACTTATATAATGCCATTGGTTAAAACATTTTTGCTCAATCCTGAATACAACAAGCAAAATCTTAACTTTCTTGTTGAAAATGCAGTCGATTGTATTGGTGTCATAAGCATGCGTCTTCCCTGGAATCAGTATCGTTCTCTTTTGTTGGAAAACCTTAGTCTTCTTCAGACTGAAAAACAGTATAAAAAACTAATGATAAGATTGATTAAAAAAATTCTGGAAGCATTTCATTTTGATTTATCTCATTCAACTTATTTAATTATGGGAGAGACTGATAACAAACAAATGGATTCAATTGGTGGTAAAAATGGTGTAGAAGAAGGTGGAGGCATGAGTAATAAAATTTCAAATAAAAATTGTAGCAATGGTGAAGAACTAATGCAAAGTGATGATCCAGTTTCAGTGGGACAGGTTAATTGTTTTGATAGTCTTAGTGCCAAAGAAGCTACCGATATACATATAGATATTTTGACAAATATATTGCCTAAACTATACAATTGTTTGCTAAAAAAGCGGCAAATTGATGATGCTCACAAAGTCAATCGTAAATATTATGCTGAAGATGAACATATTATAAGAATTCCTATAGCATTTGCAATGATTAATTTGCTGAAAAGACTTCCAAAAGGAACCTTGGAATACAATTTACCAAACATTCTTTTGAAAGTGTGTCATAAATTAAAGTCACATTCTATTTCTATTAGAGATAAAATTCGTTCAGTACTAGTGGATATTATAAAGATATTGGGTCCAAGGTTTTTTCCTTATATAGTGCAAGAATTGAAAAGTATTCTGAAAGAAGGGTATCAACTTCATGTTTTATTGTACACAGTTCATTCTCTGCTTAAAGGGATAGAACCATTACTAAAACCTGGGTCACTCGATGGCTGCATTGGCTTAATAACCTTCTTCTGCAAAGATGAATTGATTGGACATGTTGCTGAAGAGAAAGAAGTTGAGAAAATAGTTCGTAAAATATTTGAGGCCAGAAAAATAAAAAGTTACAATATTTATAGAATAGTAGCTCAATATGTAACCGAAATTTCTTTACCACTATTGGTTAAACCATTAAAGCAGACTTTACAAACTACCCATAGTTTCAAAATAGCAGTGAAAATTCAGACTGCCTTTCAGTGCATTCAAGAAGGCCTCTCTCAAAACAAATACCTTTCCGAGAAGTTTCTTTTAATTTTCATTCATGGAATAGTATCAGATGATTTGCCTATCCTAACTGAAAGTAAGTCAAAGTCAGATATTGATAAAGATTCTAAATCTAGAAGGCCAGACTGTTTTCTTATTACTCCAGAACCTAAAAGATCTGGCCCAAAGCCAGCAATAAATAAAAAATCGAATTTGCATATGTATGTCAATTTTGGTTTACAACTATTATTGTATCTTATTAAAAATCGTCTCACTACCAAAGAACATCTTGAAATGTTAGATCCTTATGTAAATATACTAACAAATCTTCTGGATTCCAAGTTTATCGGAATGATAGTAACTTCAGTTCATTGTTTGGGAAAGATATTGAAAATGCCTTTACCTTCAGTAAATAAAAATATTATTCGTATTTCTAATAGCTTATTTCTTTTACTTCGTAATTATTCTAAAATTGGTTCTGGTAGTGATAACCTTGAATTACTCAAAGCTTGTTTTAAGACTGTCACTGTTTTAGTAAAAGATATCAAATATCATGTTATTGAAGAGGATCATCTTAAGATCTTGCTATCTTTTGTTGAACAAGATTTACATGATTATATGAGACAATCTACTGCTTTCATGCTGCTTCATGCTATCATTTCAAGGAAATTGGTATGTCCGGAAGTGTTTGAAACTATGTTAAAAGTACAAGAAATGTGCATTACATCTGAAATTAAAACAGTTCGTGAGAAATGCCACTCAGTCTTAATGAAATTTTTCTTAGACTATCCTATTGGGGAAAAAATTAAATCTTCTTTGGAATTTTTTATTTCGCAGTTAAATTACAAAGTTGAAAGTGGTCGATTAGCTACTTTAGAAGTATTAATGTCTATTTATTCTTCTTTTCCTCAGAATCATTTAGAGAAATATGCTTGTATGTTTTTTGTCCCTATGGGCATTTGTGTTATTAATGATGAATCAGCTATTTGCCGAGAAACTAATTCCAAGGCTATTAAAGTTCTCCTTTTGAAACTTCCAAATGACTCCAGGGATGTATTATTTATTATTAGCTTGCAGTGGTTTCAAGATAATAAATTACTCCACCGTCGCTTAGGTGCTCATCTTTGTGGCTTGTTTGTAGATATCGAAGACTTTAAATTTGAACGTCATCTTGACAAAGTTTTTGCAATTCTTGAAGTTCAGTTAGAACCTGGAAGATATGCTGAAAAAGTAAATGACTGTGACGAACGGCAACTTGATCATCATTTGTTTGCTTGCTTGAATCTGATAATAAAACTTCTAACCACTTGTCACATCATCAGGAATAAGAAGTGGGAGAAAGTTATGAACATCATTTGGGAATATTTGAAAGACCATTTACTTCATCTTCATGAATGGGTTCGACTATCTGTATCTCAATGCTTTGGCTTACTGTTTGCTGCATGGAGTCCTAATGATCTTTTTAAAGTTATGAACAAAAAAAATAAAAGTGGAAATTTTTTACTTGATAATTTGTTATCTAGATTGTTGCAACTTACTCATCTATTTTTTACGCAGTTGGGGCATCCAGATGTGAAGGCAGATTTAGCTACTCAGATAACTAAAAATTTGGTCTTTATTGCAAAGATTGTCCATCATGTGAATCCAGATGATCCGAAATATCTAACAAATGCCTTTATAAAGCAGTGTCTACATACAAGACAGCAAAACATATCTCTCATGTGGATGGTCAAAAAATTATGCCATTTAGCAGTTAATGAATCTATTAGTAATCCTAGAGTAACCTGTAAACGGTATGCTATTTTTGGATGGCTTGCTGCCATAGCTTCTGAACTTGGCCCTGAAAAACTGCCCAACTACCTTGAAGTAATGATAAAACCATTATTTAGAGAATTGAACACTATGCTAGACAAGAATATTGAGCAGTTTATTATGATGGCACAGGAAGTGCAAAATCATATGAAGAAAATTGTTGGTGTGGAAGTGTTTTCACAATATTACACTAAAATACAAATGGCATTTTCCTCCAAGAAGTTGAATAGAAAAAGTAAATTGTCATCAGAAGCTGTTACTAATCCTGTTCAGTTTGCTTTGCGAAAAATCAGAAAGCATGAGATCCAAAAGTTGAATCTTAAACGTAAGAAAGAAGATCTGTCATTTAAAAGTGCCAAAAAACTTAAGAATTGATTACTGTTTATTTGGAGTTTTTTAAATGAAACTAATCATAACAGATAAAGTTATCCAGGGAAGAAAACGGTTCAGCTTTTATAATTACATCAGTCACAAAAAGGAAAGTAACATTTTTTGAAAGCAGGCATACAGAAGGTATATATATTACATATCCATATTAAGTTTTGTGCTGTAAAGTTACTTTTCAAGAGAATTAGAAACAAGAAATTTGAATTAATTAAAATAGAATCTTATTGATTCTTAAGTCATTAAGTGATTACACAACAGAGAGAAGTACTTCAAAAAATTGTAGAAATGATTAAAATACTTTGCACATTTTTACCAATATTGCTACCAGGATATTGATGATCTTTTTACTTACAGCTTCCCTAATTTTCCTTGCCGGTTTCACTTCTTGTGAAGTGTCCAAAAAACAAAAATTTTTTTTGATTAAAAAATAAGAAAGTCAAATTTCCCTGAAGAGTTTCGGAATCAAAAATGATTTTCTGCAGAATGTTATTCAAACAGTCATCTTGATGCAAAAAAAGTTTACAATTGAGGGCTAGAATGTGTTAATCAATAAACAATTTATATTTGTCAAAGAAAGATATAACGTATATACAGTATTTTGTCGAGTTGGTTTATTAAGTTAACTGTTTTTCATGAAAGTATCATCTACCAAAGAAGACATCTTGTGTTCATATTTCTTAGGGTTTTTGTTTGTCAAATAAAGGTGACTTTTTTTTTTTTAAATTTTTTGTTGATTGGATGAAAAATATTGTGGATAGATGTAACCAGAGAACCTAAATAAATTTGTTGAAGATTCTTCTGAATGAGCAAATTAATTGCAAATGTAAATTGAGGTGTTTTCTGGATACAAGACTAACCATACTATAAACTAGTATAGTGATGTTGAAATTTGATCATATTACCAATTAAGACCATTTCCGAACCTTTGATGAATGTTTAATGAGTGTATTTAATATTGAGGAGATAGTATTTATATGGTTCTGATGATTTATAAACTTATTAATAATTTTTTATAATTAACCTATAGATACAATATGTATTCAAACATTTTTCAGAACAAAGTCTATTGGATTTCTTTGTCTGAGAAAAAAATAAACAAAGCTTTGGAATTGTTAAAAACTGATGATGACCATTTAACTAAATGGCCAAAACAAAATATAAAGAAGTAATGAACTCTCATTGTCTGTCAAATGAATACTTTATAATTTGCAAAACTATTACCCAAACTGTACACAAATTGACATTCTCCAAATTCAGAATATGGCCAGTCCTCTACTTAGACTAAGTTGAAATTTATGAATGTCAGATTTTTCTTTCTAAGTACAGATTTTATCATTAGTCATGACTCAGAATATGAAAATAAGTACTTCAGTATAACAAACAAAATGTTCATGATAGCACTGATTTACAAACATCACTTTTTTTTTTATTAAATATTGTGCACTTTAATTTAGTAAGCCCAGATTTTTATAAGTAAAGAATTGCCCAATCTTGATAAATAATGTATGTAGCTAATATATTGTTACACCATGAGAAAATGCTCCCCTATTTATTGAATATTCATAGAGCCCTTAGCTAGTCAGTAACACATTTTAATGGTAAAACCAAATTTTCCATACATAGATTGGTGGTTAATACCTTTTAAATTCTCTATCAAAATGAACCCAATTGTCTAAACAAACAAACTTATTTTGTTACAGACCTGTCAATAATATTAGTTTCATTTATATTTAAATTTCCGATTTCCATAAGAAAATTGATATTTATTTGATTAAAAATTGTGTCATTATGGGTAAAAAAAAAAAAAATTTTGTAATTTAAAAATATTTTCTAATAATTCAAAGTTGTAATAAAATATTTTTACAATTTTTTGGGCCTGTAGTTTTTTTTTTTATACAAGTCATATTTCTAACTGGAGATTAACTAACTTCAATATGAATGTGTCATGCCTTTAAAATGAATATTTTGATTACTAAGTTCATACTTTGAAATGAGATTGCCTTACCACCTCTATTCATGTAATATTTTCTTGCGAAATCATTGTAGCCATATCCTTTAGATTTTGTTTTTAATCTTCAGTATCTTTTACATTTGTATAACTCATTTTATTTTTTATATAATTTTTTATCTCTTCATATTGTTCCAAATTTTCAGATGTTTTTTTTTTTTTAATGTGAAATGTGATTAATTCAACAGTTAAGGCTATATTAATCAAAAAAGAAATTAAAATTTATGAGAATTTGAAAAAAAAAAGTAAAATGAATACATTTATAAAACAAGGTATTTTAACTTAGAAGCTAACTCATTTTTTTTAAAAAAAAAAAACAAACTTTGAAACTCAAAATGTAGGGGGATAAATGAAGCAAGCATGTATGATAATTGGGCATGGAAAAAGAATATGTGTTTTAGTTACTTATTTTAATGTAATTATGAACTTTTGATATATAAATTATAAAACATTTTAATCTATAAATCAGAAATTATCCAAATTTGCAATCATTTCTATTTTCTAAGTACCATACAAATCAAGATATTTATCCAGTGTATATTTATATTAAAATTTTCTTACCCTAGTTATGCTAGCCCTTATGGCCAGCACACCAGAAAAACCGATCACAAGATAAATTTTCACTTATGTGGGTAATAATAAAAAGAACAGATGATGAAATGAAAAAATCCATCAGAATAATATTGCAGATATTTATCAAACAAAAAAAAAATGAATGAAAGCATCAGACAAACAATAATAATAGATCTTGATCATAAAATATAAAAATTAATTAACAAAATAAATATCTAATGTGAGCAACAGCCTAAGACTTAATTTGGTATTATCTTAACTTTTTTAATCAAATATTTTCTTAATCTTGAATACTACTAGTATATCTTATGCCGAAAAATAAATATACTGAAAATTGTATGAGTTGTGTTTCATACACCTGTGCAAGATTGTAAAACAATAACATTGGACATGCATTCCAATCACTCTTCATTGGTGTTTGCTTCTTACCTATAGCATATGTATATCGATTTGTTATATGTTTCATTATAAACTTGGGCAGAAATTTTGTATATGATTTTCAGATTAATATAATATATGTATAGATAAGAATATATATGATATATTTCAATTAATAATATTTTATCTGGTTTTTATTCAATTATTTATTTTATTATATATATGGAAACATTAAAAGCATAAAGCTAAACTAGTCAATAAATAATCAAATTACTCCAAATTCACAACACAACCAAACTAGCCGAGAAAATAAACTCTAAAACACTACCATTTCACTGCTACAAGCAGACTTCTCAAATGTAAAGAACTACAAAATAACATTTAAACATTATTCTTTATATTTTGCTCTGCTTATCTTCTATTTTATTAATTCCATTTTTTTATCTATTATTTATTTTATTTTATTTATTAATGTATCATAGCTCTGATGAAGACTACAGGACAGTCGAAATGTCAGACTGTATAAAAGTTTTGCAATAAAGCGTTTGAACTAAGGTGTATGGATTATATTTGTATGAAATAATATAGCAAAGCAAAAGAAATAAAAAAGATTTAATTACATTTATAATAAATATCTTGTGCACTAATTTTCAAGCATGTAATGAGTCCCAGAATGCTCATCATTTTTTAAGAACTGTACCTGTATTAAAATAGCATATACATACAATAGTTAGGAGTTAATTCTGGACAACAATGTGAACCGCAACTGATGACTAGTAAAAAGATATTAACATGAGAACATGAAGTAATCGATAAACATTTGACTATAAATATCTCCTGTCTGAGGAATGGTCTGTTGATATTTTAAAAGCTGAATAGTTTCCAAGAATGGAGAGTCTTGCCTCTGTAGTTTCCAACACAAAATTTACCCATCAAAGACTAATAACTCGTAAAAGCTTCTGTATGTGCTTTCTCTAATAGTATATCAATTAGAATGGCATATATCTATTTCTTTAGAAGTGGTTAATGAAGCCGTGCATTTAAAATGTAATTGGCAAACCATATATTTAGAACTATGTCTAGTATTATATACTATTTGTATATAATTAATTCTCAAAACAATTTTGTTAATAAAGTGACTACTTCGTTAAAATACAGTTTTTTTTTATCTTTTGAAGATGGACTAAATGTAGTTTAAGTGGTTGTCCATTTTCATTTCACTTAAATAAATTTATGGGTCTATTTCTTTAGTTGTACAAGAGTTATTCCACCAAGACCATTTCAATAAATTCTCATTGGCTGTCTCATCATTTTATACATGTATTGATGTGCAAACTAAGTTTCTAGTATTAGCAATTTCTATAATATATTTTTAAAAATTAAATAATAACCATATTCAATTACAAATATCAATAATTATGTTGAGTCGTTTTTAATTAATAATAAAAAATAAATGTAATTTTAACCTATAATTGCAAGATTGGATGTCACTTTTACATCCCATTCAAGCATTCGTTGTCATTCACCTAAAAACTCTGCAACACTATTTACAATTAATATTATTCAGTACACATATTTTACAAGTAAAAAAAAAGGCAACTTCAATATTCACAAATGTATGACAATTTCAAGAGTATCATCTGCAAAATGATTACCTTCATGACATTCGACAACACTTTTTACTGTATCCTCATAATCACATAAGCGACATTGAAACATTTCACACCTTATATGCTTTTCTAGTTCTTTAGCCTCTAATTTTGAATAGTTCTGATTATTGGGAGAGCTTTTAATATCATTGAAACTAACCTGAAAATATTCAGATTCACTATGGGTTATTTCATGAATTGTTAAACCTTTTCTTTGATCATTGATATGATCACAAAATGCACACTGCAATTGGTTTTTTGTGTGAATTATTAAAGTTCCTTTTAAAATAGTCTTGTAATTACATAAGTCACAATAGAAATATTTTTCATTGGTGTTAATTTTTCTATATATATTTAATGCTTCTTTCGGCATAGAATTGGAATTACATAAATCATGCTCAAAAGATGTGATGCCTATATGAATTCTTTCATGTTTTTTTAAATTACTTTTATAACTAGTTTTATAATCACAAAATTTGCATTCAAAAGATTTATCTTGTTTATGTATTTTTTCATGAGATTTTAAACTAGATTTTGCAGCAGTTTTATAATCACATAATGGGCACTGAAAAGGCTTATCTCCTGTATGGCTTGATTCATGAAATTGTAATGAATTTTTCTGAGAGGCCTTGTAATCACAAAATTTGCAATGAAAAGGTTTTTCTCCTGTATGAGTTCTTTCATGTAATTCTAAACTTCTTTTATGAGCAGTCTTGTAATCACATAAATTGCATTCAAACGGTTTATATCCTGTATGAATTGTTTCATGTATGAGCACTGCAAACTTTTGAGAAGCTTTGTAATCACAAAACTTACAATGAAAGGGTTTCTCTCCAGTATGAGTTCTTTCATGAATGGATACATTACTTTTAAGAGTAGCTCTGTAATCACACAAACGACATTTGAATGGTTTTTCAAGTGTGTGAGTTCTTTCATGTAATTTTAAACTTGTTATCCTAGCAGTCTTGTAACCACATAAAGTACATTGTAAAGGTTTATCTCCTGTATGAGTTGCTTCATGACACTGTAATGCACTTTTACGGGCAGCTTTGTAATCACAGAAACTGCAGTCAAAAGGTTTTTCTCCTGTATGACTTCTTTCATGTAATCTTAAATTTACTTTTTGAGCACTCTTGTAATCGCATAAAGTGCACTGGAATGGTTTAGCTCCTGTGTGAGTTGCTTCATGTGACCGTAAAACAAATTTTTGAGAAGCTTTATAATCGCAAAAGTTGCAGTTGAAAGGTTTTTCTCCCGTATGAATTCTTTCATGTCTGATTATATAACCTTTAATAGCAGCTCTATAATCACAAAAATTGCATTGAAAAGGTTTATCTTGGGCATGGGTTTTTTCATGTGATTTTAAACGAGTTTTAACAGTAGTTTTATAATCACACACACTACACTTGAAAGGTTCATTTCTAATATGATTTTTTTCATGCATGAGAATATTAAAACAAACTTAGTATTTAAAATCTTGTCTGCTTTCTTTCACATTACTTGAGACATTTGACATGAATTGCATTATTTGCATAATTTTTTCATTCATTTTCATAAACTTTTCTTGCGTTCAATAGGCTTTAATTTGTATATAATTTCTATTATTAACAAAAAAAAAACATTTTAAATCTTACATATATATTTTAGAATACTTTTTTATTTTAGATAATTTTTCAAAAAAAACAAACTAAAAACTGTTTGAAGATATAAAAATTTTCACTATTTGGTGATGTTTAACAATTAAATCAATTCTCATGTCAGAATCATGTAATAAAAAGACCTATTAATAGTTATTCTCCATTCATTTAAGCACTAACATTTAATCCTTTCACCAGTTTAATTTCTAATGATGTAGGGTTTGAACATCAAATTAGATCCAAATATAAAGCTTGTTATATGCATGTTTGATGACTTCTCTATATGAAAACTATTCAGTGCACATACACATATAATTAGAAATTATGCATAAAAATAAAATTAATTAAGCGTTCTTTTTAAGAATTTAAGTTTATATTATAACATCTCCCACAATTTTTAATTTCAGAAGACTACTTTTGAAATTATTTATTAGCTTCTGGCAATCTTATAATAGTTTTAGCAATAGCAAATAGCTCTATCTTTTATTTGTTCATTCATTCATAGAATATACAATTATCATCAATAAACAAATTTTTAAAACAACTTTCAACAAATAACAAACCCATAAAATCAAAATTATACATAATTCTCTCTTGTGACTGTTGATCGGTGAGATAATACACTATCATATGCGGTTTGTATCGGCAACAAGAATTTTATTGCTTCCTGTAAAAGTTTCTGAATCAAATCCATTCTCTAATCACATGCAATTTCCTCCACAATTTCACAGTGATCGCAGATAATCTAAGAAGTGTTATAACCTAAATAAAAGAAAATTACAACTACATTAGCAATGCAACAGAAAACAAAAATAAGCTTATATATTAATTTTTAAATATTTAATGAGCTAAAATAGAAAATAAGCAATAACCATTTGACTATGAGTCTCTACTGCTACTATGTACTTCAAGGGCTGAAACAGTTTTCAATACAAACAAAGTGACTACTATCTTGAAGGTTAATGTTTAATCATCAAAGAGTAGGAAGTCTTTTTGATAGAAGGTTCTCTATGTGATCTATTTCTGGTATTACAACCGCTATTATTCATTTGCAAGCAGCTGTTTATTATAATGATGATAACATTTATCTACATCACATGTGAAAGTCTAGCAACCTTTCAATTATTACTAATATAATGATAATACATCTTTTTCAATTCTAAATGAATGAGTTTCAAATACAGTATTGGTTTAATTGAAAAGTGAAACAACTCATAATTTAAAGTACCAATTCAATGTTAAGCATTTTGTATAATATAAAAAATTTGTGACATAAAAGTCTATATAATTTAAATTTCCTAATTGAAACTGTATTTCACACATTACAAAAATATTTGACTAAAAAATTGAAACTGTAAAGATGAAAAAAACTGTTCCTGCATTCATTAATTTAATCAAAATAATGCATTAATTCTCTTTAATTAAAACAGTTCTTTTTCTGATTAAATTTTGTTTTCCTTGGTTTGATCAAGATAATTTTTAGTTAATATTAATATGATAGCATTAACTGCATTAAACATGTTTTGTCTATATGATTTTAGTTATACAAATGTTTATTTTTTAATATCTGTCTAGTGTTTTGCATAATTTAGGAACTATAAAGAAATCATATCTCATCAGTATCATTTCCTGTGCTAAAATATCATATAGCATTTGATTAATGATTTAAACTGTTATTCTTAATTAAAATCTTCACAAGAAGACTTATTTTTACAATGTTTCTGTATTGAAAAATATAAAAAATTCTAAGCGACAAGTTAAAATATGAAGTGGGGAAACACTTCAACAAGGCTAAATATTATTGGATGCCCATGAAATAGTCTAAATAAGAACATAATATAAATGATAGTATGTTTTGAAATATTTTGTTAAGAAAGCTTTTGTTTTAAAAGTGATAGAAGAATGAATAAAACTCAAAGAAAATAGTTGTTAAGAAGCAAACTAAGATAAATCATTAAAATGATTGGAAAATCATCTAAACATAAATGTTTTCTACTGATAATAGATGAACTATAATTTCACAAAATATCAAGGGAAGAAAACTAAACATTTATTGCAAATAAGATTATAAACATTGCAGTAAGATTATAAATATTGGGGAGAGGGGGTGTTAAAATACAACATTAAGCTATGAAAAATAACCAAATGCTCTCAGTACAGAAGTGACACATAAGAAGAGATTGACTAGTCGCATGTACCACTAAATGCAAAGCACACAATCTAAGCAATACATATAGTCAATGGACAATGAATGATAAACTGAAAATTGGAATACCCTTTTATCCAGAAAGTCATTTAGATACAAAGTGATAATATTAGTGAACATTAATTTTACTTAAGACAGATATCACTAATGATAATAAATGTAATATAACGTGATAAAAATGATGATGCCAGGGAGATGATCAATTTGTAATGGACTATTGATTATTATATGGGATGATAATAAAAAACAACAACTTTACTATGATTCAGAATTGAGACGTCATTCATAATATAAATCTAACCTAAATGTGGAATGTTATTTTATAAAAGCCCCAAAATTGATTTGACATTTTGTAATAATTGCCACATGTACATGATCATCGCTGGGTAGCTACTTTGCCACAATAATAATGGATTTTCTATCTCACTACCTCTCTACGTTTATTCAATCAACATTTGACATAAAGAACCACATTAACAAATAATAATTGTTAGAACCTGTGTAAAATTATCTAGCTCAGTTATTAATCACACTAGGCAATAACTATTTCCCATACATAATTATTTAAATTGTCCACTACACTATCATAAAATACTAACAATCTCTATTAAAATATAATTTATTCAGATTATATTTAAAATGAAATAAAGCAAATGATATCACTTCAGGTATCAACAAATCTATTCATGATTTTAAAGTAAGCAGCAAAACCATACATCATCGCCCTAAATAATGATGCATGCTTAAGACATCTATTTGATTGATAATTGAATAAAACAATTCGAATCAATAAACAACTAAATTCCAACATACTTTACTAATCTAATATTATTCATAGTAATGCAAATTTACTTTAATATTTAATAACATTCTGTTTAAATCTAGTTTCTAAATCATAATTACATTTTGAGAATGTTTTCTAAACTATACAATATTTATAATGTTTAAATGAAATAAACCTTTACTCAGTTTTCTATCTATTTTAATAAAAACTTAAATATAATATCAATATTTCATTCATACCTACACTATAGTGGTATGTAATTATTACACTCTACAAGAATTTGTTATCAATAAATCTATTAGATAATTTCATATTTTTACAATACCCAATCACATTATATTAAATATACTGTAGGTTTCAATTGGATATATCACTGATATTATTCGTCTACTTAAATCTCCAATCAATCAAATATAAAATGGATTTTATAACAAACTATATATGATGATAATTGGCAGTTATCTAAGCTAAAGATAATATTCAGTTCTACTAGTTAATACAATTTATGATCTCAATTTCAAAGAAATTTAAGGAGGTAATTAAGACAGATCATTTTGACTAATGATAAAATAAAAATCTATTAAGATTTTTGTAAGCGAACAAGATAAGCAAATAAATGATCAATTCTGAACTAATGAAATTATTTTACTAATAATATTGACTTAGATAGGCATCAAATATTTAAATGTAGTAACAAATATAAAATTTATATGCAATCGGATTTAAAAATGATGTATAAAATATACACATCTAATTCCATTTCACTTAACAAAATGGGTTTGATTTTGGATCAGATTTTAAGTATCAAAATTATCTTGCACATTTAAAAGTAATAATTAGACAGATTCACCAGATTTTAAATCAATTCTAAATTTATTGATTTATAATAAAAATTTATAATAGTAATAATAAAAATATAATTATAACAAACAATTAAGGTTTGCAATAGACTAAAATCAATAAAAATAACAATAAAATCTATGTGTAAGGAACTCCCAAAAATATGTTGCATGACAATAATACTATATGAAACGGAAGGAGAGATTTTAAATATCTTCCTGAGATTTTAAATAGAATGTACAATGATAATAAAAAAATGTGATCAAATAAAAATTGAACTCTATTTATTCAATAATGTAATTTCTTGACAATTAAACAAACATAAAAAAAGAAAATATGTTATATTCAAATCCTTTTCTATCCCAATCTCCAAGTTAAATCTTAAAAATACAAAAAAAATTAAATATTTGAAAACTTCAGGTTGCATTAACTTATATCATCAGATAAGAGCTTAAATAATAAAAATAAAATGAATCTCTCTAACCCTTTTATAGCATGAATTCTGTCATACCCATATATATACTATTTACCTATGTTTTTAAAATAAAAGATAAACTCTCCTTTTCTTTTAACAAAATATATATACATAGAAATCATACTATTTAAGTGAAAGTCTGTCCATTTTCACCCACTATCCACTGATCCATCGTAGCTTCTGGTTTTTTGTTTCCAATCTTTAGGCATAGAGATGAGTTTTCTTTAAGTAGATAATGCAAGCATGAATGGTAAATATCGCGAATTCGAATACAAGTACTTTCACATTTAAATTCCAATATTTTCTTTTAAGTATATAAATGTATCCAAGCATTTCAAATGATAGGTACTTATCCTATGCAAAATCACATATCACTGGCTTTATTTTTCCTTTTTCATTGATAATAATGTGCAAAGAGAATTCCTTTAATGACACAATCCAATTATAATTAAGTGAAAAATAAATACTAACCTTTTTCTTTTCTTTCCAAATTACGAAAATGTTTAAATTTCTTAATATCATGACTAAGTTGAGTTAATAGATCTTGTAAAATTCCTTGATCTGAAATATGACATCCATAGACATATAATGGGGTTTATATCCATCACAAATGAATAAATGCAATTCTGGATTTTTAACTACGGAATATCTTTATATAGCTGACCTGCAATACAATGCATTTTGATGGGTTTTTTTTCTTTCCTGTTTTTGCCGTTTCTCGTGGAATTTCATCAGTAAGCTGCCCAATCGAATGGATAGATAGTTAAAATTTTTATTTTGCCATGGTTTTATAAATTAATTACTTAAACAATAAAATTTAATAAATTTTTAAAGACAGATCTTAAATGTCCGTTGTAGGAAATGACAAAATTACAAGAACTCAAATTACAGCGTCTCTCGTCTATTTATAAGATACTCTTGATGATGTTATTGTTGTCACAACAACTGTTGAACATTGTTCAAATTTGACTCAATGGTGTAAGAAAGTGCTGAAGAAAATTTTGCCTCCAATTAGTAAGTGAAATAGAGATTTTAAAATAATTGGATACAGTAAAAATAAAATAGTTTTACAAGTTATTTTTCATTTTAAACCAAAATATAGAATTCATATATAATTTTAATACATGTTAATGGATATAAATATTTTTACATATGTTTTTTTTAATAATATTTTTTTTTATATAACTAATTTATGAACAATATATATGAAACATTTAATTTTATAATAGGTATTGCTATGGTGATTGTAATAACAGAAATTGAAATGTGTAATACTTATTAATAATACTGATTCTCTTTAAATAAGCTGTTATGATTCACTTAACTATTTCCAAAATCTATTTATTTATTCACCTGTTTATGTTTTTCTCTGAAATTGAACACAACAGATTTATAAATTGATGCTAAATGTTAATAATAAATAAGAATGTTGTTTGAATAGTATAGTTGCCATAGTTGCTTGGTTAATATTAATACTTCAACCATTATCCATAGATCAAGTGAAATAAAAATTAAACAAGACCAACAAACTTCTTTATTTCTTTTTTTTTTAAATACTGTGACATACACCAATCTGGTTACTTACAGTAAGTAATAGAGAAAGTGAATGACTCTCTTTTCCCACTAGATATTAGCAAAGTATTTTATCTCTTTTATGATTTATTGTGATGACTAACTAATCAAATTGAAAGACAAAAGTTTCAGGATTAAAGCTAAATGCATCACGATTGC
Source organism: Epiperipatus broadwayi (assembly GCA_028023455.1). Taxonomy (NCBI): domain Eukaryota; kingdom Metazoa; phylum Onychophora; class Udeonychophora; order Euonychophora; family Peripatidae; genus Epiperipatus; species Epiperipatus broadwayi. The sequence continues at coordinate 363,688 of JAQFVV010000047.1, forward strand.
ATGGCTTTTATTATTTTATCATATGCTTAATTTTATGTTGTTAAGGCATTTTACTATTCCTAGCAATGTAACCAGCATTTCTCAAACCAAACACAAGCTTACATGTCTATCTTATATTAATTTCCTACAATCCAAATTAATAATTGCTTGACAAATGTATTAATTATGATTTGTGAAAAAGTAATTGAGTTAAGGATTTTAAAAAATGGCAATGTGACTATAGAAGTAACACATGAGAGAGATTGACTAGTCACATGTACCACTAACTGCAAATCACACAATCTAAGCAATACATATAGTCAATGGACAGTGAATGACAAATGAAAATCAAATGCCTTTTTATCCAGAAAGTCAATTAGATAGAGATTGATGATGGGAATGCTGCTACATTAATAGTTAGTGAACATTAATTTTACTTAAGATAGATATCACTAATGTTAATAAATGTAAGTTGTAGAGAAAATGATTGAATCTCTGTTTTTTGCACTAGATATTAGCAACGCATTTTATCTTTTATGATGAAGAACTTGAAATGGCAAAAGTTATTAACCATTGAAAAATTATTAATAATTTCTTTCTAAGCATTAGCCTCTTTATTCAGAAGTTTAACCATTAAGCCAATAAACATCACAATACGTATAGTGAGGTTTGCCTGTTATAAAGTTTAACCATTATAACCAATAGAGATCCTGTTCAACTATTTTTTAGACTACAGGTGCAGAACTTATCAAATAATAAAAAATTACTAATGTTTAATTATTTAAACTATTTAATCCTCATTCTTTTTATAGTATTTAAAACAATCAATGTCCTGTAATTAATAATTTTTATAAAGTTACAGCTTTTTTTTAAAAAAAAAAGACCAATGTTTCAATATGCTTTAATTGTCCACATAAAAGGTGCTTTTTATATTCATAGGACTAATTTATTCTCCATATTAAACATTAAATATGAAGTTGTTGATCCACTTATATAATTATTGGGTTGTTGAATTTTTAATAATTTTTTAAAATCTCAAATTAGCATCATAAATAATCTGTATAATAATGTGATAAAACAAATTCTAATGCCATTTGGATTACTTATAACTTTGAAGCCCAAATCTTATTGATAAAGACAAAAACTGAAACCAGTCTGGGATTTAAATACACCAATATCAAGTAATCAAATACTTATTGAAGTTTAGTATAGATGGCACTAGAGTAAAGAGTATTTTTGTTTTATTAAAATATAATTGTGATGAGAAATGCAAAAAGAGTAATTATGAATTATATTTCAGAGTTATGTAGAAAAAAAAAAGTAATATATGATTTACTGATCTTAAAAAGGCAACATAATACAATGAATTGAGTCATTTGATTATATATTTGAAAAAATATGAACCCAGTTATAATCAGAAATAAAAATGGAAGTTATAATTTCTAGAATAGATTTTTTTTAATGTTTAGATACTTAAGGAAATAATTACATAAATATTTAAATGAGACAAAATAGACTTCTAAATAATGTTAACTAGAATTAAACAGCTATTTTAATCTTTGAATTTTATCATTAACCAACCCAGATGTCCATCCATAATTGTGGTATTAAGATAATATAAAGCAGAAATATTAAAAGAAAATTTTCTCTTATTATCAGGTTTGTTATTAAATAATCACATGCTCAAGAAGATATGTGATTTTCAGGAACTGAACATAATGGAATAAACTTTGGTCCAGAAATCTCTACCAATATGTTAAAACATTAAACAAATTTGCTGTTAATAATTATAACTGAATATTTAATTGCTCGAGAACTCACAAGAAGTTTGCATACCAGAAATGACACAGTGGGATGTAATTTATAACATAGAGCTCCAGAGTTTAATTTTGCTTTTGATACAACAATATTTTCTAGAACTGAATTCCATAAAATGTAAATCTGATTAATATTTATAAGTCATTATGGGCAAGGAAGAAATGATAAGTTCTTTGCCCAACATAGTAGCAGACAATTAGGCAACACTTGATCAACAGCAGATGTCATGGCTCTGAATTAATATTTCAATGTTAGAGCTATGCTATAAATCTTAACAAGACTATTAAGTCACAAAGATATTTTGATAATAGTATAGTATATAGACTACCCACTAATTGAAGCTGTGTACTACTTACCAATGATCAAAAAAAAAAACCAATTGATAAAAAATTAAATAAACATTTATTCTTAAATTTATGATTGATAGTGTGACTTAAATAAAATCATTAATATATATACATTTAGTGCTAAAAATAATTTATGTGATAAAAAAGTATAAATTATTTAATAAAAAAAAATACATTGACATGAATCCATATCCATAAATAAACCTATTCATGGCAACAAATCTGTCAAATAAAAGCATACCAATGAGTCAAAAAATGGGAATAATGCAAAACATAAAATGCATATGTCATGTATATTTCTTGAAACAATTATTCCATGCTTCATTATTTTTGCCTATATTACTAGATGATATAATTTTAATTATCATAACAGTAATGCATCATGTTCACTTTATCAGCTGGCATAATTTCATTTTTTATAGTCGGTAAAAATTTTCTTGATGAAATTCTGCCATAAAAGAGGAAAAAAATTCCAAAAACTAATTTTCTCCACTTTTGCAGGATCCAGGGAAAGGATGTCAGTCAACTTGTTTAATTAAAATTGACAATGGAATTGAATTCTTTCTACTTTCTTTTATTTAATATATATTTTGTGCTTACTTTTATTTGATACTCTTATTGATATGTATTTAGAATTTCTTTTATGGATTTGCATTTCTGCATAACTATTTAATATTATTTTATTATGTAATATATATATTTACTAAATAAATTATTTTCATTAATGGTAACATTATTTTTTATAGACTATTTATTTTGGCGATCATTGATAAGTAGTATATAACTCCAGTTAATGAGTAGATAATTCAGTATCAAACACTCCATTCAGTAGTGCCAGTCAGTGCATGTCATACTAAACAATGGATGCTAGAAGGTTTGTACATAAAATCCCTATCTAGTGTCTAATCATCCAATAACCCCAGACTAGTTTCTAGTTTGTGGTTTTTATCAGTGTGGAACCTTGGATCTGAGAGCATGTAACTCTCCAGCAGTTACCTTTTTATTTAACTATAAAGCTGTGTCCAAAATGAAAATACATTTTCAATCCAAGCTCATTTGCTTCTATGATCATATAGATCTAAAGCAAGTTCAGTATCTATACATTTTGATGTCGTTGGTTCTGTAATAACCATAGCTACCATTATCCGATAGGCAGGATTGGTATACCATTAAAGACACCATATGATCACCATTTCATATGCTTACCCAAGCTGTTAAAACAGTAGCAAACTCTCCATATAGTAGTGCCACTCAATGCAAGCCAAAGTAACCAATTGATACTAGAAAGTTTGTGCATAAAATTTCCTTTGGTTATTAATGAACCAAATACTGAACTGAGTTCAGATCTATATGTCAGCCTGAATTAAAAACATTATTGGGTTTTCATTTTGGACTCATATCTTTATAGTTAACTAAAAAGGTAAACAGTGAGTGTTGGAGAATTGTATTAGATTCAAAAATCTAGGTGCAGAGCTCTCAGATCCATAGTTCCTTACTGGTGGAAGTCACAAATTGGGGATATTGTATAAGTAGGCACTGGGATAGATTTTATGCACAAAGCTTCTAGCATCTTCTGATTATTATAGCTTGCACTTAGTAGCTTTATTATATGGAGAGTTTGCTACTGTTTTAACAGCTTGTGTAAGCATAGGAAATGATCATGTGATGCTTTAGTGGTTTAATACCAATCCTGCCATAAGATGATGGTGACTATGTTTGTTAAAAAACCAAAGACATCAACATATATAGACAATGAACTGAGTTCAGATCTGCATGATTACATAAGATATGCGCTTGGATTGAAAACATTTTGTGTTTTCATTTTGGACTCGCTACGTTAATTAAAATGACAAAAGATGACTGCTGGAGAGTCTGCATTAGAACCAAAGATTTAGATGCAGCACTCTCAGATCCAAAGCTCCTTACTGATGAAAACCATGAACTAGAAATTAGTCTGGGAGTATATGATGAATAGGCAATAGATAGGGATTTTATGCACAAACCTAGTATCCATTGATGATTATGGCTTGCACTGAATGGCACTACTGCATGGAAAATTGGGTATTGCATTACCAGCTTGTGTAAGCATAAAAAATGGTGATCATATGATGTTTTAGAGGATTAACTATCAATCAATCAATAACATTATCCTATGGACAGGTGCAGATAACAGCCACCTTACCAACTCATCCATTTCTCCCACTCCATTCTCTTCATTGCCCAGGTCTTCAATTCTACGTAACTCTTCCCATCTCTTATATCATCCAGCAATGTCAATTTTTTCAATTCTTTCTTCTTGCTTCCACTCACCATTCCTTCTAAAACATCTTTCATTAAATTATACTTTTAATATATGCCCAATCCAGTTTCTCTATCTTGAATTTCCTTAATCACTTCTTTTATCATTTATTCTTTTCAAAACTGTCATTTTATTCATCCAATTGATTTTTTCTGTTCTTCTTTATGACATCTCAAAGGTTTCCAATGTATTCCTAATTTTGTTACTCAGTATCCACATTTCACAATCATATAATAGTACACTCCACACTTAGCATTTAATTAATCTTTTCCTTAATTCTTCTTTCAAAGATTTACTCTTGGTAAATGTTTACTTTGTCAATGCCATTCTTTTAAATTCATCTTCACTTCTTCCATTCTCACTCAACCAACTACCCAAACATCAAAATCCCTTTACCTGTGGAATTTCATCTTTCAATCTTTTTCCATTCCTACCTATCTATAAACACTTGGTTTTCTCAACATTAATTTTCATTCATAATCCATATATCTTTTCTCCAATTTATTCAACATATTTTGAAGACACTTTTCACTCTCAGCTGTAAGAGCTATATCATCTGCAAATTTTATACATTTTATTATTCTATCTTCAACATTTGCTCTTCTGCAGCCTGTATAATTATTTAACATGTCTTCTACATTAGTGTTAAAAAGAACAGATAACATAATGCACCCTTGCCTAATCTTTCTATTTCACTTTATCAGTATCATTATTCTCCAGTCTAATTCTTATCCATTGCCCTGTATACATATTCCAAATCAATCTCTCTTATTCCAGATTACTCTATCAAATGCTTTTTCCAAATCCACAAAACATATATCAATTCCTTTATCTTTTTCAATATCTCTCTCTGCAATTCTTCTAACAATACCAATAGCATCCCTTGTACTTTTCCCTCTGAAAACCAAGCTGTTATTCTCCAATATAATATTCTATCTTCCCATAAAAAATATTTGAGTTAAAAATCCTCAATAAAACTTTAGAAGCATAAGATAACAAATTTATTGTCCTGTACTCTTCACATTTAACAGCTTTCTTCTTTTTAGCAATTGGAATAACTATAGTCCTCAAAAAATCTTCAGGTCAAACTCCACTATTATATATCAAATTGCAAAGTCCAACTATTTCTTTCATAGTAAATTCTCCCACTTCTGGCAAAAATTCTGTAGATATTGCACCAAATCCAACAGTTTTATCATTCTTCATTTGGGCAGTTGATATTATTATTTCATTTATCAATATGTCCATAACTTTATCATACTTCAATATCTTCTTTATTTTCAAGTTCAAAATTAATTTTTTTTTTTTCTAAATAGACACTGAAGATATTCTTTGCATTTTTTCAATACATCATTGCTATCAGTTAATCCCTGTCCATTCTTATTCACTATTTTATTTACTAACCATTTCTTTTTCTCCAAAGTGACATTTCAAATTTTATTAAATTTCAGATATCTTTTCACTTGTTGAAGCATTACTATCTCTCTACATTCTTGTTCCATTTTTCTTTTGCTAAATTTATTTCTCGTAACTCATTATTAATTTTTCTATATGCATTTTGTCTTTCCTCAGTATTGACATTTTTCTTACTTCCATGTTTTTCAACATATCTTACATTATCCAAAGCCATTTAGCTTTCTTTAACTGAATAGTACCTATTTCATTTTTTGCTGTTTTTTAATGTAATCCTTTTTTAATCCTACACCAACCCTTACCAGAAGTATTAATATATTTTTCATTTTTATCAATCCATTATATAATATTTTCATATATTAAATCAAATTTTCCTTCCTAATTTTTCTCAGATTTATCTAAGTTCCATCTTACATATCTTTTCCCTTTTTTTAAACTCAACTTTAATCATAACCAAATTACGATCTGAGTTTATATCAACACTAGGCGAAGTATGCGAAACCTTGATAACATTCTTGTATCTATTCTTAATCAATATATATATATATAATCAATTTAATAACGTTCTCTATCACCTGGAATTTTCTATGTATACAATCTTCTATATTACTACTTCTATTTATGTGAAATCGTCTTTTTATAGCCCTCAGTAAATATCATTTTATTCAAAATGAATCGCTCTAATGAAATTAATTTGTGGCAGAGATGTAATTACAAAGTATTTGAAATCTTGTTAATGTAAGTGGCGGGATAATTATCAAATTTTAATTTTAAAACATATGTGCTCGTTACCAACAAATTGTTGACGTTGGCAGAGCGATTTGGATGGTTATTTTAATGTCGTAATTAAAGTTTGACAGTAGATATTAGAGATAATTTAATTGGCTGATTAAATGTTGTTAGTTTATATATGTTCAATAGAACTTTAAATTTAACATTAAGAATATCAAGGACCAGAACATAATATCGTTTCTGATCACAAGCAAGCGTGAAACATTAATTACGAGAGTTCGATGTAGATTTAAAACATTAAAGTAGTAAATATTCATTTTATGGCTATTAGAAAATAAATTACAAATATAATCCTGTTTTTCTACGGCCAGTGCTGCTCTAGGATAACATACTTAAGAATATATCTGACTGGATAACATATATTTTACTGAAATATTTTCTTTTTCAGCACTATTTAAAATAAATTCTACCAGGAAAATAAGAAAAGCTCTTATTCGACAATATAATTAAAGTCTTTTTAACTTAAGAAAGAGGCTTTTAGTAAAAACGTTACTATAGTTTTCAAGGGAATATTCAAAATTATTAATAGAATATATAGAAATAAAATGAGTTAATAAAAAATCTTACTTTATTTTTGACAAATGTTCTTTAATTAAATTAGAAATAACAGTTTAAATTACTATTTTACGTCTACAAGTCTTTTCCAAATATTGATCCAAAACGTAAGTAATTGCTGTGCAATGCGATGAATTGTAGCTCCACTTATTCGATTTAATAGGTTTTAGCTATGATTATTATACATTATATTAACGTAATACTTAATTATTATTTCTGAAATTTTCTTCATTCCTAAATTGTTGATTATCCCCCCCCCCCCGCTCTAAAAAAAAAACTTTTATCTTAAGTCCTTTTCCTTACTATATAAGAATTTTATCATTTTTTCTTTACCTTGATTGAAAGTGCTACAATTTCAGAAATGTTTGACATTTTCAAATAAATATTTTTCCATTCTTATTACTAGCCTTAGATAGAAGAATCACCCCCCCTCCCCATTATTTATCGTAAAGATCAATTTCCTGCGGAATTTGCAGACTCTGAAGCTTAAGGTCCACGGATCGCATCCATTTCTATTAAATTTTTTCGATTTCAGAGCAATATAAGCACATTTATTTTTTGTATTATCTTCAGCTTCAAATCTGATTTATCTTTATACTATATTAATGGTTTTTATGGCATATTTAAATTTCCTATTCTTAAATTATCTTTCTATCTCAATTATTAATGCATTGTAGGCCCAATTTATTATACAAGAATTCTCATCCCATTTTTTCTAAAAGAATCCCATTTAGTTCTTTGTATAATTTAATACTTATCTGCACAAATATGTCTGACAAGCCTTCCAATTAATCCAATAAAAAATTATTGTAGCAAAACTGATTTAATTCATAAATTATAATTTTCCACCCATTTTAAATTTGCGCTTAGCAATTCGTAAATGAAATAATGTCTATCCCACTTTATCTTTTATAACTTCATCTACTTCCCACATGTATCTCCTCAGCGTATAACTTCCTGCGTTATTCATAGTTATCCATAGTTCAAAGCCATGCCATACTACATCATTTTCATAATTAAGAAAGACTAGGTGGAGTCACTCTTTCAACAATATTGAATATATATCTATTATAAGCAAATATTTTCAATTTCTTAATTTTTTTGTTTTTTTGTTTTTATCATCAAATCTATTGGAATTGAAATTTCATTTTACTATTAATATTTATCCCCAAATAAATAAATTGCTTCACTTCTTCTATGCAGAGATTTCTACATTAAATTTATTAAGTGTAGTTTATTCTTTTTCTACACACATCTCAAATAATACTCTCTCCTCTTTTTTTCTTTATCGAAAACCACCATCTTATCAGCAAAAAAAAAATTAGCTATTATATTCATTATATATGAATATAAAACAGTGTGATGTGATATGGCTACTCTTTTATTAAAGTCTGGAATCTCTCACTACTATGCCCAGAAAAACCTATTAGCCACCTTACTTTCTATTCCCCATTCTAAGTATTCCCATATCTTCTCTATCCTGCTCAATACTGTTTCCACAACATCATCTTTGTCCTCTCCATGCCTTTATATCTAGATCCCTCATCTTTTTCCAAAACCAGTATAAAGACCAAAAACTCACTTTTTGTATAATCACTTAGTTTATATTCATTCTCCCACAAATTTCATTATTTGTACTTTTCTTCTTGTAAGCACTTACATTCAATTAACTTGCAGATTAAATCACCTTCCATTTATGTGTATATTCCCTTGTTGCTAATGATCTTGTTTGAGCCTTAAACAGTAACCTACTTTCCTTGTTATTATTGTAAATTAACTTACACCCAATATTCTGTTTAATTTCATATATATTTAGATTCATTTTACTAGTTCTCCATCTCTCCAACATCTTATTTTTTATTAATGCATTTATTCTATCCAATTCTTTGCTACTATAGCACTTAACTATTTCCCTAACACAATAATCTCATTACTGATATAAAGTCTTTATCGAAATCTTCTGCATCCCATACTACCTTTCTCACTCATCTTGTTGTCTGTTTTTTATTCATAACCCAATTAAATAATATTTTGGCTATACTCATCCATAAATTACAAACTACTGAACATTTTCATTTTTGCATCTCTCATATAAAAACTTGTCCATCCCATTTTCTCATTGAATTGCTTCATTTGCCATCCACACATCCGCATCTAATGCATGTCTTCCTCCTTCTCTTTCTACTTTTTTTAAGTAATCTAACATCCCTTTTTTAACACATAATGCATAATTACCTTAAGTTAACCCTGTTACAGCTACTCCCTTCCAAACAATTCTTGCTACATCATATTTATTATATGAAAACACTGTTAATTTCTTTATAAATCCTTTTCTTTTTTTCATTTATCAATTTTTTCTACCATTCATCCAAGCAATTCCTCTGATTACTTAAGACTCCCAAATAGTTATACCTATCTACCACATTTAACTTTATATCCCCCAAGAAAAATTCTTTCGCTTTCCCCAACATTTATCATTAGTATTTTTGATTTTTCTTCACTAAATTTGATCCTCATCTCTTTACCCACCTTTGCACAAGTCTTCAGCACAACTGCCATTTCTTTCTTTTTTTTGTGCACAAGAAAATATCAGCAAATAAAAGACCTGATAATGTATACACTCCCTTGCCATCTATTAATGGTATCTCTACTCCTCTTCCTAGTCTTTCTGGTTGCTCTCCATTTCTCTCAAATATAACAAAAACAAAATAAGTAACATAAGGCATGCTTGCCTAATGTATGGTTCTCTCTACATCATGCAATTAACGCATTATTTTTTTATAATCTAATATTACTTATACATTGAAATCCAAATCTTTTAAATTTGCTTGGCATCATTTGTTGAACATAATTTACTGCCCTCATTTTTATCTATTCATTTTGCATCCTATCTAAAAATTTTTCAGAATTATAGCCAATATAAAAGTATATCATGTCAGTGGCAGAACATCAGACCCAAGTGTAAGGTCCTTAAATTTATTCCATTTCTGGCCCTTCCAGAACCCAAACTTCTCATGAACTCCTGAGAAAATCATCAATCCCATTCTGCTAGGTAAAGAAGCATAATAGCAACTTCTATGTAAAATAGTTAAAACTCAGCAATTATAAAATCAATTATATACATAAATTTGAAAGTTTATTGTTTCTTAATAATTCAACAGATAATGCCCCAATCTTGATGAATCTTGCATGATTTTCTTTCTTTTTTAGAAAATTACATAAGCTACAGATTTTTGCTTTATGACACTTACATGTTTGAAAAAAAATGGGGAATTTACTATTAAAAGCTACAGATACAGAATTGATGTGATACTGTGACTTCTCCTTAAACAGAGTCAGGAATCTCTCAGCAGCTATGCCCAGAGAAACCTGTTAGCCACTTTATCTTCCTTTTCCATTGTCCACCCTAAGTTTTCCCATAATCTGCTCCATCCCATTTCCACAACATAATCTTTATCAACTCCATGACCTTCATATCTAAATCCTCCTTATTTTCCCCAAACCTAGCATAAAAAACAACTCACTTTCTGTATAATCACTTTGGTTCATATTTAACTTTCCATAATTTCATTATTTGTACCCTTTCTGCTTCCAAACATTTATATTGAAGTAACAGATGCCTAATATTTTCTATGCCCTCTTTACACAACTTGCAGACTAAATCACCCATATTTTTCCATTTACGTGTATATTCCCTTGTTGCTAAAGATCCTGTTCGAGCCTTAAACAATAAACTACTTTCCTTACTATTATCATAAATTAACTCACACCCAATGTTCGGTTTACTTTTATATATATTTAAACTCATTTTACTCTCCATACTAGTTCTCGATCTCTCCTACTCCCTATTCTTTGTTAATGCATCTATTCTTTTATCCCACTCCTTCCCACTATAACACTCAACAATCCTCTTAACACAATCATCCCATCTTTTGTACAAGTATACTGACATAACTTTATCCAAATCTTCTGCATACCGCATTACCTTTCTCACCCATTTTGTTGCCTGCCCTTTACTTATAACCCAATTAAATACTATTTTGGCTATTCTTTTATTATCCATAAACTGCAATCTACCGAACATTTTCAATTTGCTTTTTGCATCCCTCATATAAAAACGTGACCATCCCATTTCTCCTTGAATTGCCTCTTTTGCTGTCCACACCTCAGCCTCTAATGCATGTCTTCCTACTTCCCTTTGTACTTTTTCTAAGCAATCTAATACCCCTTTACTAACACAATACATCATTGCCATATGTTAACCCTGCTACTGCCACTCCCTTCCATACAATTCTAGCTACATCATATTTATTATATGAAAACACTGTTAATTTCTTTATCAATCCCTTTCTTTTCTTTGCTTCATTTATAAATTTTTTCTCCCATTCATCCAAGCAATTTTTCTTATTACTCAAGATGATTCTCAAATAACTATATCTATTCACCACACTTAACTTTATATCCCCCAATAAGAAATCTTTGTCTTCTCTTTCCCCAGTATTCACCATCATTATATTTGATTTTTCTTCACTAAATTTAATCCCCATATCTTTATCCACCCTTGCGCATGTCCTCAGCGTAATTTCCATATCTTCTCTTCTTTCTGCACACAAAAAGACATCATCCGCAAAAAAAAAAGACCGGACAATGTATATACTCTCTTGCTACCTGTTAACAGTATCTCTATCCCTCTTCCTAGTCTTTCTATTGCTCTCTCCATTTCACTCAAATACGACACAAACAAAATAGGTGACCTAGGGCATCCTTGCCTCAGTCCCACCCCATTTTTAACTTTAACTGATTCTATATCCCCTCATTGATATGTATAGTAATTATTTTCATATAATTTCTTAATAACACCCACTAAAGCTTCATTCATTCCCAGATTTGCTAAACTTATCCATAATCTATTTCTATTCACTCTATCATATGCCTTCTCTATATCTATAAAACTCATATATAACTGTCTACCTGAATTTCTACTCATATCTATAAGTTGTGTAACTACAAATAAACTATCTCCTATACACCTATCTGACCTAAAACCTCCTTGCATTTCACCCACTACATTATTTTCTTCCATCCATTTTGCAACTCTTCCAGCCACCATATATGAAAAAACTTTATATAAAACTGATGTTACTGCTATTGGTCTATAATTATTTAACTTTCTATGATCCTTACTTTTTCCTTTAAATAATAATCTTACTCTTGTATTACTCCAACTACCCGGAAAAACTATCTTCTGTGCCATCTTATTAAAACATGATAGTAACTTTACTTTTGCCCTATGCCCCAAATTCATTACCATCTCTGCTGCCCAGCCATCTAATCCTCTAGCCTTACCACTTCTCAATTTCTTCCCTGTCTCATTCAGTTCATTTTCTGTAAATCCAATATTCCCATTACTATATGCTTTCATATTTTCTATCCCTCTGTCCTTCACACCTCACATCTTTTCTATATCCATTACATAACTATTCAATATTCTCTCTAATTCTTCTCTAGAACTACACTCTATTCCCTCCTCATCCAGTAATACTATCTCTCTCTCCCCTAAATTTCTCCTTTTAATGTAATTCCAAAATTTTTTACTCCCATCTCTTCCACTTTTATTAATATCCAATAATTTACTATTTAGTTTCATTCTCTCTCTATAATTATCTATTTTAGCTAACTTCTTCTTTTCTAAGTACTTTTCCCATTTAGCATTAATATCTTTTTTACTTTCTTTGTTCTTAATAGCACACTTATATTCTCTGCATGCTTTTCCCCTCTCTTTTACACTTTTACTAACTCTCATTTTTTTATTACTTTTATTTTTCTGAATATTAGAAAGTTTGTACTAGCAGTGACTCCTGGGAATTTGTCATGATCTAAAAATAATATTTTCTGGAAAATTTGAACATTATCAATATATTATTTCACTGAAAAAAAAAAATTGTGTATAGAATTATGTAAAATATTATAGTGGATAATTTTTATTATTGTTTAAAGTAATTTATAAAGCACTTAATACAAAGTTTGTTAATTTATTATGCATTCTGCTATTGTTTTTAAAGGTAAGTAATTTAGAAAAACCATATCTGAGGGACTGACTGATTGTTTGGATATTCTCTAAAATAATTTAGGAATACTTAAATTAAAGACAGTTCTATTGTGCGTAAGTTACCAGTAATTCTATATATAAAGTTTGTTTAAACAAGGCAAAACTAACTCAAAAATATTGAACCAATCTTGCATGATTTTCTTTGTTTTTTATTTTTTATATTTATGACATTTGTTTTAAAAATTTTGGTAATTTTCTACTAATATGAGTGAAGCCACTGGGTCAGCTAGTATCTAATAAAGATGAAATCTATGAATTATTCTACATGATTTCAACAAGATGATCTTTGCAAATAAATAAATTACAGAGGGTTTTATTCTTCATTATGCATATTCTATTTCAATTACTCCAGTTTTGCCATTTTGTATAACTTGAGTAATAAATGGAGCTCCATATAATAGTGCCTAATAAATCCTTATCCCAGAATTTAAATATCAATACACTCTTCCTCCAGTATCTAGATTTTACATCCTTTTTTATTTATCAAGCTCCCAGCCTCAAATTCAAAACATCTTGCTCTTTACGAATTTTAAGCTAGCACGTTTATAATTTTTTTTAAAAAAGTAAAAGTAACTGCTGGTAGAAAGGTATATTAGACCCCAGCCATTTGCCAAAAATGGATCTGAGGATATGAATAGGATAGCAGTGGATAGGGATTATCCATCAACTTTGATTACTCAAACTTATGCTAGTGGTAGACCTGAAATAGGAAAAATAAAATATAGTTAAAAATGTGTAAGTGTAAAGCATGCAATGTTTAGTGGGTTTTATAATGCATATTTTCACATAATCACATTTGATCAATTGTAGAATATGAACAATCTCCCTCTGGTTTATGAAACAGGAGCTTCCTGGGTAGAATATTCTCAAAATAAACCATTTCATAAAGTTTAAGCTTAAAAAAAATATACCTGCTCACACACAAAGAAATGGCAGGATGATTTAAATGTAAAACAGAAAGACATTAAAATTTATGAAAATCATCTAAAAGTGAATGGCTGTATTTAAATTTTTAAAATTAAAAAACCATGGTGCAAATGTGTTCTTTCCTATGGATTCTGGCTAAATAACTTCAACACCCAGAAGCTTTGAATTTATATCAATACACTTAGCAGTTGCCATTACTTTTTTTTGTAATCAAAATAACTCTTATAACAGATGTTAAAAATAAGTGCTTTTGTTATGAGAAAATGTGAATTACACACATTAAACAAATATGAAAAAACAGAATGAATGAATGTGTTAAAAAACAACAAGATTCTGTAGCCAGCATATTCTTAATTACTACAGTTTAATTGATAACTTATTGCTCTCACAACTTTGACACAAGAAATATATTAATAATTTTTATTGACTTTGGTCATATTTTTATATGATTACACACTTCCATAAGGCATTAAAAGTAGATACAAACCAATCCTACTTTGTGGGAGAGTGGTGTAGGCAAAATTACATTACAGAAATATTCATTGGCTTTCTTCTAATCTGAAATTGTTGAGAAACTAAAAAAAAGTCCATTCAAGTAACTCTTTATTTAACACTAAATTATTGCCAAAAAAAATTATTAAAAAAAAAACAGTAATTTGTTTTGAACTACAGCATTTTTTAAAAATGTAATGGATTATATACAGTATGCACACACAAATATAACTTTTAGACTGTGTACATATTGCATTACCACACAGATAAAAATGCTAAATAAATTGTTATTTGAGACAGATTTAAAATATGACAAAAACATTTGTTTAAATATCTTTGGTTTATAATAATGTGCTAACTAGCAAATAAGGTCACATGATTTATAGTTAATCGTAAATTTAATTAATTGCAATTCTCAGACTTGTTTTTACACATGCTTTGACTGTACCTATCAAATCATCATCATTTTTCAAAAAAATTAGAAGCATCCATAGAATACATACCAGAGGTTTGAAATACATGCATAAATTATATATTCATCTACATATTAAATACATATACCAGTAGTTCTATGGTTAATAATAATGATAGTAACTTTAAGATCAGGTTTTTTGGATTCTACACTACTACCATCTGCTGCAATCTTTTGTGAACTAATGGCAAAATCCTGCAATGCCTTTAAACCAGTTTCAGGCATTCATCAATGATGATTAGGACTGAAAGCAGGAATCAATGGATTTATGCATCTAGCCGTCATCTTTTATTACCTTATACTATCAAGTTTACAGTATGAAATGCTGCAAGTGAGATGTTCCAGATTTAAATCCCAATTCTCTCTTGAAAAAGAAAAATGCCAAAAACTGGTTCAGGATAAGAATATTATACCATTATAATATCTGGTATTCATTATTATTGAAGCATAATAGCTGACTCTAAAGTAAAGTGAAGAGAAATGCTCTTGGAAGCATATGAGAAAGTATGTAAAATTTTTACTGGTATGTACAGATAGTGAAGCAAGAATTCATTACAAAAAAAAAAGCCAACAAAAAAGGCTAATTAACTTTCAAACTATAGTTAATTACATTTATGATTATTAAAATGATTTACTTTGGCTTATAAAAAAGTAGATACAATATTAATATATTTAATTGACAGCCAATCAATTATATAACTCATTATAATGAATTAAAGACAATGCTAATACTATACATTTAGAGTATACAGTATTAGTACTGCCTTTATTACTGTTCAGTGATTGAGTTATCTTAATTACTTACAACTTATTATATTATATATATAGTCTTATTGCAGGATAACAATTAAATATATTGGGCTATGATTAAATCTTTTACAAGCACTTTGATGTTTTCAAATAAATAAAGCTAAAATTTGAATCACATTTACTCTTCATAAAGAATAAACTCTTGACAAATGGCATTAGTAAAATCTACTCAGTAAATGTTTTCAAGTAAACATTTATTATATCATACCATTAAATCCTTCAGTTTCCAGATATTCATTTCATGAATATCTGCTGACAAGATATTTGTTAAAATACCTAAGAATAATGGATCCAGAAGTAGTTAAGTCTATTTTTTCCCCATGTGTCATAGCATCGGCCAGGAAGTGAACCCGCTAACCCAGGACAACTGCTTGTAAGGCAGCTGTGCTGACCTCTTGACCACCAACGCTTGACTATTTTTTATAGTATTTTAATTGAATATTTACATATACACATTTAGATATTTGTGTTTTCTAATATCAGTGAAAAGAAGGTGCCATATGGTTTAGAACAATGATTTCTCAATAGATTCTCAGCTGAAATAAAAAAAACTTTTTATATAGCTAATTAAAAATTGTTGAATTCAAGCTACTACTTGAATTCTGGAATGCCATTAAATTTTCCAACCAATTAAACATATGATTATTAATATTTTAAAATATGCAACTATTGATATTTCCCACAAACTCATGATCTCTAAATAAGTCCTTATCTGAAATGTTTTACTACTGGGATACAACTATTTCAAGAGCATGTATTACAATCACATTGTTTTGCTTTACAACTTTTGTTGGTCATCCACTTACAAATAATTATTCAATAACCTCTGCCTAAGATTAACTACATATTCTTTTACCAACCAATAGGTAGCAAATGACTGGATAGGTTAATAAAAAAATTCAGAATATGCTGGAGAAATCTCAGCTACTTAGCAAATTCTTCAAGCTTCACACTGAATTTGAATATCAGATCATGAACATGGTAGATAAACGCATTAACTTCTTTACTATGAGAAGTACTGGGTATGAAAGCATGTCTTCACAAGGCCCTGAGCAGCAGATTCCAATTTATGTAAGCAATTCATTCAAAATGTTTCATATAATCTGATTTATGCTTTAAGTTGAAAAAATAATAAATTTTTATTTCTGTGATTTTCTTTGAATGCTCATGATTACACAATGTTACACCTGTAAATCCATATTTATAAAGCCATAATATTTTTAAAAATTTACATTATTTGATACATCATAGTTTTAATAGTATTTAAAATAATAGTTGCACTGTAATTAATAACTTATAAAATTAATTTTTTTAATTAAAAAAAAGATTTTTTATGTTTTTGTACTGTTAAAATTAGTGAAATTATTCTGTTAATGAATGAAAGATATCCAACACTTCCTCCCCTCTTTCCTTTAAATAATGAGACAAAGTGAATTAGTTTTCTACTAAAAAATAAGTAAGGAATGTTTGCTGCTAATAATTTTTTCTTCTATCTAACTAAAATGAATTTATTCAAGATTAAATAAATCTCATCCACTGTAGTGAAGAACTTGCAATGTGGAAGTAGCATATCCACTTGCCATGCCTATAACTAGGGTCGTATCTGAGCCCAGAAAACTCAACAATTTTGTTAAAAGGCTTTTAATTTTTTTCAATCAGATGGTTCATAGCTACTCCAATTAACCATCCAACATTGGTTGATAAATGGGTATCTAGATATTTTCAGTGAGAGAACATTCACTATTCAGCAATTGTTAAATCTGTTGAGTACTGCAATGGACTTTATTTTTTTAAAAAGCCATTTTATATTTTATCAATATAATATAGGGATTTGCACACAAGTTCCCTTGAATGTCTGTGTTCAAACCCCTATATTACATCTAAACTCCATATATATAAAATATTTACAATATAAAATATGTAAATGAAAAAAAAGCTGACCAATGTTTGCAGTCTGTGAACTTGTAAATATATCCATCTGTTTTTTATAAACAGAAAAATCGAGAATAAAATGACACTCCACTTTACCTGTAAACCTGGGATTTAAATAAAGCATGACATCTTTGACAAATATGAGAATAAGGATGATATAAATTCAAACCATATTTAAAGACAGGTTTAATAGTTTGAATTCATACTCAAATAAATAATAATAAGACATTGTAAATAATAAATAAAATTCAAATAATATATGGAAATGAAATACACAGAGCATATAATTCAATAGACTTATTTACAGAAACAATATAAATAAAAATGTAAAGCAGAAATGTTTAAACAAAATAATAAAATTAATATTGTCAACATATCTTTCTTTATGCATTGTTAAAATTATTAAAAAAATCAAAGAATCCCCCTTTTTTTTTACTTTTCAATGCCTATTTTATTTAATCAAAATTAATCCATTAGACAGTTTCGATTGCCCAGCAATGTTCTTCAGAGCTACAAACCATATATTAATATATAACTATCCAAATACATAATCATACATTATATCTATTTGTAAATAACTCATTTACACATTATTTAAGTAATACTTTGGGTGCAATTTGAAATTTATAAGTTTGTAATGTTATATTTAACTATTTATTAGTCTGCATTCAGCATAGATTTTATTTACATGTTTAAAGAGGTTTATTTAAACTTCTTTGTATCAATAATTTCAATCTCTGTGATCAAGTTGCAATCTTTAGTGTCTATATAAGTATATTAGATCATTAATGGGATTCCACCCATATTGTTAAAAGAAGGTTGCTTTGACAACAGTTACTAAGTATTGACTGGTTTTTAATGATGACTATATATATACATGCATACATACCAAATATATATATTCTTCATTTATACTACATGTACATATATTATCCTTATTATATACAATACATAAATAAAACCATCTTAAATATATCTATATCAAATTTATACATATTCCCAACGTATACTACATCTATATCATTAATTATTATTATTACATAAGTCAAATCAGTAAGTGCTTAATATCTATTAATTATTTTATATCAATTAATATTATCAAGCATATAAAAACAGTAAAATATAATCAGCCTATAAAACTTATAATCTTATATTATTTCTTTATTAATTTTTTATTATCAATCTAAATATTACTATAAGAAATTTAAATTTTAAAATTATTATTTTTGAACTTATTTCATTATAAATTATTATAAATAATTTTTATTTTATTATATTATTACTTAACTAATTCAGAACCTATGTTCTCCTCATTATTCAGCTTTTCCAACTGCCACCAATGTGAATTTAAATTTGCTTCTTTTAATGCTATACCCTTATGTATTTGTATATTTATGTGTTTTGTAGCTTTGAGGAAGATTGCTGGGAAATCAAATCTGTCAGATGGATTAATTTTAATTTAATATAAGCATTGAAAAAATATATAAAAAAGGAATTGTTTGATTTTTTTATAATTTTATCAATGCATAAAGAAAGATAAGTTGATAATATATTTCATGAAGAAGATAAAATATATAAAATATTAAGACAATAAGGACAAAGTAGGTAGAATATTTGTATGTATGATTATATAAATGGAAAATATAAAGACTATCAAGAATTTAATTAATGGATTGTGTCAAAATAAAGGATATTAAAGCAAGAATGGACATGTTAAATAAAAGATGAAAATGCATTATAAAACTAAATAATGTTAATATCAATATTAAATTTTTAAAAGAGTGTAATTTGGATTTAATACCTAAATTTATAAGACTTAATAATCTTAAGAAAATTATGTCAAACAAAGAAAAGTTTATAAACAAATTTGAGCAGACATTAAAGGTGTTTATTAATAAAAGTTATATAATAAAGCAAAAGTTGTATAAAAAGATAATAAGTATTGAATTGGATCTAAAAACAAAATAACTATGGAAGTAGAAAATTATTTTAAAGAACTATGTAAAATTTAAAAAAAATTTATGAATAAAAATACAGAGATTAGGTATAATAAAAATGAGATGTTTAAAAAAAGAAAAGAACTGGAAAGTAAAAGGAAATAATTATGAAGATAAAACTTACTATTTGATAAACATAGAATTAATAAAGGAAGAAAAGGATATATTAAGTAAAGGGATTAAGTACGTTCCTTATGGATATAACTATAGAATTAAAAACTTTTGAAAAAAAAATTGCACAAAAGTATATAGATGAAAAATATAATGTTTATTATTATCAGAATAAAGATGGTAATAAGATTATTAGTAATAAAGATAAAATATGGATGGAAGAATTTAAAAGTGAAATTGATAATATGATTTATAGAATTAAGAAATACATAAAAAAGATAAGGATAAAAGAATAGATAAAAATAATATATTGTTCATATGGTGTGGTAAGAATTGAAAAAATTACAGAAATAAAAAATAAATATCAAGATAAAGTAATATTTACAAAGTCAGATAAGAGAATAAATTAGTTATGATATGTAAGAAGAACATATAGGAAAGGTGAATAAAATGTTAGATGCTAAAATTTTTGAAAAAATTAAAAATGATGATACTAATTTAAAGAATAAAAAATATACGTGCTTATAATAAATATTTATAAAAAGGGTTTGATTAATTATAATATATTTGAATTACTGGGAGTTAAAGATTGTGTAATAGCTAAAATTTATGGAGCACTGAAAATTTATAAAAAAAGGGGTGCTATTGAGACCAATTATTAGTAGTTCTAATTCTTATTTCAATAACCTTTATAAATGGTTGGAAAATAATGTTTTTTAAAAAATATGTTGTGATTGTAAGTTATATATTAAGAATAATAAGATTTTAAGATTTTAATAAGTGAAATTAAAAATATAGTGAAAAAATATGGTAATTATAAGTTAACAATGATAAAAATATATGTTTTGCTGTATACAAATATCAAAGTGAAAAAAACTATTGATTTAGTTAGTGATTAGTAGTTATAAAAAGAATAAAAAATATAGATTTACCTATAGAACAGGTAAAAGAGATTACTGAGGTTAGTTGCAAAGAAATAACATTTGAATTTAATGATAAATATTACAAATAAAAAAAGGGCTTGTTAATGAGAGGGGGCATTAAGTAGTGGACGATTTAGAAGAGGCAATATTAAAAAATAAAAACACTCTAATTTTTATGAAAACATGTGGATGATTATCTATTAACAATTTAGATATAAGTATTAATTTTACTGTTGAAAAATAAGAAAATAATAAGTTTGCATATTTGGATGCAAGGTTGATTAAATCATATATAAGTGGTAGATGTAGTCTAGAAACATCAATATCTAAGAAAAGGAATATGGATAATATTACTAACTGGACTTCTAATATAGATAAGAAATATAAAGTCAATATTGTAAGTTCTAGAGTCCTACAGGCTATATATTATTGTTCAAATAAGAAAGATTATAACAGACAGATAAAGTTAATAAAGGAAGAGCTGGTGAATAATGATTACCTAATTAGGTTTTAAATAATAATATAATATTCACAGAAAATTTATTTATAAGGATAACAATGAAGAGAAATTTTTTAATAATGTTGATACTAATAATAAAATTAATTACATGGGTATAAAAACTTGTATAATATAGTTAAAAATTTAATAACATAATAAATTTTAAAATAAATAAAAGGAAAAATATAATTAAAATTTTAGATAATAAATGTATTAAAAATATAAAGAAAATACCAATAATGTTATAAATGGGTGTATGAAATTAAATGCAAAAAATGCCAGCTTAATAATATTAAAACTAATTATATTGGTGAAACAAAAAATCAATTTATAAAAGATTAGCACAACATAAATAAGATAAAAATTGAATTGTTTACTTACTTTTAATGGAAGAGATGAATAGTATTAAAATAATTCAATATTAAAAAGATAAAAGAGAAAGAAAATTCAAAAAAGGTATTCAACAGATATTGTGTTAAAAACTCTTGATTTAATTAGGATTGGAATAATAATAAATTGTAAATTTAGAATAGATGAAAATTAGCTGTAAAAAAGCCTAAAGAAGAAGCTATGGTATAACATTAAAAGAAGATTAGAAAGACAAGAATGGATGATAGCTAGTGTATATAGCCATTGGAGATAGTCAAACTAAAATGGAGTGGAACAGTGGCATATATAAATGCCCAGTTAAAAATATATATAGTTTTAAAAAAGGGTAAAGAAAATAATAGTTATAGGGGATATAAATGGCACATTGAAGAAATTGATTACATGGATAGCAAGAATGGAGAGCTTTTGAAGAATTTTTGTCAGAGAATTTGAGCATTGGGAATTTATCAATTATTTATGAGGGACAATACACATGGTCTAGAAATAAAATACTTCTCACAATAGATTATGTATTAGAAGAAAATGAGGGAATGAATAAAGTATGGAAAATTAAAGTGATAATGAAGAGAGTATGTAATAGTGATCATAATTTTTTTATAATAGAAATAATTAATAATGTAATGGAAAATAATAATAAAAGTAGAAAGAATAGTGAAAGATATGGATTGAGAGTGAATGATAAGAGTAAGTTAGAAGAATATAAAATAATAAGTGGAAGAAATCATATTAGAGTTTGTTAGGGGTGAATATAAGAACTGGTGTGATGAAGTAAAAAAAATGACAAATAGAATTTTTTGTGAGAATATTCAGAATAAAAATAATAGAAAAATGAGAATTAGTAAAAGTGTGAAGGAGAGGAAGAAAGCATGCAGAGAATATATATGTGCTATTAAAAACAAAGAAGGTGAAAAAGATGTTAATATTAAATGAGAAAAAGTTGGCTAAAATTGATAATTGTATAGAGATTGAAATTAAATAGTAAATTATTGAAGAATATTAATAAAAGTGGAAGAGATAGGAGTAAAAAATTTTGGAAATATATTAAAAGAAGGAATGTAGGAGAGAGAAAAATAGTATCAATAGATGATGAGGGAATAGAGTATAGCTCTAGTGAAGAATTACAAACAATCTTAAATAAATATGAAATGGATATAGAAAAGATGTAATATATGAAAGACAGAGTGATAACAAACATGAAAACATACAGTAATGGAAATATTAGATTTACAGAAATTAAATTGAATGAGGCAGGGAAGAAAGTGAAAAGGCAGGAGGTTTAGCTGGGTGGGCAGCAGAGATGGTGATGAATTTAGGAAATAGGACAAAATTAAATCTATTATCACGTCTTAATAAAATGGCATAGAAGAGAGAATTTCCAGACAGCTGGAATAATACAAGAGAATACAGCAAAACTCTCCATATAGTAGTGCCATCTTGTGCTAACAAGAGCAATCAATGGATGCCAGAAACTAGTCTGGGGATATTGGATGAGTAGGCACTAGATAGGGATTTTATGCACAAGCCTTCTGGCATCCATTGATTGCTCTTGTTAGAACAAGATGGCACTACTATATGGAGAGTTTTGCTGTATTAGAATTGTTTAATAACAATTATTGTGCTAGTATAAGATAGTGATCATGTGATGTTTAGTGGTTTAACACCAATCCTGCCTAATAGGATAGTGGTGGCTATGGTTGTTAAAGAGCCAAAGACACCAAAATATATGGGTACTGAATTGAGTTCAGACCCATATGACTATATAAGCTATTGAGCTTGGATTGAAAATATTAATAGTGTTTTCAATTTCATTCTCATAGTTTTGTAGTTAAATAGTTAAAAGGTGGGTGCTGAAGGGTTGCATTAGATCCTAAGATCTAGGTGCAGTGCTCTCAGATCCAAGGCTCCTCACTGATGAAGGCCACAAGCCAGAAACTAGTCTGGGGATATTGGATGAGTAGGCACTAGATAGGGATTTTATGCACAAGCCTTCTGGCATCCATTGATTGCTCTTGTTAACACAAGATGGCACTACTATATGGAGAGTTTTGCTGTATTAGAATTGTTTAATAACAATTATTGTGCTAGTATAAGATAGTGATCATGTGATGTTTAGTGGTTTAATAATACAAGAGTAACGCTACTATTTAAAGAAAAGAGTAAGGATCATAGAAAGTTAAACAATTATAGACTGATAGCAGTAATGTCAATCTGTAATATAAAGTTTTTGCTTATATGGTGGTTGGAAGGTAATGGATAAAAAGAAATAATATAGTAGGAGAAATGCAAAGAAGTTTTTGATCAGATAGGCATATAAGTAGACAGTTATATATGGTTTTTATAGATATAGAGAAGGCACATGATAGAATAAATAGAAATAGATTATGGGTAAGTTTAGTAAATTTGGGAATGACTGGAGCTTTAGTGGATCTTATTAAGAAATTGTATGAAAATAATTATTATATGTATCAATTAGGAAATATAGAACAGTTAAAGTTAAAAATGGAGTGGAACTAAGTTCAAGGATACCCTATTTGTTTTTGTTATATTTGAGAAAAATGGAGAGAGCAATAGAAAGACTTAGGAAGAGAGATAGATACCATTAGTAGGTGGCAAGGGAGTATATACATTATCGTTTTTTTTATTTGATGATATCTTATTGTGCACAGAAAGTAGGGAAGATGGTGATTAAATTTAGTGCAGGAAAATCCAAAGTAGCAATGATAAATGCTGGGGAAAGACAAGAGAAAAATTTTATTGGGGGATATAAAGTTAAATGTGGTGAATAAGTATAACTATTTGGGAATCATCTTAAATAATCAGAGAAATTTCTTGGATGAATGGGAGAAAAAATTTGACAGATGAAACAAAGAAAAAAAAGGGACTAATAGAGAAACTGACAGTGTTTTCGTATAATAAATATGATGTAGCTAGAATTGTATGGAAGGAAGTGGCAGTAGCAGGGTTAACTTATGATAATGGTGTGTTTTGTGTTAGTAAAGGGGTGTTAGATTACTTAAAAAAAGTATAAAGAAAAGTGGGAAGATATGCATTAGATCAAATGTTTGGATGGCAAAGGAGGCAATTCAAGGAGAAATAAGATGGTCAAGTTTTTATATGAGAGATGCAAAAAGCAAAATGAAAATGTTCAGTAGATTACAATTTATGGATAATAAGAGAATAGCCAAAATAGTATTTAATTGGGTTATGAATAAAGGGCAGGCAACAAGATGGACGAGAAATTTACGATATGCAGAAAATTTGGATAAAGACTTTATGTCGGTATACTTATACAAAGGTGGGATGATTGTGTTAGGAGAATTGTTGAGTGTTATAGTGACAAGGAATGGGATAGAAGAATAGATGCATTAATAAAAAAATAGGTAGTTGGAGAAATAGTATGGAGAGTAAAAAGAGTTTAAATATGTATAAAAGTAAACAGAATATTTGATGTGAGTTAATTTATGATAATAGCAACGAGAGTAGTTTATTGTTTAAGGCTCAATAAGGATTTTTAGCAACAAGGGAATATGCACATAAATGGAAAAATATGGGTAATTTAGTCTGAAAATGCCTACAAGGAGAAAGGATGCAAATAATAAAGTTGTGGGAGAATAAATATAAACAAAGTGATTATACAGAAAGTAGGTTCTTGATTTTAATGCTGGGTTTGGGAAAAGATAAGGGAGATTTAGATATAAAGGCCATAAAATTGACAAAGGTTATGCTGTGGAAATGAGATGGAACAGGATAAAGAAGAATATGGGAAAAACGAGGTGGGAAATGAAAAGGGAAGATGGCTAACAGGTTTTCTGGGAATAGTGGTGGAGAAATTCCCGACTCTGATAAAGGAGAAGCCATAGTGCATCACATAACATCAAACAAATTTAAATTCAAATTAATGATAGTTGGAAAAGCTGAATAATAAAGAATAAGGTGGGTACTGGGATGAATTAAGTAATAATATAATAAAATAAAAATTGTTTGTAATAATTTATAATGATT
The DNA here is from genome assembly GCA_028023455.1 of Epiperipatus broadwayi. Classification (NCBI taxonomy): domain Eukaryota; kingdom Metazoa; phylum Onychophora; class Udeonychophora; order Euonychophora; family Peripatidae; genus Epiperipatus; species Epiperipatus broadwayi. Next base: position 389,555 of record JAQFVV010000047.1, read on the forward strand.
AATAAGTTTAAAGATAATAATTTTAAAATTTAAATTTCATGTACTAATATTTATATTGAGAATAAAAAATTAATAAAGAAATAATATAAGTTTCATAAGTTGATTATATTTTGCAGATTTTACATGCATTGATATAAAAGAATTAACAGATATTAAGGACTTATTGATTTAGCTTATGCAATAACAATTAATAGCTTATGCAATAACAATTAATAATATAGGTGTAGTATAAGTTGGGAATAGTTTAGTGTATGTATGTATATATTAATGTAATTATAATAAAAATAATAAATTTAATGGTTTACAAACTATTATAAACTATCCTTAAATCCACAGAAGTACTTTCAGTTAATTTCTTAAACCTGCCTCAACTGCCATTAAATTAAAAAAAAACAAAGCAGAAGCAAACGTCATCAATTCAAATCCCACGAATCTCATATTTTAATGTTAGCAGCTTGTCTATTTATTAAATGCATTTATTCCTATTTATAAAAATTGCCTCCTTAATTTTTTTTTATTATGGTTTCTCTCTTCATGAAGAATTTTCACATTTTGAAAATCAAATTTAAATTTGATTTTGAAAATTCTTCATGAAGAGAGAAACTATAATAAAAGAAAAATTAAAGAGGCAATTTTTATAAATAGAAATAAAATGCATTTAATAAATACACAAGCTGCTAACATTAAAATACGAGATTCGTGGGATTTGAATTGATGACGTTTGCTTCCGCTTTGTTTTTTTTTTAAAATTTAATGGCAGTTGAGGCAGGTTTAAGAAATTAACCAAAAGTACTTCTGCAAATTTAAGGATTGTTTATAATAGTTTGTAAACCGTTAAATTTATTATTTTTATTATAATTACAATTTTGTTTTAATTAATGGACATTTTATTTATATTACATATATATTAAGGTATATATGTGTATATATTTAGTATATATATATTGAAGGTGGTTTTATTTATGCATTGTAAATTAAAAATAAATCCTAGATATAATAAAATATCTTTATCTAACAACAAAATGATATATGACAATAGCTGTAATATAGTTATATAATCATAACACATAAAAATAACATATAAAAGCTCTTTTCAGCAAATTTAAAATTTTTGCCTTCTTCAATATGCAGTATGGTTTATTATGGACATACAGCAAAACAATTAGGACTAAAGAACATAATAATGCTATTAATAGAAGAGATGACGGATCTGCATTATATGTTCATTACTTAAAATATAGACATAGAATAGATTGTGTTAAGAATATACGTTCATTAAATTATATTAAAGAAATTAATAGAAGGAAGATATTTGAAACCAATTACATTAATTATAACAGAAATAATTGTATGAACATTTATAAAACGTCAATTAATTTAACTAATAATTGCATAATGAAAAATGAATGGAAGGTTGTTTAATATGTGTTATTATAAAAGATATTTAAGTGTAATTATAGGCTTGTGTTAATTTTATATAGAGCCGGTAGATGTCACTATGTATGTAATATAGGTTATTTTTGTAATTAAGACATAATGAAAAGGGCAAAAATTTAAAATTTGCCGAAGAGCTTTTATATGTTATTTTTATGTGTTATGATTATATGACTATATTACAGCTATTGTCATATATTATTTTGTTGTTAGATAAAGATATTTTATTATATCTAGGATTTATTTTTAATAGGGATAATATATGTAAGTGTAGTATAAATGAAGGATATACATATATAAAAAATGAATCATTTACAAATAGATATAATGTTATATGATTATATTTATGTATTTATATATTGATAGTAGCTCTGAGGAAGATTGCAGGGTAATCAAAACTGTCAGATAGATTAATTTAATAAAATAAGCATTGAGAAAGTAAAAAGAAAAGGAGATTCTTAGATTTTTTTTAAAATTAATATTGAAAGAAAAAAATTCTATGATTAGATTTGCTATTAATAAATCAAATATTTAGTTGCTCAGGAGGTCACCTAACATTGATAGGTCAAAGGATGAGATTTGATTCAAGAATCTTTATCAAAATCTTAAAGAGAATAAACTTATTAAAAAGTGAATCTAACTAGCGTTTGAATGGGAAAATATAAGAGAAATAAATATGGTTGACTTGTAGTATATATTTTTTAATGTTTAGAAAATTAAATAAATGACTATGCAAATGTTTAAACATAGCAAAAATATACTTCTAAATAATGTCCAATAAGAATTAAGCTCCCATTTTAATCTCAAATAAGATGCATAACATCTTTCATCTAAATATATATATATGTTAAAACGAAGATTTGCACGGGTTAAATATATAAAATACATATTTTGCGGGTTCATCCATGTTAAAAACTTTTAATATTAATATACTGATGTTTCGTTTTGGCTTGTGTGACCAAGTCAAAACGTCAGTATATTAATATTAAAAGTTTTTAACACGGATGAACCCGCAAAATATGTATTTTATATATATATACACACACATTATACTCTTCCAATATAGTAGAGGAGACTAGGCAATCAGATGCTGTGACAAAGTGATAATCTTTCACTATCATCACTGGTAGATTGCCATTCTCATAACTTTATATTAACATCTCAATATTTGAGCTACACGATAAATCTTAATGAGACGGATACATCAATGAGATGTTTCTGAGAACTGTTTGGACAACCACTTAAGTAAACATAAATTTATTTCTTGAGCAGCGATGAACAACATGAAGGTACAAAGTATTAAACCACTAATCATCACATGATCATTATTATTTATTCTTAATAGAAGCAAAAATTCTCCATACAGAAGAGCCACTCAGTGCAAGCCAGAGTAATCAATAGATAGTCATAGTCTATATGACTACACAAGAAAATGAGCTTGAATTGAAAACATTATTGTGCTTTCATTTTGGACTCAAAGCTTTATAGTTAACTAAAAAGGTAAAAGGTTGCTGCTGGAGAGCTGCGTTATATTCTAAGATCTAGGTGATGCTCTCAGATCCAATGCTCCTCACTGACCAAAGCCACAAGTTAGGAACTAGACTGGTAATATTGGATAATTAGCATTGGATAGGGATTTTATGCACAAACCTTCCTGCATCTACTGTGGCTTACATAGAGTAGTGCTACTATTTGGAGAGTTTTGCTGTGGTCTAGTACTTCAAATCCTGCTATAGTACTCGCTAAGTGATTACCAAACTTTAAATACAAAATTTAAGCATTCCTTAGCAGATAGCTGACTACCAACTGAGTGACAGATGATGATGTCTCAAAGCACTTATCTTACAACAGTGGAATGACTGGTTATTTTAATGTAATGTTAAAGATTGCAAGTGATATTATCAGGAATTTGATTGGCTGGTTAGTTAAACATTGCTAGAAAGGTAATTTATATCTCTGATAAGACAGAGAAACCAACTACCCCAGACACTATTTTAAAACATTGAAATTAGTAAAAAGTATTTAAATGGAAAAAAAAAAAGATTGGCAGGGAAGGTAATGAAAAATCACTTTTTCTCTTTAATAAAAAAAAAATCTTTCCTAATTCTCTGAATAAAGTTTTCATTCATTGAAATGTAAACAAATTAATTCAGAAAGTTCTTTTATTTTACCTATGACATAAAGTATTCGTAGGTAGTATGAATAATTTTCTTAATAGAAAACTTTAAAAAAATTTGACAAAAATGTATTTAATACATATATATATATATTTCTATTACAACCATTGTTTAGTTAAATAGACTACTTAAAATAAATAGACTTTTGTAATAAAAAATCGTCTTCAGGATAAAGACCTCAACAGTATTCGTATAGGAATAGTAAAGAAGGCAATATTCATCAGGATTGCCAATTGACAGACTTTAATGGTCTGGACAGTTTTCTGTATTTGATTTACCTTCTAGTTATCGACCAATATTGTTAGCTACATTGGATAGCCATATAAAACAATTCTAAGCTTTTTGAAAAAAAAAAAAAGTCGATCTGAAATAGAGGCCAGCAATCGATTGCGGTACTTTTGGACTGTGTGGCCATTTTAAGAAAATAGTAATTTTAAAAGGCTTGCCTCAGGTACCAAAACTGATAAGCAGGACCTTGCATTTGCTTACAGGAACTTCACGTTTAACATTCATTTAGTAGGATACCAGCACTGCATCATTTCGGATTTCATGAAATTGTAATCTTAATTATCAATTTTCACTTTATGGTTGTTAGAAAATATAAATCTTCAAATATGACTCCCACTATTTTTTTTTGTTTAGAATGCTCTATGCACTGAGAAACATTTTTAGACTGTACCTGTCTCAATGAATCATAAGCGTAAATTGTAAAATTAAGTCTACTAGGAAAATAAGGATTTCATTCCCCAATACGGAAAAAGCTTTTTACGGGCTTTTAGTAAAAATGTTAGCTATAGTTCTTAGCTGCAGAAAATGAAAGACATTTAAAAATGAATGTAAAATTATTGATAAAAACAATCTTACACGGCCTTGGACTTAACCGATAATGACTTTCTCCCCTCTGAGACATAATTGTTGTGCAATGTAATGTATTGTAGGTACTTCTAGTCCGAAGTTACTCTCACTAGATATTATTTTCTACATTTATTATACAAATGGTCATAATCTTTATTCTTAATTATTACGTTTTTATTTTTCAAAAACTTACATTTTTGTTTACTACTTAGTATTTTATTACTAATTTTTAGATTATTTCTCATCCAAGTTATTATATTTGTATGTATGCAGTGTATATAAATCTTGAAATTAACTTAGCATAATATGCAAACATTTTTGTCTAACATGGTTATTGACTTTTCCACAAAATCCAATTAAACATTATTTTTATTATTCATATCATCTTGTGATGTTTTTTATTTTCCTTATTAAAAATTAAGTCGTGCGATATCACCTTCAAAAACTTGTTTTATGACTATATTGTACGGTATAATGCAGTGGTCTTCAACACTTGGTCCTTGGACCGGTGCCGGCCCACAGAAGTTTTTTGTTGATCCACGCTAGACTGGCAGGAAAGTTTGTAATAACAAAATAATAAGATTTTAAACTTTTAATTAATATAAACAATTTTTATTTATTTTTTCATCGCAATTGCTTAAATAAAATTAATTATAAATTAAAATTTTATTTAAATTATTAGATAATACTATAATTACTAAATAATAATCAAAGGAATTTATCTGAAAATGCAATCTTTAAAAAACAAGGTGTCAATCTCATGATAATTGCACCACTCTTCATATGTCAATTTCTTTACTTAGTAGGCATTTCTATATTGCATCAGCTCATTTATTGGTCACATATAGCAAAATTTTTTATTGCAGTTGTATCATCTTTTTATTTTGTGTCATTTCTTTTTGAAATTGTAAACTTCACAAAATGGAGACAGATCATTGATGATGATTTCTCTTCATTCAGAATGTAAATCTATTATCTTTTTTTTTTTTTTAGCAAAATGACATCTTTATAATGATTGTTTTATTTCTATGTGACACTTTACCAAAACAACTTTTCATTCTGTTTCTTTTTTTTTAATTGGGTAAAAATGAGATTAAAATAATACCAGATTCAAAATTAAAAAAGTTTTTTTTATTATACAAACTCCATATATATAATTTCATCTTGTATTTTTAACATTAATACAGATATTACATTTATTATAATCATAGTCATGTAATTACACTAGCTGTGATATTTCCCAACATTCAGGTGAATAACATTTTATTTTTGCATGTTTTAACAATGAAATAATAAACGTAGCAATGCAGGCACATTAATGAGAACGTACTGCTTACTGTAGCAGTATGACTGCTCAACTCGAGAAAGAGTGCTCAGCATGTGAAGATAAACAACACCATTACAATACACAGTAACTAGTGCGTTGTTTTGGTCAGTTATAACAATTATGCTCATCTAAGGCTAAGCAGTTTAAATCTTTAAGAAAATTTACCTGTAGACTTCTGCCGGTCCGTGAAATGTTATCCTTATTTTTGTCGGTCCATGAAATCTTATCCTTATTTTTGCCGATCTGTGAAATCTTATCCTTATTTTTGCTGGTCAGCAGGTGTGAAAAGGTTGAAGACCACTGGTATAATGCATCCCTATTGCTATGTATGTGTATATTGCTGTGTATTTATATATTAGAATATATACAAAGATAGAAATATATTAAGTTATAAAAAATGTTGGTGAAAAATAAAGATAAATTTAAATAATTAAATCAGTCAGTAAAAGAGTCTGATTTATAAAAGTTTAATTTGTATAATTAGAGTAATAATAAGAGTACCAAAACTCTCCATATAGTAGCGCCACCAAGTGTAAGTCTTTGTAATCAATGGACACAGGAATGTTTGTGTGTAAAATTCCTATAACTATGACAACTCTATGAGTGAAATGTAATAATTTAAATATAGTAATGAAATTGTTTCTTATATGCTAACTATATATGATACTGAGCATCATTTTTGAAGGCAAATATATATATATTTATTTTAAATATAATTGACTTTTAAGATGGATGCTTAGTACTAAAAATACATTAATGTTTTAAAATTAAAGTTTTTAATATATTCATTGTATAAAAAACATTATTATTGTATTGTATACATCATTCTAGTACAAAAATAAATTAGAATAATAATAAAGATATATTGTTCAAAAGAATGATAAAAAATACATTGGTCAAAACATAAATAAACAAAAACAAGTTTAAGAACATTTTAAAGAATTTTAGATTATTTATGGGAGAATGAATAATTTATTATATGTATTCTACCCCAGAAACAACTATTATAACATCTATTAAAGCATGACAGATAACAAATATTAGATATATTATAATCAAATCATTAGACTTGTTTCTCATCACTGACATTCTTTATTGGATTAGTATCTATGCACTTAGCAACTATCTTCTATTATAATCCTATCTTCATAATCTGAGATTTAAAAACTCCCTAAGGTTTGGAATCCAAACTAATCTGCAACTATAAACTGAAAGCTGATAATAATTTAATAGCTACCTACATTATTTGACTTGCTTCAGTTTTGTGCTGTAAATACTTCTGAGATTTTACTAATGATAACATCTATCAAACAATTATCACATGATTTCTGCTTATTTTCAACATCCACATGAGAAACATTCATTTGTTAACTTCAGAGACATCTCTTGCAAGCATGAATAGTCAATTGACACAAGATTATAGGACTATATCTAAATGTTAGAGTGTTTTCTAGATAATTGCCTTTATGAATCAGAAGCATTGGATTTGTATTGACTTATCTAAATCAGCTGCTGTTACTTCTGTCACATTACTCAAGCTGCTAATGCTGTTGTTCAAAGTAAGCCAAAAATAAATTGTATGACACTTTGTTGTGAGGAAGTCTAACACATACTAAACAAAGAAAATAGAATGGATGAATGACCTAAGTTGAAAAACAAGATGATCTTAAAAATTCTGCAAATAATCTGAAAACAAATTTGTCTTAACATTAACTTTTCATTCATCTGAAATCTCAATGAAATACAATTAAAAAGAAATCCATTAAAGTAACTTTTTATTTAATATTTATTTATTGCAAAATCATTAAAAAAATTATACTAACTGGTTTTGAACTACAGCATTTCCAAAGCATGAAATTTTAAATGTCAAATACAAACCTTTATATAATTTCTAAATTGGTAACACATAGAGGCCCTCCCAGCGATTCAGGGGTTTGAGTTTTAAACCCCAGAACCTATCTCCGCCGGTTTCGGGCTTGGCCCCGCGTGGAGGCTGTTTCGGACACTAGACCTAAATCAACTCAAAACCTCCTTATTTCAACGTTTTTGAGCTTGATTTTTCGGCGAGTCTTTATCCGCTTCAACTAAAGGGGCGAATCGCCCAATAAAAACATACACAATAATTATCAGACATATATAAAAACTTTAATAATTAAATGGGACTGAAGTATATTCAGATCTACATATTCTAATAGGTTTATTAATTATTATAATTTTATAAGGTCTGAGTATTAGATATGGTAATTGAATATACTTATATATATTAATTAATATGTTAAAGAATCAAAAATTCAATTTTTCTTAAATATATTTGAAAAAGTGGTTTTTTGAGTTGATATTTTAGGTCTAGTGTGAATATTTAGCTCTCCACTGAGGGATAAGAAACTATGGTTGGAGATAAGAGTGTTTGGATAGAGATTTTAAATATTTTCATAAATTTAATTTAAGTTAGAGTATTTACTCTATGTGATTTTTATAAGATAAAAAATGGTATAGAATTAATTATTGTGTATATAATATAAGGTTGCACATAATTGTTTACTGTTAAAATAACAAGCACTAAACAGTATATTTATTTATCTAAACATATGAATTCATGTATGACAAAATTAAAATATGTCATTGACATCTCTTTAAAGAACTTTGGTTTCTAATGACTAACTTAAGTATTGAATAAGGCATTTACATAATTGATAATGCTCAGGTATCACTCTACATATGCATGTGATTATTTTGAAATACTTAATAAATCATTATCAGTCTCCAGATAAATAGAATTTAAAATAAACAGAATGTATACAGAGATATCAAAAACATTGTAAATTACGTGCATATGTCTACATATTAACTAAATATGCTAGTCTTTCTACAACTGATAATGGTATATATTTGAGCAATTGTTTCCATGCTACTCTGGAACCATTTGCTATAAGCTTGAATCGTCAATTCTTTTTACTTTTCCGTTATTTTATGTGTATTGATTATTAATAAATATAATTTAGTAACTCCTTTTTTTACAGTTTCTTCATTACAAATATTTCTACAAATGATTTTATTTCTTTTCTTACAGTTTTGATTGCTTGGCAATCTTCAAAAGAGCTACAAAAATATTAACATATATAGGATTACATAGAAATGATATAATTATATCTAATGATATATAGTTCATATTTTACTTACAATTGTACAAAATATTTCATAAATCTTTATAATTATATTCTTAACTTTATATTTTATTGTTTTATTTAATATCTATATTATTTTGTCTTAAATCTTTATATATACCCCTATATTAAAGGCTAATTTTTTACTTATTTTTAAAAATTTATATTTTTATGCCTTTATTTATTAATTATTGTAATTTAATTAAATCTATTTTTATTTGTTTATGCTTTAAATTACATGTCTTTTATTAGTTTCACTTCACCAACTTTCTAAAGTTTTAAATTTAAATTATTTTTCTCTATATTACATTATTTAAATTTGTATTAAAAATATATATTTAATTAAATTACAATAATTAATTTTTTTAAAGAAATAAATATAGAATTAGTCATTAAATATAAATTATATATAAAAGTATTATTAAATTTAACAAAATAAAATACATTAACAATTTAGATAATTATTGTATATATAAAATATCACGATACTTCTTCTTTGAAAAGTTTAATAATAATTTTTCTTTCTTACAGGAGAATATATGTATATCAAACCATAAGTACATATAGTTAATTAGTTGTTATATGTATCACCACATTCTCATACTTAAAGAAACCACCAGAATACCTTCAACATTATTATTAGGTAGTAAATGAAATCCTTGTTATGGCAAATTATATATAAATAGAAAATGGAATTTTTAGCATTTTATTTATGTAATATTATTTTGACAATAGATTGCATGATATTTTAGTGATTTATTTAAGCATAAGAATTTTTAATCATGCAATTTATATATGCATATATAAAGCACCCAATAACATCTCAAGCTTATTTGCACCAGAAATCTTAAAACTGTTATCAACTCCATGGTTATATAATATGTACTATGTTAATTAAAAAAGTTTGACCACTGAAAAAGAGAGAATAAAGCCATGATTCATGGATCTGGAGATTCAGAGTCCATTACTTTACCAGTGCATCAAATCACCTAAGGCATTAATTTCAACATATATTGCATATTATATTAAAATGGTAGATAAAATTGCAACATTTCATTGTAAAACAAAAAAGTAATTAAAAAGCTATAATTAATTAAATTTATCATTTTTAAATAGATATATTCAATAATCAAAGATTTTAAGTAAATTTCAATCATATTTACATATTTCTCAAGACTTTGAATTTTTCTTTCAGAAGACAATAGAACTTAATATAAATTTTCCATTTAAATAAATGTGCATAGGTAGTGGAAGCTGCATATAAATATAGCATGCAATAATTAGAATTCCAAAACAATACATATTCTAGTGAGAAACTATAATATTTATATTAAATGTATAAGAATCTCAAGTGTATCATCAGCAAAATGATTATCTTCATGACTTTCCACAACATTTTTCTCCACATCTTCATAATCACATAAATGACACTGAAATATTTCACACTTTATATGTCTCTTTTCTTCATTTCTACTTAACTTCTGAGAGTTCTTCTGATATTCCTGAAAAGTTTTAAATCTACATGAACTAACCTGAAAATGTTCGAATTCCATATGTATTTTTTCATGCATTGCTAGAATTTCTTTTTGATCACTGATATAATCACAAAAACTACATTGTAGTTTTATATGACTTTTTTTGTGCATTATTAAAGCCCCTTTTAATGTACTCTTGTAATCACACAAGTCACAATAAAAATGTTTATCATAGATGTTCGTTTTTTCAAATATACTTAGAACATTTTTTGGATTTTCTTTATAATCACACATAGTGTATGTGTAGGATGTGTCCATTGTATGAATTCTGTTATGTATTTTTAGATTGCTTTTATAACTAGTCTTGTAATTACACAAAGTACACTGAAAAGTCATTTCACCTTTATGTCTTCTTTCATGTATAATTAAATCTTGTTTTTGATCTACTTCATAATCACAAAAATGACATTTGAAAAGTTTTTCTATATGAATTTTTGTATGTACTTTTAAACAATTTTTTACTCTGGTTTTATAATTACAAAAGTTGCATTGATAATTTTTTTCTCCTGTATGAATTCTTTTATGTGCTTTAAAATCCACTTTTCTAATTGTTTTGTAATCACATGAAGTGCATTGAAAAGTTTTATTTCTTGTATGAATATATTTAAGTCTGAATAATTGTTCTTTTGCAGCAGCACTATAGCCATCCATGTTGAATTGGAAAAATCTTTCTATTGAGTGAGTTTTATTATGTGCATGTAAATTATGTTTTTGAGCAGTCTTATAATCACAAAAGTTACATTTAAAAGGCTTTTCTCCAGTGTGAGTTCTTTCATGATTAATCAAAACATGTTTTCTAGCAGTTTTAAAGTCACAAAAGCTGCATAGGAAAGGTTTCTCTCCAGTATGGGTTCGTTCGTGCAAGATTAAATGATTTTTTATTGCAGTACTATATTGACATAAATTACACTGAAAAGGTTTTTCCCCTGTATGAGTGCTCTCATGTAATTTTAAATTATTTTTGACAGCAGTCTTGTAATCACACATGGTACACTGAAAAGAATAATCTCCTGTATGAGTTCTTTCGTGTATTTGCAAACTATTCTTTGCAGCTGTTTTATAACCACATAAAGTGCATTGAAAAGGCTTATCGCCTGTATGGATTGTTTCATGCAGATATAATGAACTTTTCTGAGCAGCTTTGTAATCACAAAAATTGCAGTGAAAAGGCTTTTCTCCTGTATGAATTCTTTCATGTAGTTTTAAGTTTGTTTTCTCAGCAGTTTTATAATTACATAAAATGCACTGGAATGGTTTCTTTCCTGTATGTACAGTTTCATGTATATTTAAAGCCCTTTTCTGGGAAGCTTTGTAATCACAGAAGTTACATTGGAAAGGTTTTTCTCCAGTATGAGTTCTTTCGTGTACAGCAACATTACCTTTAATAGCAGATTTGTAATCACAAAAACTGCACTGAAAAGGTTTTTCACATGTATGTGTTCTCTCATGTAGTTTTAAGTGATTTTTTACAGCAGTTTTATAGTCACACATGTTGCACTGAAAAGGTTTATCACCTGTATGATTTGATTCATGCATAGGCAAATATCTTTTATTAGCAACCTTGTAATCACAAAATTTGCACTCGAAAAGTTTATTGCCTGTATGCATTTTTTCATGTAAATTGAAATTAAATTTTATAGGAGTATTATAATTGCATAAATTGCATTGAAACAGTTCTATTGTATCTATATTTTTATTCATTTTAATTTACTTCTAATGCATTCATTGTTCAATAAGTTTAACTTATGTATAATTTTTTTTATTCTTGATTTTCTTTCAATAATCAAATATTGGCTTTGGTATTAATTTTTTTGCTATCTGTCAATATTTTTAGAGCAGATAAAAGAAATAAAAATTAATACTGCAGTTGAATTTTTTGCTTACAGAATATTTATATTTATATTTTAAATAAAAAAAGTTAATTACAAAATTGTTTAAAGATACTTACAATATTATTACTGATTTGAAATTCTTGAATAAATAAAATAATTTTTAGCAAGTAAAAAAATTCTCACATATTACTAATATCAGTTATTTCCCAGTCATATTACAAAATATTCCAGTTAGATGACCATTCTTGAACTAGATGACTTTAATATTGATTAAAGTTACATCACAATGATTTTTTTTCTCTTGCAGGATATAAAATTATCACCAATAAACAATTTTTAAAAAAATTTCAGGATGTTTCTCATAAAACAGATTCAAAAGTATTATCTATATACATTTTAATAAGTCAGTAGAATAAAGACTACATACATAAAATATAATAATCACAATTTTTATTTATATTTTTGCGATTAGTGTGATTAGAAACAATCATGAGGCAATCAAGATGGTTGAGAAAGTTTTTTATAATAATTAGAATTTTTATCACTTCTGCAAAAGATTCTAAATGAAATATGTTTACTACACATAGCCAATTAATTCCCTTGCTTCTGTCAATGAAATTATTAGAAATCACAGGCAATGTAAAATAGTGTTTAACTGCAACCTAAACAACAAAAAATAAAAAGATAAACATAGGAGAAATATTTACATATAAATACACATAAATATATATATATTTAATATGCTTCTTAGCATTATTTTTCAAATATTTATAATTTCCCATTATTAAATGAGAAACAAAAGATAATTCACTAAAAATTAATGAATAGCATCCTTTTAGAATTGTTTTTGGATTACATTTGCACACAAAGTCTTACATATGTGTATACAAAAGTTGGATATTAAATTCAGGCTATCAATGGGACATAGTTCCTGCTATTGTGCAGGGAAAGATAATTCATACATCAAACACTTAGTAATTTCTAACACAAATAAAATGCAAATTGCTTTTTTTTTCTCCATATGTCAAAGCATTGGGCAGGAAGCGAACCTGCGACAACTGTCTGCAGGCAACTGCTTGCTTGCAAGGCAGCTGCGCTGATCTCTCGGCTACCAACCCTTGACAAATTGCTTTTTATATCGACATTAATTTATTAAGATTTAAATACTGTTTTCCACACAAACAGTCTTTGCTGGTTTTATCTTGCAATTTCTTACAATATTTTTTAATTTATTTTTTTCGGAACTAAAATGTCTACATTTATGAATGGATATAGATGATAATGAATGTAGTAGTATAATTTTTCAATTCAAAATGTGTTAATTTAAAATAATGCTTTTATATAGACTGAAAATTTGGTGTTAGATATTTTTTATAATTTAAAAGTTATGATAAAAAATATATGTAATTTAAAATTTTCCATTTTACATATAAAGTGAATCATTCGATTACAAATATTGATTAGAAAATAAACATTTTTAACAGAATATGTGTTTATTGTTAAATAAGTAATAATTGATGGTTTTACTGTTGAGGAGATCACGAGGCATTTCAGCACCAGAAGAAACAGATTGGGTTGCAATTCAGGAACATTTAGCTCTTAAGATTGTCACTTTATCATTAAGCTAAATCCCACAGTGCATTGTAAAATTAAATGGCCTTTCTTTCAGAAGGATCATTATTAAACAAAAACAATAAATTATAAAAAAAAATAAGACTTCATTACATGCTGACTCTAATAATTATAATATTAAATCAAATATTACCTAAACTGTGTGAAAAGATGTTAAAAAATATGATTGTTTAAAGCTCATGGAATAAATTAATGCTTTTTAAATGTTGACACTTAAAACAGATGATTAATTTAAAGGTAGCAAGATAATATTTTATATATCTGAGTTTCACACTACATTTTAAAATTTAAATAAATGTTTTAATATCCATCATTGATATATATTATATATATATGAATTCATAATATTATTTATAGGAGTTTCCATGTAGTAAAAATATAATAGCTAACTAGTTGACATTTTAGTACAATAACAAGTACTTTCCTCAGAGCTTCTTCTTTCTCAAATCACAAGAATATTAAATATATGTGGTAAATACTAGGCAGCATCTATATATATCATTATCATTGGCACCTCTTGTATATAAATATGGCTGATCTACATTCAGAAACAAAACACAGAAAAACAAAGAATAAAAAATTAGAAAGCTGAGAAAGAAAAGCTTGGAATTATAATTACTGCATATTTAATTAAAGAATAAAAATGTGAAAACATAAACACTCAACCCATTCTCATAATTAATGCAGAGGGTGATTAATGGTATGAGAGACAATAATAGGACTTTGTATTAATATGGCTAAAGACAGTAAAATAGAATAAAAAAAAAAGATGATTACATTAATTATAAATATTAGCAATAATTATTCAGGAATTAAGAGGAAATAACAAGTCAGCCACTTTTCATTTCATCATATATATTTAATATACATAATAGCAAGTGTAAATAGCTTTGTCACATGATTATATGCTTTAACATATAAACATTAAATTAGATTGGCTGAATGTATATGTAATTAATGGAATAAACTACACTCTTCTTCAGACTATGAATAATTAACACTATTCACAAAAATTCAAAAATAGAGTGGCTTCACCTGAAAGTATTTCTCTAAAAAAAGTTACAAAACAAGAAATAAATTTCTTGTAGATTATTTTATATCATTTCTCTCTAAAGTGTCATAGTGGTATATTGTGAAACTTAAAGCAGATCACATACTGTAATAATATCAGATATTATGCTCATTAGTGGCGATCAAATTTTTTAAGAAAGAAAAATTCAAATTCCTCAAATCTTAACTAAACGATTATAGGAAAATAGAATGGCATTATATTGGACTAATTCCATCATCTAATATTAAGTATTGAATGTCTTTAGAAAAAACTTGACTATATTTAAATCTTCCAATTACAATCAACTGTTAGTAATAGCACACAGGATTACTCTCTTTTCTTCAGGTGTTGCTGGCCTGTCCAGTGATAGTACCAGCATGGGAATTAAACCTGGACCCTTAGATTCTTGAATATTGAATTTTAAGGTAATGCTTTAATCAACTGAGCCATCTATATTCAAGAATATAAAGATCCAGATTCAATTCCCATGTTATTACTGTCACTGGTTCAGCCAGCAACACTTGGAGTGTAATATATCTCAAAACATTGTGCATATACTAACCTGTGTGCTATTACTAACAGTTAAATGTAAATCAGAAGATTTATATAAAGTTAAATTTTCCTCAAGACATTCAATACTTAATATTAAATATAATAATAGGTATACAAAGAATGTACAGAGAAAAGCTTTCACAAAATATGTTTTTAAACAGTATGTGCTTAGCCGGCTTTCGATTATTACAAGTCATAGTATTTTATGAGAGCTTTTCTCTATACATTCTTCATATATCTATTATTTCATTTTGATCTGAACTAAAACTTATAATTTTATAGTTACATTAATATTAGATGATGGAAATAGTCCAATGTATAAATACAACTAAAATACCATCATCACAAACTTCAGGAAAACACAAAGTTATTAGGTCTATATCCAATCAAAGAATACAATAAAAAAAAAGGAAAGCTATTATTTATCTCCAGCTATAAAGAGAAAAAGATTTTAAATAAATTTTTTCAAATGAATGCAATAAGTTATTTAATATAAATGTTTTATAATTAGTTTTTATATTCGTAAGTGTAGTAAAATAGTGACTATATGAATGAAAGTAATGAAGGATTTTTACATTTCTTTGTTTAAAATGGTTAATTAATAAAGCAACCTTTTTCATAATATTCTTAATAGATTTTTATAATTTTTCAAAGTAAAAAAAAATCTGTGACTAACAGTATCTTAATATTGGTGCTAGGTCACAAATTTTAAAAAACAATTTTATCATTAAAATGTTTCTTTGAACTAATTTTTTATTGTTATTTGATAAAGCATAACTATAGCTGTAAGAATCATTTAAACCATTAAACATCACATGATCACTATCTCATACCAGCACATAATTATTATTAAACAATTCAAAACTCTCCATACAGTAGTGCCATCTTGTGCCAACAAGAGCAATCAATGGATGCCAGAAGGCTTGTGCATAAAATCCCTATCTAGTGCCTACTCATCCAATATCCCCAGACTAGTTTCTGGCTTGTGGCCTTCGTCAGTGAGGAGCTTTGGATCTGAGAGCACTGCATCTAGATCTTAGGACTAATGCAACCCTCTAGCAGCCACCTTTTAACTCTACTTAACTACAAAACTATGAGAATGAAATTGAAAACACAATAATATTTTCAATCACTAGTCTGGGGATATTGGATGAGTAGGCACTAGATAGGGATTTTATGCACAAGCCTTCTGGCATCCATTCATTGCTCTTGTTGGCACAAGATGGCACTACTGTATGGAGAGTTTTGCTTTGTTTTGAATTGTTTAATAAGAATCATTTAACTTAACAAGTCTTCCTAATAGTATTTCTTGGACTGTTCAATGTGGTAGCCATTGGCCACATTCACTACAAAATACTTGAAATATGTCAATATTAGAGAAGTAATTTTCACAATTCATTCAATAGTACATCACGTGTTTGAACATGCACCAATACCATCACACATGAACTTCTCAGACAAGTATAGATTGCTAACGTATATAATAAATACAAGGCCAAACAGTCAATTGGCAGCTAGATAATTTTAATGGTTTATTTAAAAAAAAACCCATAAAGTTCAATAATAAATTTAAGAGTTTATTTTACTCTGAATATAATAATATTTAGTAAAATTCAACTGGTTATTTGCTAGTCAATAATAGGATCACTTAGACAACTAATAATTGTTCATATCTCTGTAGCTTTAATATATGTAAATGTCTCTTTAACTCTATAATTTTGTAAGTACACTATTGCTCACACACATAATTCCGAGTTAGTCAAATTGAATTCTTGACTAGTGCTCTTTTTTACTGATTACCAAAGCAAAAGAACTGACCACAGAATATAGCTTAAACTCAGTACTTGGTACACCATTTTATTGCATTGATTTTATTCTTCTGCAGACTCTCTTCACCCTTGCTAATTTGCATAAAATAAGACATTTATTAATAATTAGATTGTTGCTTTTTGCATTAAGCTAATTTTCTTTTCTGTATATCATTATTTCTGAAGTTTTCTCGCAATATTACCTTTTTTTTTTTTTTTTCTAAATCTGTATTCACACATTTATTTACACTTTAAATAAAATATACATGCACATATATATCAGTGTAATATTATAAATGTTTTTTGGTAAAGGTTTACTTTAGCGACCACAGCATAAAAATCATGTTCGCCCTCTAGTTTTCAAAATTAGAAGTAAATTATTATTCGAAAATCTTACGCATACTACATTACAATTACATAAATAATTTATTAAAATATAAAAGATAATCCAAAAAAAAATATTTACCATTTTAAAGAAGTTGAAATAATTACACTAGTTTAATTAAAATAATTAGTTTAAATTATTTGAAACTTAAGAATTTAAACTATCTCGATGGCTCTCGGCGAAATAGATGACAATGGGGAGCCATTAGTCGTCGAAATCGAAGAAACGTATTATTTCCACAGAAAATACCACAGGGGGACTATACATAGAGGGCATTGGGTCTTTGGTGGTATTGAAAGAGGGTCAATGAAGTGCTTCTTGGCAGAAGTTGCGGATAGAACGGCTGGCACATTGGAGGCCCTAATCCAGCGGTACATTTTACCAGGGATTCGCATAATTTCAGATTACTGGGCTGCGTACAATAATATCAGCAGATTTAGCAATGGGGTGTGCATGCATTCTCCAACTTCCTACTATGCATAGGGAATAATTGTGCTTAAAAAGGTAAATGATTTTATTTTTATTATCTTTTACATTTTAATTAATAAATATTTACTGTAATTGTAATATAGGAGCAGATACGTAAGATTTTAGTTCTAATTTTAAAAACTAGATGGCGAATATGCCCTGGTCGCTAAAGTAAACCTTTACCTGTTTTTTAAATATTTTGTAGTTAATAGAAAATGTAAATATTAGTAAACATTTTCACCTAAAGGTTATATTTATCTGGATAAATTATATATTGCACATCTTACCTTTATAGTATTTATAAAATATGAACATTAAAATTAAGTTACCTAGGAAAATATGAATTTTCTTCAGTAATATTACAGAAAATAATTTTTACTTAATTGATGAGGCTTTTGATAAAACGTTAGCTATTGTTATTAGCAGCTGTTCAAAGTTAAGTGAGTACTGACGTATATTAAATAAATATAAAATATACGATTTTAGAAATCGTTATTTTTTATTAAATGAGACGTAAATGCATTAAATATCTTTTTTTTTTTTTTTAATTCAGCATAATACTAAGTATCGTACGATGCTCTGTAGCATTACTCTGATGTTTTTACGACTATTCGGCAAAAGTAAGATGTAATGGCGACCCCTACCGAATGTACTTAAAACTAAAAAAAAAAAAAATTCTGTGAAACAGTGGATGACTTACGATCTCACTACAACCAGATTTTTAATAACTTAAATTATTAAACAAAGTTTTAAAATGGCTGCTTATAATTAAATAACAAATTGTGGAGGGATTTCCTACTTTGTAGTATTGTATATACAGTATTTTTTTTTTTTTAAAAACAGAACATGTTATTACTATATTAAGTTGTTTTAAAAGGCTGGGATGTAATGCCAAAATATCCCATCATAGTATTATATTGCCTATTTGTATATCTGCTTTAAGGCAAAGTATTTAATATATATACAGTACTAAATAATAATAATATTTAAATTAGAATTGCTGTCTGTATGTTTAATGATTTGCTATCATGACAACTCCCACCTCTTTCAATATATAAGATTACAATTTCAGTTAATTGATTTGGATAGTCATCATAAAACTCATTTCTAAAGTAGTTTTTTATTCTCTCACCTTCCTTTTTTCTTTTAGAGTTGGAATGGCTATATTCATTTTTGAGTGGTTGATAATGCTTATTATTATAACATTTATATTTATAAAATGTGCCCCTTTGATTTTTTTTGTCTTCATATTGTTTTCCACATGCAAAATAAAAACATTGTTGAAACAAAAACTTGACATTATAAATAAATGAACGTTTTGCAAATACAGATTTAAATTTATCCACATAAAATCGTAATTTATTACACAAAAATTTATATTCATGATTTTTTTTTCCATTGAGCATTTGAATCAACAATGCAACTTTAAAGAATTTCTGTTCTCAAAAAAAAAAAAGTTTGAATAAAAAGTCACATTTGCCTTTTTTACACATTTTTATCCACTAATTAGTAAATATGCTATCATAATCATCAACCATTATCAACCCATAGGATAAAGGTCTCTCCAAGTTCAATCCTCCGATCTTTAGCTTCTCTTCTCCACATCACCCTTGCATACACTTTTTTATTTCATCCATCCATCTCACATGTGGACTCTTTTCTGGGTCTTTTACAATCTCTTGGAATACAGTTTAAGATTTCAGTTGTCCATCTATTATCATCTCTTCTAGAAATATGTCCAGCCCAACTCCACATCAGTCTTTTATTTTTTCAATGAGGTCAGTAACATCTGTTTGTTCTCTTACCCATATATTGTGATTTCAATCTCTTCTTATTACTCCCAATATGCATCTTTCCATACTTCTTTGATTGGTCTGAAGTCTCTGCATTGCTTTTCTATTAAGTGTCTAAGTCTCAAATCCATAAGTAAAAACTGGTAAAACACATTTATTAAAAACTGTCTTTTTCAAACACATAGACATATTTCCTTTTAGTATTAAGTTATTTCTACCAAAAGCACTCCAACCAAGTTTAATCCTATGATTAATTTCATCCGTTATGTTTCCATCTGTATTAATAATCTGACCAAGGTATTTGTAACTGTTAACTTCTTCTTACTCATCATAATCAATCTTTATTTTCATATTTTGAAAAAATCCATTAAACATTACTTTAGTCTTTTTGACATTTATCTTTAGTCCTACTTTCCTACTTTCATCTGATAACTCCTGCAATATTCCCTGCAGCTCTAAAGCATTATTTGCAAAAACAACTACATCATCTGCAAAATCTAAATGACTTAAATAATCTCCATTTATGTTCACTCCTTTAGCTTCCCATTTTAATCCACAAAATACTTATTGCAGCATTGCTGTAATAAAGTTTTGGGAATATGGAGTCACCCTGTCTTACACCCTTCTCAGTATTGATTTTCCTCGTATCATTATGTAAGAATATAAATAAGGTAAATCAACATAATTTAATGTATTAGTAAAAAATATTATTTGATAATAAAAAAAATTATAACCCATTTATAACCTTTGCACTCAATCAAAAATGCATCATCATAGATTTCATGTTTACATTTTATATACTTAATTTTTATGGTTATATTTTATTATTCAATTCAGCACTTTTCATTAATTGGCCTTTGTACAGTGAACAACCTGAATAGTTGCTTTTGTCAGATCTTGCATGAGTGCCACTTTCAAAAATAAGTTAAAAACCAGTAGACTTGGATTTATTCTTCATGATCTATTTGATAATATTGGTCATCACCCTGGCAGAATATACCAGTACATTATAGGGGTCTGATGAATTTCCACATTAGTTATAAAAAATACTTTTTTGAAAACATTAAAATCATATGAAAATATTCAATGGACATGCCATACAAGCAAGCAATCTTTAAGACACACTGGATTTGTACTGTCAATCTTTATTCAGCAACTTCACAATAAGTGTGTAACTTCATATAGGCTGTCCAAATCTAACTCATACATTGCAGCAAACACTGCAATTACTGTTGTTGACAAAGAAATGAAAAAAGTTTTTGAAAGAGTTCAAAGCCCTAATAATGGAAGCTATGATGAGGCAGTAAAAGGACTTGATTATTGTGACTGAAATTATTGCTTACTATCAATTCTTAATTGTAAAGCCATGGTGCCAAACAGGATGATCTCCATGTTTGTCTGAATTCAGTAGGAAAATATATATTGGCCTTTTGATTGAAAGAAAAAAGAATCAATTATTCTCTAAAATTACATGCTAACTGCTTATGAAAGAACCTTCAGTTTACCCCTAGACAAGATAAAATGTTGTGTCTTCTAAACTGACAAAAATCCTGGAATGTCATTTAGAAATTAGTTTATCATTTCATGTTTTATGATTCTGCCTAAAGGCACTCAAAAAATTAAAACAGAACATTATATGAAATATATACAAATAATCAAATGAATAGTTTTTTTAAAGGATCATGTGACATTCAAATGACAAAAATAATAGTATAAGTTTGGATCCAGAAATATTCAGTTCTTAACTTCACCACTCTATACTGAATCAGGATGATAACTACATTCAAGCACTTGCTCATCATCAGTGACAGGTGGCCCACTTTAACAATATTCTAATATCTCAATTTTAGAGCATCATTATAAATATTTAATAACAATCATAGTAGTAAGTAATAATAATAGCAATAGTAGTAACAGTAGCAGCAGCAGTTGTCATCATTGTAATGAAATGGCTTAATTGCTCAGGAGCTTATAAGAAGTTCCATTGTCAGAAGTGATATAACTGGAATATTGTTTCAAGGACTTTATGCTCCAACTATTGACAGTACACATAATGAGCTCATATGGAGAAAATGGAGGGAAAAAATCATCTGAAAATAATTTGTACTTTTAAACTATTTAGATATAAAAGATTGTTTTATTTATTTATTTATTTTATTTTTAAAGTATAGTTAAATATTTATATACATTGTATGTATCATTGGTATGCAGTTTAAAGATTATTAAAATTTAAATTAGTAGGAGTAATATATACTGCATTTTTTTGTTGTATAAGTTAGATTTTTTCCACAAAATAAAGAATAAAAATTTAGTCTATGTATTGCAGGGAGAAGCTAATGTTTAGAAATTATAATCCCTTACATCTGTATGTTGTTAATTTTAGTTTACAAAATCCAAAGATTGATAAATACTGAATAAAAAGTTAGAAACTATAAATAAGTTGGTCAAATTATTAATACAGATCAAAGTGCTTTAGATAGAAACAATTTTAAAAAGAAAAAAAACCCTGTGTATTTGAAAAGGTAGATTTTTTAAAATAAATATGTTGGTCCAGTTTGTACACATGGATCTGAAATTTGAACATTTAACAGAAGAATAATACAAAGGTTCAAAACCACACACAATAGAATATGGAAAGATATGCTGGGAATGAGAAAGAGAGATTGAAACCTAAATACTTGTGTTAAAGAATGAGTGTTATTGATAATATTGAAAGAATTAAAATGGTTGAAATGAACAGAACTAGATATGATCCTAGAAAAGATGCTAATAGATAGATAGTTTAAGTCTTACATTAAATGCCAAGAAATCTAAAAGATTTTAAAAAAGACTATATATGAGATAGATTAATGAGATAATGAAAGTAGCTGAGTATTTCAATAGAATATCAGAATGTGTAAGGAATTGATTTAGAAGAATAGATAGATTAATAAATGAAAAGGAACAAATGCTATATATTCAGCAAGAAATCATTAAAGTGGTATTAGAAAAAAATCAACATGAAAGCTAATGATGTTTATAATAATATGTCATACATTTGGCATTGACTAGATGATGATCAATATGTTCTCTATATATATATTTCATTTAAATCCAGACCCAAAAGATGACTATTGATTCTTGATTATAATTGCTGGTGATACTATATTATCATGTTATTATTCATTATAATGACTTCCAATGCCGATTTTAGCTTATACTAATTGATTGAGGTTTTGAGAATGATGACTTCCATCACCACATGATCACCTCTTTGATCATTTCTGCATATCCCTTAATATATATCATCACAATATCTATAATAAATGGAAAGATTATGGTAATAAAAATTGATATATTTGTTTTAGGATTTCCTATAACCAGATTATAATGGACTTGTCAAAAATCTATTGGCTGTGGTCTGCATAATCTTAAGACTGGATTTGCTTAGTTAATATTTATTATTACCTAGTAAAAGACTACTAATCAAACAAGCATCACTAAGAATAACCATTATTTGTGTGAGTGAAATTGCACAGCTGTTAGTCAATTAGATGCTTTAATTTAATGACAAAATCATGATACAATTATTTAGGAATACATTTAATAGAATCAGAATTTTTAACATATATAATATTTAATGTGGGTTAACTCTATTGCCAAAATTATAGTAACTAATCTATTTGACATGTCACAAATTATATATAACTGAGAAAACATTGAATATATAATGGAGAATACATTGGATATATATTTATAATAAAGTTAAAGATTTACAGCAAAAATAATAAGCCTAGAACAATTGAATTCTTTAGCTACTTCTCCTTTGTCCATTTACAGAGCAAATTTTCTGTAACAAAGAACTTACATTCCAAAAAATACCTTCTTGCAATTACCTCTTTAGTCTTTTTGTTCTCCAGAGAGCAAGAATATCATGACTAAATTTGTTCCCAGAACAAAGAAGTCGTTTCTCAGAAATGTTTACATTTCAATTGACTTTCTATAGTTTGTTTATGAGGTTATTTTAGAGCTCTTAAGATGCCACATTAATTATTACATGCATTTACATTTTGTATTCCCCCTTTCAATAGTTAATAGTCAAATTACATTCCTTGGTAAAGTTCATTCTTAAAATAAACTTTTAACACATCCAAATATACTTATTTATACATTTTATCTGCAAGTTTTTAATTATCACAATTAATTATACATAAATGAACTTAAAAATTATGAATAAAATAATAAAGTATTAATCTAGAGATATCAGATGATTAAGTTTATTTTTGTCAAATATAAAAGATTTGTAGTTGAAAATGGTTACATAAATTACTTAAAGTACTTTTACATGACCCTCCACTCTATCTAATAACACTGATACACTCAAGCACATATATGCTGAAAAGATAAATAATCACCAATACACGTATTTCATGCTAAACCAGCAATCATCAGTTGGTCCAGATTATCATCTCCCACACATATATACTATAAGTGTTGGGTGTGACAAGAATCTCGGCCTCAGGGTGGCCTTCGATCATTCCATCATCAGATTTTCAATTGGATGGACGGTTGAAGAGTTGGAGTGTGTAGTAATTTGGAGTCAGTCCATTAAAGTATGAAGATTGTCTATCTTAATATATATCTGAGCACTTATAGTATATATGTGTGGGAGATGATAATCTGGACCAACTGATGGTTGCTAGTTTAGCATGAAATACGTATATTGGTGATTATTTACCTTTTCAGCATATATGTGCTTGAGTGTGTCAGTGTTATTAGATAGAGTGGAGAGTGGTGGGTCATGTGAAAGTCTGTGCTCATATACCCTATATTACATATATAGACACATGGTATATATTAAGCCTGTGTTTCAGTTATTAAAGTACTTTTGTGTTTCTATAATTATTGGGATGAACATTTATTATCATCATTAATACCTTATTGTTTTATTTATTATTATTTCAATAATTAATATATAACGTGTTTAATTTCTACATATACGTATAAACTGAAATAAGGCGGGTGAGAAATATATATATAAAATCGAATCAAATAGAGAAAATTAAAAGAATTTGTGAAAAATGATCTAAAAGAATTGATAATAAAGCATTAGGATTACATTATTATCTACAGTTTAGTAAATAATAAACAGCTAATACTCATTACGCGTGATTTCGTCCAAGTAATAACTACATTCCCTCGCATCGCAGAGTAGTTAATTCAGTCTTATTCAAGATTTAAAAACAAGTTGGTGTTCAATGTGAATTAAAATTTAATACCGTCACTTCCAATTGCAAAAACAAAAAAAAGTTTCTAGTGAATCATGTAAGATTCTTTTATAAGTATTTGTTGCATGTATTTATATATGTATTTTCCGTAACTTTGGGTATGCTGAAAATTATAGCTAACGTTTTTATTTTTAAAAGCCTCTTTATTGAATTAAAAATGCTTTTCATTAATATTGTTGTTTAATGTAGAAAAGAAAGGTGGATGTGTGGTGTATTGAGTTAGATGTACTCTAAAAATATTTCCTAAGGCTAGATTCAACATTATAAGTTTGCATGTGATCAAAAATTATTCATTTGCCTTTTGGATAATAGTCTATAGAATGTAATCAATATTAGAGCTTAAGGCGAATTGTAATAACTGCACCTTTTAAAATTGGAAAATAGATGTCTTATACTTAAAATGGTCTCATAGTGTAAAAATA
The DNA here is from genome assembly GCA_028023455.1 of Epiperipatus broadwayi. Taxonomy (NCBI): domain Eukaryota; kingdom Metazoa; phylum Onychophora; class Udeonychophora; order Euonychophora; family Peripatidae; genus Epiperipatus; species Epiperipatus broadwayi. The sequence continues at coordinate 415,257 of JAQFVV010000047.1, forward strand.
TCGCATCCTCCTACCATGCCTATAACGTGGAATTCGATTTCAGGCCAAATGAATTTTTTTTTTAAAAAGTGTAGAATTTTTGCTCTCAGGTAGCCGATCAGTTAATAAAATAATATTCTAACATCGATAGATAAATGGAAATCTAGCTATTCTTAACTAGAGAATAAAACGAGGGTGGAAGACAGCTCAAAGCTTCGAAATTACCTGAAAATTGGTAAACTTGATGCGCATTGCCTTCTTCACTATTCGTCTGTAAGGGCCGTTGGAAATGCATTTGTCTAATAATGGAATATTTATTGCAAAAGACTTACCTACTCACTTAAAATAGTAAACAAAAATCGATGAAATTAAAAAGAATGAAATATATTGTTGGTAAATAATTTCATATAAAATAACAATTGCTGAATTCTTTTGTTTACTGTTGATTTAATGTCTTATTAAAGAGTTATTCGAAACCATTTTAAGAGTGAATGAAAATTTCATTTAGAAAATGAAGACTGTTTGTTAAAGAGAAGTGGTAGTTGTTGGGGGGAGGGGGGCTTCTATTAAAAGAGTAATTTTTTAAAGGTATTTTTCTATTATTAGACTACCCTGACCATATATATATATATAGTAATAATATAACATTTAAAGTATTAACAGTGATAATAAATCATACAAATAGCTTATAAAATGTAGAATAACTTTCAGTTATTTTCATAATTACTTTCAATTGAAAACTTTTTAAATTTTGTGGAAGTATGTCTATTACTTAAAGATTTCTTATTTCTATTTATATGTGCTCTTCGCACAGATAATGAAGCTATTTAACATTACAGTTCTTAACCAAATACAAGTAGCAATGAATATGGGACTATAAACTGTCCCGAAATCGCTTGGTGGTAATTTTTGATAATTTTACTTACACGTTTAATAGCTTCATTATCTGTGAGCAGAGCACATATATATATATTAATTGATTTCAAACGCTAATGAAGTAAAGCCTTAACTATTTCTATCTATCAAAATTGCCTTTTTGATTTTTCTTTTATTTTGATTTCTTTTCTCCTGAAGAATTATAGTACTATCCAAGTAAAAACTGAAAGTAAGATCACCTATTTTTTTTTTTTTTTTAATCAAAGAAAATAGAAAGTTTCAATTAATAAATAAAGTGAAATGTTAAATTTCATTACTTTTGGAATATCACATGACCTTTCCACCAAATTTAAAAAGTTTTTAGTTGAAAATGATTATGGAAATAATTGAAAGTACTTATACATTTTATAAAAGTTATTTGTAAGATTTATTATCATTGTTAATACTTACTTATTTTATTTGATTTGTATTATCTCTATATATAAAATCCCTATTTTCTCTATTGTCTGAATGATGAATTGTATATTTTTCTGTAAGGTTGTCACATGACAAATTTACAAACAATTAAAAAAAGTATTACATTGTTTGCATAATGCTGCCAAATTCACAATTGGAAAAAAAAAAAAATCTGCTTTTATAAATAAATAACTATACCTAACTAAAAAGGAATTTATACTACAAGCATTTTATGTAAAGAAAGTAATTCCGATTAATAATTCATAATTTTAATTATTTTTTGTGAAAGAAATAATTCTACCATTAACAAATCATATTTACCAAGCAATTGTCTGTAATACTGTCAAATTCACATATCAAATATAACAGGTATATTTAAAAATTTAAATTTAGCTTTATTAATACCTTGCCGGGTACACTTCTGAAGTGTACCAAGCAAGCCAGGTTGTTCCCAATATATATTTTTTTTTCAATTGTGAATTTCTCATATTTATTTATATAATATTAAAATCTTTTGTTTAATTTACATATGAGAAGCTTTCTCTGTGATATATAAATTGAATTTATGTAATATTTGAAAATTTTTACAAGCACTGTGTTTTAGAATGTAACAAACTCTAGAAAGTAGTCATCCTTTTCTCACAATTGCTGCAAAGATACTCTTGCTCTAGCCACAAGATAGAGACTTAATAGAAATAAGGGTGACCATCTTATTTCTGAACTCAAACGTAATTATATGAGGTAAACTTAAATGTTTAAAAGTGAGAGTGTGAATTTATAAATCATTCACTTTAAATACATTTTTTATTTTTAATATTAAGCCAATAAACATCACATGATTGTGTATGGCAATATGTATAGTGAGTTTTGCCTGTTTTAATTTTAATATTCTTATTAGCACTTCTGAAATTTTAAATTTACTTTATGCCAATATTAAATGGTGTTAATTTATGTAATATTTGATAATTTTTACAAGCAGTGTGTTTTAGATTGTAACAACCTATAGACAATAATCATCCTTTTCTCACTCTTATTTCCTTAAAGTCTCTATGTCATGACTGGGGCGAGAGTATCCTTGCAGATGGAACATCACTGTTTATTGACACTTGTGAGGGAAGGATGATTATTCCTATAGTTTGTTACAATCTAAAGCATGATGCTTGTAAAATTTATCAAATACTACATAATATTATTTAATATTGGCACAAAGTAAATTAAAAATTTGACAAGTGCTTATTAAAATATTACAAATAAAATATGGATTTAAAGTGCATGATTTATAAATTCACGTTCTCACTTCTAGTCACTTAAGATAGGCTTATATAATTACATTTGAGCTTGTAAAAAAGACAGCTTCTCTTATTTCTTTAAAATCTGGCTCATATACCGTATATATTACATATATTGATACAGTTATATAATAAGTCTGTATTTCAGTTATTAAAGTCTTTATTTTGTAGCTGGGTGACAGTATCCTTGGGATTGCAGCCCACTGTTTAATGGCACTTGTAAGGAAAGGATGATTACTTTCTATAGTTTGTTATAAACTGAATTTGTATAAGTAATGTATCGATTTAATAATCGGATTCTAATTTAGACATAGTTAATAATTGTTAGTTTATTTAAAGAATAAGTTTTAATCATAAGTGGTACCACCTATATTTTCCAACACTTATTAGTGGGAGAGAGAGTATATGTCAATTCTAGCACATGTGTGAAGGATGCCACAACATTATGTATGTAATAAATCATAACATAGACTTAAAAGTAAAATTTCTATTAGGTTGTATCCTTCATAGCAAATATTATAGCTATAATGGCTTTTTTAAAATTATATTTATTTAATACATTGTATATATGTATAGATAAACTATAAAATGGCTTTTCTAAATAACTCATTGCTGTGCAAAAAAAAAAAGTGAACAAAAAGGCTGTGTTCAGTAGATTCGACAATTTCTGGGTAGTGGAGGTTTTAGTAGGTTTCTATCCTAATTTTATTCTCTAGATAAGAATAGCTAGAAACTCCTTTATCACTGAATATTGAATGGCTATTTGAGTTGACTATGAGCTATGTATGTAAAAAAAAATTGGAAATATTTACTGGGTCTAGATTTAAACATAGTTTAGGCATGACAGATCATTATATTATCTGAATATTGTCTTTTTTTTAATCCTTAGATATATATTGAAACTTATTTAGACGTGAATAACAATTTATTTTTGAAGAAAGAAAAATATATTTTATTAGTAACAAATTTACTTTATTTTGTTTTAGCAGAAAATTATTTTATTTCTTCGTTTCATCATTTTAATAAAAAAAAAAAGGGATTGGGGAGGTCTATTATATTCATTAATAGAAAAGTAATTTGGCTAATTTTAAAATAATACAAAAATAGAAAGGTTATCTCTAAGAAACTACAAAATTGTTAATCACAATGCATCCATTATTTTAAATAATATTACAGGTGCAATATTTGAAATAATGTAAACTATTTTTTAATGTATATATAGGCTTTATAAATATGTATTCACTGGTTAATATTATGAAATCATGATCCTTGGCAGAAATTGTGCTTTAATATGTCATAAAAATAAATTATTTTGTTTTCCAATTTAAAACAAATTGACTTGTACAAAAAGTTTGTTGAATGAACTATTTACAGAAATTGTGATCTATCTATGCAGGGCTTTGTGATTGTTCTCATGATAAAGTCAGTTTCAGTTTTTGAATATAAAGAGTTTTGGAATATGCAAAATATAGCTGCTTAAAAAATGGGAAATTTAAATTATTTGATTTCTATATCATAGGTTTTAGATTATACAAATTGTCTAGCATTAATTTGAATAAAGTGAATCCATTGACTTTTTAATTAAATAAATATTTCAAATTAATCAATTTTGAAATGAATAAGATAAATTGTTATTATCATCAACTCCTATTTCTAAATGAATAATGTCAGTTGTAATACCAGAAAGAGAGAAGAGAAAAAATTCTATCTTTGATGATTCACTATCATTCTTCATGACTATAGTACTTTTATTTGTTTGAGAACTACACAATAGTATAGGAAATACTGATTGTCAGACCTACTTGTTGGTTATTTGCTGCCCTTATATCTATATTATTTCACTATTTTCAAAATATGAATCTTAGTGGTATTCTAAGTTCAGCATCTGACTAATGCATAGACATATATATGCTATGCTTGTTAATACAGGGACAATTCAAAAAGTCTGATATGCATTATCTTTTATTTCATAGTTAATAATTCTATTGAAAAGTAATACATATGATGTTATGTATTTTTTTTATGTCACTCATATATTTATCATTTTCTTTTGTTTAGGTTAAACAATTTCCTACATTGTTGCCAATGTCTGCAATTCCATATTCTTGGCAGAAATTCCAGAACAAGTTAACTATAATTGTGAATGGATGTGATTTAGAAGCTTTCACAGGAAACATGAAATTGTTCATCACCAATTACATATGTTGTTTATTATCCCATGAGTCACTAGAAAAATTATGCAATTATAATTGTAATGTAATTTGCATTTTATGAAAGCATTAAAGTATCCACGGATTTTTTAAAAAATTGTTTTTTGGTGATCAAAAAAGAGGTATTGCCATCTCCCACATACCATTTGCAATTTCTAAACTTTTATAAGCTAGTGCCAGTGGAGATTTTAATAAATAAATAAATAATTTCTAGACTTGTCTTTTTTCTAAAATGAGAAATTATAAAAGATATTATGGTGTGTAATTTATTTTTTATACTTAATTTTCAATTATAAATGTGTATATATATATCATATTTCTCTAGATATGTGGAATATCCTCTCATTCTTTTGTTTACATTGTAATTAACACATTAAAATGTTTTGCCTAAATGTATATATTGAATTTGTTTTTATATGGGTAAACCATTAAACATTAATACAATACGCTTGACATTTAGACCTAATTTGATCGTCAAAATTTATGTAATTTTTAATTAAAGCATTTACAGGATTAAACTTCAATTTTGCATGAGAATTATCAAATTCTCAAAATCATCAAATATTGAAAATTTATATGTTTTAAAACAATGTTTTTTAAGTCAAGAAATTTTCTAGAATGGTAAATTCTTATAAAAAAAAAAATGTATATATTAACATTTAAAACGTTGATATTTATTAATTATATCTGCATGAGTATTTCATTAATGAAAAAATGGTCAAGAATAAACTAAATTATACACAAATTAATTGAGTGCAGTAGAAAAAAATGAATAAAAAATATCTACTGTTATAATGTGAATTATGCAATTATGAAAATCATGAAAATATAGTTTGAAATGACAGGATTTTAAGTGATATGTTTTGTAATTATAGAATTGCCAATAAATGAAGTTTATCATGCATGAAAAAAATCATACAGAAAACAAGCCTTTCCAGTGTAGCATGTGTGATTATAAAACTGCTGTTAAACATAGATTAATATTACATGAAAGAACTCACACACATGATAAACCCTTTCAGTGCAGTTTTTGTGATTATAGAGCTGCTGTTAAAGCTAATGTAAGGAGACATGAAGGAATTCATATGACAGAAAAACCTTTCCATTGCAACATTTGTGATTACAAAGCTTCTACAAAATTTGTTTTACAATTGCATGAAGCAACTCATATGGGAGTTAAACCTTTTCAATGTACATTATGTGATCACAAGACTGCTCAAAAAATAAGTTTAAAGTTACACGAAAGAACTCATACAGGAGAAAAACCTTTTCATTGCAGATATTGTGATTATAAGGCTATTCACAAAAATGCATTACAATGGCATGAAGCAATTCATACAGGAAACAAACCTTTCCAATGTGCTTTATGTAATTATAAAACTGCAAGAAAAACAAGTTTAAAATTACACGAAAGAACACACACACTAGAAAAACCATTTAAATGCCATTTCTGTGATTACAGAGCTGCTATTAAAGGTAATGTCTACAATCATGAAAGAACTCATACTGGAGAAAAGCCATTTCATTGTAACTTTTGTGATTATAAAGCTGCTCAGAAATTAGAGGTACAAATGCATGAAACAAACCACACTGGACATAAACCTTTTCAGTGTACTTTCTGTGATTATAAGACTGCTTACAAGGCCAGTTTAAAATTACATGAAAGAACTCATACGGGAGAAAAACCTTTTCACTGCAGATTTTGTGGTTATAAAGCATCTCATAAAAATTCTTTACGATTCCATGAAACAAGCCATACAGGAAGTAAGCCTTTTCAGTGCACATTGTGTGATTATAAGACTGGTGCAAAATCCAGTTTAAAATCTCATGAAAGAATACATAAAAAAGATAAGCCTTTTCAGTGCCCTTTCTGTGATTATAACACTAGTTACAAGTCTAATTTAAAAAAACATGAAAGAATTCATGTAAGGGCCACCCCTTTATACAATTCCAAACTTATGCTGAATGATGCACTAGATACACATCAAAAAATTAAGACCAATGAAAAATATTTCTATTGTGATTTGTGTGACTACAAGACTATTTTAAAAAAAGCTTTGATAATTCATACAAAAAATCACACAAAAAAACAATTGCAATGCACTTATTGTGATCACATTAGTGATCGAAAGGAAAGTTTAACAATTCATGAAAAAATTCATACAGAATCTGAATACTTTCAGATTAGTTTGCACAATACTCCGGATAATCAGAACTCATCAAAGTTAGGTGTAAAAGGAATAAGATATATGCAGTGTGAAATATTTCAGTGTCGCATATGTGATTATGAAGATACTGTAAAAAGTGTTGTGGAATGTCATGAAGATAATCATTTTACAAATGATACTCTTGAGATTATCATACATTTATGAATATTAGATTTCTTCAAATCTTGGAATAAGATTTTCTCAAACAAATATTAAGTTAGAATATTTTAACTCAAGTTACCAAACTCATTTTTTTTATTTATTATGAAATATTTGTGCATGTATGTATTACATACAGAAAGATGATGAAATATACTGATGAGTTAGAAAACTATATATCAACTATAAATCATTTTGTATTTAAAAAGTGGCAAAGAGTGTTCCAATGGGATTTAAGAGTGACATCTGAACTTGCAATATTAAGTTAAAATTGCAACTAATTGTTATTATTATTTAAAATGATGATTGTTAATATTTGTAATTGAATGTAGTTATTATTAAATTTTTGAAAAGAAAAGATTTTAGAATCTGCCAGTTTTAAAAACATAGGTTCAACATTGATACTTATGTAAAATGCTGAGTAGCTAGGTAAAACTTGATGAAATAATCTTCATGGTATAAGTTTTATATAACTTTTGAGAGTAGATAAATTCAAGAATTGAGAATAGAATCAGTAACTTAGGCTATTTACATGAAGTAGTAGAAAAAGACCAATCAATGTGGATAATCACTTAATCCATATTTTCTTTTATTTCCACACCATGTGACCTGTAATTTGACAAAACAGTTACTCTGCTAAAGGAAGTTTAATGAGAGTCAATAATAATGTGCATATAGCATATTAAGCTGGACATAGTTTTAAATATCTGGTTTGAAAACCACTTTATAATAAATATTGATACATGGCTTAGTCAATTTCTTTTAAATAAACATGGATATATGGTTTGGGAAGATCAGTGATTAATAATTACAATAAATAGGCAATTAGTAATGATGTCTAAGTAGTGTCCAAATTTAATAATTAGGTTGTTACTGACCTTCCCTCTAGGATGAATGAGCAAGCCTCAGTTCCACACTAATATTTATTGTCAATAAATGAATTCCTTCTACTGTAGCAGACTTAACAATTCCGTACATTTATAAGTGAAATAAAATATGTAAGATATAGTCTTTTTCCAAACACAAAAGAAATGTCTTACTAGATATAAACGCTAGTTGTATGTTGCTTAAATGTTAACATTACAATCTGTTACATCATTTTATGTATGTAAATTAATCTTTTAACCAAAAATATAATTTTTCAATCATATCTACAATGTTTATTTAGTTGAACAATATTCCAGTAAGGAGAATTTAAGAGCTCTCCATTTATCACACTTTTGTTCACTTTTATGTAGATAATGAGAGATCTTTGTGAAAAAAGTTTTCTCAACTTTCAGTATAGTTTAGATCTATTTTGCAGTAACTTGATTCTATAATGAAAGAAGTATAATGTAAATTATAAATAAAATAGTTATTTCTTGATAACATCAGCATAACTACAGGCACTAGGAGATATATTTATGATATTTCCTGAAAATTTTTTTCATAATATAAACAAAATATCAGGTGGTTAGTTGCTTGAGAGCATGTGAGGTTTGAATAGCCTAGTCATAAATTGAGCATGACAGTTCAATTAATTTGACTATAATGTTTTACTTTATTAAGATTTGATCCAGGAACCTTTAGTTTCTAAGTCTCCATTCTATCACTGCACTATAGTATGTGGCACATCGGAAATATTCATAAATTTTGTATTTAAATTTCAAAGGGGAACTTTTTTAATTATAACAATGTTCTTTAATATTGCATCAACTCATGTAAATAATGAATCAAATGGAAGAGCAAAACTTTTAAAAAGTTATTTAAACATCAAATGACATTTTGTTATAACGAACTCTTATCAATGTTTTTTTTTTAAAAACCATATGTGAAAATTTCAAGTTTAACATGCTATTTTTTAAAAAAAAATATGTATATTATGAATATTTATATTTGTTAAACTATAAGAAAATGTATGTATTTGTATAAAATATATATTAATATACAAAATAGAGAGTTTGTCTCAATAAATGTTATTACGACTGTGAGTTTTAGTTCAATGGTGGAGTAGTAAATTCAAGATCTATAGATCCATGGATGACAACTTGGCTCTTTTACTCTGATACTTAAACATTGACAAAACATTCAACTGTTTTTTAATGTTATTATTGTCTTTGTGAATTAGTCTTTGCAATCAATGAAAATTCTATTAAGTTTTCTTTTCTGTGCAAAAAAAAAAAAACTTTAAAAGTTTAATCAATATATAATTGTAATTTAAAAATTAATGTTGATAGCATTATTGAAATTACTATGATGTATCAAATTTTTAAAACATTATGTACACAATATTTGCCATTTAATGTACATATTTATTAGAAAAATGGTATATTTTTATGTTGATAAATTTCGAATTATTTACAACTGTTTGATGAGTATTTAACACAGGAACAATATCTCTTGGTTTAGATCCTATAGAACATGTTTTGAAAGCATAGACATTAAAATATTATTTGATAAAGGAAATAGTTTTTTGTAAAGATAAATTTCAGAAAGACCATCTATGTTCCATAATTTATATTTGCTGGATCATTATTCATATTTTTTATTTAGTTTTTTTTTTTTAATTTATATTGTTTCACATTATTGAAAATATAAATATTTTTTTGAGTTTGTTTTAGAATGATTATTACAATTCATAATTACAAAATTTTAAATTAGTAGTTGCTTTAATTTTTTTATTTTTTGATAAATGAGAAATGATACACTCAACAAAAAATTAATAGTTTATAAACAGCAAAATTGGCATCATTAATAAATTTCTCTACAAAGAAACTTTAAACATTTTTGAAGATAATATTTTTTATTCCTTATAAAAATGATATTTTTTTTAAATTCAAAGACTTAAAATAACTAAATTTATCATTATATCTAAAACCACCGTGAATATTGTTAATGAATGTTAATAAAGACAATATATAATAAATAAAGAAAATAATGGTATAATTCTGGCAAAGACTTTTTTAAAACATCATTTAATTCCATATCAATAGGGCTTTGAGATCTTCTTTAAGAATTCAAACAATTTACTGTATTTTTCATTACAATAGATTTTTTAAAATAGTAAGGATAAATTCAAGTATGGTTGTGATAATACTCCTTACGTATATAATCAATCTAACAAATATTGATATTATAAGAGATGGAAAGTGGGGGGTCAAGTGTATCAGCAGTATGAGATAGCGTGGATAGTTTAGGGTTGTGTGAAAGTCTGAGTTCAAATCCCCTATATATTACATATTGGAGTACAGATATGAAAAAACCTGTACTGTAGAAAAAAAGTGTATATATGAAAAATAATGATTAAATTAAATGTGCAAATGCTATACAGGTGATATTATATAAACAAATTGTTTATTCAAAGTTTAAATTATGCCAGCCATTAAATTTACACATAAACCAATTAATCTTAAATGTAATATTTACAAGGAAAGAACATTCAAATGACTCTGCAACTAGGACATGAAACAATCATCTTTGACAAGCTGACTTGTTATTATTTTGATATTGTGTCAAAGCCAGCAAGAGTTTTTTACATGTGAATTTATTGGTTGGAATGATCAAAACATTGATAAAAGATAAATTTACTTTAGTAATGATTGTTTTATTACACAATATCTCCTTGTCTTACTTTTTCTATTTTTTTCATATTGAATGTAAATGTTACAATTTTTATTTGACACTTTCTGCTATCAAGCAATATATTTTAGACTTATTGTATATAGTATATTACGTCATATATTTGGTTAACTATCAATTAAATATACTAATATTGCAATTAGTTTTCTGTATGCCAGTGTACATTATTTTTATAAGTTTAATTATAGTCAGCAGACTTTTCTTTATTGCTTTCATTTTATACTGAATTCTTTCTTCAACATTTGACATACCATATACTTCTGAGAGTATTTCTCTTCATCTAACTTTATAGCCATCTACTGTAAACTTGAGTAATTACTGGATATCAGATAGAATATTGCTGTAATATTCCCATTCCCAGATTAGTTTCTGGATTTTCCTTCATCAGTGAAATTAGGATTTAAAAATCTAACTAATGCATTTATGTATCTAAAATACCACCATTTATTTCTTTGTACAATGCATTGTTTCATACTGTCAGCTTGAATAGTCTAAAAAAGCAGAAGGTGGATTCTAAATGCATAAGTGCATTGGTTCCAGCTTTGAATTGGCAGTTCTCATTGATGAAAACTAAAACAAGAGATTGGTCTAGAGATATAGCATTATACCATTGTTCTCTACAGGATTTCAGTACATGACACTAGAGTAAAAAGAAATGCTCTTTCAGTAAGTGTTATTATTGTCAACTGTACATGTACTGATGTATTTTATGTAATATATACAAATATATGTAATTTGTAATGCATTTCACATATCTATACATTTTCTATGTGTATTTCTAATTCTATTTGTCTGATAAATGATAATTTTGTCAGTACATGAAAGCATTTATAAAAAGAAGTTTGAATATTGTAATTAATTAAATTTTGCAGGGGACTTTATTTGTTATTTAGTATAATTGTTATAAACCAAAGATATTTAAACAAATATTTGTGTAATATTTTAATTCTATTATATATAAGTGTACCTTTTCATACCTGTTACTTCAACTGGAAAAAAATATCATAGCAATCCACTATTTTGTGTGTAAAACAGTTTGGATATACTATAGTTGAAAACAAGATACTGTAATTTTTTTAATGATTTTGCAATAATTTAGACTTAAATAAAAACTTAACTTTAATAGATTTGTTTTTTGTTTTAGTCTATATATTTCATTGAGATTTCAGATGAGAGACAAGCCAATAATACAAACAAAACACCATATGCCTACACATTACTTTTAAATAGCAAATCTATTTCTCTTTTCAGTTCTGCCATCTATTGTAAGTCTGAGTATCCAATAGATGCCAAGAGGTAATGATTGATAAATGCTTATCCAGTACTGTTTTGGTCATGCTTTCAGATTATTTTCTAACTTATGTGTCACATCTATTGATTACTCAAGCTTATACAAGGTGGCAGAACTGGGTAAGAGAAATAGATTGCTATTTAATAGAAAAGCTAATCATTTAAACCTTTCAAGATGGTTGTATTGATTTCTGAGTCTCATTGGTTTTGGACCATTCATCCATTTTGTTTTTTCATATTTAGCTGAATGTGTGTTGTATATTCTCATAACAAAACATTATGATTTTCTTAGTTTATTTTGAACATTGTGATTAAGAGATTGAATAATATTATGTAATGGGCAGCTGCTAAATTTGTTGATGAAAATCCAATGCTTCAGCCTCATAAAGGCCATTAACCAGAACCATTTAAAATTTTGGATATACCATTTTTATAAAATCTATCCACTGAATCTTCATTCTTACAATAGATGACTGAAATTCACTGAATGAATTAATCATTCTCTTGTGGATGCCAAATGTAAGCAGAAGTCATGTGATAATTGTTTGAAATATATGCTATCCTTATTAAAAATTCAAAAGTGCCTACAATCAGCTCAAAACTGAGATTAGTGAAATGTATAGTTATTGCGGTAATATCATATGTATCTGTGTAAGCAGGTTAGTTTGAATTCAAAATCTTAGGGAGTTTTTAAAAATAGCAATATATGGTTGCTTGATATGTGAGTGCTAAATCAATGAGGAAAGACAATAATTAAAAACTAGAATAGGAATTTTGTTATAATATGCCTATCTAGTATATACTTAATTAATTGGGTTTATAATTAAATATCTTGAGATACAATAAATAGAATAAATTTCTCATTCCTCAAGTAATCTACCAAGTCCTTTCATATTTTCTTAATTAATAAAGTTTTCTTTATCTCACTTATTATGTTTGCTTACATCTCTCAATATTTATTGTCCTTATATTAAATAATGTGTCTTCACTAATTTTCTAACTTATTTTCCTCTTAAATAATGGGTTCTATACAATTTATTTTATATAAAACTATCAGTGTTATGCAAGATGATGGACGTATTTGCGATATAAATATGCACAAGCTCTATGATTGAAATGGGTAGAATAATTTAGGTGTTATGATGTTATTATGACCAAACCATAACATTTAATCATTATTAATGTTATGTTATAATTATGAGGGGGAGCCAAAAATAACCAAAATTAGACTGCTAAGTGCGCTTTTGTCGTACATGCTTCCGCTGCTACATATCTTTTGCAGGGACCCTTCTGCATCAACTGCTAAATGATGCCACTGTGTGAAATCATCGTGCCACATAGCACATTTATAGTGCATTTTACATATTTGTTGATTTTTGTAATGGCTGAAAAGTTGGAATAATGTGAAATTCTGTTTTCTTTTAGGGAAAGCAATTATAATGCTTGAAACAGATTATAAGAAAGCTATTCAGGTAAAACACATGTTTATAAATAGTTTAATGATAGTGTCAAATTCACCACATCTCAAAGTAGTATGGCAAGTAAAATCCAATGTCAAGACAATGCTGATATCTTTTTGTCACAAATAACATTTTTCTCCCAGAATTAGTTCATCATAGTCGGATGTATCTATCTAAATGTTTGTGTGATGTAGTAAAGTGTAAACACTCTATTTCATTGGAAAGTGAGGAATGCAACCTCACACTTGACTATGCATCTGTGCACAAAGTTTTTGAGTGTGAAACAATTTTTAATTAAATTCGGGATGACCCAGCTTTTATTTATCAGCCATATTCGCTCAATCTCTAACCAGATGATTTCTTTTTATTCTCTCGAATGAAAAAATGTCTCAATTTTTTTTTTTTTTGCAGTGATGATAAAAAACATTGGACGTGTTAAAAATTTTTGTGTTTTTAGACTATTTTGGAAAATGAAAAATATGTTTAGACTAGTGTATTGTATTAAATGGACAGTACTTTGAAGGAGTTGAAATTTATAGCACTTAAAGATAAATAAATAATTTATCACAAAATTCTGATTACTTCTGGGTATTCCCTCCTATTTATCAATGCTTAACACAGTTTATTTTAGCAGTCCACTTTTTAGAATTATATCATGACTTCATACATTATTAAGATTCAATGGTAATATATTTATTATAATATGGTATTCATCACTAACAATTAGGCCACCTTAAAAAAAGATTAAAGGCCCATTAAAAATGAGATTTATAATGATTATATAAACCAATTCTGGAAAACACAAATATATCCAATACAGAATACACTTGCCCATTATTTTTACTCTATATTTTGTAATATGGTCTTTAAAATTCTTTTGCAACCCTTTCTTAGATGGTAGTAACACAATAAGCAACTAAAAACATTTTTCACTTTTAGGATCTGATCATGGTTGTTTTAGAATTTTAAATAGACTTTTTAAATGAAATTTTTTTGATGCTTATATGTTACATTGGTAAGGGTCCAAGTCTCACTTTTGTGCAACAAATTGGCTAAACTAACTATATACATATTAATTTAATTGTAGCACTTATATCCTGTGAGAAAATATTCTATTTTATTAAAAACAGTGGCAGTACATTAAAGCCTCAATATTAAATATTTCTTTTACTTAAAAAACAAGTATGTAAAGTGGCTCATACTTTCATATTGATGAACACCCAAGTTAAAACATTTTAAAGATTGTTTTTTATCATTGGATGATAAAGAACTTCTGTTGTTTTAATATTAATAAACCATAATCTTTATAATATATTGCATTCAAAACATTAAGAACATTCTATAAATCTTCTTGACATCATAAAAATATCACAATCATCACCATACTGTAAATTCAGATTCCAAGATGAAGTTGTGTTCACTTTTAATCAATTCAAATTTCTTTTGGTAACAAGTTATTTCTACCAAAAGCACTCCAACCAAGTTTAATTCTATGATTAATTTCATCCATTATGTTTTCATCTGTATTAATAATCTGACCAAGGTATTTGTAACTGTTACCTTCTTCTAACTCATCATAATCTTTATTTTTATATTTTGAGAAAATCCATTAAACATTACTTTATAGTCTTTAACATTTATCTTTAGTCCTACTTTCATCATATTAAATATGCATCATTATTTATCCTTTTATTCATAAAATATATTTCATCAATTTGAATGGCCATATATATTTGTACTAACATCTTTAAATATTTTTGCTTAATCTTGTTATAAACATTAATTCTTATTCAGCACATGGTCTGCACATAAATACATATAAGGCTTTAACTTTAATACTAGGCACATTGAGTGCTTAATTTTACCATGAGAGGGACCTCTACAAATCTTAACACAAGATTACAACTTTATAAAGATAATAGCAGCTGCCTTAGCTTCAACCTACTTTTTAATTATATAGGCAAATCTAAAGCATTTTGATTTGAGATTGTGAAGCTAATAAGGTCCCTCTCATAAAATTAAGCACTCAAGGCATATAGTATTAAGATTAAAGCCTTATATGTATTTATGTGCTGACCATACACTTAGTAAGAATTAATGTTTACAACTTTAAATTGATTCAAAATATTTCTATTTATAAGATCTACATATTAACTTACTATAAATCAAAAGATTTCACGAATGTTGATTTCTAAACAAAGTAGTGGACTTAATTAGTGAAGAATTTACTAGCTTTACACTCAAATCAAACTACTTTAGATTTGCTTATATAATTAGAAAGGTTGAAGATAAGACGACCGCTCTTATCTTTATAAAGTCGTAATCTTATGTTAAGATTTGTAGAGGTCCCTCTCATGGTAAAATTAGCACTCTAGGCGCATAGTATTATGATTAAAGCCTTATATGTATTTAATCTTGTTATGTAAAATATTGTGTGTAAGTTAAATATTCTATATTATAATAAGCTAGAAATCTTTAAGATACTTCAGAACTTTATTTTTCAGTGACTGTATCCTGTCAAATGGTATGAATCAAGATGAAGGATTTTCTGTCTTTTTCTCTATTTTGGTAAAAGGATATTTATGATATTTTAAAATTCTATTAATATTAACATTTTATGCATTTTTATTTGGTATAATTTTTAATAAATCACTTATAAGGTATATTGTCAAAAGTTCTCAGAATATTAATAGTTTGATAATTCTATATTTTAAATGTGTTATATTTGTCCTTATCATAAAATTATTTATTTTGAATGTATATGGATAATTCTGAAATAGGTAAAAGCTAATGTATATTTTTATTGTCTATATTTATGCCACAGTTTTTATTGAGCTATATTTAGCATTCATTATCAATTTATTATTTTTACACATGTTAGTTGGCGATATTTTTAAAAGATTGTAGCATTAGTCTCTTTTTTGTTGATGTTTATCTTGCTATTGTATTCTTAAAAGAAATTTAGCATTAGCATATCTTATGTTGTGATATTTTTCCAGTGAATTATATTGTTCTTTATCTTATATTTAAGCATATAATGCTTTATTAAGGCAAATCCCTTTATTATTATTGTTTTTTTTCTTGATGGTCCATTCCCATTATTTACATGACTAGTAATAAACCTTAGCTCATTTATTACTCTCAGATGTAGGTGCTTTTCCCTTGAGTTCATGTCATCATATACTTTGCCTTATCATCCCTAAGGCAGATTTATTTGTGTTGTATTATTTTATAAAGTCATATGTAGTGTATTACCATAACTTTATTCTGTCAATTAGACACATTCTTAGTATATCTGAGAGTAGGTTGTTTGTTTTGATGTGTAAGTCTTTGTGGAAGTATTTTGCCCGCGTTTCAGGATGTAAATGTGATAAATATTTAGTGTTAAAATTTTAAATTGTATATGTGTCTTCATTTCATATCAGCATATGGATTGATAAGTTATATTTTATAATGGTATTAAATACATTCATTGTTGACATTATAATAGAATGATTGTTTTCTAAAAATGAGAGAACATATTCAAATACCTATATTGCAGAAGGTTTCAATAATGATTTATTAGTATTTATTTTCTATTTATTCATTTGAAACTGTGAATTAGAATTCTCCTCCATATTCAAAGAATTCATCTTGATAATATTGCAAAAATAGCAATACTGTTTGTTTGTTAAATGTTTTAATATCAAAATAAATATTTTTATTTTTAACCTATTTTCTTGACTGTTTATCACCATCTAAATATCTTCAGAAATCTAAATATAAAGTTTATCATAAATTGTTGTTACATTTATGCATTGAGAGTACATGAATATATAGAATTGGCCATGAGAGTCACATTATTAAAATATACATCTTGGATATTAAAAAGCATCCAAGAAAGAGATTATTTTATTTATTAAAAATAACTGTAATTATTTATTCACTATTAGATCACTTTAGTAAATTTCATTCATTTAAAAGATCACTGTGCTTATTTTGAATTCACTTTGTTCTGTTCAGAAGATTATTTGCTTATTCATCATAAATTCAAATGATGGAATTGTCTAGTTTTACTTTAAAAAATATTTAAAAAGAAATTATTAGTGTGATATTTTGAGTGGCCATAAAATCCCTTATTCACTCATTATATTTGAATTCTATCCTAGTATATTGTTTTTATTCTAAATTAAAAATTTTCATGTTTAGTTTAAATTTTAAAAAATATTGTAATTTTAGGGAGACATTTTTTATCTAATAGGTTTTTTAAAATTAAAGGAGAAGAATAAAATTTGTAATTATTAAATATTAGTTATATGAATCCTGAGATATCCATTTTACATATAAAATTATTAGAGAAGATTATTTCACTTAAGAACAAAATTATTTTAAAAAAGAAGTCAATATGGCAAAGACATGAGAAAATATGTTTCTATTTTATAATAGAAATTTAATGGTAAATCTGATCATGATAATAAAATACTCATTATGGTTGTAAGATTGTTGTTGTAGGAAGATATGTTGTGAATAGAGTTTTAATGTAACCTAGCTCTATAATGAATTATGTTTAAATATTAACAGCCATTCTATTTTAATGAGTGAGTATGACAAGTCTAATATATTACATTTATCTTAATTATTATTATTTACCCTTATTGGTCTTATTAATGTGGCATATGGCATTTGAACTCTGAACTTAGCCAATAATATTGTCTGCTTATTATTTATTTTAGCTTTTTGTGTAAGACTGTCCTATCATGTCATTTCTTTTTAGGTACAATATAACTTTATCTTTCTTATTGCATTGCTAAATTCATATAATATTAATATCATTTACATTCTTTATTACTTTTACAATGCTTCATAGTGGGTTGTAATTATATGAGCATTGTAAAAGTAATAAAGAACGTAAATGTTATTAATATTACATAGGTACAATATATATAAAAGAATTTGAGATTTAAATATGGGATATAAAATATCTAAATATAATGAAAAATACAGATTACCACCATTACCTTTTGCATATGGTAATTGTTTTTTGTCAATGACAAAAAATATTGAATTTATTAGTTCAGACATGTGTAGAAAAAAACAGAAAATGGGTATTTAATGTGGACAAATCTTAGATTTTGATCATTGATTCATTATAAATTGTGTGGACAATGTGAAAATCTTAATAGAAGAAATGAAGTAGTATATTTGTTTGAGGATAAAAATTAATAATAAAATGTATACTAACCAATCCTTAAAACATACATGTGTCCACATAATTCTTTTTTTTTTTATTCATTTAGTATTTTGAAATCTTATTTCGATTTTTTCAGCAGAAAAACATTCTTTCTGAAATACTTTAATACTTGTTTAATTACAGTTCTCTAACATATTCTATTTTCTATCCTATTTTTCTAAAGGAAACAATCCAAATTTCATGACTTTCCTTATGGTGTAATTGGATCTACCTCCCCTGATATTCACTGCAAAAACATCCACTTGGTTAAGTTTTCCATTGCTCATTTGTTTTCTATGTCTAATCCAACAAAAATGTGATGTTTAACAGTGGATTCTATCATCATTTCCAGAATGAACTATCTATTGATTGGTTTTATGATCTTACCATTATATTTTTTAAAATTTTATGGAGCATCCTTAAATGAAACTTTTCCAATGCCTTTATATTGCACCAATGGGGTGTCCAAGTTTCACTGCCATGCAATAATCTATGTAAAATAATCGCTCTCTACATAGCCAATTTGATTGCATTAGTTATTTGTTTGTGATGAAATACCTTATTTTTTAATTTGCTAAAGGCAGTGGCAGAGTATTGGAATCTATGATGAAACATCATTTAAATTCCACCTTCTACTTATAAACTCTCAAGATATTTGATTAGCATTCTGAAGTTGATAACAATCCAAGATAAAAATTGCTAAGGAGAGTTTGGAATAAATAAATGAATGAATTTTTGGAATTGATGTATATTTTCTTATTAAATTGTCAAGCCATGATTCATATACCTAGTTACTTTTACTTTAATTATAATATGTTTTATCAGTTTTTCATATCATGTGTTTATTATTATTATATGAGATAGTCAGTGTTCAAAAACTATTTTCATATATTGTTCTCATTGTGATTTTTGAAGTGTAGTATATTCTAGATGACATGTTCTGAAAATGCCATGCTTTTGGAATATTTTCTGTGATAGTTTATTCTTGTTAAAATTATTAAGATTAGTGACATGATCCTAATTCTTTATTTGCACTTATAGACAAGTGTGTACTTTGAGATTAGTCCACCAGTCTATTATATTTCTTAATAAAAATGTTAGTCATATGTAATATCAACCATATCTTTATTTTGCTCTTGATATTATCAGCGTATCTTAAGTATTTTGATGCTATTAATATGTATATTATGCATATCTGATGTACTAAAAACCATGATTGTTTGGCTAATGAAATTATTAATCCTCTCCAAATTTAAGCTTATAATATTGTTGACAATATTTATTTGTAAATCTATTCAATATTTTTCATTGATGACATATTGAAAAGAAAGCTAGATTAATAAAATAAATGTGAGAACTTTCTGTATTAAAACAGGCAAAGCTCTCCATACAGTAATGCCACTCAGTGCAAGCCAGAGTAATTAATAGATGCCAGAAGGCTTGTGCATGAAATCCCTATGTAGTGCCTACTCATCCAATATCCCCAGACTAGTTTCTAGCTTGTGGCTTTCATCAGTGAGGAGCCTTGGATCTGAGAGCACAAGCTTTCTGGCATCCATTGATTACTCTGGCCTGCACTGAGTGGCACTACTGTATGGAGAGTTTTGCCTGCTTTAATAACAGTTATGAGCAAGCATAAGAAATGGTGATCATATGATGTTTAGTGGTTAACTTTCTGTATTTATAGCTAACCATATGTTTTCTTTATGTCTTTAAATTTATTGCTGAAACATTATAATCATTGTATTATTTTAATCATATTAAAATGATAATCACCTATAGTTCTTATATTTTCTAATAATAAAATTTGTTTGATTATTAAATTTTGACTTTGTATCTGTATCATCATCTGCATTATCAAAAAATCTAACTCACACAAATATTTTATTGTTTCAGAATGTTGTTTTATGTTAAAAAAACATCCATGGTTAAGATTATTTTATTTCATTATTTTAATTTGGATTATAAGAAATCTTTGCTATGATATATGAGTATAAACAAAATCCCTTTCCTAATTATAGTATCATGAATGTGATCATAGATTGTTAAAAAGAAGAGTCATTTTTAAATATAAGATTCATCATCATTATTAGTTAAAATTAAAGCTAGTTATTGAACTAAGATATTATCTGAAGACTGAAAAATATTATATTGTTCACTAGGATACATTCACTTATATATATATATAATTAAACCAAATATATACGTATACACATTGGATACATAGAAATGTAGAATGGTTTTGAAATAATAAAGAAACGAGGAATTAAATAGCAGAGTAAGAGATTTATGAAAAATGGTTTAGAAAAAATAAGAATAAAAATTATGTTATTACAATATAGCTAACACTTATAAAGGGAAACTTCGGACAATTCGTAGGCACATTTCATCACATCGCGTACAGTTACTTCCGTTTTGGATGTCACAACTATTATTGTCGGATGAAACTTAAAATTTAATGGTGCTACTTCCCTTTAAACTAAAATTTTTCGAAATAGTGTAAGATTGTTTCAACATTACTCGTTGCATTTATTTATATATTATTACCTGTGCAATTTTGGATATGCTGCTTTGAATTGTAATTAACATTTTTTATTGAATGTTTCTAGAAACGCTTTTTTTATTTTATTTTACTCTTATTTATTTTAATGTTTACATTTTATAAATAGAAAAAAAAAATGAAAATATGTATAATTGAATAAAATATATTTTTAAAATGTTTTTAAATGCCGTATTTGCCATTTCATATTTTAGCAGTAAATTGAACACTAGTAATTAATATTACAATTTTACGTGGGATCGGGTATAATGTGTCCATCATGTGAGATTTTACTAAATGAATATTAAACTGAAATTTTAGTAAACATCTACATGAGTGGATTAATTATTTTTAATTTCTGAAGCAAGCCTTAATAGTTGAGCTTTTTATTGTTATTTAAAATAGCCTCTTGATACAGAATTGTCGCATCGCCTGCCCCATCTATAATCTTGAGTTCAATTCTATTTAGTTTTTTTTTTTAAAAAAAAAAGTTTGCAACTAGCAACAACCAACCTAGCTAATCATCCAACATTGGCCCATAAGTAGTGATGAAAAATGCCTAGATCCTTATCACTCAGAAATTGACAAACTTTGTAAATATTACCTTCTCCTTCATTATTCTTATGCCTTAAAATGGGCTATTTATTATAAAAGTATTTTATCTACTTATTTAAGATAGTATGCAATAGATTTAATATATAAAAAAAGAAATAATAATTGAATAACTTCATAGCTCAGGAATTCATAAAAAATTTAAGCACTGTAAGTTAGAACTGGACTTGATCTAAAGACATTATGTCCTAGAGTTTGATACTCTACAGCTACAAAATAATTAAATGGCTTTATTGCTCAGGAGTTATAAAAAGGTTGAGTGCTGGAGGTGCCAGAACTGAAATCAGTTCAAGAATCTTATATCCTAGAGTCTGATGCTTTACTATTAGACAAAACCATACAGCTTAATTGCTTTGGGGTTCATAAGAAGGCTGAGTGCAAGAACTGGAATTCATCCAAGGATCTTATATTTCAAAGTTTGACACTCATACACTATATTAAAATCATATTGATCAATATGATATATTAAAATCAAAAGGCAGTTCTGCTTATTCCATTGACCTCTAAGTACTATGCAAAGATGAACAGCTAATTTGCAAGTCAGTTACAGCTTCCAATCACAATTTAAACTTTTAAATAAAAAGTAATAGAAATATATTATTTAAAAATACTTTTTAAAAATATTTAGTTAAGAAAAACTGCTTTCACACGAATTACAATTTATTTTATAGCTAAGATGAAATAAGATTCCCATTTCAGTAAATATCTACTTATTTCAATTAAAGAATATTCAAGAAAATTTTAGAGAATTGAAGGACTTTTTATTAATCTAAAGAGAAGATGGGATAGGGTAGATATTCGTTCTTTCCATTATAAATAATCCCAAATGTCTTTTATATATATTTTTGCTAATTTAAAAATAAAAATTCTCATATTAGCACATACTTTAATTTAGTGTCTACAGTTATCTTATTGCCTTACTTATATATATATATATGAATCTTTAATGCTTAACTAACTAGTTAATCAAATCAAGGTTATATTCATATGCAATCTTTGCCATCATATTAAAATAACCTGCTAAACAGCTCTTTTAAAAAAACATTTGAGTACTTCAATATGATTCATTAGTTGATAATGAATTAGTCAGTAGTGTTTATGTTTTTAAATTAAAATTTAAATCATCACTTTTCTAATAAGACTAGCAGCATTTCAAGTACTTGTTAAGTGTATGTGACACATTGTTACTCAAGAGATACAATTAGAAAAATATAAATAAATTAATATTTATTTAAATGATTATCCAATACAGCAGGAAAAAAAAGACCTATCAGAGACGTCCCAATGATGTAAAAATCTTACTAAGATTTATAGCATAGCTTTAATAATGAAATCCTATATTCTGTTAAGACTGGAAAACCCACAGGTGTGATTCAGCTACTTATTAAAATATCTTTGATTGTAACCATCAGTTTTTGAGAGTCATACTAAATAAATACTTTCAACAAAATACATGATTATATGTTTATTATACTAGAATAGCAGAGTTAATATACAGTGGTAAGGTTATATATATATTGTGACCTTTGGTTTCTTTCATACAGAAACCAATGATTGCAAAATAAATGGTAATGTTAATTTCTTAACTATTTATAAGTAAAAAAATTTTTTTTAGTTTAAGAAAAATTGAAAAGCTTTATTTGGAGAAATTAATAACTGTAGCTTAAAGTTAATATATAGAGAGAATCTGTTTGTATTTATTTAAAATTATAGCTAGCATTATGTAGGGAGAAGGGGGGATTGACTATTGTATGTGCTGTAATATCCGAAAAATATTTAGTTATACGTCTAAAGGAGTCTTCTTGAATAATAATATTTATCAATAAAAATGTTAATACCATTTGAAATTGAACTAGTTATAGATAGCCTTAATTTGACAGTTCTTTTC
This sequence comes from Epiperipatus broadwayi, assembly GCA_028023455.1. Classification (NCBI taxonomy): domain Eukaryota; kingdom Metazoa; phylum Onychophora; class Udeonychophora; order Euonychophora; family Peripatidae; genus Epiperipatus; species Epiperipatus broadwayi. The sequence goes on from JAQFVV010000047.1 coordinate 439,049, forward strand.
ATGAGAATAGGTTCAAAATTATAGGAAATTAGGAAAGACATTTTGTATTAATGTGAATAAAAGATATTGTGCTACAGGCAGTTCTCTATTTAGTATTGAGCATGCGTATGTGCATTTGTGATGCATATATAGATTTTTTTTGTAGAAATTTGTGCATTGTGCTCTATATTATTTGATAATATAATGTAAAATGAATTTATTTGTATAGGAATTATTTATTGTTTTCTGCTCTAAGATTTAAGTTTTAAATAAAGGAATTGTTTAAATAATATCTGTTTTTCAAAATTCCCAGTAATTCTATATATATATTTGAATGGTTTTTATAAATCAAAAGCAATGTGTTAATGAAGTTGGAGCTGAAGATAATAAACCAGACTAACGTTTAACAGATGGGATCAAAGGTTGAGAGAAAATTGTAAATTAGAGAAAACCAGGCATGGGAAAGGGAAACTGGCAGATGATTTTTTCCCTCTCTGGCTTATAAAAGGGGCTAGGGAAGGTGAGAGGGGTAACTGCTCTGAACTCTTGCTAACTCGATATCTGACTGTGGCTCTGAACATTTTCTCTCTTGAAGGAAACATTTGACAATTTGTTTAAAAGTGTATATGAATTACTTAAAATGAAGTGCTAATCCAATTATAGATGGTGTACAGTTCTTTCTCTCCAAAGTCAATTATGACCAAATTAGCTCGTAATAAAAGATTTTGTATTTAGTACCTCAATCTTTATATTTGGTTCTTTAAAGTTTGTTTAAAGAAGACATCTCAAGAATGGTATTTTATCCATGGTTTTTTAATAAAACTCCAAGGGGAACGATCAAACTTTTATATAAAGTTAAATGACTAATCGATATTTTTAACAGTAAAATTTGTTTGTTTTGATTGTGATTTGAACCTAAAATGACAGAAGAAAAAGCATCTAGAACATTATTTTATTTGAATTTTTTTTTTCTCTGCTAAAAGAAACCAAAAAGAAAAAAATGGAAAAACAAAAACCAAGAAAAGAAGAAAAATGATGACATTTGAAGAAACTAAAAGGTGAAACCAAGCATCTAAATTCAAACCTGGGAAGGAAAATATTCAAAATGTAAAAGTAATCTACAGAACTCATTTTCAACCACTTTTAATTATCACAATCAATGTAACTACATCTTGATTAAAGGAACTTTATGTGCGTCTATAAAATACACATTTTCCAAGACAAGTGAACTAAATGGTAATTGGTGTTGGTGGTAATGCAAATCAAAGAGACAATTCGTAATGTTTATTATTTATTATTATTTTGCTTTATTTATATGTGTAGCATGTTTGATAGAGATTCAACAATTATATTAATTTTAATTTTTTTTATTTAAAAAAAAAGAGAAATGATTTTGACCCATAATGACCCATTGAAATTAAAAAAAAAGGGGGGGGGGATTAAAAAATTGTTAATGTGTAATAATGCAGTATAAATGCTTACTATGAAAGAAAAAAAAATAGAAAAGATTTTTATTATCAAAATTATATACTTAGTATTGGATGTATAAAAGTGATTGGATGATCATGTGAATGGTCGATGCTATGCTATATGTTGATTCGATCTGTTATGATTATAAAGATTGGATGGGTGTTGCTATGTGCTTGACTTTTTAAATTAAGATAGTTCATGGGTTTGATTCGTGATCTGGTCTGACTTTGTCATTTGCACCAAGACTGTAATCACCCTTTGTTTGTGTAGATGTGAAGCTATAAATGCTTGTTATTACCGAGGTAGAGTTATCTTACCACCTCAAAGGGATAGATAGGAAATAATTATCTCATAATTTATTCACTATTGCAGTAGGAGATCGAGGACCAGTTCCCAGCTCCATTTGTTTTTATTTAAGTAGGGAATTATTGATAGAGTTGCGGAAAATGTTATGCATGCCTATATAGAGTGTGTAGAGACTATAGTTCCTCACATAATTCTAGCCTCAGAAAAGGCTTCTCTCTAGCCAATGCTGACATTTGAAGTTATGAGTTGTTTAATTTTTCTTACTGAAACACTGATGTGTACGTTATGAAGTGCTGCATTTGCTATGAAATATATAGAGGTGTTTTTTTTTTGCAAGACAGGATAAAAGTTGTTTTGACAGGATTTGTGTTTCAGTCAGATGAGTGTGTTGATGTGGTGGATGACGGGTTTAATATATAAGCTGACCGATCTGTAGTCGGAGTTTGGAAAGGATAATAAAATTGAACATCGTTAAGCTGGGGCAACATACTGGCCTATCAAAATATATATAGTCACTAAAGTGGAAAGCGGTGCATATTTAGCATGCATGAATGTAAAATTATGGTTTTATATTTAAACCCATTTGTTGGACCAATTAGTTTTACATGTTACATCATCTTTTCATAGGAAATATGAGAGATTATTGCTTGTTGGAATAATTAAATTATAATATTGTAAAGATATTGTTGTTGGCAAAATAGTTCAATTTATAATGGTTGTAATGAAAGGGGGAGCAGAAATTTATAGGTTCTATGCAAGTTATAAGAGAATTTCATATTATACTTAAATACGGAATTCTGATTCCATGCGTAAGCGTGTTAATATTCAATTAAAAGATGGGTCAAGACAATGGTTAAGTTATAAAGAAATTTAGCTAATCTAAATATGTATTATGTATCATTATTATTATTATTTAATAAATTTCATATAATATTTGAGATTGTAATGATATTATATAGATGTGTTTTTTTTTTTTATTCTAATAAAGATTTGTTATTGTTATGAATTTACATGCGTGTCTTGTATTTTAGTATTTCAAATATCTCCAGAATCTATATCCAACATCTCTATCTAGAACTAATACCAGATCACACTTAAATTTAGTAATTGTTTTATATTGATTGGTTTCCATAGTTGATTTGCATAATTCATTTTTATAGTGATTGATTTCTATAGTTCACTTACATAAGTGATTTCCTTGATTGATTTCCATGATTAATGACCATGGTTTACTTCCATAGTTTACTTTGGCAAAAATGTAATAGATTTAAAAGTACTAATTAAATTTGGGCAAACAGATGATATGAAATAGAATAGGATGAGAGAAAATAGTCAATTTAGGTATATTAAATTTAGTCATTTGGTTTATTGCAATGTTATGGATATTGGGAGCAGACATAAAATCCCTTTTCCTGCTTTCGGTATTTAATATGATTCCCATTGGTAAACTTACATTAAAGTTTAATTTGGCAAATTTTGGGATCATATCCATTGCATTGTAATCGTTAATAATTGCACCTCGTTAGCAGATCTAGACCTTGAGAAAGAGTACTTCGATTATTAAATCTAAGAGCTAGCTTGGAAGTCAAGTAATGTAAATATTAAAATTCGGGAAATACCATTATAATAATGATGATGAATCTATAATCAGTTGGAAGGCTTATATGTGTGTTGAAGAGAATAGGATTAAGAGTTATCAGTTTAAAGGAGAACATAACACAGACATTTAGTGTTATATAATTGTGACTATTGAGAGTGATAAATGTTGAGAATGAAAAATAAAGTAGTGGGATTAAATGGGAAGGATTTGTAACATTTCTTTATCCTACTGAAAATTAAATAATAATTTTATATTATAAGTATAAGTTATGAGTTTTCCGCATCGATTACTAATTTATTTCTGGTCATGTGTGTATTAGAAATGTATACAACATTCTCATAGTTACCACTCAGAGATCATGCATTTATATAAGGTTGTGGAAGAAAGTTGTCTCGATTAGGTAGTAATAAGAATTTATCATGGAAACATTTGCATAATTGTTACTAGGTTTGAAACCAAGACCACAATAAATTGAATTGGATTTATTAACAGTATTTTTTTGAGAGACAATTTAAATACGTTCTCCATTGTCTTCTATAGTCATAAGCATGGATAATGATGATCTCTAGTGGGCATTATGATTTCATAGTTACAATTTGGCATCCAGGTATACTTAATCTTATTTATTATTATCATTGGATAAACACACTAGCCTCCCTTGTTTGATCCCAGGTTTAGTTTCAATCAACTAGCTACTTGAACTAAAGTTGAGGTTACAATATATATATATGTTAGGATCCTAAATCAAGGTCTAGTTAACTCTACATAGATATATACAACTTATGTATTATAATTTGACCCATAGGCTTACATAAATAAAAAATAGAGATGATTTGGACAAAGATGGATGATCTATTTGTTTCCTACAAAATTGATCTCTTTAGAACAGTATCTCCATCTTCTTGTTTCAGTGTTGAGCATTGATTTTATTTCAGTAGGCTTTTTATACTCTGGGACTGTATTATTCTCACATTCTCCAGATATTATCTAATTTGGGAGTGGCAAATGTAAATTTTATTACATTATCTTTAGTACCAATTATTCATTTATGCTACTGAGCACTTTAATGACTCTGATCCATTAGCATATTTAATGTAAATTAAATAAAAGATTTTAATATTGTATAACTAAATGTGAGAAATTCACAATTGAAAAAAAATATATTTGGAACAACCTGGCCTGCTTGGTGCACTTCAGAAATGTACCCAGCAAAGTATTAATAAAACTAAATGAAAATTTAAATTTTTTAAATATACCTGTTATATTTGATATGTGAATTTGACAATTATGAACAACTGCTTGGTAAATATGGTTTGTTAATAGTGGAATTACTTTCTTTGCACAAAATGCTCATAATGTAAATTACGTTTTAGTTAGGTGTAGTTATTTATTTATAAAAAAACAAATTTAATTTATTTTTTTTTATTTTTCAATTGCGAATTTGATAGAATTATGCAAACAATGTAATATTTTTAATTGGTTGTGAATTTTCCATCTTTCCTCATAAATTTGGTGTTATTTGGTTTAACAAAACAAATATTAGTTAGTAAATAGAGGGATTTGAACTTAAGATTTTCAGTCTATATTTATCCTCCACACCATATCAAAGAACCGATCCACATGACCACACACACTAATTGTACATATATGTGGAAGATTATGATCTAGTCCAACTGTTGAGTGCTAGTTCTGCATGAAATATATATATTGGGGATCATTTATCTTTTTTACATGTGTGTGGTCATGTGTATTGGCTGTTTGAGATGGAATAGAGAATAAATATAGACTGAAAATCCTAAGTTCAAATCACTTTATTTACTATTGTAAACATTCAGTATATTGATTGAATAGGTTGATTCAATATTAATTAGATTTACATATCCACTAACTTCTATTAATCATAAATGAAAACTCTGTAGCTCAAAATCTGTGCATTGTAACCAGTTCTGCCATTTCTGGTGCTCATATTTCTTGTAAACTCTTGAGCAATAAACCATTCAATTATTATCATAACAATGAATCCATCCTATGTGTTTTACTGCATTAGTAGAATAAAGATTTAATAATCAAAAAAATGGCAGATAATAATTCTTAATAAATCCTTATCCAATGTTGTCCTATCCAAATATCACCAGACTTGTTTCTAGCTTATAGCTTTCATCAGTGAGAAGCTTTTGAATTTTTGAACAATGCACTTGGATCTATTAGAACTAATTCACTTTTCCTTCAGCAGTCACTTTTTACTTTTTTATTATATTGCCAGTATGCCAATCTAAATTGAAAAACCTGTACATTTTTTTAATCCAAGCAATTTCTTTGCATATCTGTATATGTCTGACTTGGATTTGGTTGCTAGTTTGGTAGTATATAAAAAAAGTATAAAGTGGTTGCTGAAAGAAAAATACATTACATCCAAAATGTTCAAGTTTCTGTTCAAAAATTCAAAAGTTTCTTACTGATGAAAGGCATAAGATAGAAATTAGTCCTGGGGTAGCTAGATAGGACAGCACTGGATAAGAATTTATTAAGCAGTTTACTATCTGGCAGCTATTGATTACTAAAGCTTCTACTAGATGGCATAAATGTGGTTAGATTGGAAGAAAGTTGCTACTAGATTGGTAATATGGTAATAGGTAACAAAATGTGTAATCAAAAATCAGTTATCAAATGTCATATGATATCCAGAGTTATTAAAGATTTAATAGCAAATCTGAGAATAAAAGTCTCTTTCTTATAATATTAATTACACTATTTTATTAAACATTTATGCCTTACAATTTATTCATATTGCTCCTGTAACTAAAACTCCAATCACTAATTTTTATTTTTTTCAAAATAAGTCGTGGAGCAACCCAATTTATTTTAGCTGCACTATTACAAGATCAATGAAACACTTATATATTCTTTCCATCTCACCCAATTATAATTTTTATTTTTAGCAATTATTGTCTCATTTTTTTCTTTTTCAGATAATCAGATAAAAATTAATTCATCTTAAAAATTCAGTAATAATACAATAGAAACAGCAATTTCAGATTTAATATTTACTGTTGAGAATGAATTATCCCTATGAACAAGCTTTTTTGAAAATATGCCTTTTTGTATATATTTTATTTTTAATTAAACAATTAAAATAAATTGAGTCACATTCAGGATTATGCTACAGTTAGTATTTTACAAATGTTTTAGTGTATGTTTCATATTGACATAGGCACTTAACAGAAGAGCAATGTTAATATACAGGCAAAATGATACTTTATATCATGTTTAATACTTTTGAATCACAAATGACTGAAAACTAATACCCAAGAGGTTTATTATATATATATATATTCGCATAGCTCATATTTATCTTTTTTTTTTATTTAGGTTAAACAGCTTACATTGCTGTGATCTGTGGGTTTACATATTCTTGGCAAAAATTATGGAACAAATTGGCTATGATTAGAGAATGGATTTGATTTGGAAACATTTCCAGGAAGCATGAAAAATACTCATTGCTAGTAAAAATTTCACGTGATTATATATTATCATATGATTGGCCTATGTGATTTAGGGTAATGGTAGAGTGTCAGACTGGAGTATACAAACCTCGAATTGATTCCAGAGCTGGAACTTCTGGCATTTGAACTTCTTAGGAACTCTCAAACAATAAAGCTACTTGTTGTTATTATAATTATAATCTTCATTCTATGAAAACATCGAAGTGTTTGTGTGTTGTGGTTTTAATTAATGTTTTCATAATCAAAAACTTCATGGAATTTTTCACATATTGCATATTGTTGATAATTTTAAAGTTGAGCAAAAAAAAAAACCAGTTACTCAGACCTAACATTAATTATTGTTAAACCTGTTGTTATTGCTAAAATTGACTTTTTTGAAAGTTGGAAATTATGGAAGATATAATATAAATTTGAGTTTTAAGAAGAGAACAGCCTGATTAAATGATTAAAATTTCTAATTATAAACATATGTGTGTGTATGTTGAATATGTTTTCATGTTGAAAATCATTCATACAAAAGTAGTTGGATCTAATTTGATATTCAGAATTTATGATCATATGAAGTAAAACTGCTAAAAGGATTAAATGTTAGTGATTAAGTGATTAGAAAGTACCTAATATTAGGTATTTTTATTAGTTGATCTTCACACAAGAAGTGATCTATTTACTTATCAAACATCATAAAATTAATATGGATATTGAAAATGTATACATTCTAAAACAAATTTTTAATATTGGTTTTACCAAAAAGTTATCAATCGACACAGAAATATTTTTAAGTGTATATATAAGACCTAAAATGTTGTTCTTTATTAGTGTATTAATAGTATCAATGTTAACATATTACTGAAGAAAAAAAGATCAACAGAAATTATACTAAGTTAGGATCATTGAATGCAGAAATATTGTGAAAATGAATGAAAAATTGCATAAGAAATGAAGTTTGTTCTAATGCATGTTATATAATTATAAAAGTCACATAAATTCTAATTTCAAATGACATGAAAGAAATCATGCATGAATTTAAATGTTAAGTTGGCATGAATTATCTACTCATGCATGACAGAAATTATATAGGAGATACACCTTTTCACTATAGTCAGTGTGATTACAAAACTATTGTAAAAAATAATTTAAAATTACAATGAAAGAACTCCTACACACGATAAACCTTTTGAATGCAGTTTTTGTAATCACAAGACTGCTATCAAAGGTAATGTAAATAGACATAAAAAAATGCATATGGGGGGAAAATCTTTCCATTGTAACTTTTGTGATTACAAGACATTTCTCAAAAATTTATTACAAAAGCACGAAGCAATTCATACAGGAGATAAACCTTTCCAATGCCCTTTATGTGATTTCAAAACTGCTACTAAAACAAGCCTAAAATTACATGAAAGAACACACACATTTGAAAAACCATTCAAATGCCATTTCTGTGATTATAGAGCTGCTCTTAAAGGTAATATATCCAGTCATGAAAGAATTCATAGTGGAGAGAAACCCTTTCAATGTAGTTCATGTGATTATAAGACTGCTTATAACACAAATTTAAAATTCCATCAAAGAACTCATACAAGAGAAAAACCTTTTGACTGCAAATTTTGTGATTACAAAGCTTCTCAGAAAAATTCATTACAAATTCATGAATCAAGCCATATAAAAGATAGACCTTTGGAGTGCACACTGTGTGATTATAAAACTGCTGCAAAATATAGTTTAAAATCACACAAACAAACTCATACATATGATAAATCTTTTGAATGTAGTTTTTGTGATTACAGTACTGCTATAAAAAGTAATTTAAAATTACATGAACGAATTCATACACATGATAAACCTTTTCAGTGCAGTTTTTGTGATTACAAGGCTACTATCAAAGGTAATGTATATAGACATGAAAAAACGCATATGGAAGAAAAATCTTTCTATTGTAACTTCTGTGATTACAGGACATCTTTCAAAAATTCATTACAATTGCATGAAGCAGTTCATACAGGAGATAAACCTTTTCAATGTACATTATGTGATTACAAGACTGCTATGAAAACATGTCTAAAATTACATGAAAGGATTCATACGTTTGAAAAACCATTCAAATGCCGTTTTTGTGAGTACAGAGCTGCTCTTAAAAGTAATATATCCAGTCATGAAAGAACTCACACTGGAGAGAAACCCTTCCAATGCAGTTTATGTGATTATAAGACTGCTTATAACACAAATTTAAAATTCCATGAAAGAACTCATACGGGAGAAAAACCTTTTCACTGCAAATTTTGTAATTATAAGGCTTGTCAGAAAAATTCATTACAAGTTCATGAATTAAGCCATAGAGGAAATAGACTTTTGGAGTGCACATCATCAGATTATAAAACTGCTGCAAAATGTGGTTTAAAATTAGATGAAAAAAATCATAAAGAAGATAAGCCTTTTCATTGTATTTTTTGTGATTATAAGACTTGTTATAAATGTAATTTAAAAAGACATGAAAGAATTCATAAAGGGGCCACACCTTATAAATACAAAGTACATGATTCCAAACATATGCCAAAAGGTGCTTCAAATATACATGAAAAAATTAACAATGAAAAATTTTTCTACTGTGATTTGTGTGATTACAAGACTGGTTTAAAAAGTGCTTTAATAATTCATATAAAAAATCACACAAAAAAACATTTGCCATGTACTTTTCATGATCATGTTATTGATCAAAAGGAAAGTTTGACAATTCATGTAAGAACTCATAAAGAATCTGAATATTTTCCAGTTAGTTTGAATAATATTAAAAGTTGTCCAGATGATCAGAACTCTCCAAAGTTAGGAATGGAAGAAATAAGATATATGCAACAAGAAATATTTCAGTGTCGTGTATGCAATTATATAGATATAGTAAAAAGTGTCGTAGAATGTCATGAAGATAATCATTTTACAAATGATACTCTTGAGATTTTCGTACATTTATGAATATTAGATCTTATTACAGAATATTAAATCTTGGAATTTTTATGAAAATAAGATTTCCTTTTTTATTAAATATTATGATGGAGTATTTTATTTGTTATGAAATATATGTGTACATGTATTATTCACAGAAAGATGATAAAGTTTACTGATTAGAAAAGTGAATATCAACTGTAAATCATCTTGCAGAGATTTTGGATAAGTGGCAAAGGGAACTCAAATGAGATTTTAAATGGTATACAATTTTCCTTTCATATTTTAAAATTGCAACTAATCTAAAAATAGTTTGGTGTAATTATTTTTTATAGTTGACCATAAAAACACAGTAAATGGGTTATCATATATAAATCATATAATTCTAGGCAATGCTTCAAATAAACCAATAGAATATCAATCTATTGTCAAGGCAACTCTCAGATCAAAAATGAAAATTCACCTACTATCAGATCTAATATCTTAAATAGATCTTTGAGTGATGATTAAGATTAAAAACTGGCTAGAAGTTTGAAATAAAATCATTAAATTGACCAGTTTAGTGAATTTCATTTAAAACTTCTAGGCAGTTTTAATCTTAATCTATTTCACTTGATAACTGTTTCTCAAGATCTGAGTGTTGCCTTGACAAAAGAATGTTGATATTCTATTAGTTTATTTTAAGCATTCGCTGTGATCATGTGATTTATAGTTGAATGTGATTATTATTTAATTTTTGAGAAGCATGGATTATAGAATCTGCTGACATTAAAAACTTTAGCTTATACAGCAAAACATGTGTACAATGCTGAGATAGTCAAATAAAACTTAGTGAAAGATTCTTTACAGAGTAGACTTTGCATAATCTTTAAGCTATGCTGAGCCCAAGAAGTATAAAAATAAAGATTATTTAAATGCAGTAATTATAAATCAATAAGTGGGAAACAATCTATATTTTTAAAAAAATCCATTTCCAAAAGATAAAAAAATCTGTTATTTAGCAAAGCAATCATTCTGTTAAAGAAATATACAATTGTAGTCAATAATACTATTACAATATATAAAGCTATACATAGTTCTAGATTTGTGATTTGTCTAGCACTTTTTAATACATATAGATACATGGCTTATGTAGTATTTTTAATGAATATGGATCTATGACTTAAGGAGATGCATGATATACATGGTAAATAAACAAATAGTAATCTGAGTGGTTTCAGAACTCTGTTTAAATGCTGTTCATTACTGACTTCCCACTAGACTGAATGTGCAAAACTTGATGACATGGTAATTCAATACCTGAATATGATTTACTGTACTAAAACCACTTTTAAATCCAGCTTGTTCTCTTGGTTATAATTATCTTGGTAAAAATTTTGTATAAAACTGATAAAAGGCTGATGGGTCTGTAATTTCTAATATTTTCATTATCACCTTTTTAAAATATTAATATTAATACTGCATTCTTCCAATCATCTGGTACATCTTTATCATTTAGACATTTGGTATACAATTTTTCTAAAAAAATTTCTATTTCTGTTTCTTTATATACATAAATAAACATTTCAGTGATTGAGAAATATATAATTCTAACCAAAGAGTTTAAAACATAAAAATGACAAAAGAAAATTAACATTGCTGGATTCATCATTAGACTAAATAGACTGAAACCTAAAGTCCAATTCTATAATGTATCAAATTTCTTTAAATATTTGATATTATTTACCACTTAATATTTAGGATATTATATATTAGAAAAATAATCTCTTCATAGTATTATTTATGACAAATATATTGGAAATATTTATTTTGTTGTTAAGATTTGTAACAGTATCTCTTAATTTATTTTTATAATGACATGCTTTAAATAATATTATTTGATAAAGTCATTTTGTGTTAAATTTATTATTATACAGAAGTCTTCAAGAAGAGTGTGATTATAACATTACTACTTTTTGGGATAATTATTAGTATATTTTTTATTTTACATTTTTATTTTTATACTTGTTATATTATTTAAAATGTAAATATTTTTGTTTCTTTAGTGTATTATTTTAAGGTTTCTTATGATTTATGATTATGAAGTTTTGAATTATTAATTTCCTTTTTTATAAATACAGAAAAATATGTGGCATCATAAAAATTCATAGCTTGCAGACAGCAAAATGTTAGTTGATATCTGTAAAAATAAATTTTTGAAATATGTATAGTTAATATTTTCTCTCTGTAAAAATTGATATTTTTTTAATTTTAATAATTCTAGTAAATTCATAAATAAGTCACATGTAATGTTGAGAATATGTAAATCTGTATACTGATTAACTGAGATCAAATAAAAATGGCTATTTTTTAATCTAGTCAGTGAATAAAGTGGACATTATTTATGAATTTGTTAAAATGATGCTTTAGGAATTTGTCTTGTAAATGATAGAATGTAAACAAATTTTATTATTTAAAACAGGGATGGGGAACCTCAGGCCTGTGGGCCAAATCTGGCTCTTGAAAGCTCTCAATTATGACTCTTGAATGTTTTTTAAAACATGTATAAAAAGGCCTTGTATAAAACTTCTATTTAAACATGCATAGAGAAAGTACTAAATTTAAATAAAATAAAATATTTATTTTTTTCTCTACAACCTTTATAATATTGCTAGTTAATTCTATCAGAAGTGTAATATACCAAAAAAATATTTATATTGTGTGGTCTATCTGTCTGCAGATTTAATCTGAGAGTCTTTTGTTTATTTTTATAGTGATTTTTACAGACAAATGTATTATAACGGTCGGGGTGTATTGGAAGTTAAAGTCTTACCGCATCTGCCATACAGGGTGCCACCAGACTATAGGAACCTGGAAAATTTATATAGTAGGCAGATACACACTGTTAAAGATCCAATTTTTATTTTATATTGACCGTTAGCCAATGCCACTAGCTCAAGGAGATGCAGAGATTTGTAATAAAACTTACTTAAAAAAAAAACATTTTTATAAAAAAGATTTCAATAAAATAAATAAATAAGCTACTGCCAGAAATAACACACACAAAGATTTATTGATGCATATATAAATAATTAAAAATTGAGGAATAAAGATGATCTCAAATTTGTTATTATTTTTATATTTAGAATTTAAATTTTATAAATTCGCACAGATGGATTTTAATAAGAGTTTGTTTTATAATGTTGAATATAGATACGCTACATGGATTCGTTCGAAAAAGGAAACATTCTATAGTCCTTATTTAAGCCTAGGCCAAAAGTTCGCAGTCAAACCAAGCCAATCTATCTGATATATCAATGTATTCAATGCAGCATCAATACGACAGCACAGTACCATACTGTCAGGAATACACATCTGAACAGCATGGTTATATAGAAGAAATTGTCTCTCATTCAGTACAGGAATGTTACATCTGTCTGGTGAGAAGAACAATAAAATAAATAAATAGAAAACTCCATAGGAAGGGATTACGGTCCTGTTTGCTGACTTAACATCCCATTCCATAGGCTAAAGGGGTGACCCAAGGAGCAGGGAATAGGTCTGCTTCCGATAGTCAATAAGAATGGGATTACTTTTTCCAAGTGCAGAGTAAAGGTGATCCTGCACGTAGCGGATCTTCATACTACATTTATTAATTACACCAATATATCCAATCCATTAACCCAATTTAACTGCGAAACAACTAACCCAAGGTTAACCCTCCCCTAAACTAACATAAACTTAACAAATCTATATAGCCGTCCACACCTAACTTAAATTTAAATACATTCAAATAATTTAATTAATACAAAATTATTAAAGAAAGAACAATGGAAATGATTATTAATTTAGCTAATTTATACATAAAATTAATTTAGAAATTTTCTTTAAATCAGATAAGTTCCTTTAAAGTTAAGTTTAACTTATTTTGCTTATAGAAGATATATTGAAACAGTCTATAATGACAAAAGTTCATATTTTCCATGGTAAATTGCCTGGAGTCTGTTTTGTCCATTTTCATGATCACTCTTGTAGACTGTTTGCCCTTTGAAATGGAGCACTACTTTCCATTCAGTTGGTCAAGAACTGGCTTCTGGAAGCATCAGCTGGTTGTCTAGAAATTAAATCTACTGCAGGCTCCTACATTGTGGAACCTGCAATACAGTTACAGTTTATAGATAGATTAATAGTCCGCTTGTAGATTAATAGTCAGCATGTAGATTAATAGTCAGCTCTAAGGCAACAACAATTCTTTTTCTTTTATATTTTTATTAGCCTCTTATCAACAAATTTTCAGATCCATCAAGCAAGAAGACATCACTAATCCTAGAATCTCTTTTTTGGTCCGTGCTGTGGCTTGGTGCTTCCATTGGTCAAGCTAATTTTTTTTCTTCTCTTATCTGACTTTTTTTAATTATATACAAGCCCCAAGGGCTAGTTTGCTTTTCGTTTAATTAAAAGAACAATCATTTCCATTTTGAGATTACAGGAATTAATCAATACCTGTTTCCATTTTTATTTATGTTACTTTAAAAAAAATATTAATCTTTAAATCTTTACTTTTTTATTTATTTATAAAAAAGTACATTTAAATACTTTTTTTTTTAAAAAGAAAAATACTTTTAAAGTTTTCCATCTGTGCGAATATATATACGTTAAATAACTCTTTTTAATTTTAGCTTTTAGTTTTTAATAAATTTATTTTTATTTACGAACTTGTTTTTATTTTAATTTTAAATTAATTTAAGAGCATATTGTATACCATTACAGTATACTAACAAAAATAAAACTCAAATTTTATTCCATTTTATTATTATTTTGCATTAACTTTTTTATTTTATTAAGATGGCTACACTGAGTAAAATAAGAAAAATTGGTACAGAAAGTTGTGCATTTCAAAAGAAATGGACCAACACATTTTTTTATAGAAAGAAATAGTAAATTGATGTACATGATATGTCTGTAAAGTATTATTTCAGTTAATAAAGAACACATTTTTAAGAAGCCCTATTTATCAAAACATTCTGATTACAACAATAATGTTGGGGAAGAAAGGAATATTAAAATAGAAAACTTGAAAAACAGTTTCATCAAGTGACTGATATGTCTCACAAAAAGTCCAAGCAAAATTCATGAAAGTAAGTTACATTATTTTATTTTTTTAAAAAAAAGAAAAGCAGAAAATTCAAAACCATTTTCTGAAGAAAAGTTTGTACTGCTGTAGAATTTGAGAATATAAGTATGTCAATAATCAGTTACAAGGTGAATTAAAAAATTGTCATTAAATGTAGAACAGTCATTAATAATAATAATATTACTGTATTTTAATTCACAAAAAACATGCCTTTGTTTAAAAAGGGAAAGTTGAAATTGGCCTTTTGGTTGAAAAGATTACCCACTCCTAATGATTATGGGTCATTTAATTAAATTTTTAATCAAATATAGTGAGCTAATTTTTAAGTTGATAATTTTGTATGGCCATCAAATGATATTTTAAATATCCAAATGGTCGACAGAAAAAAGTACCTCTAATTTAAAACTATAAACTGCATTGATTAGTTATTACAAAAATTGCTGCTAATGTAAAAGTTTCACACTTTCAAAATATTGATATTTAGTTCATTTATAATTTAAAAACTTGGGCTTCAGATCAAAATGGCCATGTTTTAACTGACCTATGAATGTATATTAATTTACTAATGTGAGCATTGTTTACAAGTTTGTTAAAATGATTTTTATTAATATGATTTGTGAATTATAGAAATGTATTCAGTCTTAGTTAACTCAATAAGTTTCTTTAAATTAAAATAAATTGTTGAATAACCAAACTAATTATATTAATCCAGTAACTTTATAATGCCATGAAGTTATTTCAGCAAATTGCTAATATATTAACAAGTGAAGAAAATGATCGGTATTACTTGATATAATCTGCAATTAATGATTTTTAACAGCATTTAAATATAGACCACAGGCACTTTATGAAGAAATTTCTTGATATGTTAAACATTAACTATATCTTTCATCAGAACAGTTTTTTTTTTATGATATTGTTAGAACTGTTTTTATATATGTACAATAAAAATTAAAAATCTTGAAAAGAAAAATTGTGATTCATATGTAGCTGTTGTAAGAAATAGCATATTTAATACTGATTTATTATTTTTATTATTTGGACAGCAAATTGTTTTCTACACACTTTGAGTTCATAAACTTATATTGTTGTTTTTATTTCTATCATTTGAGCCTAAATATAAAATAATTTTTATTTGGCATTATGCTTTGCAAACCAATATAAAACAATTATATTTTAAATTTACAACAAAATGTATGACAAGCTGGATAGTTGGTTGACTATTTGTCACATTAATATTGTAATCTATATTTTTGTATGCTAGTTTATACCAAAACATCTAATTAACATAAATTTGAATACTCCTTCTCATCACTATCAACCACACACAGCTATGATTATGAAGCCATAGAGCTTTGAAAGTGCTAAGATTTAAATAAATTTAATAATGTATATAACTTCTTTAACGAGCATTATAAGCGCATAATTATTGATATTATATTCTTACATTTATAAATTTAATTAATTATTGTTTCAAACTCTTTTCTTCTTGTTTGTCATTTTTGTTTTACAATTAAATCTTTCAACAATGTTATTACATTGTAGAAATATTGTTATGTTTATGTAACATGTACATATTTACACAATTTATATGTAAAGCAAATTCACATGTGTTTTCCTTCGTCTTGTAATAATTGTCATGGAAATACTTATTATTTTTTTAATGGATTTATAATTTTTGAATTGTTAATTTTTTACATCTGTTTTTGATAAGTCTTGATCTTAATATAATATTTTCCCATATGATATAGTTGTTTTGTTTTTTTAATTTGAAATGGTAATTTTATTTTACTCAATAATAATAATAATAATGCGTGTTAGCGCATTTTATATATTTTGAATAATAATAATAATAATAATAATAATTATTATTATTATTATTATTATTATTATTATTATTATTCTTTCTTTACATTCTTATAGAAGTTTTTCTTAATTTATATTAGAATTAATTTCATTTCCCAATCCTTTTTTATTTTGCTGTTTATTTTTTAAGAGGGTTTGTTATTTTATTTGTGTAAATATTTGAAATACAGGCACTCTTCACATATCTGGAGCCTAATTGGAAATATAGGGGATTTGAACTCAGACTTTCAAGCACTCTTCAACTATCCATACTACCTATACATATGACCACATACATGTAGAAAACATAAATAATCACCAATATAAGCCAATATAGGTATTTTGTGCTAAACCAGCACTCATCAGTTGGTCCAGATTATCATCTCTCACACATATATATAATCAGTGCTCAGTTTATATTAAGATAGCAAATCTTCATACTTTAATGGACAGGCTTCAATCCACCCCAATTCTTCAGCCATTCATATCATTAAAAATCTGATGATGGAAAGCTCAAATCCCATGCTGATGCCAATATTATTGCCATGCCCATGTTGACCTCAAGTCATCCAATCTCTCATGTATAAGACCTTATCCATTTAAATACATAGAAGAGGGATGGGCAGGATGCAGGCTTAATGTGTAAATATTTGAAATACAGACACTCTTCATATACTTGGAGCCTAATTGTAAATATAGAGATTTGAACTCGGACTAGTATGAAGATTTGCTGTCTTAATATAAACTGAGCACTGATTATATATGCGTGAGGGAGATGATAATCTGGATCAACTGATGAGTGCTGGTTTAACAAGAAATACATATATTGGTGATTATTTATCTTTTCTATAGGTATGTGGTCATGTGTATCAGTGGTATGAGATAGTATGGATAGTTGAAGGGTGCTTGAAAGTCTGAGTTCAAATCCCTATATTTATTTTATTTGTGTGCAACTTTCTATTAAAAGTTTTAACATTTTCAGAAATAATTTGCTATAAGAAAAATATTTAATGTTATTTTTTACGATAAAATAATGAATAGGTAAGATTATTTATTACAAAAAGTCTAATGATTGCAATTAATGTTAATTCTTTCTTAATCATGTAATTATGGTGATATTAAAATTGTATATAGACTGTACTTTATATATCATAATGGTAATTTCCAGGCAAAGTTTGTTTTATTTAAATTAAATTATGTAATGGTCAATCCCAAGCAGATAACACGACCATTTCATTATTCAGATGATTTACTTCTCACATCCAAAATGATTTTGTTTTACCTAATTAGTGATTATAGCTTTACTTTGACATGCTAATTGTCAGGAATATCATTAGGTATGGATTTCATTTTTGGCTTCACAAATGATTTGTTTTTTTAATATGTTTTATAATCCTGCACTATAAGTAATCTAATAATCATCCTCATTTTACTTGAACTCATAATTAAACCCTATCATTGCATTTTGTAATTATTGCTGTACATGGCAAAATATGCAAAATAACTCTTTAAATAATAATTCAACTAATAAGTAATGAAAATATATAGACTCATGCTTTATTCTTCTGAATAAAGCCTATTAAATTATCATTATCATTCTATTATCTCCAACTTCAATCATTACATTTGATTTGATTTTCATCGTGTGTCATTATAATAGTAAGCTAAGTCTGTGGCTAGAATTATTATTTTTTATTGCTATTACATTAATATTTACTTCGTTTACTAAAGAAGGCGTTTGCAATCTTCTTATTATTAAAAGCTATTTTCTTTAAATATTCCAACCAGAAAATTAAGAGTTATAAAGGAGGAGATTAAAAAATATGGATTTCTGAATGATTGTTGTTATATTTGAACATTTATTTTAAGAATAGAACATAGAACAATTAGTTCACATATAATGAAAATTGAAATTATTTTAAAAAACAAACAAATAAAAAGAAAAATAATAAATTACTTAGAAATTAATGAGATTTTTGAGATTCTCATATTGCACAGTTGATGTAATTTTGAAGAGTAATTTTAAATTTTCAATTTTAAGCAACTTTTCCAAACTCACATCATTAAGTTAATTTTTAATTTGCTTTATCAAAAAGTTGCATGCAGCTCACATGCTACAAGTTGCTGATCCCTCTACTAAAAGATACTCTCAAAAGTGAATTAATAACAAATGGCATACTTTATGAAATTTCACACAAACATTGCTCATCTCACAATTACATATATAATTATAAATTTATTTTAAATGCACATTATTATATTAAGTAATATTTACTAAGACAGTAACCTCAGGAATATGCATCTGAAAAATACGAAGGTAGGGATCTCTACAGGTCTTAACCACAAGTCTCTACCTTCATATTTTTCAGATGCATATTCCTGAGGTTACTGCCTTAGTAAATATTAATTACATATATAACATTTTTTTAAGTTTTCATTACCCCAGCTACGATATGAGAGTGTCATAAATCTTGAAAGTGCTCAGCCAGCCTTATTTTGTAACTTTAACTGGAAAGAAAAAAACTTCTTTTAATCTGTGTATAAGCCTACAATTTAATCTATTACTTTCATTGAAGCAAAGTATAAACTGATATGTTTATAAATCTCCAATGAAAGCTTATATTTTATACATCCTTTTGACTTCATCATAATTTAAATTTATAAATCAATTTAAAAACAATATTTATAGCATTTTCTTTGTGAAAAAATGTTGATCGGCAGCATAGTCTTTTTTTCATCATAGCTATGGCACATGCCGTGTGATAGTGCTTAATATCCTGCAGCTATCCTATTCAATATGTCCAGATTAATTTCTAGTTTATGATTTTCAGCAGTAAAAAGTTTCTCAGAGCTTGTCACTAATGAAAGCCATAAACTAGAAACTATTCTAGTGATATTGGATAGTATAGATTTAATAAGCATTATCATCTGACATTAATTATTTATTAAAGTTTGCATTAGTTGGCATAAGTGTGGTAAAAGAAAAAATGTATGCTGCTGAATAGCAGTGCATAAGCTGGAGTCTGATAGAGTCACATGATATTTTATTGACTTTACTGAATAAATGTTTGATGTCAGGGCCTCATTTATTGTTGCACTGACAAAATGCATGCGGGACAATTTAGTAGACTTATTGATCCTTTGGTGCTAGCATAGTCTATTAAATGGATATAATGGCAAGAATAAATTTCAAATGAATAACTATCTCATTATAATGACTGTTAATAAAATATAAGAGCTTGGGATTAATAATGGTTTATATTCTCATTCTAGCAATTGGCAATAGTATTACCAAATTATGTGTATCTTATTCAGACTTTGGTTTGACATCATCCAACATACACAAAGTTTAATCTTTTCCATTCACATGTGTACTAAATAGATCTCTTACATGACGTTAATAAAAAACAATCAAATGGCATTATTGTTCAGAAGTTCATAAGAAATTAGGATGCCAGAAGTATTATCAGCTAAATCTAAGGACCTCCTTCTGAGTCAGATACCACTGTACTAAACCATATGGTATTAATTATCAAGCTCCAGTACATTTCACTTTCTGCAATACATATCCTTATTCTGCACATTATTTTAAATACTAAATATTCTTTTTACAGCAGTTATACTTCAAAACATATAAATGCTAGCATTACTACACTGAAAGAATGTTTTTCTAGCTATTGAATTTTTAAAGAAAACTTGTATCATAAACTGAAAGACCCACTTTTTTGATAGTATTTTCTTAAAACATTGTTACTCCTAAACTTTACTTAAAATATTTATTATAGACATTGTTAAAATTTTTTCTTTAAACTCTAATCCCTATCATCATTCAGATCCTTAAAATATTATTAGTATTAATTGCACAAATTCAAATGATGAATAGGAAATTCACATATGAACTTCAGATATGCTAAATCAATTTAGAAAATAAATCATTCTTATCAAAACTCAAAACATGTTCCCAATGTTTCTTTTACCTATGTTGCATGATTTAAACTTTGTGTTTCTAAACAAAGGTAGTGCTAGTGAAACATTCTAGCATTCATTTACTATATTTGAGTTTCATATAAAGTTATGCACACTTTAATTTATATATTTGGTTGTATTTACAGGACTATTTACATCATCTAATATAAAGTATTGAATGTCTTTAGAAAAATTTAACTTTATTTAAATATTCCAAATACATTCAACTATTAGTAATAGCACACAGGTTAGTATATGCACAATGGTTTGAGAAGTATTATTCTTTTTTCTTCATGTGTTGCTGATCTGACAGTGAGAATACTAGCATGGGAATCTAATCTGGACCCTTAGATTCTTGAATATTGAATTTTAAGTGAATGCTCTAACCAACTAAGCCAACCTGCCAAAGGCAGAACATGAAAACCATGGAAAGTTTTCATAATATATCTTAATAATGAATAACTTTTTACCAAGTGATAAGCAACTTTTGAACACTTTTACACAGTGATATCATTATATTTGTTTTTTGATTTTCCAATAATGAATAATAAATACTGTAGTGTAATTTTCACTACATCATTCTTACACACAGTAGAGACTGGCTTCTACCCATTATTAATATCTTGTGGGAGGATATAATTATAAACATGTCCAAAAATGTGAAAAAGTCTATGATTTCTAAGATGTGTATTTCATGCTGAACCAGCACTCGTCAATTGGACCAGATTAATCCCTACCTTGTGGGAGAGTGGTGTAGTAAAAATTACATTACAAAAACATTCATTATTGGATAATTTCTAGTCTAATGAATGTCTAATAAAAGTTATTAATATACTTTCATTAAGTGATTTGTGTCAAAGTTATGAGGGCAGCACATTTGACACTTATCAAATAAACTGTAATAGTTTGCTTTATATTATATATACTGAACAATAATAGAGATATGTGTAAAAGGTTGTGGTCTGGGCCAACTGATGAGTACTGGTTTGCATGAAATGTGCATGCATAGATCTTTTTTATATGTCTTTGGTCATATATTTATAATTACCTTCCTCAAACAAAGTGTTAAAAGTGGATAGAAACCAGTGTGAGAGTTGCATAGTGAAAATTACACTCCAGAAATATTATTCACTATTGGATTATGTCTAGTCTAATGAATTACTAATAAAAATTATTAATGCCTACTGATTTATTTTCACTTTATATTAACAAAAAATTATTACTATGCTAAAGGAACATGTGAGCCATAATTTTTAACAAAATTTGTTTTATAGAATTACAGTGATCTTTTTACAAAAAAGAAATAAATTTTTATCTTTGAAGTGTTTGTTAAGGCTTTTAATCCTTTTTGAAACAAAATTTTAGTTTCTAAAAATCTTTGATAAAGATTTAACAATTGATTAAATTCCATTAGATCTTAAAATATATTCTATTAAGTTGTGATGACTAACTAGTTAGAGCTAAATAAAATATCGTGATTGTTTTATTGTGTTTGCATACTATTTAACACCCACATCTACATATAGCTAGCACACACATGACTATATTGTGCAATTTTTTATTATTTTTAAAATATTGACTTATTCTGCCTAATTATGACAATTCCATGAAATTTCCTCTTTTAAATCCTGTAATTAAATAAATAGTAACAATTATAACTTATTTTTCTTCCTTTTTTCTTTAATTATATATAACAACTTTACATATTAAGTACAAAGTAACTATTTCAGTATATGCATACACATTTTGTAAATATGTGAAAAATGTTTTGAATTATACTTAACAGTCAATGTATATTTTATATGCACAGTATTTGGGTGATATTTATGAAATTGTTTATTTTTAATTCCATATATTCTATCATATTTATATATAAATAAGCATTTATTTTTATAGCGCTCTGCTTTATAAATTGTTATACATTAAAGATCAACCTTTTCAAGCTATTGTGCATGCGCTTTTTACAAGTGTTAATAATAAATGAGTACTTTCACTCGCAACACGATGTATTTATATATGTAATTTTTATTTTTTCAGTCTTTTGACAAAAAAAGAGTGATTATGAATTCATAATATATATATATTTAACCACTAAACATCACATGATCATCATTTCTTGTGCTTACACAAGCTGTTAAAACGGAGGCAAAACTCCCTATACAGTAATGCCATCCAGTGCATCCCAGATTAATCAATGGATTGCAAGAAGGTTTGTGCATAAAATTCCTATTTAGTGCCTACTCATCTAGTATCTCCAGACTAGTTTCTAGCTTTTGGCTTTCATCAGTGAGGAACTTTGGATCTGAGAGCAATGCACCTAGATCTTAGGATCTAATGCAGCCTTCTATCTTGGATTGAAAACCTTGGGTTTTCATTTTGACTCATAGCTTTATAGTTAACTAAATAGGTAAAAGGTGATTGCTAGATAGTTGCATTAAATCCTAAGACTTAGATTCAGTGCTCTTAGATCCAAAGTTTCTCACTGATGAAAGCCACAAGCTAGAAGTTAATCTGAAGATATTAGATGAGTAGGCATTAGATATGGATTTTATGCATAAACTTTCTTGCATCTATTGATTACTTTAGCTTACACTGGGTGGTACTACTGTATGGAGAGTTTTATCTCTGTTATATGTGTACTTGATATCTTTACATATTTTTATATATTTCAAATTTTGTATGCATAAATACTGATAATAATTTGACATATGTAATTCAAACATATTTCAAAATAAAAAGTCAAATGTATTTAAAAAGATATATGATTTCATAATTAAATTTTTCATTAATTTTAAGTGATGCAATTTTATTTACTAATTATCATAGTTTATTCAAATATTGTTGATGTCATCTTTTATAAATAATCAATCAAAACAAGATTGAAATAAACAACTATTAATAACTATATTATAATATTTATAGACCTTTTCAAGATATACTATACAATTCAAATAACCTATTAATTATATTTACTGGACATTATTTACCTTAAATTTCACTTTTAAAAAGCATATACCTATATATTATAATCAAATAAATAAATAAATAAATAAATTTAACCAATTTTATATCTTATATATATACAATTTACAATATTTATTAAAATAAAAAAAGTTTACACCTATAATTTAAAAATTTTTTTTTACAAATTTTTTACAAAATAATAATTAAATACATATTTTATATCTTAAAAATGTTATTTACATATTTACAATCATTTCCTACATTTTCCAACTATTTAATAAAGCCCACTTTCCTTGTAATTTTGGTGAACCTTTTACTTATATTTACACATTTGTACAAGGATAATCCTTCACATACTTTATAACATTTATATTTTCTTCACATTTTATTTTATGCCCTGAGTAGGAAAGTAGGACTAAAGATAAATGTTAAAAAGACTAAAGTAACGTTTAATAGATTTTCTCAAAATATGAAAATAAAGATTGATTATGATGAGTTAGAAGAAGTAAACAGTTACAAATACCTTGATCAGATTATTAATACAGATGGAAACATAATGGATGAAATTAATCATAGAATTAAACTTGGTTGGAGTGCTTTTGGTAGAAATAACTTGATACTAAAAGGAAATATGCCTATGTGTTTGAAAAGGAAGGTTTTTAATAAATGTGTTTTGCTAGTTCTTATTTATGGATCTGAGACTTGGACACTTAATAGAAAAGCAATACAGAGACTTCAGACCACTCAAAAAAGTATGGAGAGATGCATGTTGGGAGTAACAAGAAGAGATCGAAAACACAATGTATGGGTAAGAGAACAAGCAGGTGTTACTGACCTCATTGAAAAAATTAAAAGACTGAAGTGGAGTTGGGCTGGACATATTGCTAGAAGAGATGATAATAGATGGACAATTGAAATTTTGAACTGGATTCCAAGAGATTGTAAAAGACCCAGAAAGAGACCACATGTGAGATGGATGGATGAAATAAGAAAGTGCAGGGGTGATGTGGAGAAGAGAAGATAAAGATAGGAAAAAATGTATTGAACTTGGAGAGACCTTCATCCTGCAGTGGATTGATAATAGTTGATGGTGGATGATCCAAATAATGCAAATATGGTCCTGACTGCATACCTTTTTTATTAATGGCTCAATCACATTCCTTACCTCTCTCAATTACTATTTTTCCTGTCTGTTCTCTCTCTCTCTCTATATATATATATATGTCCACAGATGGCGTTTCTACCAAAAACACCGATCAAGCGTATATTCTGTTTACATAAACGTCAGAGTAGCATTCACTATCTCTAACTATAATTCCACTTTCAGATCATGATTTCAAGCTATTTGCTATCATCAGTGAAAGACAGGAATAAAGAAACTAGATCTAAATACAAACTCTGAGCGTTTATGAAACAATTTCTATTCAGCTTGCAAGCGTGAATTTTTTATACACGTAATGTCTTCAAACTCAGCATAGCAAACCAGATAGCTATATGGGTCTGATCTCAGTTCAGCATCACCACATAGTAGAAGCCTCTGCAATCTATATCATTGCAAGAAAGACCTCAAAGGTACATTTATGATAAACAAAAACTTGCTAACGCTTGTATTTATGTCCACAGATGGCGTTTCTAACAAAAACACCGAGCTGAATAGAAATTGTTTCATAAACGCTCAGAGTTTGTATTTAGATCTAGTTTCTTTATTCCTGTCTTTCACTGACGATAGCAAATAGCTTGAAATCATGATCTGAAAGTGGAATTATAGTTAGAGATAGTGAATGCTACTCTGACGTTTATGTAAACAGAATATACGCTTGATCGGTGTTTTTGGTAGAAACGCCATCTGTGGACATAAATACAAGCGTTAGCAAGTTTTTTAACTTGCATTTTTGTTTATCATATATATATTATTGCATTTCCTCAGTTAATTTTATAAACCAGCCACAACATACTACTAACATCATTTAACTCTTACATTATTTAATCATTTACCCAAAGACTTATTATTTTTCAAGTTATTTTTACATTATTTGGTAATTTTTCTTTTATTAATCTCTTATATACCTTTTCTGAATATGGAATAGACATCCATTTACTATGTCTATATTTATTCCTATTATTCTCATTTAACTGTGAAAATGTAATAAAATATATATAGGACTGACAGAAAAGATTGGCAATTGAGAGAGGTAATGAACATGATCAGATCGAGCCATTAATAGAAAAGATAAGAGGTCAGGACCATATTTGCATTATTTGGATACAGGGCATAAAATGGAATGTGAAGAAAATATGTGTTATAAAGTATGTGAAGGATTACTGTAAGAGAATATATTATAAAACATTGTATATTCAAGAAAACTTGGACAAATGTGTAAATATAATAAAAGGTCCAGCAAAATTAGAAGAAAAATAGGTTTTATTAAATAGTTGGAAAATGTAGGAAATGATTGTAAATATGTATATAACATTTTTAAAAGATATAAAATATGTATTTAATTATTATTTTTGAAAAAAATTGTAAAAATTTTTTTTTTAATTACTGGTATAAAAATTTTTTTAGTTTTAATTTATTTAAATACTTTCAAGGCTTTAATCTGAATCATATGCACCTTGAAATTTTATAATAGTCAATCAATATTTTTAATTGCTGATAGAGGGACCTCTCAAACTATGACACAAGATAGTGACTTTTATAAAGTTAAGAGCAGCTGTCTTATCTTTAACCTAACTTTCCACTTATGGGCCAATCTGAATCATCTTGATTTGGGAACATGAAACTGTTATTCTTTCCACTATTTAAGTCCACTATTTCCTTTACAAATTAACATTCATGAAATATTGCAATTTACGAGTTAATATTACAATCTTTATACTGGAAATATATAAACTATTGTAAAGTTGTAGTTATTTATTAAGTGCACAGGAAGTATATGTACATACTTTTAAGACAGGGTTTAACCTGAATCATATGCACCTTGAAATTTTATAATAGTCAATCAATATCATTAATTGGTAATAGAGAGATGCATATGATTCAGGTTAAAGCCTGTCTTAAAAGTGTGTACATATACTTCCTGTGCAATTAATAAATAAATATAACTTTAAATGAATATTGTAAATTGTATTTATATGAAGGATGTAAAATATGTTAAATTTATTTATTTATTTGATTGTAATATATAGGTGAAGATTTAAAAACAATGCAACTTAATGTAAATAATGTCCAATAGATGGAGTAGATATAATTAATTGGTAATGTGAATTGTATAGTATAATATCTTGAGAAGATCTCAATGGAGATGAAAGCCGGTTTGATAAATATTATAATATAGATATTAATAGCTGTTTATTTCACTCTTGTTTTTCTTGATTATTTATTTAAGTATTTGAGACAAAATTATGGACAAATAAATTGTATTGGATATTTGACAATTACAGTAATGTCATCTTTTAATTTTGCCATATAGAATTGTATTTTTTTATTTATTTAATAAATGTACTTTATTTAATATTATAATATTTATTATTTTAATAATATTTTATATGTGTATATTAGAATAACCGACCATAGATTTCACATCTTGATAAAAATGAAAATAGACCAGCATCTACAGACTTTAATTTATCAAATTTATCAATTGATGATTTAAGAGTGGTCATATTATAAAGCAACTTTTCTTCCTCAAAAGAAAGAAAACAAAAAAAGTTTTTTTTTATATTAATAAAGACCTTGCACCCATATGAAATAAATATAAACATAGGCACTATAACACCATTGAATCACCTAATATTACGAATAGATGATTTTTTAATTAATTATTGTTATTATTTAATGTGAATCAATATGTATTTTTTTTTACATCTGAGATTTAATATGAATACATAATATTTTTTTCACATTTGTTATCCACATATTTTTTTTGTAGGCACATATTTTTTGCAAAACATAATGTATTTAAAATGCTTTTTGTAATAACTTATTCTATCTGTGTTTCAGTTAAGATGTCCAAATTTTTTAATGTTTATCATTTAAAAAAAATCTGGTTTCTGATTAGAACTTGAACTCACAACCTTACTTTTTCCAGGAAAGGTCCTCAACAAGTGAGCCAACAGTAATTTGCTTAATATTAATTTACTTAATTAAAAATAAGTATTTTCTGCTAAAATCTGAATTATTCCTCTGAAATAATTAATATTTCATAAATATTTTGTCAAAAAATAATAAACATGTTTAAAAAAGGTTAGAAAAATGTTTCTTTTTCATTTCCAAAATCAAAATGAATACAACTGTGATGTGATGCACTATGACTTCTCCTTTATCAAAGTCAGGAATCTCTCAGCCACTATGAACCAGAGAACCCTGTTAGCCACCTCACCTTATCTTTCAATCTCCCACCCTAAGTTTTTCCCATATTCTTTATCCTGCTTCATCCCATTTCCACAACATCATCTTTGTCCACTCTATGACCTTTATATCTAAATCCCCTTTATCTTTTTCCGAATCCAACATAAAAAGCAAAAACTGACTTTCTGTGTAATCACTTTGTTTATATTTATTTTTTCACAACTTCATTATTTGTACCTTTCTGCTTGTAAGCATTTACATTCAATTAGCAGATGCCTAATATGTTCCATGCCTTCCTTACATAACTTGCAGATTAAATCACCCACATTTTTCCATTACGTGTATATTTCCTTGTTGCTAACAATCCTATTTGAGCCTTAAACAGTAAACTACTTTTTTTGCTATTATCATAAATTAATTCACATCCAATATTCTGTTTACTTCTATATATATATTTAAACTCTTTTTACTCTCCATACTAGTTCTTCATCTATCAAACTCCATATTTTTTGTTAACGCACCTATTCTTCTATCCCATTTTTTGCCACTATAACACTCAACAATTCTCCTAACACAATTATCCCACCTTTTATACAAGTATACTGTCATAAAGTCTATCCAAATCTTCTGCACACTGTAATACCTTTCTCATCCATCTTGTTGCCTGTCCTTTACTCATAACCCAATTCAATACTATTTTGGCTACTTTCTTACTATCCATAAATTGCATTTTACTGAACATTTTTATTTTGCTTTTTCCATCTCATATAATAACTTGACCATCCCTTTTAGCCTTGAATTGCCTCATTTACCATCCTCACATCTTCATCTAATGCATATCTTCCTACTTCTCTTTGTATATTTTGTAAGTAATATATCACCCCTTTATTAACACATCATTACCATAAATTAACCTTGCTATTACCACTCCCATACAATTCTTGTTACATCATATTTATTATATGAAAACATTGTTAATTTCTTTATCAGTTCCTTTTTTTTTCTTTGCTTTGTTTATCAATTTTTCTCCTATTCATCCAAGCAATTTCTCTGATTACTTAAGATGATTCCCAAATAATCATATCTATTCACTACATCTAATTTTATATCCTGCAATAAAAATTCTCTTCTCTTTCCCGAGCATTTATCATCATTACTTTTGATTTTACTTCATTAAATTTAATCCCCATCACTTCACTTTACCCACTCTTGTACATGTCTTCAGCATAACTTCCATATCTCCCCCAATTTGTGCACAAGAAGATATCAGCGAATAAAAGATCTGATAATATATACACTTCCTTTCCATTTATTAAGTGTATCTCTATCCCTCTTTCTAATCTTTCTATTGCACTCTCCATTTCTCTTGAATATAAAAAAAACCAAATAGGTGACATAAGGCATTCTTGCCTTAGTCCCATCCCATTTTTAACTCTGATTCTATATGTTCTAATTGATATATATAATAATTATTTTTATACAATCTTTTAATTAGAACCACTAAAACTCCATTCATTCTCAAATTTATTAAACTTACTCATAATCTATTTCTATTTCCTCTGTCATGTGCCTTCTCTACATCTATAATGAGGATATATAACTATCTATCTGCATACCTACTTATATCTATAAGTTGTATGACTACAAATATATTATCTCCTATATGCTTATCCATTCTTAAATTTCCTTGCATTTCTCCCACTATATTATTTTCTTCCATCCAATTTTCCACCCTTCCAACCACCACATATGCAAAAACTTTATGTAACCCTGACATTGCCACGATCAGTCTATAATTGTTTATTTTTCTATGATCCTTACACTTTCATTTAAAAAATAGCCTCTTGTATTATTCCAGCTATCTGGAAATTCTGTCTTCTGTGCTATCTTATTAAAACTTGATAATAGATTTAATTTTGCCCTATTTCCCAAATTCATCACCATCTCTGCTGCCCACCCATCTAAACCTCTTGCCTTTCCACTTTTTGGTTTCTTTCCTGACTTACACAATTCATTTTTTGTAAAACTAATAGTTGCATTACTATATGCTTTTATGTTTGTTATCACACTGTCCTTTACAACTAACAACTTTTCTATATCCATTACAACCTTATTTAAGATTATCTCTAATTCTTCTCTAGAGCTACAATCTTTTTCCTCATTATTTAGTAATACTCTTGTTCTCTCCTCTACATTACTTCTTTTAATATATTTCCAAATTTTTTTACTCCCATCTCTTCACTTTTACTAATATCTTCTAATAATTTACCATTTAATTTCATTCTTAATAATGATTCCAACACAATTGAAATAAAACAACTATATAAAAAAGAAATATTTTCTTTATTATTGAACCAGTTTTTACCCTATATTAGGGCCTTTTCAAAATACATTTTTCTAATACAATCACATGACCTTTAAATCTATCAATACATCCTCTAACATTGATTTTACATAATCATTTTATATAATTACATAACCTATTTACATATATATATATATATACTCCATCTCTTTTTTATATACATATTATTTTTATACAATAAATAAAATTACATCAATTACAATACAATAATTACATACATATATTATATACCATATATTATATATTACTTTACATTAACTCCATTAAATTAATTATATATACATACTTTATGCATTAAACTAAATTATGTATCATTTCTCCTCTATTTTTACTAACCATACCTTCAAATACGAACCCTATTTATTTATAGTTAACTAATTATTTGCATATATCTATATATTAATTTAAAAAACATCAACCATATATTAAATTTTCCAGTTGTGCTTTAATGCCCATTTACAACTCAACTTTGCAGGTCCTTTAACTAAATCAACACATTTACTCATATTCTCTTGAATGTATACTGCCTCATAATATTTCCCTCTATTATAATCTTTAACATATTTTATAACCTCTACATCTTCAATACATCTCATTCTATGACTAATATTCAAATAATGAACTTATAGTCCTGAATTCAGATCCTTCCTATCAATAGCCCTATTATGCTACTTTCCCCTGTCTATTGCATTAAAGGATAATTGGAAAATTTAATATATGATTGATTTGTTTTTAAAATTAATATATATGATATATGTAAATAATTAGTTAGTGTAAATAATTAGTTAACTCTAAATAAATAAGGTTGTATTTGAAGTTATGGTTAGTAGAAATATATGTAAATGATATATAATTTAATTTAGTGTATAAAGTATGTCTATATAATTAATTTAATGGAGTTAATGTAAAGTAATATATAATTTATGGTGTATAATATATGTATATAATTATAGAATTGTAATTAATGTAGTTTTATTTATTGTATAAAAATAATATGTATATATAAAAAAGGAGATTTATGTAAATAGGTTATGTGATTATATAAAATAATTATGTAAAATGAACATTAGAGGGAGTATTAATAGATATAAGGGTCAGAATACTTATAAAGGGGGTGGGGTGGGTTTAAAGGAGCAGTGTTATCAGAAAGAAGAAGAATGGACTGGATGTAAGAAGAAATCAAAGGGTGGCTGATTTAGATATAAATGTAGATGTGGAGAGGGAAGGAGTCTGTAAAATTAATATTAAGCAAGTTATTTATAAATGTAATGGGAAAGAAAGAGTCAAAAGAATTTATAAAAGAGTAGTTAGGAAAGAAGAAATTGTTAAAATTGGGTATTTGAATATGCAAGGTGGTAGGAGACCAAAAAAGTGGCTGAAATTAAACAACGTCATTAAAAATGAAGAGCTTGGAGTATTCACAGTAGTAAAAACACATCTAAGAGAAGAAGAACATATTCTGGAAGACTTGGTATGGTAGGGTATAAATAGAAAAAAAAAGATTTGGTGGTATAGGAGTTATGTTGAAAAAATATTTAAATACTGTTAAATGTCAAGAACATTTGTGGTTTGAGATAAGGTTACGAAGACAAGAATGTGGCTATAATGTATATAGCCACTGGAGATAGTCAAACTGTAATGGATTAGAACATGCCTAGTTTAGGATGTACAGAGTTGCAAAGAAAAGGGGAAGATAATAATGGTTATAGGGGATATGAATGGGCGTATTGAAGAAATTGATGATGTAGATAAATAGGAATGGATAGCTTTTGAAGAATTTTTGCCATAGAGTGAATTTGAGCATTGGAAATTTATCAAATATTTATGAGGGACAATACACATAGTCTAGAAATAATATATTCCACACAATAGATTATGTATTAGTAGAGAAAGAGGGAATGAATAACGTATGGAAAATTATGGTGTTTGATAATGAAGAGAAAGTATGTAATAGTGATCATAACTTCTTAATAACAGAAATGGTTAGTAATGTGATGGAAAATAGTAATAAAAGTAGAAAGAATAGTGAAAGATGCAGATGGAGAGTGAATGATAAGAAAATGTTAGAAGAGTATAAAATAAAAGTTGAAGAAATCACGGAAAGTTGGCTGGGGGTGAGCATAATGACTGGTGTAGTGAAATAGAAAAAGTGGAAAACAGGGTTTTAGATGAGAATATTCAGAACAATAAAAGTAATAGGAAAGTGAGAGTTAGTAAAAGTGTAAAAGAGAAGGATAAAGCATGCAGAGAATATAAGTGTGCTATTAAGAACAAAGAAAGTGAAAAAGATGTTAATGCTAAATATGAAAAGTACTTAGAAAAAGTTAGGTAAAATAGATAATTATAGAGAATGAAATTGAATATAATTGTTGGAGAATATTAATAAAAGTGGAAGAGATGGGAATAAAGAATTTTGGAAATAGATTAAAAGAAGGAATGTGGGGAAAAAAGAAATAGTATTACTAGATGATGAGGGAATAGAGTGTAGCTCTAGAGAAGAATTAGAGATGATCTTCAATATGTATGTAATGGATATAGAAAAGATGTTAGATGTGAAGGACAGAGTGATTGCAAATATGAAAACATATACTAATGGGAATATTAGGTTTACAGAAAGTGAAGTGAATGAGGCAGATAAGAAAGTGAAAAGTGGAAAGGCAAGAGGTTTGGTTGGATGGGCAACTGAGATGGTAATCAATTTAGGGCATAGGGCAAAATAAAATTATTATCATGTTTTAATAAATGGCACAGAAGAGAGATTTTCCAAGAAGTTGGAATAATTACAAGAGTAAGGCTACTATTTAAAGGAAAGAGTAAGGATCATAGAAAGTTAAACAATTATAGACCAATAGCGGTAATATCAGTGCTATATAAAGTTTTCTCATATATGGTGGCTGGAAGGGTTGCAAAATGGATGGAAGAAAATAATATAGTGGGAGAAATGCAAAGAGATTTTCAATCACATAGGTGTATAGAAGATAGTTTATTTGTAGTTACACAACTTATGGATATGAGTAGGAATACATGTAGACAGTTATATATGGGTTTTATAGATATAGAGAAGACCTATGATAGAGTAAATATAAATAGATTTCAATTAAGTTGAGTAAATTTGGGAATGAATGGAGCTTTAGTGGATATTATTAAGAAAGTATATGAAAATAATTACTATATGAAACAATTAGGGAATATAGAATCAGTTAAAGTTAAAAATGAGGTGGGACTAAGGTAAACCCTATGTTACCTATTTTATTGTTGTATTTGAGAGAAGTGGAGAGAGCAATAGAAAGACTAGGAAGAGGGATAGAGATACCATTAATAGGTGGCAAGGGAGTATACACATTGTCAGGTCTTTTATTTGCAGATGTTGTCATTTTGTGTGCAGAAAGAAGGGAAGATATGGAAGTTATGCTGAGGACATGCACAATGGTTGGTGAAGAGATGGGGATTAAATTTAGTGAAGAAAAATCAAAAGTAATGATGATTAATACTGGGGGAAGAGAAGACAAATAATTTTTTATTGGAGGGTATAAAGTGTTGTGAATAGGTATAACTAGTTAGGAAATCATCTTAAATAATCAGAGAAATTGCTTAGATGAATGGGAGAAAAAATTGATAAATGAAGCAAAGAAAAGAAAGGGATTGATAAAGAAATTAACAGTGTTCTCATATATTAAATATGATGTAGCTAGAATTGTACGACAGTGGCAGTATCAGGGTTGACATATGGTAACAATGCATTTTGTGGTAGTAAAGGGATATTAGATTACTTAGAAAAAGTACAAAGAGAAGTAGGAAGACATGCATTAGATGCACATGTGTGGACAGCAAAGGAGGCAATTCAAGGAGAAATGGGATGGTCAAGTTTATATGAGAGATGCAAAAAGCAAAATGATAAATGTTCACCAGATTGCAGTTTATGGATAATAAAAGAATTGTCAAAATGGTGTTTAATGGGGTTATGAATGAAGGCAGGCAACAAAATGGGTGATAAGGGTAATGTGATGTGCAGAAGATTTCAATAACGAATTTACGTCAGTATATTTATACACAAGGTGGAATGATTGTGTAAGGAGAATTGTTGAGTAAATGGGATAGAAAAATAGATGCATTAATAAAGAATAAGGAATTGAAGAGATGAAGAACTAGTATGGAGAATAAAAAATATTGGGTGCAAGTTAATTTAT
The DNA here is from genome assembly GCA_028023455.1 of Epiperipatus broadwayi. NCBI lineage: Eukaryota > Metazoa > Onychophora > Udeonychophora > Euonychophora > Peripatidae > Epiperipatus > Epiperipatus broadwayi. The sequence goes on from JAQFVV010000047.1 coordinate 473,635, forward strand.
TATATTAGAAAGGAAAATAGTTTACTGTTTAAGGCTCAAATGGGATCTTTATCAACAAAGGAATATAAACAAAAATGGAAAAATGTGGATGATTTAGTCTGCAAATTATGTAAGGAAGGCATAAAAAATATTAGGCATCTGTTAATTGAATGTAAATATCTGAAAGCAGAAAGAGTACAAATAATGAAGTTGTGGAAGAATAAATATAAACAAAGTGATTTTACAGAAAGTGGGTTATTAATTTTTATGCTGGGTTTGGGAAAAGATAAGGGGGATTTAGATATAAAGGCCATGGAGTTAACAAAGATTTATCTTATGAAAATGAGATGAAGCAGGATATTGGAAAATTTAGGGCAGGAAATGGAAAGACAAATTAAAGTGGCTTACAGATTTCTCTGGGCATAGTTGCTGAGAGATTTCTGATTCCATATAATGAGAAGTCACAATGCATCACATCACATGTCATTGTATTCAAAAATGAATTTTGAAAAGATCCTAATATAAAGCAAAAATCAGTTCAATAATAAAGAAAATATTTATTTTTTATATAGTTGTTTTATTTCAATTGTATTGCAATCATTATTAATTGTTTGAAAACAACGTTACAGACATATTTATGTTAGACCATTGTTAAGGATTAATTTCATTCTCTATAATAATCTATTTTAGCCATCTTTTTAAAAATAGTTTCTCATTTAATATTAACATCTTTTTCACCTTCTTTGTTTTTAATACTACATTTATATTCTCTGCATACTTTTTCCTTCTCTCTTACTAATTCTCACTTTTTTATTACTTTTATTTTTTCTGAATATTTTCACCTAAAATCCTATTTACCACATTTTTTATTTCACCACATCAGTCCTTATCATTCATTCCCAACAACCATTTCTATGATTTCTTCTATTTTTATTTTATATTCTTTTAATTTATTCTTATCATTCATTCTTCTACATCTTTCACTATCCTTTCTATTTTTATTATTATTTTCCATCATATTACTGACCATTTGTATTATAAAGAAATTATGATCACTATTACATACTCTCTCTTCATTATCAAACACTTTAAGTTTTTGTACTTTATTCATTTCCTCTCTATCTACTAGTACATAATCTATTGTGTGAAATATATTATGTGTATTGCCTATCATAAATATTAGACATGTTTCCAATGCTCAAATTAACCCTCTGACAAATTTTTTTCTAAAGCTGTCCTTTCTTGTTATTCATATCATCAGTTTCTTTAATATGCCCATTCATATCCTCTATAACCATTATTTTCTTTCTCTTTTTTTTGAAACTCTGTATATCCTTAATTAGGCATTCATATATGCTACTGTTCCAATCCATTATAGTTTGACTATCTCCAGTGGCTGTATACACTACAGCCACCATCCATTCTTGTGTTCCTAATCTTATCTCAAATAACAATTATTCTTGACACTTTAGAGTATTTAAAAATATTTTTTGACATAACTCCTATACAATCATCCCTTTTTGTTTTCTATTTATATTTGCCATGCCAAATCTTTCAGTGTAGACTCTTCTTTTCTTAGATGTGCTTCCACTAGATCTAATACCTCAAGCTCTTTGTTATTAACTGCTTTGTTTAAATCTACTTTTCTGGTCTCCAACCACCTTGCATATTCAAATATCCAATGCAATTTTAACCATTTCTTCCTTTCTAAATTCTTCTCACTGTGTCTTCTATATTACATTTGTAATTAGCTTGTTTATCTTTAGTTTTATAGACCCATTCCCTCTCCACATCTACATTTATATCTGAATCAGCTACCCTTTGTTTACTTATTACATCCCATTCATGTGTAACCTTTTAGATAATACTATAATTTAAAACCCTACCCCCCCCTTTATACCTTTATAAGTTTTCAAACTATAATATTTTGTATAAATCAAACACCTTAATGCTTCACTTCCTTTTTTTGCTAAATGCAATCCATCATTACTGTATAACTCCCTCTTACTAATAAAACAATACCACACATCCACAAACATAACATTATTTCTCTCACATAATTTTTTCAATTTCTCATTTATAGAACATGCCCTTTCTGACATATACCTATTGTCAAATCTTTGTAGTAATCCAGCTAATATTACTCTTCCTTTAACCTAATTCAAATTACTAATCAATTCTTTGTATTCATCCATTACTCTCTCCAATGGCCGTGACAAATTATTTGTCCTTATCATAACATAAACATCTATTCTCCCATGTTTGTTTATCTTATCTGTAATATCCCTAATTCTAGTTCCAGGAAAACATACTATTACATACCTATTTCTATTTTCACTTGCAATTACACCTCCACAAACTCTAATTAACAAATATTCTATCAAGATTGTCTCATAGTTTACTTTCCCTACTTCATCTGTAACATTCTCTTTCACCTGGACTTTCTTATCTACTTCATTCTTATTGTTTCTATTCATTAATTCCTTGATCTACTCATACTTCATGTTTAATGCTTTTAATTTTACTACTACATCCTTTACCTCTTCCTCTATCTTACTTATTATTTGCATAACTATCTCCATTGCACTATTTATTTTGTCTTTCATATATCTTGTCACTCCATTAAATATTTATTCTCTTCTATCATCCTTATCTACATTTTCATCCATTTTTTCTGACTTTCTCTTTAAATTATCTTTACTTAGAAACCATTATTTCACCACTTTGATCACATTTGTATATGATCTACACAACCATACACCTTTTACATTCTTCCTAGTCTTATTTAAGCATTTCAAATGGAAAAACTTATCACATACTGTACACTCTACCACAGCACACCTAATTTCCTTCCGACCATTATACATACATTGTGGGATTCAAGTGCGATCTATATTTCCTTATTTTTCAATTCTCCTATGATTTTTCTACCACTCTTCAAACCTCTATATTATACAAAATGAAAAAAAAAATTTCAAATGGTGATTGATAAACACATGCTACCCTAAATTTACCCCTCAAATAAATCATCCTCTTACTTAAATTGAAAAATTTTTTAATAGTAAACTTCCTAAAATCCAACTAATATTATGTAAGACTTAGTTTTAAAGCCTTCTTGCAATAAACATATGCACAAAAAAATTTTTTTTCTTTTATATCTAAAATAGTATATTGAATCACTTTTCAAATGTTAGCAATATTTTTCTCGATTTTTCCAAATCCAATTAAATATATCTCTCTGTGCTCAACTCTCTTCTCTCATCCACTCACTAAGCAAATATTCTCCAGCAACATAATTTTTTTTAGAAGTTATTAAAAATATATAAAATTTTAACTTATCTTGTGGAACAAATCAGTCATGTCAGCACAATAATGAGGTCAAAAGTTTCAACTGTCATAATTGTTGACACTAGGTGCTCTCTTGTGGATAGAACAAGAAACAATTAAAAAGTCTCATGAAAAAAATTATTTTATTTAAATTGAAATTATCTGTTTTATTTATAACTAAAATATAAAAAATAAAATAATATTAAAACAAATGTTTTTTTTTTAAAAAATAATGATTTTATGTAAATAGCCCGCTAAAAAGTAAAAAAATAAAGTAATAATCCATTTCATGTAAGCATTTGAGGCTCACATAAGTCATAAAAATCAAAAAAGTTTCACATGTTTTTATTGTTATTTTTCTACTTTTTAGTGGGTTATTTACATAAAAGCATTATTTTTAAAAAAATCTTTTTCTAAATATTATTTTATTTCTAATTATGATTTTTTTAATGAGTTAACTGACTATTTAAAAGTTTTTGTAAGTTTTGGCTAAAAAAATAATTAAGTTTTTTGTAAAAAAAAAAAAAAAAAAAAGGGTATTCAATACAATATGCAGTTTATTGGTTAAATGCTATATAATAAAGATTATCAATTTATAGGAACTTTTTGATTTATCAGACATGGAAATAACTCTTAGATAATATCATTTTGCTGTATTTTCTATTCAAAACCAGTTCTCTGATTGAAATATTAAAACATCTATAGAGACAAATAATTGTATTTTGTTTTTTATTTACATATTTCCTTCAGTTAGTTTATATATACTTTTATTTAAGGTCAACTAATGATACACTCTGGGATTATATATTACAATATGTACATAATTTAGAAAATGACATATATATATAATTTTTTGACATTGTAAATTATATTTTTTATATATAATTAAAGTAAGTTGTTATAATTTTCTTTACTGGTATAGAACTATGAAAAAAATTACCTTAAAAGTTGTACATTTGTTTTTATCTGCTACTTGTATTGAAATTTTTGAACTGCTTGGTTTAGTGCCATGATAAAGTGATATAGCTAATCTTTCTTATTGCATTGCCAAATGTATTTTAGCAATTGAAGTTAGAAGATATAAAAGTTCTGAAGAAGATTTATGGAGCAATCCAAACTGTAAACTGTAAAAGAGGGTGGTAAATAAAGCATCGTGTAACAGTAGTAAATTGCATGGATGATTTAGTATTATATGATAAAATGATATACTGAATTTTGATTAAATCTCAAGTCTATTTCATGCTTAAATATTGCACAATCTCCTTATCAAGAAATTCTTATTTATTGAGGTTTTTGGTGAGAGAAAAGCTAATCATAAAATAGGTGTTATACTTTTGAGATATTCGTCATGATTATTGAATTTATTTTTTAGCAAGATCATTATAATTTTTTTTTAGGCTATTCATTGTTTTTTTGGTCTTGTTGAATGGTCATAATCCATTATTTCTCTAAGCTGAGTGTCATATAACCTTACCTTAGTTTCAACATCTTCATAACTATAATTGCAAAAAAATCAAGTCATATATATCACATGAGTTAATTTAATAAGCTTCTACTATAAATGTTATGTAATGAGCATGAATAGCTCTTATCAAACTTTTCTGAATAACTCTATTCCCAGACCAGTTTCTAGCTGTTAGCTTTCATCAGTGAGACACTAGGATATTCAGGTATGCTATTCATACTCATTATATAATATAATCTTCACAACTAGTCTGGATAACATAAAAAAGTAAAATTAGCCAATATAAATATTTCTTGATTATTTATGCTTATAATAGATAGCTCTGGAATGAAATGGGTAAATTATTGCTTCTAATGCATGCACTAAAATAAATCAGAGAAAGTCTTGTGATATGTAATATATACCATCCTTGCCAAAGTGTCAGAAGTGCTTACAGTTAGCATGAAATCATGGTCATGTAGTTGAGTATCAGATCTAGCTATGTATTGAAAGGATTAGCTTGAGTTCAAAATCTTAAATTATTAGCTTGAACAGTATAAAAAGTAAAAGGTACTGCTAGAAAGAGGAGTGTTAAATATATGAGTGCAAATATCCTTACTAATAAAGTCCAATTTTCAAAAACTAGTATGGAGATTGGTTTATTGACTTGTTAATTAATTATTCAATGTTATAACAGAAGGCTCTGCAGTAGAGTAAAAAGAGTGAATTTTTCACACATCCTCAAATAATCTGCCATTTTTTCCTATCACTTAGTTATTTTCAATTCAATAATAATATAATTTACAAGCAGAGTTTTTATTAGTATTTTTTTAAACAGAAGGTAATCAGTCTTTGACATGCTCTGTTAAATCATATTACTAATTCATCAATGTTATCATGAGTATGCAGGATGGAAAGTTATGAACATTAAATCTTCAAATGGCCTATATATATAATTTTAATGCACCAATCAGCGCATAACAGCAGAGCTTCTTCAAATTAAATCACAATTTATTTTAAACTTAATATAAATTATAATACATAATAATTAGTGCCCGAGCGCTTTCAAGAGAACTTAGCTCTCATAATCATGGGCAACAAAGAGTAAGCATAACCAGGTTGCTATATGCAAATATATGCAGATACATGTAAATTAATTGAACTAATCCATTTGAGTGTGAAATAATTTCTTTTTACAAATGGCCTATATAATTGCATTTAGGTACAAAGATAAGACAACCATTCTTATCTTTTAAAAGTTTCTATCTTGTGTTTGAAAGTGACTTGCATACTCACTATAATATCAATGAATTAATAACATGATTGAACAGTGCATGTCAAAAGCTGATTACCTTCTAATTAAGAATTACCAATGGAAACTGCACTTGTAAATTATAGTTATTAAATGAATTCTAACATCACCTAGTATTTATCAATCATAAATTTGAAAATTTTGCTGGATGTAATTATAATATTGTAATGGATGGAAAGTTACGAAGATTAATTCTTCATGCTCTCATTTCAAAATTCTTTACATTGGCCTGTATAATTGCATGTAAGTACAAAGATAAGATGGCCATTCTTATAAAAGTCTCTATTTTGCATTTGGGTTTGAGAACATGATTGACCAGGGCATGGTGGTAGCTGATTATATTATGATTAAAGAATTATTTTCAATTCATAAAACTTTTTTCAAATTGTTTCAATTTTTTTAATATGTCCTGTTGGTGTTTAGTCTTCTTAAACAACAGTTTAAATTTATTGCTTAATCATTATCTCATTTAAAAAAATATATATAGATCTTCATAAAATAAATATAGGGGGAATAATGGAACAGACAAAAATGTAAACACCTTTTTTTAAAGTCTAAATGTTAATTTTTAAATAATGGAAATATTTTTTTTTAAAAAAAATTAATTTAAATATTGGGGTTTTCTTCTTACCTGAACTCAGCATGAAGTGGTTGGGGAAATATCCCATGCATTTAAGATGATATATAATTATTTATGATGTAAATAATATATGTAAAAAGTTTGATGATATAATAGCATTTCAAAAGTAATATTTTTTCAAAAATAGTATATCAACAAAATATTATAAAAGTACAGGTTACATATGTAAGCATTTAAAATTGGATTAATTTTAAAATTAAATAGAATTAAAATTGAGTGCTTAATTACATATTAATTCATATAAAATTAATATAAAATTAGATTTGAATTGAATGATTTAAATTAATTTTTTTGTAATTTTTAATATAAACAATTGGGTTTTTATCTTTAATTTTGTATATTTTGTAGATCTGAAGAAAACTGTTGAACAGTCAAAATTGACATCTATTTTTGAAAATTTGGACATAATAAAATAGTAAAAAAAGTGTGCTAGTGTTGTTTTTTGTTGATATATATTTACTAAGTTGTTTTTCAAAAAATTGATAGATTCTATGCAAATTTTTTTTTTATAAAGGTGTGGGAATTTGGCAAAATAATTGTAATATTTTGTACTATTATCATAAAGTGAAATAAATATAATCTATTAAAGTGGAGCTGTGGAATCCATTATATTTTTTTCCAAGTCTCCCTCATGTTCACAGTATATCATGTATAATAGCTCATATTTTGTGGTAATCTTTTGTTTTAATAGAATTCATATTGTTATTGAATTTCAAGTATACAGTACTTTTTAAGATACTATATAAAAGACATATTTTGCAGGTTTAACCATGTTAAAAATTTAAATATTGATATACCGATGTTTCGATTTGATCACACAAGTCATCTACTGGGTGATAAAAGGTGGAAATATGGTTGTAGTGGCACTACAATTACTGATTTGAAAAAAATGGTAAAAGTTCCACCAATATCAAAAATGTTAAATTAAGAATGTTTTTTAAAAAAATCTTTCCAAATAGGAGGAAGTTTGCATGTATCATCTCGCTTATTGATACAATCTGGCCTTTTAAGTATCTCAATGGCTTCTCTGATTTTGCACTGGTAGAGATTATCACATCTGGATATGATCCTGGTACTAGAAAAATCAATTTTATGACCTGAATCTATAGTATGGAGTGAGAGTGCTGAATGGATGAACCAGCAAAATATGTCTTTTATATATGCAACCTGTGAAAATCTTTGTATCAATATATATATATATATATAATAATAGTAACAAGTCAGATGTCACATGACTTATATATAGTGCAAGCTATATATAAGTCATGTGACATCTGACTTGTTACTATTACTATTATTATTTTGCTGTTGTGGCTTTGGCTAAATTAAAGAGCTAAGCCTACTAATATATGGAGTATCTGAATTAAGTTCAGTCCCATATGATTTTTTCAGTTGGAGAGCTGACTTTAAAGACATGTAGATGTCTAAAAGTTTCAGATCTTCTTCTGACAATTATCTTTTAGATAAATGCTTTGCTTGAGTTGGTTTTTTAGATCTAATGTCCCAACTCCTCACTGAAGAGACCCATAGGTCGAAACCGGTCTGGGGATGGGGACCATTTAAAATAAAAATGATTTGAATGCCTTCTCTTGTAGTAGCATTTATCATAAATAAAAAAAAAAAAGCTTGTTTAGAGCTATTAGCACGCTCTTAATTTTATATATATATATAAAGCACATAAAACATCTATTATATATATAATAGATGCTTTTTATGTGTATAGTATGCATATATAAATTAAGAGTATAGTCCAAACAAAATTCAAAAAGTAATGTTGTTATTAATAATATATTGAGGTAGGCACCTTTTCTTATATTTTACTATGTATTCAATCCTTCACATTCACTCAAAAAACATACCATATTTTTATTTTTTTAAACAAAATGAACAGAAAAACATCTGACTTTTATTGCAATTGAATAAGTTCTATATAATATCTTTTTGCTTCAATAACTTTTTTTCTATTAAAATGTAATATCAATCTAGTTTTCAACAGATTATAGCCTCTCTAGTTATTTTGATTTTTTAAAGCACATATCAATTTTATGAATGTTTTTGAATTGTATAAATCTTTTAGCACTATGTAGAGAATACATTTTATTATGTGAACTATTACCCATCAAATTCATAAAAGATAATAAAGATAGGATAAAATATATGTTTACAACATAACCTGAAGAAATATTATTAATAAATGTGTACAGCACTTTGAGAAGTAAATCCGGTTGCTGGAATATTATAAAATTTGTTAAATTTATGAAGTTTAATATTTATTTATTTTTAAACATGATCATGTATGCACCCCAAGATGTTATTTACATTATTTTTTTGGATAGCTTATAATTGAAGTAGGGTATATTGATACAGCATTGTTTGTGACTTAAGGTTTGTTTGTATATTAATAAATAAATAAAACTGAAAATAGTTTTGTAACAACAAATATTGGACAGCAAAGCTACAATATGCACTATATACATACTATTTCTGCAAATAAACAAAAAAATAAAAATATAATTTGTAACTTTAATAAGCTTTATAGAATAGCAGAAACCATTTTTCCATATTGTAATTCCCTCATTAAATTTCAAATATTACAATTTAGACAAACTCAGTCACATTTTTGAAAACATATAAATTTTTCACTTTTTTTCTCTTCCAAAAGTTTTGATACAATATTTTATGTAATAAAATATTTCCCAAATACTAACATTAAAGATATAGGATAAAAGAACTGATTAATTATAATGCATGAGAAAGCTTAAAGTTTGTATGAATAATTAACCTGAAAATCTGAAATGAGCAACTATTAATAGGGTGCCTATATTGATTCTGAAATTGATACAGACTTAAAAACATCAAAGCAACTGAAAGGCTATGTTTTTAATAATGAGACTGCTATTTCATTTCCATGGGGGAAAAATTATTAGAAAAAATAGTAATGAGCAAATGGTATAATTGTGATATTCATTTTATTTAAAAATAAACATATAGTATACTTTTTTTTGAGAAAATGTAAATGAGTGAACACTTTGGAATAAATATATATACATGTAAATTGCTCTCTCAATTTATTATTAATAACTACATTAATTTTTTTATTTTGTTTATACTATAATCTTAAATTATATATGAATTTTATACTCATACAGTATTACACACACAATACCAAGTTTCAATTGTATTATTTAATGCAAAAAGACTTTTTTTGCAACACTCTTTATAATAAACTAATAAGGGAAATTTATATAATACACATGACTATGTTAGATTGTATCTTTTTTTGCTTTTGTACAAAGATGCGTGTTTACATATATGAGCATTATTTATTAGTTTATTCAATTTATATGTATATATGAGTATATATCAAAAACATATGTTTGAAAATATATTCAATAAACTGAACATCTGCCATTATTATATGTAATGCAAAAATGCTACAACAGAATTTATACTTTAATATTTATTTTAGTAATTTTATACTTTAAATATATTGAAAGTTTACTCAGTTATTAAAATAAATATTCAAGTATAAACTTTGTTATAACTATATAGAAGGTAAACAAACCTTCACACCAGCACCAATTTAAACAAGATGATAAAACTGTAAGGATACTCTCACCACAGCCACAAAATAAAATCTTTAAGGAAATAAGAGAAACATACTTATTTAGAACTCACATGGTAGTTTATGAGCCAATCTTAAGTGTCTATAAGTGAGAGCATGACAGAATAACCACTCAAAGTTCTCTACACCAGGAAATTTCAATCTCTTGTTAAAGCAAACTCTATAAATAAAAAGTGGATTGTCTTGACAACAGATTGAAAATTTCTAATGTAGATAAGCTCAGCTGATAATGTAATTTACATTTTTGAACCATTTAGCTGCTTATGTTTGGGGAATTTTAGATTGTCAAGAGTTTGATTTAGTGATGTATTCAAAATCATTTTCTATCTTTAAAATTTCATAAAAATCAAGAATAACATCACAAGTAGAAAAACAATTTTATTCTTATTACATATAAATCCAAATTATTTATCTGTTAGTATTTTAAAGTTTCCAAATATTGGATTGTCAATACTTTTGTTGATGATTTTCATTGTCAGAATTATAAATTATTGGGATTTTTGGCATCAGGATTATAGCTGTTAAAATTTTAGTTGTTGGGATTTTGGATATGCAAATAGGTTGCAGTTATGACTGGTTATTAATATAGCATAGGGGCATCATTGCATTAATAATACTTGTATTTTATGTTAATGGAATTAAATTATATTAAAGTCTGGAGAAATATTAAGCCTATGCTGATAGAGAAATGCCTAATCTTCTTTGCCCAATGTTAGTAGAGGTTTTCTATTTGTTCAAGAATTGTGCTCAGGCTAACAATATTATTTAAATCAAGAAGTCTATGAGAAGTATATAACATTATTATCATGTTTCTCTAACTGATATTTGATTGCACAAATTATATAAATCACAGTATTCTCATTTTGAACAATGATTGTGTTATCTGAAAGCAATGCTTGCACTAAGGTAAACATTGTTTCCAAATTCTTCAAATAATCTGAATCTATGATGGCTTCCATGTAAAGTAAATGATTGGATCAAGAAAGAAGCTTATGATTTTCCCAAGTCATATTCCCATCATAACCAGGTTAAAGCAGTCTAATTGATGGTCTTTTGTTGTATAACATAATATATGATCCTTTTAAATAGTAGGGAAGAATAACAACAACTCATTCAATCATGCTTTCAATTAGATTAACTCATTGATCAGTTCTTGTATTGTGATAGCAATTCTTCTATCTTGAAACATTCGTGTCAAAAAATAGTAGCTTTTAAATGATTGCATAACTGTAAATATTATCTTTGTAAAATACATTAGGGTTTAGTTTGGTAGATATTGGAATATTCATATATGATTTAATGTTGGCCATCATTTGTTCTATACTAGTTTTGAATTTAGATTATTTTTCAATTAGTATTCATAGCTCCAGAATCTTCTCCATCTCATTCTTCATTATTGAATTTGACACTCATATAACATTAATCATCAATGGTCCAGCTAATTAGGAACTAACAATTAAATCTGCTCTTAATTTTAGGAAGATCCAAGTTTTTTATATGCTTATAAATCCAATATTAATCTTCTATCAGAGAATTCCTATTATGTATACCAACAAAACATGTGCTTATGTTTATAACATGTTTTAGGAGCAGTTGCTTTTATTTTACTCTGGACTTAATATTGTAAACTTGAGTAATCAATATATGTGAAATGGCCAGCAGCAGTTATTCACAAATGAATATTTCCATTCTAATTCTAAAAATAATATATATAAAAAAAGGAAACAAAAACAAAATAATTTACTAAAGATGAGTTTTGCAAAAATTATACAAAGCAATCTACAAATACATCCACACATTGAACATGCCAGTCCATTATACTGTTTATATGACATTTTGTGATAATATTTTACCTATGCAGCAAACTTTCTTTTTGAAAGATTCATTGTTTTGTTTAAATATAACTTTCCATTATATTCTATCCTTAGCTATAATTTCTGACTGAAAGTAATAAAAATTTCACTTCTTTAAAGTTCTTTAATGTCTAACATACAGGCTATATATATACATGTACAAACAATGTAATATGTAGGGTAATCTGAATACTTATTGTATATATGTGTAGAGATGATAATCTGGACCAACTGACAAGTGCTGGTTTAGCATGAAATGTCTATTGGTGATTATTTATTTTTTAGACATATATGTGGCCAAGTGTATTGGTGGTATGAGATGGTGTGGAGAGTTGAGGGTCGTGTGAAAGTTTGAGCTCAAAATGCCCTATATATTACATTGTTTGTACAGGTATATATATAGCCTGTATGTTAGATATTGTTTGTCCAGCCCTCGTATATATACTTAAATGGATTATGTCTAATACATGAAGGGTCAGAGTGATGTGGTCAACCTGGGTGTGACAAGAATGTCAGCATCAGTGTGGGATTTGAGCATTCCATCATCAGATTTTTAATAGGATGGCTGGCTGAAGAGTTGGAGGGTGAAGTGGATTGAAGCCTGTTCATTAAAGTATGAAGATTGGCAATCTTAATATAAATCTGAGCACTTATTGTAGATATGTGTAGAGATGATAATCTGGACCAACTGATGAGTGGTGGTTTATCATGAAATACGTATATTAGTGATTATTTATCTTTTAGACATATATGTGGTCAAGTGTATCGGTGGTATAAGATAGTGTGGAGAGTTGAGGATCGGTGTGAAAGTCTGAGCTCAAACTACCTTAAAGTTCTTTAACATAGGCGAGATTTTTCTTCTTCTGTGAAAAACATAGTTCATTGCAAACTACTTTTTTATATATATAAAATCCATTACTGTTCATTTATTTAACATATATCCTCCAGTGAAAATGGAGCTTTACAATAATAGATTTGATTGGTCATATAATCTTGTCAAAATTTTACACTTTCCAAACAACCTACAATAATTTTTTTCTAATGCTTTGATGGGGTGAAAGACGTGGTATAATTCTCTCTTTCATATAATAAATTAGATCAAGTAATAACTTTAGAAACTAATTTAGTTGAAGGAATTATATTGTTTACAATAGCAATAACACATAAGAGTCTATTAAGGTTCGAGGTTTCATCTTTTTATTTAAAACCTGTTAAAATGTTTAGTTCTCCAATTGATAATGATCCAAGCATATTCAAGATTTTTTTTTTCTATCCCAGGCTGATAAGAGACTTGAATTTAACATTAGATGTTTTAAGGTTAAATACTGACACCCCATATTAGTTTATAAATGTATATGAAGGGAATTAAGTGACGGTTTTATATTTCAGATTAACTTGATAATATATTAAAGTTTAAAATGGCCAATGGATATTGGAAATATATTAGATCCAATCTGTTTACTGCAAAGACTATAAGTTAGAAATATCTATTCTGGAGTTATGGATACAATAGCACTATCATTTAGCATCCATTAAATACTTCTTCATATAATAGATAGCTCTGGAGTAGAATGAAAAGAATTGCTTTTAAAGCTTGTACTTCTTATCATCTTAGCATAAAGAAAACAAACTTATACTGATATATATATATTGTCAGTACTTATGTGTATCATTCCTTCACTCTCTTTGCCATGTATTTTTAAGTTAATTATCCATTTTCTGTGGCGTCATGTTTTAAACAATGTGACTGTGATTTTTATTATTATTATTATTATTATTAAATATTTTGTTGATTTTTTTTTAATGATTTTAAAAACACAATAAAATACACGAAACTCCAAATGATTATAATTAAATAAAATTTAATATAACTGTAATAAATAAAATAAAAATCATTATGAAATAATACTCGCTTCAACACGTTTTGACATTATACCACTATTATCTTCGTTCACACATAACGTTTCCTATCATGACCACTAACACAGACTTTTCATGCAGGCACTATTCCGTAACAATTGAAAATACATGACTGCATCTTCTTTTGCCAATGGTGGTTTCCAAATTTTAATCATTTTTGCAAAAGATTAGGAAAAATAATTAACCAGCAGTTTGAACGATGTTACGGTAAACATAAAAGAAATCGTAAGGTGTTAATGGTTTGTACGTTATAATGTACATAAAAAATAATTCATTAAATGTTGTGAATGGAATTTATAAAAAAAATATTATTCTTTAAAGTTAACACGAATTTACATTAAATTTCTTAATATTTTTTAAAATTTAACAAGTAATACATGTTAGATAAAATAATTTTGGGAAAAAAAAACAGTTTGACATTCCTAAAAATGGATAATTAATCAAAAAGTGTCTGGGGAAGAGTGAAATAATGACACCCAGGATTTTTTTTGGCTTACACACTTTCAGAAATATATTGCTATTTGGATATGTTATTAAATTCATGTTTCCCATAAACGTCTCCATATATCACATGATCACTATTGTTTATGCTTACCCAAGCTGTTTATACAGAGGCAAAACTCTCCATACAGTAGCACCACCCAGAGTAATAAATGGATGCAGGAAAGTTTATGCATAAAATACCTATCTAGTGCTTACTCATCCAATATCCCCAGACTAGTTTCTAGCTTGTAGCTTTCATCAATAAGAGCCTTGGATCTGAGGGTACTTCACCTACATCTTAGGATCTAATGTAACCCTCCAGCAATCATCCCTTACCTTTGTTCCAAAATGAAAATACCATAATATTTTTAATTCAAGCTTATTAGCTTGTATAGTCATATAGATCTGAACTCAGTTCAGTATCCATACTTTTTTGGTGTCTTTGGTTCTTTAATAATCAATCACTATAATCCTATTGAGCAAGATTGATATTAAACTATTAAACATCATATGATCACCATTCTTTATGCTTACACAAGCTGTTTGCACAGAGACAAAACTCTCTAGAGTAGCCCCAATCAGTGCAAGCCAGAATAATCAATGGTGCAGGAATGTTTGTGCATAAAATCCCTATTTAGTGATTTACTCATCCAATATGCCCAGACTAGATTCTACCTTATGGCTTTCATCAGTGAGGAGCTTTGGATGTGATTACACTCAGTGATACTATTGTAAGGAGAATTTTGCCTCAGTCTAAACAGCTTGCGTAATCATAAAGAATGGTGATTATGTGATGTTTAGTGGTTTAATACTAATCCTGACCAACAGGATTATGAAGACTGTAATTATTAAAGAATAAAAGACACCAAAATGTATGGATGCTTAACTGAGTTCAGTTCAAATTGAATTGAAAACATTGTAGTGTTTTCATTCGGACTCAAAGCTTTTTAGTTGGCTAATAAGGTAAAAGGTGGCTGCTGGAGGATTGCATTACACCCTAAGATCTAGATGCAGTGCTCTCAGATCTAAGGCTCCTCACTGATGAAATCCATAAGCTAGAAACTAGTCTGAAGATGTTGGATGAGTGTTAGATAGGGATTTTATGCATAAACCTTTCTCCATCCATTGACAACTCTGGCTTACACTAATGGCACTACTCTATGGGGAGTTTTGCCTCTGCATATATATATAATAACTGAAATACAAGCTTATTATATACCTGTATCAATATATGTAATATATAGGATATGTGAGCACTACCCACCACTCTTCACTCTATCTCATAACACCGATACACTTAAACACATATATGTCAAAAAGATAAATAATTACCAATATAATATTTCATGCTAAACCAGAAATCATCAGTTGTTCCAGATTATCATGGAGAGTGATGGGTTCCTATATATTACATATTGATACAGGTATATAATAAGCCTGTATTTCAATTATTACATAGTAGAGAGGTATGCCAAACCATCGTATATGTATTATGTGGATTATGTCCTCTACATGAGGGATCAGATTGACTTTAGGTCAACATGGGTGTGATGAGAATCTTGGTCTCAGGGTAGCCTTTGAGCATTTCATTATCAGATTTTCAATTGTATAGACAGTTGAATAGTTGGAGTGTGGAGTGGATTGAAGCCTATCCATTAAAGTATGAAGTTTGGCTATCTTAATATATATCTGAGCACTTATTGCATATATGTGTAGAGATGATAATCTGTCCAACTGATGATTGCTGGTTTGGCTCCTTAATCTTACACTTTCTACTTGGCTTAAAAGTGTCTATGTTTTTCTCATTATTATAAAAGACTGATGTGCTAGTAGAATCAGATTTTGATTTTTTTGTATATTAGTGTGTTATGTTATTCTTGTTTTTAGATCAGCCGTCATCTTTCCATAGTATATGTATGGACAGCCCTTTTGACTACATCCTATGGCATAACCAAAGGTAGGCTAGTTTAGTTTGTATATTTTGTCTTTATAATTGCAAATGACCTTTAAAATTATTAATTATTCTGCATCCAGTACAAATTGTTTATTATCTCTCTATATATAAAAAGATTACAATTATATTTTTAAAGTTTGCCTCACAAAATATGGAAATGTTGATATCACTGTGGATTCCTAATAGAATTGTAGCATGAGATATGGTAATTATGTTTTATAGTATTTGGTAGAAAATGCTATCAAACTATCTCAACTTTGATCATCTTTTTATTTATCAATTTCAGCAATCTTATTTGCCTAGCAATTATATGTTGGAATATTTTCATCATCTAATATTTATTGTTAAATGTCATGAGAGAAATTCAAACTTTATTTAAACTTGTTAGATACATTCAACTTTTAGGTAATAGCATATAGGTTAGTGTATAATAACATTTCAAATGGAATTATTCTCCTCTCTTCAGGTATTTCTGGACTGATCAGTGATAACATCAGCATGGAAATCAAACATGAACCTTTAAATTTATGAATATTTCAATTAAGATAATGTCATAATTAACTAAGTTATTCTCAACAATCAATGAATTTTCCTATACATGATCTGTATTGGTGATTTCTTTACTTTTTCCTAAAAGCAAAGTTAATGAGTTGTTTTTAAATATAAATTATCATACTAGTTTTACTTATGGCGGTGTTATTTGCTATTGCTATTATGTTATTGCCCCGTTTGGCTTGATCTAGCAGTATTGTTAGACTCTGGCGTTCAGGATTAGTCACTTTGCACTTAAACTTCTTAGGAACTTCCAAATAATAAAGCTATTTGATTATTTATTTTTTTAATGATTTTATTAAGACGCTCTTTTGTCCCTTTCACGGTTATGAAGAAGCAGGAAGATTCGAGAGCTGAAAGTTTAGGAATCAAATCTCATATGATTTTGCGAGCATTTAGTAGTTTTTTTCTCATATGTCAAAGCATCAGCCAGGAAGCGAATCCGCAAACCCGGGACAACTGCTTGTAAGGCGGCTGTGCTGACCAGTTTGTAATTAATGAATAGTCCGGACACTAAGACTGATGATGATAATTCCGGATATGATTTATTAATCAGTGAAATTAATGATTCAAATTTTAAGTTGATTTGTTTTCACAAAATCTAAATGACTTTTATTAAAAAAATTCTGATAAAACAACAAGAATATTTATAATATGCATAATATATAAATATGATTTGCGCTAACGACGCATACATACACAAAGCTGAATTTCTCTAAATTCTTTATATATTACAATAATACAAAAGTAATATAAAATAAATATGTATAAGTGTGGCTGAGTGCTTTCATGGGACATGGCCCTCATAGTCATAGCCATATTGTAACTGAAGAAAGTGGTTAACTGCAATGCAAATTTATTTAAATGTTTCTTGGATATATTGTAACACGTCTTTTCTGTAGATGGTATGGTTGTTCCTAGCAATAAAGCAAGCCTCTTTCACTATGACTATGAGGGCTGTGTCCCTTGAAAGTGCTCAGCCACACTTATACACATTTATTTTGTATTGTTGTAATATATAAAGAATTTAGAAAAATTCAGCTTTGTGCCTGTATGCGTCTTTAATGCAAATCACTGCAAAGTCTAAACATTTTTGCTTGTTTCAATGTGTGTAGTAAAATATGGGTAGTAAAATAAAATGGTGGAAAGGGAAAGGAATAGATTGAGATCTGAAGAAGACTGCGCCGGAACAGTCGAAACTGTTATTATAATAATAAACATTATTTGCTTAAAGGTGTAAGATGGTGATTATTTAATAAGATATATAGTTGTATATGAATAAGCAAAATTACTGAAGAAGAAGAAGAAAGAAGTATATATAGAATATGCAGACACAATATTAATAGAAAGAATTGAGGGCAGTTTGTCTTCTTTTTTTTTTTTAAATGAAAGTGTGTAAAAATTCCTGATTAAAAAAAAAAAAAACTAATTACATCTTAATTAGATAAATTCTAGTTATAAATAAAATTAGGTACTTAACTGATTTTTTTTTTTTAACTGATTTTATTTTAACTTACATTTTTTATAAATGTACATACAAGTCAAACTTTCATTAAAAAAAAAAGACAAACTACATTCAATCCTTTCTATTAATATTGTATATGATTGTTTGTGAATGTTCTTGCTGATTTGATAGAATTTTTCTTAAAAAGTCTTTTATAATTTGTGGAAGCAAAATTAAGCAATTTAAAATTTGAATGATTAATAATTCATATCCGGAATTATCCGTAATCAATCTTGATATCCGACTAATCCTTGAAGTATAAGTCTGTCTTGTAATTTAATACACTTCAAATATATTTTACATATTATATATTTATTTATAATTGAGTAATGTATTGTTCGCTGTTTTGTTTTTGTCTTTCTTATTATAAAGGCAAATTCAACTTATCACCTTTTTCTTTATTCAAAAACAATTATTTTCCTTCTTAAGATTATATAGGGTGTTTGAACATTAGACTTTCACACGACCATGCTATCTCATACCGCTGATACACTTGATCACACACATACCGAAAAGATAAATAATCACCAATATATATATTTCGTGCTAAACCAGCACTCGTCAGTTGGTCCAGATTATCATCTCCACACATATATACAATCAAAGCTCAGCTTATATTAAGATAGCCAATCTTCATACTTTAATGGACAGGCTTCAAACCACTCCACCCCACAACTCTTCAGCCATCCATTACATTGAAATCTGATGACGGAATGCTCAAAGCCCACATTTGTGCCAACCTTCTCATTCTATCCATGTTGACACAAATCAATCTGACCCCTCATGTACAGGACATAATCCATTTACATAATCTTCTGCTTTTTTTAACTTTCTATAATTTCAACACATCTTTTATAATTAATTCCTCAGCCTCTAAGCGCGTACCTAACACAATTTTGTTTTTGTTTTTCAATTTCCTCAAAATATCTTCTTTTTTTTTTTCATTTATATTTCTGAACTTATATTATCTAACTTATTTTTTATAATTTTCTCTGCATCTGTAAAATATCGGGTAATTGCTTGAAATGGCTCAAATATGAAGTACCTACACTCGTGAATAATTCGTATTAACCTCGATAATGTACATTAATTGTGCTCGATAATGTACATTAATAGTAGCACAACATTTATTACGCACACACATATATATATATCTAGCTAATTGAAATTAAATTTAAGAAAGAGCTTGATTAATGTTTTGTTTGGAGTAGAAAATGCTACTAATTACTATATATATATATACACATTCTATCCGTAATCATTTGGTAGGCGCTTAAGATTGGTTACTTGATATTTGGGAGAGTTACCAGACCATTACTGAAAATATCAACTGAATACAAAATATACATAGTAACCTGGTCAATTTTCTCTCCATATTCAAAACTATAATGCGTCACATTTATATCATTTAAAAATTAAAAGAATTTATATATATGTAATTGCTATGAACCATATTTAATCTCCAACTTGTATATATTTCTTACTCCTGTATAATAATTTAATATTTACTTATTTTTTTAATTGTATTTTTATTATTGGATATTGCATGTAGACAAAAGAAAAAATATAGACAAATGTAATCAATATGTTTTTTTAATCAAAGAATTAATAAAGTATCTTTGAAAGAAGAAAATATCAACTGATAAATAGCACAAATCGAGGATTTTTGTTGTTGTTTACAAACGAAAATAAAGAAAATTTTAATATGTGTTATGTAAACAAAATAAAATAAAATATGTATACTTTTTTAAAAAATAATACTACAGCTGATAGATTAAAAAGTTAGAAATTTAATTAAATAAACCAGAACAAAAATACAAATTTACTTGTACACAGTATTTTTTTTTTTAAATAACGGATACAAATAAACAAGACAAAAAAAAAAAATACGAATTTAGTTGTACAAAGTCATTAAAGAAATAAACAATGCATAAAAAAATACGAAATGAATTGTATAAAGTAATTAAAAAAAAAAAAAAGATCACAGTGGAATGTTGAAATCCTAAGGAGGGTTGAGGAATAAATAGCATTTTATTTTTCCGCTTTCAGTTTAAGATAGATTTTATTAGTTTGTAGAATTGATCTTTTTTAGAGCTATTGTTCATTAAAATTGTCGCAAAGTTTTTAAAATTGCCTGTAGTATTATTTTGAGAAAACAAACATAAACAAAATAATTGTTTTTAACTTCATTGGTACGCAAAAAATATATGCATCTAATTGCATTATCTATTTTTCTTTAGATTCCTTTATAGACAAAGAAAACCCATTTGTTGTTGTATTATTTCGACTGAAACACATACAGAAAATTATTATTTTCACTTTATTTTGGTCCCAAAAGAAATTGATTATTTCCTTTAGGTTAATTTTGTCCTCCCGCTGTAATTTCTCAAAAAATCTCCATATTCCAATTTTTGATATTCGTCACCAGTGGAAAGCGTGAGAAAAATCTAGCGGATACTTGACCTAAATGTTACGTCATAGGATTTCAACATTCCACCTTAACTTTTTTATTTTATTTTTAAATTAATTTGCACAATTCATTTCGTATGTTTATTTGTTTAATTACTTTGCATAACTAAATTCGCATTTGTTTCCTCTCGTTTATTTGTAACCTTTATTTTTTTTTTAAAAAAAATTAATTTGTACAAGTAAATTCATATTTTGTACTTGTATATATTTTAGCTATAGGTCAATTGTAGTATCATTTCTGAAGAAATTACATAACATTTTATTTAATTTTGTTACTATAGAGGATTTAAACTCAGACTTTCAAGCTCAACTATCCATACTATCTCATATCACTGATACACATGGCCACATACATGTAGAAAAGATAAATAATCACCAATACAAGTATTTCGTGCTAAACCACCACTCATCAGTTGGTCCAGATTATCATCTCCCACACATGTATACAATCAGTGCTACGTGTGGGAGATGATAATCTGGATCAACTGATGAGTGCTGGTTTAGCACGAAATGCATTTATTGGTGATAATTTATATTTTCTACATGTATTTGATCATGTGTATCAGTGTATGAGAAAGTATGAATAGTTGAAGGGTGCTTGAAAGTCTGAATTCAAATCCTCTATATTTACAATTAGGCTCCAGGTATGTGAAGCGTGTCTGTATTTCAAATATTTAATTTTGTTACATAGCACACATTACTTTTCTTTATTTTCGCTTGTAAACAAAAAAAAAAAAAAACATACTTCGATTACTTGAAATTTTCAGTAGCGGTTCAGTAGTTTTCTCAAGTGACAATAACTATCCTTTAGGCATCTGCTAAATGATTACCCAAACTATTTATGTTTATTTAACAATAAGCTTTGCATATATATATATATCAAGAGGATGATCTTACTTTTTATGCTAATGGCTGTTTGCGTTGGACAGAATTAAGATAAGAGATGAATTGATAAAAAACAAACAAACAACAACTTGAAAATATATACACCCACATAATTCATATGCTTTTAACTAATACATAGACAAAAGAAACATATATATATAAATTCGTTGAATACATAAATATTACTTGTATTTTAAAATTGGGCTATTTCCATCATCTAATATAAGTATTGAATGTCTTTAGAAATATTTAACTTTATTAAATATTCCAAATACATTCAACTGTTAGTAATAGCACACAGGTTAGTATTTTTCTAAAGGCATTCAATATTTATATTAGATGATGGAACTAGTCCAATATATAAATACAACTAAAATATCGATCACAAACCTTCAGGAAAACACATAGATATTACCATTTCATAATTATTTTAATTACTTTTGCTTTATCAGCATTTACCCTCACTCCAAATTTTCTACAAATATTTCATTCAATCATACATAAAATTTTAGTGCGCTCAACGTTACAATCTAGAAGTATTACTACATTACCAGTAAAGTTTAAAGATTTGCTATCTTAATATAAATCGAATACTGATTATATATGTGTGTGGGAGGTGATGATCTGCACAAACTGATGAGTGTTGGTTCTGCACAAAATACGTATATTGGAACTCATTTAGTGTGTGGTCATATGAGATAGAATAGTTAGCCAAGGGAGGTTGAAAGTGTATTTTCCAATCCCCTATAATTACATAACTCCAAGTATATATATACTTGTATTCAAATATTATATTGTCAGTAAATCTTTCTTTTAGTAGCATAGTTAAACAGAGTAATGCACTTATTGTTTTCTCTAAAACCTATTCTTTTTTTTATAGTAATTTGTATCATTAAGCTAAAAAAAAACCATGAAAATATCATTTGAAAGAAGAGATTATTAATGTTAATACTTCCAGTTTAGAGAAAGAAAAAAGTAAAGTTTCTAGTAAATTGTGTAAGATTTTTTTAATCAGTACTTGTATGTATAAAAAACTAAGTCATGCCTAACAGTTTTATTTAAAACCTCTTTAATTATTATTGCTTTTATTATTAAACTGAATATGGCATTACTTCAATAGCAAATTTTATTCCAATGTATAAATTTAAAAAAAAAAAAAAAAGATTTATATTATTATTTCAGGTAGATAAAGGCTGTATTTAAAAGCATGTAGTTCTTAGCACATTATTTTTAATAAGGCTCGTAAATATTTGTGTCTAGTAATTAATAATTAAATAGTTTGTTGTTCAAAAGTTCATAAGAAACTTGATATTGAGCACGGAAGTGATCAACTGATCTGCGTTCTCTGGGACTAGAGTTTCAAAAATTCTCACCATATTTCTGCACCAAGCTATGCAAGATTTTTAAAATAGGTTACTAAAAGTGTTTAATTAGAGGGATTTGAACTCAGGATTTTTCAGTCTATTCATTCACTCCCATTTTATGTATTTCATGCAGAAATAACACTCATCAGTTGGACCTGATCATAATCTCCCACACAGGTATACAATCAGTGCTCAATTTATATTAAGATAGCAATTCCTCAAACTTTAATTGACAGGTTTCAATCTTTTCACTCTTCCAACTATTCAACTATCCATTTCATTAAAAAGTGTTTAAGAGGATTATGTGGGGGGAAAAAACAAGTGTTACATTATACTAAACATCTATAGTTATTTAGCTACATTATAAAAATAAAGGGCTCATTAAAAATTGTCTATCTCTCAGTATTGAGCTGCTAATGTGAATTGTATTAATAGGAAGAGAAACCGTGACCAGCTGCTAGTGATAGCAAAGCATTGTCATTCAATAGTAGTTTAGTTTCAATAATAATTTATTCTTTCTAATGTATACAGTGATGTGTAACCAAACATATGAGGTTTACATTGTTGTTCTAACTATCTTGTTATTTCCATTTGGAGTTCTGATGAGTCTATATTGTGCAAGATGGTGTAAACATTAAATCTTTCACATATTTGTTATCTGATTGTTAGCCCCCCCCCCCATTTTGCCTTGTTGTTAGTTTGGCATATTGTATAATGTCCAAGTGTCCTCAAATGCTTTTGACGATGCCAGGAGTTGGTCTCTCTTCTGGATTTTAATCATTGTTTTGGAAAAAAATCGGGGTTATAAGAGGTTGTGGGTGTTCCATGATTAGTTTACAATGTGTAACCCATATGGCATAGTTCAAAAATATTGAGAGACATATTATTGGATAGGTTTTAGTATTGATACTATCTTTCAGAGATGAGATCAGTTGAAATCTATCTTGGTGTTGGAGAGTATGATTTCTCAGATCACTCTGAGTCCCATACATTGTGAGAAGAGGTGTTCTGAGGTCTCATCGCCATTCATGCAAATGCTGCAAATAGGGCCTATGTTGTTGTGACCTTGTTTGTAAAAGAGAAAGTGATTAGTAGGTAGTTCATTAGTGAGGAAGTTTAGGTATTTGGCCTCTAGTCTCCATCTTTTAAAGTTGGATACCAGTTTCTGATTATTGTAATAAAGTGTGTTGATTATAGGATGTAAGATTGGATGGAAGATTGTGTATGCTTGCCATAATGATATTTTAGAATTGAATGTGGAGTTGGTTATTGGGCAGTGCTGTTTGATAAGACTTGTGATTCTAGTGGTCCATGTTTGTCTGCCTGGTGGGGGTCGGTCAGTGGGTGTTACCTTTTGAAGCAAAGCTTTTTGGAGAATTGTGTTAAAAACATATAATGCTACCAAGTTTTGTATGACATCATGGGTTTTTTGGTAAATCAATGCCTGAATGGAGTGAAGAGCAAGACATTTAGCTTTCTTGGTCACTGAGTGCCTTTGAGGCTGATCGCGACTGTTTTACCTCTCCAGAAAAGCCTGGAGCACAATGCTTTTGTTGAATTTGACAAATGGAAGAAAGTATGATATTTTTGGCATCACATTCATGTTAATTAGTGCTACATTGCCAGGGAGGGAAAGGTAGACTTGTGACAAGGAAGTGATGCATTTATTTGTTGTTTCCAGGATGTTATCCTGAATCTCTTTGGACATTGCTGTGGTAGATTTGAAGATAAAAAACCCAAGATATCTCTGTGGCTTGGCAGAGAAGAGGGTGTTGATTTTCCTTCCTGAAACAATTTTCCAGGATGCAGACTTGCTGGGATTGAATTGCAGCCTGTATTTATCTGTATAGTGGCTTAATATTGTTTGTAGCAAAGGAATATGT
Organism: Epiperipatus broadwayi; assembly: GCA_028023455.1. Lineage (NCBI taxonomy): Eukaryota > Metazoa > Onychophora > Udeonychophora > Euonychophora > Peripatidae > Epiperipatus > Epiperipatus broadwayi. The sequence continues at coordinate 498,829 of JAQFVV010000047.1, forward strand.
TTTCTTGATGGTAGGATGATCATTACATCATCCATGTAAGCAAACATGTTGAATTCTCTGTTTAAATTGGGTATAAAGAGACCTGATAGATTTTTTTCAATATCCATTAGGAGAGGATTTATATATGCGATGAAGCATAAGGCATTGAGGGGGAACCCTGGGGGAGAGCTTGTGTCAGTTTAAATCTGGAGGTGATGTTACCATCCATAGTGATAAAATTTTTCCTGTTTTATAGTAAATTGCTTATGATCTGGACAGCAGCCACAGGAACATCATACTCGGTCAAAATATTTAAGAGTGTAACTATATGTACCGAGTCAAAGGCTGCAATGATATCCAATTGGACAGCTATTGGCTCTGACTTCCGATGGATTCTGACATAATCAATGATGGAGATTATGTTGCCCATTGCATGTGCAGTAGAGGAGCCCTTCTTGGCATATTGGTTGTTAGATATGTGCTGTAAGGTGATTGGCTGGATGAGGTCTTTGATCATGGACTCTAAATTTTAATTAGAAGGGGTGTCATGGAAATAGGTCTGATGTTTGAGAGATCCCTAACCTGATTTTTTTTTAATAAATGGAACTAGCACCACTGGGTAAAGGTTAGGTGTAACTCTATTACCAGTAGCTAGGTAGTCCACCATCTTCTTCATTATGGTAATTGCAAATTGATTGAGGTGTAGGATTAGGAATCTGGGAATCCCATGTAATCCAGGATGTACACCATCTGGAAGGGAAGATATTTCTGTGATCCCATGTGGCACCTGTGGATCAACTTCAGACCAAGATTGTGTGCCATTGAAAATTGCAGTTTGCATCCTTTGACTGAAGTGTTCTTTTATTGTGTTCATCATAGATGTTCCCAGCAAGGTTTTTCCATCTGCAATGATGGGGGTGGGAGTGGTTTTATTATTTTTCCCTCCAAGTGCCCATCTCAAGTATCCTTTTGTCCAATGGTGTTGTTAAGATAAATAGCATTTGGCTCTCCTGATGGATAGGTATTCAGCCAGGGATTTTTGTTGTGATCGGTATAGGTTTTTAAAACTGTATATATTTTATGTTTTAATAGGTTGACCTTGGAGCATCTGAAGCTGATTCTCTATTTGTATAAGATCTCTGAAAATGCCATTAGAGCCTTTGGCTTTCATGGTGTGGTGTTTTAGTATTGTCTGTAGGATGCCTACAAATGAAAACCAGGCTTCTTCAGCTGGTCTTGAGAGGATGTTGATTTTTGTGAAAATATATATAAGCTTTGGACACTATGGCCTCTGCCATGTTTGACTTTGTTACCATTCACATGGTTTTGTGAAGGGCCTCTAGGGTTGGGAGGCCAGCCATGGTTTCAAGAGTAACTACAAGGGCCATATGATCCAAAAATGAAACTGGTAAAAGTTTTGCATTTAGATGAAAGTGTAAATCTGGTGAATAAAATAATAAGTCTATTAGGGTTTGGTAGGATTTGGTGTAAAAGGAGTAGAATCTGGGAGGAAGTAATACTTCCCCACACATCAAGTTTCTGTTTATCAGTGGAAGAAATTTTCAGTTAAAGTGACAATATGTGGTGTTAAAATCTCCCAATATAAGTAAAGAGCATGATTTGTTGCTAAGGATAGCATTTACAGTCTGAATGATTTTGTGATAGATAGTAGGATTGTTTGAAGTGTAAATATATAAGCTAGATTTATGCTGTGACCCCAATAGTCTATTTCTAATAAGATTAAGTTGTTATCCAAATAGAGTATACAGAATTTGTTTGGGAGAAATTTTTTGTTAATTAATACTCCAACCCCACCAGCTGCTGAATGTCCAACTGGAAATTTAGTGAGGCCCATGGTGGCAATTAATGTTTCTATTTTAATATCAGTGTTATTATGAAATTTGGTTTCCCCCATTGGTAGGACATGGGGAGAGTTAATGCTTATCCAATTTCTAATTGTGTGAGCATGGGCCAATGACTTGAGGCCATGAACATTAATCCCAGTAATTTTATAGTTAATAATATAGTGCCCCTGCTCCCTCAGCTGACCCATGTTCTCAGGGAGAATTTGGAAGTAAATGACTATAATTGATTTCTTGATCTGATGCTTATTCCAGTGAGAGTTGAAGATGATTTGATTCCATGAGTACTGGAAGGTCCTCATTTTCCATAGAATCTGGTAATTCCAAGTAGGGATCATCTCCCATTGGTGCTGAATCAGTATCAGAGTGCTCAGAGGTTTTCCTTTTCTTTTTTCCCATGACACTCTATGTTTACTTTGTGGTTTTTGTAAATCTGGTTTTAATGTGAATAGTTGTGGTATAAACCCAGAATTCATATCGTCATCAGCTTGATTTATCCGGGACATTTGATTTGTTTATTTATATTTGGTATAGTTTGTCGTGTTAGCTCTACTTCTTGTGAAAGATCCTGATTCCAATGTCCAGGCAAACCATCCTTTTCCCCCAGGTTTGGAGTTTTTGTGTGTGATGTGTTAGAGTTTTTTTTTGTTTATTGGTTTTGCTACTTTATTTTTGAGGATAAGGAGTTATTGTATTACTTGTGATATATATTTTGTCATGTTAGCTCAACTTCTTCTGAAAGATCCTGATTCCAATGTCCAGGCAAACCATTTTTTCTCCCAGGTTTGGAGTTTTGGTGTGTGATGTGTTGAGTTTTTTTTTTGTTTATTGGTTTTGCTACTTTCTTTTTGAGGATGAGGAGTTATTGTATTACTTGTGATTTTCTAGGTGATTGGGTGTTATTTTTATCTATTTTGATTCTGGTGTCTGTTTCTTCTATTGGAAATGACTTCAGATTGAAGATTTGCCAAGCATTGAATCATAGCCTTTTTTTGATGTTGTACTGTTTATTTATTGGCTGAATATTATCTGTGTATTGGTTTAAAATGGGATGAGGTGTTTTTGATGTGGTTGTATTGTTGTGGAATTCCATCTTGGTTTGTTGAGAAATATTATCATCTTGATCCTTATCCCTAGATATTATGTGGTTTGGTGTTACATCTGTGAGAGTTATGTCTATAGATTTAATGTATTTTGATGTTGTAGACCTGTGTTTATCAGTGTGGTTTTCAATATTATTGTCTGTTTTAGGTGATTCTTTGGTGTCTGTAGTTGTTGTTGTTTCTATATTCTTTCTACTGCAGTGGTGGACCTTGCCTTTTTTGATTGCAGGTAGTGCATATATGTGCCAAACAGTCTTTTATAAAGTGTGTCCTTTGTAAACAGTGAAAGCACTGAGGATTCCCCCCTGAATATTAGGACCATTGGTGAACCTCTTGCATTAACTACAGTAGGGATGTCAGTGGGAGAAACATTTTTTTTCATGGCTAGTGAGAAAATTGCTGTTTGATATTATGTTTCCATCGAAGATGGGGTCTGGAGGAATTTAAATTTTGAAACAGTTCCATAGGGATTGAGGATATTTAGGAGATCTTGTTAGGCAGTTTTTGATTTTCCCTTGTAGTATCATAGGTCTGTTCATTTCTACAGTGCAAAGTATTTTGTTTCCCAGTATTTTATTGTTGTTTTTAAATTGGAGCCTGTCTGCCCAGATCTTAAATTCTATTGCCACATATCTGTCATTAGGGTGAGTTAGTATTTGATAAATTCCCAACTCTAAACCATGTTATTTAATTATGGAATATAAATGCTCCATGGGGAATTTGTATAATGATAAGTTTTCATTCATTACTGCTAGGATTAGAGTTTTGTCATTGTAATAATTTTGGAAAGATTTATAGAGCATGTTTGGGATAGTTTAGTTGAAATTGTCGTTTATGTTTTGATGTACTTCATTGGTAATATTATTATAGTCTAATATATTAATTGATTGAGAGTGTTGATTATCTTCTGTTGTGATTTCTACTTCATATTCCGATATGTCTATATTGCCAACCGAGTTAGTCTCCACAGTTTTAACGTCTTTGTTGATACTTATAGTGTTAGCATAGGATATAGATTTTTTTTGGAGGGGTTGGAATTTGTGAGTCTGTTTTGAAATTTTCGAACGATGTAGATGTTAGAGGTTCATCTAGTTTGAAATTTTCATTTGTTTTGTGAATGGGTTTTGTTGATTTTTTTTATCTATTATTTCTTTTTTCCCCCCGAAATACTGTTGACAATCTCTGATGTTACAGCAGCGAATTTGGTGACCTCTGGTGATTTAAAAGATTTTTTTGAACTTTCTTCAGATAGATTTTGCCGATATTTTTTTCATTTCAAATTATTCTGAGAGTGTTTCACGGTTGTGGATGAATTGTGTTTATTTATGTCTGCTAAAGGAGTTTGGGAAATACGATGAGTGTTGTTACTGTTTTCGTATGTATTATTAAAATTAGCTGTTATTTCACCCGATGGGAGACCAATGCTATTTCTTATAACTGACAAAGTTTATTTCTTGCATTTTAATGTTGTTAGTAATTATTCGGTGCTTAGTATTGCTAATGGGAAGGGTTTTAATCCCAGATGGAGCCTGAGATTTGTTATTATTGCTAGGAAGATTTCGGCCATCATTTCTGTTGAATGAGTGTCACATTTTGTTCACGTTGCTTGCTGTTTAAGAACTGGAAGAATAAAGCTGTCATTCAATAGTAGTACCTGCTCTATTGTTTAATTTATTTAACCTGCCTGCAAGCTACAAAGTTATCAGATGCACACATAAAATTCTCATCTACAGATAACAATACATATAACCATTTTCATTGAGATTAAAATGATGAAGATTTCTTATTCGAAGTGCCTGCAAGCTACAAAGTAATCTCATTCAATAGTAGTACCTGCTCTATTGTTTAATTTATTTAACCTGCCTGCAAGCTACAAAGTTATCAGATGCACACATAAAATTCTCATCTACAGATAACAATACATATAACCATTTTCATTGAGATTAAAATGATGAAGATTTCTTATTCGAAGTGCCTGCAAGCTACAAAGTTATCAGATGCACACATAAAATTCTCATCTACAGATAACAATACATATAACCATTTTCATTGAGATTAAAATGATGAAGATTTCTTATTCGAAGTGAAAATTTGTTTTTAGAAATATCTTCTGTATTTTCATAAGTGAATGTTCATTTCTTAAAAGTTGTTAAACATTTTTAAAGCACTAATTAGTTTTTACATATATATTCATAAACTAGTTTTTTGTTTTTATCATTAACTTATTTTTCAGTTATATACTACCATATCTTCTAATATTAATTTTGTAATTTTTATTTCAAAAACATTTTTAAAATGCATCCTTACACACACGTATATGTACAAAAAATATAAGTAATTGTCTGTACAGCTGTTTTTTGAAGGACATCATTTTGCTGTATTTCTCTATGGTTAAAATATTAAAAGAAACAATTACGCAAAGAAATAATTATTTGTTATTTTTTAGGTGCTGATTTAAAATATGATCTCCACCATTTTTAAATTTAAGGACCATCCAAAATCACCGCTGACATATCCAAGTGATAAAGGATGTCAAATAATCCACATGGGGTCACTATATAATCATTTGTTACAAATTCACAATTTACATCAATAATTAAAAAATTAAAGCACAAATTTTGTATAACAATGCTTGATCAAATCATGTGACTAAAATATAAAAGAGAAGGAATGAATAAATGTAAAATTGATCAAACCAAGCTTATAATTTCAAAATACTAAAAGTTTATAATTTTTAAATAAGTGTTAGTTCAGACATGCAATTAATAATGCCACTTCACACTTAAATATGCCAGAAGGGGGAAGGATGTTTTTGACAATGTGAAGTATTGTCCAAAAAATGCAGATGTCACAATTACATGATTTATTACAATATATGTTTATAACCACATGTTGATTAAATGCAAAATTGATCAAATCAAGCTTAAAATTTTGAAATACAAATTTTATTACAATATATGCCCATAACCACATGTTGAATAAATGTAGAAACAAGTGCCAAAGCATATTAATTCTACAATCAATAATAAATCTGATTTTATCTTAACATTACCTGAAAGAATAATTGTCTAAACTAAAGAATATTAATTTTAAAATTAATAAAAAAAAGGTTTTTTCTTACCAAAGTAAGTAATGTTGTATGATTCATTTCTCATATGTCATTATTTGCTGGCAGATGGATAAAAAAAATGTAAATGACAGAGATTTATTCATTAAATTTTTCAAAGATGCTAACACTACTTACTGACATATTCTTGCACCCTTCTGCTTGAGTAATTAAAACTACTTGAATATGTAGTATTATGAAATAATAAAATCTGTAAATATTTTTTAAACATGTTTCCATGTTCATTTGTTGATGGTAAAAGTCACTTCGATGTTAATATAGAAAATTATTAAATATATATATTTGTATCAATTTCAAAAGACCATAAGGACCTCATGTGATTAAGTCTAGATCTGATATCCATATCAGGGGATCAAATGTGAACAATTCTATTTTTTTTATCTCCATTTTTTTTCTAACTACATGTAACAAAGGAAACATGCTACATTGTTGTTTCTTTCTGGTAAAAAAATCTGAATAATTGTAAAATTAATATCTTTACTTCAGCCATTTTCTCTTTCAGCAGGCATATTTTAGAAGTTATAAGCTTTTAGAATTTTGAAATTATAAACTTGGTTTGATCAATTTTATGTTTGTATAACTTGTGGTTATGAGCATATATTGTAATAAAATTAGTATTTAGAAATTATAAGCTTTTAATATTTCAAAATTATAAGCTTGGGTTTGATCAGACTTCTGCATTTTATTAGATAATACTTCATGTCATCAAAAATATCCTTATTTTTTTTAGCATATTTTGGCATGAAGTGCCATCATTAATCACATGTCCAGACTAACTGTTAAAGAAGAGTACTGATTTAGAGTGTCTTTACCATTGTAAAATTCTAAGTACCACCCCTCAACTGACACATCTAAGTGACCACTTATGGATTATTTATTGTCATTTATCACTTGGATGCATCAGCAATAGTTTGGGTTGTCCATAGAATTCAAACTGGTGGAGAGTGCACTCTAAATCAGCACCATTTTTTATATATTTTCTTTACTTAGTTTATATATTTTTGTTTCTATATATATATATGTTACAGAAATATATTAATGTCTAAAGAAATTGTTATGGAAAACGTGTCTTTTCAGAATTAAAGGTGTGTTTGAATTGAAGCTAAACTTGTCATCTCCGATGCAAAAATATTATATAACCTCTCAGATAATTATCAATTATTTTAATTATCAAATATAGAAGCATATTTCATCGCAAATAACCCAAAAGCCATCAACAAACAAGATTCCTGCTTATCAATTTCCAAGAAATGGACGACTGTTTGAATAATTTGCATACATTTGCATATACTAATAATAACACAAAATAAAGAATGATACAGGCTATAAATATGGGAGCTAATATGCCCTGAAAGCACTAAATCAAACATAAAAACAGTTAAAATTAAGCTTTACTGGTGTGCATTGAAAGTGCAGTATAATAACTTTTTGTTGTAATTAAAGTAAAGAAAAAAATAATGCCATTAAAGATGATGATAAATCATTTGGAGAATTCTCTTTTATATTCTTAAATTGGAAATTTTTCATGATATGACAGATTGTAAAGTCCGAAGCCAAGACAGTGGTGGGTGTCTGAAAAGGGAAGATGCTAAAAATCCCTTGATTGCAGATCAGACTGTCACTTGATGAAGATTTTTTATTTAGGTATTTGTAATTGCAGTTCACTCTCACCTGAAATAAGATTGCATAAATTGGAAGGAAAACTATTTAATATTCAATGGATCATTGTAGAATTTCATGAAGTTAGTAAAAAAGTGAAGCGATAATTAATTTTAAAAGTGGCCATGTACTTTATTATAAAGGCACAAGCACAAGGGGAATAGGATTCTTTATAAATATAATATGGAAAAACAATATTGCAGAGATTTATGTCAATAATGTTATTCAAATTAATGAAAGGCTCCAAATACTGGTAATTCAAGTTTATATCCCAAGATATTCTCATTTTAATGAAAAAATAGAGGATTTTTATATGAATGTAATAACATTTTAAAACAGTTATGGAACAATGTAATGCTAGAATTGGTAAACAATTGAAAAATGAAAGTATTGTGGATAAATTTGGTTATAGTAGAAATAAAAGAGGACACAGCCTGATGAAAATTGTGGGAGGAAAAACCTGTATATTTTTAATTCTTTCTTGCATTGAAGCAACCAAATGAAAGTACAATGGAATGTGATATTTTGTCAAACAGGAAATAATATTTATTTTATAAAGCGCAAACAGTATTGAAATTAAATTGTTAAATTCTCTGTCTCGTATTTACGATCTGATTGGCTGTTAGATACTAATGAGCATGAGAGGTTTGCAGTCTCTCAATTTAATTTCAATCAGGAAATATGTACTTCAAGATTGTAGTGTTTTTAATAGATTTAACATGAAAAGTGATCATTTGTTACTAAGATGTATGGTACATGTTAATGCAAAATTAGAGAAACAAAACAATTTTCACAGTTGATATTCCTAACCTTCAGAAATATTCCAGTAAATTTAAATTAGAACTTGCAAATTATTTTAACATATTAACAGATTTTAAAGATATTTCTGATTTGAATGAAATCAATAGAAAAATAACTGGTACAGTATTAAAATCTGTAGCAAAGATAGCAGCAATTTCCCAATAAATTTTCTACTATTAAAAGACAATATATGAAGAAGAAAAGAAATAAGAAAAATATAAAAATGATCCATTAAGGAAATTTGAATATCTAGAGTTTCTAAAATGGTATGGAAAAGAGTTAATAACAATATAAAAAATATGTGACTTAGGAAAGCTTTTGAAGAGAATAAAAGCCTCAAAAGTGTAAAACCATGTTTTAGAAATGGTAAAAAACATTACTGCAGTAAGAAGAAAAGATGGTACTATGACAAAAAAGATATGACATCAAGAAATGTGAGGAAGCATTTAATGCAATAAAAAACAAAAAAACAATGTATCCTCTACATTTGCTGTATCTTCTGAATTGCTCAGTATTTTAAATGAAGACATTAGACATACAATTAGATCTATGGAAAAGCTCATAGAACTTATGGAATTATAATTGATAATTTAAAAGAAAGAGTGAACAAAAAAAAACATTTGATAAAGTTATTTATCAAATGTCTAAATGATAAAAATATATCAGATGAGAATGCAGTAGTAATTTTGATATCTAAAAAGATGATAAAAATATTAAAAATTACAGACCTTTCAGTCTTTTGTCAGTCCTATCCAAAATTGTTATGAGGTAATTACAACTTGTCTACAGCAAATTTTTGATTTTAACCAGCCAAAAGAACAAACATGATTTAAAGTGGTTTTAGCATGATAGATCACATCCACTATTGAAAGAGTTGCCATTATGTTTTGGATTTGTAGATTATAAAAAAAAGCATTTGATTCTAGAAGCACTTTTTTAGTGATTAAAGCATTGTATCATCAAGATATAAATCTATGATATTGTCATATTCTAAAGAATATTTATCAGATTATTAGAGCCATGATTATATTACATAATTATAATGTGAAGATTATTAATATCAAGATGGGTTTGTGACAGAGTGACTCCATTTCTTTAAAATAATTTACATCAGTTTTAAAAGTAGTATTTTGTTGAGTAAAATAGGAAACTAAGAAATTGAATGATTATTTAAATCATCCAGATTTTACAGATGATGTAATTGTTTTTGTTTTTTTGCAAATACTGCTTCTAAGCTTTAAAAAATATTGCAAGAGTTATCAGATAAAAGTAAAACAGTATGACTAAAGATAAATGCTAAAAAGACTAAATTGATGTTCAATGAATTTTCTCAAAAGAAGAAAATAAGATTGATAATTATGAATAAGAAGTTATGCAAATATGTTGGTCAAATTATTAATACAGATGAAACCATAATAGATTAAATTAATTTTAGAGTTAAACTTGGGTGGAATGCTTTTTATAGAAATAATTTAATATTAAAATGAAATACATCTATATGTTTAGAAAGCAGGTTTTTAATAAATATATATTGTTTTACCAATTCTTACTATGAATCTAAAACTTAACAGAAGACCAATACAGATACTTCAGATTATTTAATGATTTTATGGAGATGTATGCTAGGACTAACAAAAAGGGATTGAAAACAAAATCCATGGGTGAGAGAACAAACAAATATTACTAACAACATTAAAAGAATTAGGTGACTGAAGTGGAGCTAGGCTGGACACATTACTAGAAGAGTTTGAAATAGACAGATTAGTGAAATCTTAAATTGAATCTCAAAAAATTTGTAAAAGATCTAAAAAGAGACACATGAAATGGATGGATAAAATAAGAAAGGTTGGTGGTGTGATTTAAAAAAGATGCTAGAAATCCGAAAAACTGGATCAAACTTGGGTAGATAGATCTTCATCCTGCAGTATAGTCATAATGGTAAAAAATGATGATTGTAATATGATTATTACATAAGTTATTACAACAGCTTAAGACTCATTTTATTTTCTTAGTAAGAATAATAACTTTAGATTTTAAAATGATTCTTAATAATTCTATCTTCAAAATTATTTTAAAAATCTGCATCTTTGTATATTATGTATTAGAAGCTCATTTAATATATTGAATAGTTAATATTATGATTATATCATTAAATAATCTTAAAAATCTATTTTTAATTTCTTTTAAAACTTAATTGAAAAGACAAATCACAGAAAATAAATAACAATTTTCGTAAAAAAAAATTAATATAACAAACTTTTCAAGAGCAAATACTGTGATTTCAGAGTTGCTAATAGAAGATATTTAACTTCACATAAAACAGATCATACAGTAGATAAGAAATTCCGAAGTGACAAGCGTGATTTCAAAATTACTATAAAGTATAGTAACAAAAAACACTTATTTACAATTGTTAATAAAGAAGAAGATATAAATTAATATGAAAGTTTATCGGCTTAACGTTTTCGAGGATCCATGCCTCATATTCATAGCCCTCCTAAAATGTATAGTAAAATATATGCAAATATTCAAATAAGCTAGTATTACGTAACCCATTTCTTCGAGATTTCGAAGCAAGTGGCTTTCCTATTAATAGCATGGATGTTTCCATTAATGTAAAATGCCTCCTTTATTTTTCTTTTGTGATCGTTTTTTGTTACATGATATTGAGAAGTAAAACTATATTTATTACATAAAGTATAGTATAAAATTATATAAGATAACTCTTTCCTTTCAAGTGAAAAATTTTTCAGTGTAGTTTTTATGATTATAAAGCTATTATACGATGTAATTATAAATATAGGGGATTTGAACTCGGACTGTCAAGCAACCTTCAACTATCCACACTATCTCATACTACTGATACACATGACTACACACATGTAGAAAAGATAAATAATCACCAATATGTGTATATTTGCTGAAGGTACTCATCAGTTGGTTCAGATTATCATCTCCCACACACATATATAATCAGTGCTCAGTTTATATGAAGATAGCAAATCTTTATACTATAATGGAAAGGCTTCAATCTACTCCAACTTCCAACTCTTCAGCCATCCATACCATTGAAAATCTGATGATAGAATGCCCAAATCCCATGCTGATGCCAATATTGTTGTTATGCCTATATTGACCTAAAGTCACTCTGAATTCTAATGTGAAATTACATGAGAGAGTACATACCAAAGAAAAACTATTTCATCATTATATTTATGATTACAAGACTTCTCAGAAAAATTTATTACATCTACACAAAACAATTCAAATAGGAAATAAACTTTTCAATGTACCTTAGGACACTTAAATACATAGAAGAAGGATGGGCAGAAAACAGGCTGAATATGTAATATTTAAATTTATGTATAGTGTGTATACTAAGTTAATGTAATAGAAAGGACTTCAACTCAAAATTTTATGCTCCTCACAACTATCCATTCCATCTTATACAACTAATACACCCAAACACATTCATGTGAAAAAGATCAATGATCATTCTATATGTTTCATACTGAACCAGCACTCGTTAGTTGGTCCAGATCACCATCTCTTACACAAATGCAATCAGTGCCCAGTTTATATTAAGATAAAAAAAATTTCAAACATTAATAGACATGATTCAATCTTCACCATCTAACTCTTCAGCCATTTATTGCATTGAAAATCTAATGATGGAATACTCAAATCTCTTGTTGATGCCAATATTGTCATCTCCATGTTGACTTTGTCATATATGAAATATGTATATTGAAGATCATTTATCTTTTCCACATATATGTGGTCATGTGTATCAGTTGTATAAGATGAAATGGATAGTTGTGGGGAGTTTGAAAGTCTGAGTTCAAGTTTTTTCTATTACATTAAGTTAATATACACAAAGTGCATGTATTTAAATATTACATATTCAGTCTGTTTTCTGCCCATCCTGGACATATTACAGTGCTATATGTGAGGGGTCAGAGTGACTTAAAGTCTATATGGGTATGATAATAATATTGTCATCAACAAGGGCTTTGAGGGTTTCATCATCGGATTTCAATGAAATGAATGGCTGAAGTGATATAGTGCGGTGAATATAAACTGAGTATTGATTGCATATATTGAAGCAGTCGGATCTATATATATATATATATATATATATATATATGGGTACAATATATATATATATATATATATATCACAATGATGGCATTACAAAACCATTATGTTATCTTTCTAATATACTATTCTTTAAAATGAAATATATTCAATTTATAGACAACAAAATACTTAAAATATATAACTAATAAATTTATTAATATCTAATCAATTTTCATTCAAGAATGAACCCTTATCAAGATATTATAACAATTGAAAAAATTCACATGATTTACATATCATCTTAACACATCCTCTACAGGTCAAACTTAACAATAAAGATGTTTTCATATTTTCCAATTTTTATTTAATGACCATTTTCCACCTAACTTTACCGATCCTTGTACTAAATTCATACATTTTTCTTTATTTTCATGTATATACAATGTTTCATATACTTTTCTTTCTTTATAATTTTTACGATATTTGATGACTTCAATACTTTCTTCATAATTCATAATGTGTCCTGTTTCTAAAAAATGGCAAAATGGACCTGCTTTAATATTTTTTCTATTTATAGCTCTGTCATGCTCTTTACCCCTTTCTATCTTACTTTTTGCTGACTGACCTATGTATATCATCTTGCATCTTTTACAAATAATTTTATAAACTATTCCTATCCTATCATTCTTATCATTTCTTATTTTAGAATTACTTACTAGTTTTTTTAAAGATTTACTATTTTTCCATCCAATACCTATATTAAGATTTATTTTTTCTTTTCTATCATTTAGAATTTCATATACATCCTTAGAATATGGAATAGAAATCCATTTCTTATTTTTTCTTTCATTTTTATTGCTAACTTTTTTATACCTATTTTCATTTATTAAAATATTTCTTACAATTTTACTATTATAACCATATTCAATGTAGTCATCTTGGATTTTCAATTTTTGCTCCATTGCATCTTTATCATCTAATGTAAGCCTATCATTTTTTTTCTTATATTCCTATTAGTACCCCATTTTTTAACACCAAGGTTGATACCATTCTGGATGTATCATTCCTCTAACATTTTTATTTTTTATGTAGTGCTTTATATTAATCATTCCATTTTATCCTTTTTTATTAATAAATCTAAATATTTTATTCCTTCTTCATTATTTTCTATAGTAAGTTTAATATTAAACATATTTTTAATAAGCTCATTAAAAGCTTTCATTATGCTTCTTCCATTTCCTACAACTAAAATATCATCCACATACCTAAAATATTTTATAATTTCTCCATTTTCAATATACTTATCAATTACTTTCTGCTCAATCCAATCAACCATAGTTGTTGCCATAATTCCACTTATCGAACAGCCCATTATCCATCCTTTTTCAATACTCCAAAATTCATTATTATATTTTACATATAAAGTCTCATTAATCATGATTAAAACCTCTTCTATTATTTTTATCCATTCTTTTGAAATTATCTTCTCATCTTTGACTTTTATAAATACAATGTTAATACTTTCTATCCTAGAAACACTCTGATACATTTTTTCTATATCAAATGATGCCACATTACCATTTCTATTTAATTTAACTGTATTAAACTTTTTAGTACTTCCTCAGAATTTGTCACACAATACTTTCCATAACCCATACCATCTTCAAGGTTTCTATATATAAGATTACACATTTCTTTTAATATGTAATCATTAAAATCCAATATTAATCGTACAGGCATATTTTCTTTATGAGTTTTTATATTTCCAAATCCCATAGAATGTTCAAACGCTAGTTTCTCTCATTCTTTGTAATATTTTTATATATTTATATTTAATTAAAATACTTGGATTCTTTTCTATTTTTACAAAATCTTGTTTAATCAAGTCATTTTTAATTTTATCTTCATAATCTTCTTTATTTAATATTACAAACCTAGATCCTTTATCTTCAATAGTAATAATTAAATTTTCTTTTTTAACTTTTTCAATAATTTCCTTAATTGTTTGTTTATCTTTCCACTCATTTTTACATACATGTCGAAATTTCTTATTAATTACATTATTAATTTTTGACTGCAAATTAATTTTTTCCATCTCTTTAATATAAAAAATAACAAATGTTAGAGGAATGATACATCCAGAATCTTATCAACCTTGGTGTCAAAAAATGGGGGTACTAATAGGAATATAAGAAAAAAAATAAATGATAGGCTTACATTAAATGATAAAGATGCAATGGAGCAAAAATTGAAAATCCAAGATGAATACATTGAATATGGTTATAATAGTAAAATTGTAAGAAATATTTTAATAAATGAAAATAGGTATAAAAAAGTTAGCAATAAAAATGAAAGAAAAAATAAGAAATGGATTTCTATTCCATATTCTAAGGATGTATATGAAATTCTAAATGATAGAAAAGAACAAATAAATCTTAATATAGGTATTGGATGGAAAAATAGTAAATCTTTAAAAAAACTAGTAAGTAATTCTAAAATAAGGAATGATAAGAATGATAGTATAGGAATAGTTTATAAAATTATTTGTAAAAGATGCAAGATGATATACATAGATCAGTCAGATAGAAAGGGGTAAAGAGCATGACAGAGATATAAATAGAAAAGATATTAAATCAGGTCCATTTTGCCATTTTTTAGAAACAGGACACATTATGAATTGTGAAGAAAGTATTGAAGTCATCAAATATTGTAAAAATTATAAAGAAAGAAAAGTATATGAAGCATTGTATATACATAAAAATAAAGAAAAATGTATGAATTTAGTACAAGGATGGGTAAAGTTAGGTGGAAAATGGTCATTAAATAAAAATTGGAAAATATGAAAACATCTTTATTGTTAAGTTTGGCCTGTAGAGGATGTGTTAAGATGATATGTAAATCATGTGAATTTTTTCAATTGTTATAATATCTTGTTAAGGTTCATTTTTGAACGAAAATCGATTAGATATTAATAAATTTATTATTTATATATTTTAAGTATTTTGTTGTCTATAAATTGAATATATTTCATTTTAAAGAATAGTATATTAGAAAGACAACATAATGGTTTTGTAATGCCATCATTGTGAAATATATATATATATATATATATATATATATTGTAACGAGCACAGACGATGTTACATTGTGTTTTTATTATTAAACATGAAATTAAAATAAAAAGTTCACATTTAAAAATTTTCTTTAAGAATTAAAAATTGAAATTAAATATCATCTTAAACTCGTATATATAAATCGCACAGAAAAAAAAAAATTATTAAACGAAAACTTTATTAAAGAAAAAGTGTTTTAAAACTAAATTTTCAGTAGAGATTTAAAGATAAAAATATATCTTTAAGTTTGAAAACACATTAATTAATCAGAAATGGAAATGATTGTTTTAATTAGAAATGTAAACTAGCCTTGGGCATTTAAATGTAAAAACATTGGTCAGATAGGAAAACAATAGAAACAAATAGCCAATAAATAAAAAACAATGGAATCAGACCTCAGCGAAGGGACCATATCATCATCATGATGTAATGTCTATTGGATCCTTCAAATTAATATAAAAGGACAAGTTTGAAAATTATTAATTAATTATTATTACGATGTGACTATATGTATTAGTACGGAGTTGGAGGTGAAGGGATTGAAAGACGCACTTTCAATCCCTTCAGCTGTTAAAGAAAAGGGAGTGAAACATCGTTTTCTTCATTGAGGACCAGTTAAAGGAAAAACCTCCAGATGGATAAAAACAACGGCTAACAAAACAAATATCTTCAGTACAGCGTGGGAATTCCCATTCAGAATTACAAACGACTACAAATTATGGACCTTTTAAAATCGTAAGAACTTTATTTTCATTTGAAAACGTAGAACTCTAAATTCTAAACCTTTTAGTAAATAATACAAATAGAACCCTATCTGACCAAACTAAATTCTTTATTAATAATGTTATTTGATGTATTTTTTTTATTTATTTATGCAAAATCATTTCCATTCATATATTTTTTTGTTCTTTAAGTTTTATTATGATTTTTGCTGTGCGATAAATTAAATTATATAAATGTTAAACTTAAGTCGAGCATGAATGGCTGTATAGATTTGTAAAGTTATATTAGGGGAGGGTAATCATAGGTTATTTGTGTCGTAGTTGAATTGGGTCAATGGATTGGATATATTGGTGTGATTAGTCGATGTAATATTGATTCGCTATGGGCAGAATCACTTCATATGCCGCACACTTCCGTTTGCCTATGGAAGGAATTATAAGTCAGATACTGCAGTTCCTTTCTATGGAGTTTTTTGTTTTATTGCTCTTTCATCGCAGATAGATATAATATTCCTATCTGATGAGAGGTAATTTCTTCTCTTAACTTTTTGTGCTGCCGTATTTTATTACATTGAATACATCGATATATCAGATGAATTGATGCCAGTTTGACTACAAATTTTAGCCTAAGGTTAAATAGGGATAGAATGTTTATTTTCAAATGCAAATCTATGTAGTCTATTCATACTTGACACTAAATAAAAATGCATTAAATTTAAGTTGTTTATAGACGTTTGCATGGATTCGTTATCAGTTAATTATGTTTTGGATTTCATATTTGATCAAAATATATAGACATTTGATAAATAATGATACCTCATGGTGAGTATCTAAAATGTAATTTATTCGGATGTCTTTTAAGTTATTGGTGACAATGCAAGTATCTTATGGTGAATACTATTGGGTTACTTATAAATTTCCCTCTGCAATTGTTGGTTTCAATGATTTTATATTTTGATCATTTATGTTTATTTTGAAATGTTTTTGACCGTTGTAATCTATGTAACTGATCTATACTCAACATATTAAAACAAGCTTTTATAATCCCATCTGTGTGAACTTATAAAAAAATTAAAATGTAAATTTATAAAAACTAAATGTAAATTAAAGTCAAAAATCAAAGTTAAAAATGTAAGTTAAATTTTAAAATGTAAAACTAATACTAAAATAATTTTAAATCTTATATATATGTGCATAAATAAATATTGTGTGCTAATTACTGGCAGTGGCTTATTTTATTCTTTTTTTAAAAAATTATTCTTAGATAAGAATTCATAAATATAAATCTCTGCTATTCCACTGAGCTAGTGACATGGGCTAATGACTGGAATAAAGAAAGGAAAAAAAAAATTTTTTTTTGGACTTACGTATCTGCCTACTCTATAAATTTTTCTAGGTTCAAATGCCTAGATGGCGCCCTGTAGTGCAGATCATGTTAAGTGATTTCTCCAGATCGTTACAATATATATATATGGGAAGTGATCTGAATGAAATGATGAGTGCTGATTCAGCACAAAATATGTAGAGATTTTTTCACATGCATGTAGTCATTTGTATCAGTTGTATAAGATATAATGGATAGTTGAGGGGAGCTTGAAAGTCTGAGTTCAAGTTCTTTCTATGTTCTAATAATTGTAAATAAAGAGGGAATAAATGTACAATTTCTCAATATGTGTATTTAATATTTTTAAGTAAAACATTTTCTTTAAATGAAATCCATTTTTCATAAAATTAAATTAACATCTCAGTCAAACAAGTTAACATTTTTAGCTACTTTATTTAATATCTGAAACACACTGGCATATATTGATGATTGATAGTGAGGAGAGTGGTGGGTCATGTGAAAGTCTGTGCTCACATACCCTATATATTACTTTATTTAATTAAAAGTTGCATTTACTTTCAAAGGATACAATTGTGAAAATTTTACTAATGGTATAACAATGGTCAAGCCATAAACAACTTTATTTAAATAAAAGATTTCAAAGCAAAGAAAATGTTAATTAAATTGAAAATACAAAAGAAGAAATCTTTTGTGTGATTTTACTAGATGGCTCAGGGTTGAGTTAGTGTATTTTTTGTTTGTATATTTCCATTACTTAAAAGGTGTCAACATGAACTTTTTAATAAATTAATTAACTCGAACTGTTTTTCTAACAATATAAAAGAAAATTCTTTTCACAATATAGTTTTGTGAAGTTATATGTTAAGTCCTGTATTTAAGCAAAGGGCTTTTTAATTCTCTATTAAAAGTAAAATTTCAAAGTAATGCCGCATTGTTGTGTATCATAAAATTAATTTAGATTCCAAAAATATAGAAAATCACATGATAATTTAGCTGCAAGTGTGATGATAGTAGTTAAAACTCTTTTGTAATTCTCACTACCTAACAGAGTAGCTTATATTATTATATATTATCAATTTATAAATATACTAAAGAGTAAACCATGATCATTCTTTTCAATCATTATCGATTCTGCAAAATGAAGGTCCCTCCAAGTTCAATTCAACTTATGTGATCTCTAGCCTCTCTTCTCCAATCACCCCATATTTTATCCATCCATCTCACACATGGTTTTTTAGAATTTCTTAAACCTAGTTTAAGACTTCAACTGTCCTTCTATTGTCATATCTTCTATCAATGTGTCCAGTCCAACTACATTTCAGACTCTTATAATTCTTTCAATGATGTCAGTAATACCTATTTGTTTTCTCAACCATGTATTTATTTTTGATCTTGTTATTTCTAACATACATCTCTCAATGCTTTATTGAGTGGTCTAAAGCCTCTGTATTGCTCTTCTGTTAAATATCCGAGACCCAGATCTATAAGTAAGAACTGGGAACACTGATTTATTAAAAAACCTTCTGCTTCAAACATGTAGGCATATTTGCTTTTAATATTGTTACTTCTACCAAAAGCACTCCAAGTTTAATTATATGATTAATTTTATCCATTATATAATTCCATCTGTAGTAATAATTTGACCAAGATATTTATAGATGTTAACTTCTAATTCACTATTATCAATCTTTGTTATCTTATTTTGGGTAATCTATTAAACATTGCATTATTTTTTAATCCTATTTTCATCTGATAACTCTTTCAACATTTCCTGAAACTCTAATATATTATAGTGTAAAAACTACATTATCTGCAAAATCCAGATGACTTAAACAATCTAACATTTACTTTTATTCCCTTGGTTTCTCATTTTATTCCATATAAGACTTCTTGCAAAACTGCCATAAAAAGTTTTTGGACATATGGAGTCACCCTGTTATACACCCTTCTCAATGTCAATCTTTCTAATTTCATTAGGTAATCTAATTATGTTGCTTTTTATAAATATTTTTTACAATATGACATTATCCTAGATATATACTTTGATGATCCAATGCTTCAATCATTGAAAAAATGGTTATAGAAGCAAATGCCTTTTTATAATTACAAATTCAAAATATAATGGCAATTTATATTTATTATTCCTTTCTAAAACAAACTTTTTTCAGTACTTGAATATGATCCACAGTACTAAGAACTACTTTTAATCCAGCTTGTTATTTTGGTTGGTTTAATCCAAAGTTTGCTATAAATAAGTTTAATTATTTTGGTAAAAATTTTGAATAGAATTGATAAAAAGACTAATAGGTCTGTAATTTATAATATTTTTTTATCACCTTTTTAAATTTCTAATATTAATGCTGCATTCTTCCAATCATCTGGTACATCTTTATTATTTAAACCTTTGGTATAACTTAGCCAAAAAAATTCTATTTTTTCACCTGCTACTTTTAAGATATTGATTATATTTCCATCATTATGTGGAGCTTTTTCTTTCTTCATAAATCTAATGCTCTCACTTCTTCATTTAAAATCATGGACAATTCAGAAAATATAGTAATTGTAGGAGATGGCTGTCCTTGATCATTGTTTCTACGTAATTTTTGATAGAACTCATTCATATTTTATGATGTCACATCTATTTAGTAATAATTCCATCTTTTTTCTTAATGCAGAAATGTTTCCTACCAATACCAATATGTTTTATACTCCACCAAACATTACATAATTACCATTTCTTATGCTTTCTCATAACTGATATTAAAACAGGCAAAATCCTCTATACAGTAGTGCCATGCAGTGCAAGCTAGAGTAATCAATGGATTCCAGAAGGCTTGTGCATAAAATCCGTATCTAGTGCTTACTCATCCAATATTCCCAGACTAATTTCTAGCTTGTGGCTTTAATCAGTGAGGAGTGTTTGAAGCCACAAGCTAGAAACTAGTCTTGGGATATTGGATGAGTAACCACTAAATAGGGATTTTATACACAAGCCATTCAGCATCCATTGATTACTCTGACTTGCACTGAGTGGCACTATTGTATGTTTTACACTCTTGAGACTTTTATTATCTTTTATAGCCTTTTGATAGTTGACAATGATACTTTTTAATATCATTATCAACTCTTTTTTTCATCATTTCATAAAATTTGAGATATTAAATAATTTTTAATGTATTTTTATATAGTTTTATATTCCTTCTTTTTTTCATCAATTGTCCTGTATCAGTAAGTTTTTCTGGTTAATTGCTGCTTTTTTGTACCAGCTATCTTTGTTGCAGTTTTTAAAAGTGTATCAGTTATCTTCTTATTGATTCATTTTGTACTTATATACTAAACTATTTCCATCATCTAATATTAAGTATTGAATGTCTTCACAAAAATTTAACTTTATTTAAATTTTTCAATTACATTCAACTGTTAATAATAGCTCACAAGTTAGTATATGCACAATGTTTAATGTGGCATTATTCTTCTCTCTTCTTCAAGTATTTCTGGCCAGACCAATGACACATGAAGAAGAGAGAAGAATAATACCACTTGAAAGGTTGTGCACATGCTAACCTGTGTGCTATTACTAACGATTGAATGTAATTTGAAAATGTAAATAAAGTTAAACTATTTTTAATATTAGATGATGGAAATAATACAATATATAAGTACAACTAAAATATCATTATCAAAAATCTTCAAAAAAATCTGAATCATATTCAAAATCTACTAATATTTAAAAATGATTTGCAAGTTGTAATTTAAATTCCTTGAAATGTTTCTGAAGATTAGGAATACTAGTTTAGCATTAACATGTATCATACATTTCACTAATTAACAGGCAAAACTCTCTATACGTATGGTAATCATGTGATGTTTATTGATTATCTCACTAATTAATAATCATTTTGTATGTTGAATTTATTAAGAACATTACAATCTTGAAATACACATTTTTTGTTAGTCAAAATATATTCCAATTCTGATGTAACTTCATTTGGCTGCTTTCATGTCCATTTCACTTTTTTTAAAAAGAAAATCATAATAAAAAGTTTTGCTTTTTCTGCAAACCTCACAAGTCTATGACCTCTCTTATTTCTATCACCATAACCAAATTAGCCTACAGCACCTTAAAATTTTTCAACTGTTTACAGTTTCTAGCATTAAAGTTTTCCATGACAATTTTTAAAATGTTGTTTTGTCTGATCAAAGACCCTTTTCTGCATCTATTTAAATATCCTTTATTTCATCATCACAATGAGAACTTGTTGGCATAAATCTGAAATACCTATATTTGATATTAAGTTGAATAGCTAATCTTCCCATTCTGTTTGATACACCATCAATCTCCACCAAATTGTTCTTCCACTTTTTATTTATAATGAATCCTACTCCACTTGTATTTCCAATGTTTGGGCCTTTGTAAACAGTACATGCCCCTTTTTAAATTAATTGTTTCTTCTCCTTTTCTTCTAACTTCACAAAGTAGAATGTTTAATTTACTATGAGACAGTTTTTTTTCTAATTCTTGCAATTTTTTACCCATTTTAAAGTGATTTGCAGTTGTAGATATGTAACTAAAATGTCACCATCAAATGGTAGCATTGGTCTGCAATCAGAAGATTCTTAGCACCCTTGACCTTTGACCACCAATTGCTGCCTTGGCTGGTGATTTTATAGCCTTCCAACAATAACAACCATGATTTATTTTTGTCTGTTATAATTGCAAATATTTATCAGAAAAACAATTCATTCACACACATTCATTCTGCTTTCAAGAAAATTCAATTGATAAGAGCTATCAGGCAACTGAGAAGAAAGACCATGGTGTTTCTTGATCATAAACTCAGAAGTAAAAAGCCAAAAACTCACCACACTAGCTAATGCACGTTAGTGAGCAATCCATCCATATTCATTTCCTATATAAAGTCACATAGTAATAACAGCTGCAACAACAAGAATGTATGGAGTGGATATTAGAATTTTTCCCTTCTTTAAGACCTCCTAGAGTAATCAAAGGGTCTTTTTTTTAATTGACAGAAAAATTCAATATATGTACTATTTTGCTTTAATAAAGAAAATAAAAATGAAAATTAGATATTTGATTTTACATCATATAAAACACCAACAATGCAGGAAAATATATTGTTTACATGAATGAGTGCTAACTATGAATTATTTATTATAGGCAATAAAGAATCCAAAATTTTATAAGATGATCTTTTGTCAAATGAATTTCATAATTGTATGAGGCAGAACTTTAGAAAATATTTTGACTATATTGAGAAAATATATTTTCTCAGATAAATTGATACAATAGAAATAAATGTTAAAAGAATTATATTTGTAAATTATATTTTATTTTTTTAAAATATTATAGTGAAGCCAATATACATTACTTCAATTATATGCTGTTAAAAATGTAAACAAATGACAAATATAAATAAAAATCATTAGGATTTGTAAATTTAATATATTTGATACATGAACAACCATCTGGGTGTATTATTAAAAAAGAAAATTAATTTGTAAATAATGTTAACTGCATACCAGGAGTTATTTCTCTGTTTTAGAATACTGTATACAATTATATTTTTGAATAAAAAATTTAAAGTTTATGTTGAAAGCAAAAATATTTTATTCTTCTTTCCAAATTTGATGTGAAAATATTTTGCATAATAAAATGTTTTTAAATGTATTGCTAAAAGTTTTATACAATTTTAGAACATGATTGAAGTCAATATTGACTTAAAAACATCAAAACAATTATAGAGACCACAGTTTTTTGATAATGAGATTATTGTTTCCATAAGAGAGAAAAGTTATTGAAAAAAAAAAATCATCTAGAATGAATTTAATTTCAATGAAAATCAGACTTATTATTTTATTTTAAAAAAAAATGGCACATTAAATTTTTTTTATTCTTATTTTTTCAATGAATAAATGATTGAACACACTCTCAGTGAAATATACGATCTAAAAATAACTAGAAAGGTTTTCTGGAGGGTGAACTGGTTATAGTACATATTTCTGTAGCTAGAGGTCTCTTGAGAGGACTACCTTGTATTTTAGTGATAAGGGAATATATATATACAATAATAAGAGAATATACACATAAATGGGAAAATGTCAGTGATTTAGTCTGAAAGTTGTGTAAGGAAGGCATAAAGGCCATGGAATTGACAAAGATTATGTTATGGAAATGGAAAGAAGCAGGATAGAGAATAATATGGGAAAAACTTAGGGTGAGGAATGGAAAGGTTTCTCTGGTCATAGTGGCCAAAAGATTTCCTGACTCCAATAAAGGAGAAGCATCGCATTTTTGAGAGAAGTTGTGTTGAAATATAGTAGACAGTTTTGTTAAATGTATCTTGCTTATTTGTTGGTTTTTGTAATGGCTGAGAAGTTGGAACCATGTGAAATGCTGATTTCTGTTAGAAAAAATGGCAGAAAAAACTGTTGTAAAGCATGAAAGAACTTAACAAGCTGTTCTGGGGAAAACACAAGTTTATACATGGTTTAATGGAATTGTCAAAATCACTACAGCTTAAAAAAGTGTGGCAAATGAAGTCCAATGTCAAGATGCTGATTTTTTTGGATGAAAATGGCATTGTTCACTCAGAATTTTTTCCACTATAAAAAGGCATTCAAAACCTCCAAGTTCTGAAAGTTTGCATGATATGGTAAAACAAAAACTTCCCATTTTGGGGAAGTGCAAGCTTTACCATAATAATGCACTAGTGCATAAAGCCTTGAGTATGAAACAAATTTAAATTAAATTCTCCATGATCCAGCTTAGCCATTAGCCATATTTATTTGATGTCACTTTTTATAATTTCTTTTCATTCACTCAAATTAAAAATGCCTCAATTTTTTTTTTGCAGACTTAAGACTTGCTAAAGAAAAGAAGCACTACAGTTAAAAAGCATTAAATGGACAGTATTTTGAAAGGGATTCAATTTGTAACACCTAAAAATAAGTACATAAGTTTTTATAAAATTTGTTATTTTTGTGTACTCCCTCATATATATATATATATGTGTGTGTTTCCTCTCGATTTATCATTAATAGCTTTATTTTAAAAAAATATTTCATTTATACTATAATCTCAATTTATATATGTATGCAATATATGTTATAATATAATATTTTTAATAGATGTTTGGATAGAAATATTTAATGCATGAAATTTTCTATAATAGCTAAACAAGGTTAATGGCCTAGGGTTAAGAGAAAAAGAATCTAAAACTATCAAGCTACTTTTTTCTTTTGATTTCAATAGCCTGACTGTTTATATTCTTTTAGCCTTGGGCAGTTAGTCTTGATTGGATGTTGTCCTAAATAAAGATATTTTTAATAAATAATTATAAATGGAACTATATATATATATATATATATAATTTTCTATTAACTTCCAATGTTTCAATGAAAAAACAGTGATACTTGTAGAGATTAAGGTCTTAATAAAGAACTGTTATGTCTTAACTAATAATGAGATTGAATATAAAATAAAGAATAATCATATATATATATATATGATAGATGATTATTCAGAATAAATGGATTAACAATTTTTTTTACTTTATTTAGTTTTATCATTAATTGATTCCAAGTCGATTTTAGAAGAAAAAGATTAAATAGATGGCCTCTACAAGATATATTGGGATTCATCATATTTGTTTAAAAAACCCAGTATTTTAATACTTCAGTAGACTCTCTCATACTTTTTAAATTATACTTTTTCAAATTAGCTAGTATTTTTAGTATTATAAAAATAAGATGTGTGCCCAATTTCTAAAAAATACATGTAAAAACTGGGATAGTCAACTTTTGATTGAAATATTTTTATGCTCTCTAATTCTGATACTAATATATCTGTTTGACTGACTCACATAGCTTCTTGAGCACTGTGAATATAAAATTTCATAGACACCATGATATTCTAAAAGTACTTGGGTCTTTAGATTTACAGAAAAAAATCACCAATTTTTTGTTAATGAAAAAAATAGTCTTAATATTAAAATTAGATAAACTTCTAATGATTTTATCACTGACTTTTTTAATATAAGATAAAAACAATTGTAAAATTAATTGAGTTTCCAATATTATATATTTTTTATTCTTACTACCAATGATATATAAAGCTTTATATATAAATGTATTTTTATATTGGACTATTTCCATCATCTAATATGTGTATTGAATGTCTTTAGAAAAATTTAACTTTGTTTAAATTTTGCAATTACATTCTACTGTTACTAATAATACCCAGGTTGGCATATGTCAATGTTTTGAGAGGTATTATTCTCTCCTCTTCTTCATGTGTTGCTGGCTTGACCAGTGACAGTACTAGCATGAGATTCGAACTTAGGTCCTTAGATTCTTGAGTATTGAATTTTAAGGTAATGCTATATCTAACTGAGCCATCCTGCCAAAGGAAAAAGACTGTAGTAATTTCATATACTTATCTATGAGGTTCTTCCTGATTTATCCACTTTTTTCTAAAAGCAAAGTTGATTAATAGTTTCCATACATTATGTATAATCACACATGGTTGGCTTATGGGATTGTTTGTCATTGTTATGTGAGCAGCTTTTTAAAATTTTCTTCTTTGTACCTTTTCTTTTCTATCCAATAGTTTTGTATTTTCCCAATTAAACATATGTTCATTGGCACATATGTGGTCAAACCTTCAGGAAAACACTTTATATATAATGCTTTTATTGTAACCATTAGAGAGTAAAATATTTTAAGTTAAAGCTATTTTTTGGGCAAGATGATCTTTATCAGATAAATTATATGCTCTCATCAAAAGATTTTTTAGCACAGAAAATATATAAGTAGGATGATGATGAGAATTAAAGTTGAAATGTTTGTATGACTGAATTTTCTATAAACAGATATTTATAAAGAGTCATCAGGTTTTCTAGCAATTAAAATATCTAGAAAAAAAGTGTTTTGTTATTTTTAACTTCCCTACTAAACGTTATATTAGGATACCATCTATTACAAAAAACAAGAGGAACATTCAAGGCATCTATCTATATCATGAGGCCATATAACAAAATATATTATCCACATATCTGAGCTAAAGGAAATGTCTCTTGCTAGTTGCATTTAATACATGATTTTTAAAATTATTCATGAAATAATCAGCAATTATAGTTAACAGTGGAATTATAAATAAAAATTATATTTTTAGGCAATGTTTTGCCAATGGAATAATAAAATCTGGTAAATTATTGTATTGAACTATTATAGATAAAGCTTCTTCAATAGGAATACTAGTAAACAAGGATGAAATGTCAAAACTGACCAACAAATCATTTTTATTTAGCTTTAAGTTTTTAATAATAGAAATAATATAAGGTGAAATTTTAATTCTGGATGGAAAGTTAGCCATTAATAATTGTAAGCATTGGGATAAAAATCTAGCCAACGAATGTGTGGGCAAACCTATATCACACACAATATGTCGCAATGGTATCTCAGGTTTAGAAGTTTGTATTCTTATTCTTCTCTTTTATTTCTTTTTTGCATTTTTTCATATATTCATATATATTGCTTATAATAACTCTTATTGTATACACTTTAATACAAAAAACTTTTTTAAAAACTTTTATTTTTCTGACAGTTTCGACTGCCCAGCAGTCTTCATTGGAGCTTTCTCAATTTCCTCTACCTTCTCAGGTTTATAAATTTTAGATAAGCAATAAAATTTAGATTATAATGAAGAACTCTCTTTTAGAAAAATTTAAATTTACTAAGTGATAGTGTTTATAAAAAAATTGTTAGAGATCTGACATACTTAGAAAAAAAAAATTAAATTCTCCAGTATAGATGAGGATATAAAAATTAAAATCCAAGAGAAAACTTCATTATATTCTAAATTTTATGATTTACCTAAAAATAGTAAATCTGACATTTCATTAAGACCTATCATGTGTGCTGTACGTTCTCCCATACATAATTTGGCTCAAGTTTTAGCGTAAGGTTTACAACCATTAACAGATAACATTCCATGTAGAATTAAATATTTAATTCATTTTATTTCTATTATTAAAAACATAAAGCAAGCTAAAAGCATTTCATTGGTTTGTTCTGATGTCTTTTCTATGTTTGCCAGACTTTCCTGTTGAAGAAGCTTTATCTGTAACCACTCAATACAATAATTTATCTGATTTTATTATTCCAGTGACAATACATTTTTCATTTATGATTTTCCAAAATATAAGCAAATTAATGGCTTTTTATGGGTTCTCCACTGTCACCTATAATTTCCGATTTTTTTATGGATAATTTTAAAAATCAAGTCTTAAATGCTACTAGTATGATATATAGACTCATGGTATAGAGGTTTTGAATTCTTTTCTTGATTTTCTTAATGGATTACCTTCTAATATTAAGTTTACCATGGAAGTTGAAAATAAAACACTTTTTTCTCTATTTATTTTATTCACTAGAAAACCTGATGATTTTTGTCAATATCTGTTTTTAGAAAATACATCCATACTAGCAGATATCTCAGTTTTAATTCTTATCATCACCCTGTCCATATATTGTCTGTGACAAAATACCTTTTGATGACAGCATATAGTGTGTCTGATAAAGAGTTTACCCTCTATTGATCACAATAAAAACATTATATATAAAGCTTTACATAGTATTGATTTATACTAAGAAGAAATAAATGATAAAATTGTAACTCAGCTAATTATGGAGTTGTTTTATTTTATATTAAAGGAGTCACTGATAAGATAAATAGAAGTTATCTATTTTCAATATTAAGACTATTAGCTTTTCACTAACAAAATATTGGTGATTTTTTCCATAAATCTGAAGACCCCAAAACTTTTAGAATACAAAGATGTCTACTGAAATCCCATGTTCACAATGCTCAAGAAGCTACGTGGGTCAGTAATATTAGTGTCAGAATTAGGGAGTATAAAAATACCTTCAATCAAAAATTGATTACATCAGCTTCTACATTTTTTAGAAATTGGTCTAACACCTGACTTTGATAATACTAAAATACAAACTAAATTTGGAAAATTATGATTTAAGACCTCTATGGGAATGTATTGAAACACTGAAAAGACTGGGTGGTTTCAAGAAATTTGATGAAGCACAACCTATTCCTGCCTTGGGAGATCATTTACTTTATTTCTTTCTTCTAAAGTTTAAGTGTAAAACTGAAGTAGAAATTCTTTTGTTAATCCACCTATTTTGAATGAACAACTGTCAAATACATATAAGAATGATTGTTCTTTACTTCATATTCAATCTTGTTATTCCTTAAGACATAACCATTTTTCATTAAGACCTTAACCTTGATAGTGATGAACGTTTTTTAATCAAATGTTATACATATTGATTTAATATTATGTATGGTGCTAGTGAGAAAAGTTTATTACCATCTAAATAGAACAACATATACATATATATTGTAACTGATATGGTAAGTGTTAAATATATATGACATTACAATTCAAGCACAGAGCAAATACAATACGAATTTAACTTTATATCTGTACCCTTGGTCGAACCTGAAGCAATACGAATGTATTACCTCGACGTTATCTTTCCCGATCAAGAACTCTCGATTGCTGAACAAAGAAAAAAATATTCCTGAGAATAAGTTAACAAATATCGAGCGCTTGAAATTTATTTTTTAATTTTTAGATTACCACAATACAAGAAGCACAATGAATATGTACGTCCCCTTTATTTATTCATTCTTTTCAAATAATCATTAATCTTTAACACACAAACTTGGCAGGTCCCCCCCCCCCCCGTAGCTTGGTGACAGGAGAATAAAGCAAATCTAGACAACCTTTAAGAATAATATTTAATAACACACACTGATATTATATTATATAACAGTAAAAAAAAACACTAACGAATACATTGAATATTAAAGTGATATTAACAGTTCTATCTTTGAGATTATTCCTTTCAAAGTAATTCTTACTTTTTCCTTTTTTATATATTTTTAGTGACATTTAAGTAACAGAAAATGCATGCATGTGTATTTGTTTGCTATAGCTAAACGTTTACCTAGGATTTGCAGATATTCTCGTTTGCAGTTCTTCTGAGCACTCTATACCATCTTGTGGGGTTCACCCACTTTTTTTGCAGAGACGGTAGATCCTCCGCAGACTCTTCAGCTGGATGGGTCCCTTTCTCTGTTTTTTTACTACTTTATGTTGCTAGTTTTATTCTCACTTCAATATTGACTCTTCTTAGTGTTTTAGTTTCAAATGTTCTTTCCTTTTATTATTATTATTATTCTTCTTCTTTGTGAATCGTTATTTTAATCGTATTAATTATTATAATACGTAGTTTAAAGTGAGAAAGAGATGCATTTCTTTATGCATCTTCTCCCCTTCTCTTACAATAAAATCAGAAGTAATTTTCAAACATTTAACTAAATCTCAACTCCTTTTTTCTTTTTCTTCAAATTTCTGGAAACTAAATAATTTACCCTTGTTAATAGGTATACATGTGACTACGACTTTATGTGGTCGTCACATTACAATATATATATATATATATATATATATATAGAGTTCTATTTAGATGGTAATAACTTTCCTCACTAGCACCATACATAATATTAAATCAATGATGTTAAATGTGAATATACTCTTGTTCCAGCCACAAGATAAAGACTGAGAAAATACAAATGATTATCGTATTTTCAAACCTAAATGCACTTATATAGGCAATCTTAAATGTTTTAAAATGAGAGCATAAATATATCAAATTATTCATGTTACATCCATTTCTTATATCATTCTTATTTTTTCAAAGTCTTTATTTTGTGACTGGACGAGAGTATCCTCATATTTAACATTACTGTTTTAATATTATGTATGGTTATAATTACAATCTAACAATCTACTAGTGAAATTCATTGATTTAATATATTCATGCTCTCATTTCAAGATATTTAAGATTGGTCTATATAAGCACATTTAGATTTGAAAATAAGATGGTTGTTTTTATTTTCCCAAAGTCTTTATCTTATGGCTGGAACAAAAGTATCATCCTATTTAACATTGCTGATTTAATATAATGCAGAAAGGTTTATTACTTTCTAAATACAATTGCAATCTGACATTGTGTTAGTAAAACTCATTGATTATTAACTATGTATATGTTGTAAAATATCATATACTTGTAATTTAATAAGCAATACATATTCTATTCTAATCAATGTTTATCAAAAAACATGAAATATTATATGCAATGTACTCAAAGGGATCTTAAAACAAAATATAATAAATATTGTGGCTTCATTGTATTGAACTTAAAGAAATAATATTATCAGCAGAAATTTACTACAAATTTTCTCTCAAAGTTATTTATAGCATAATTTGATTTGATTTTTTTTCTTTTTTCCCAATCAATATTAAGATTTTTTAAATATTTTTATGTATTTGTAATATTTTATTTAAATAAACATTGGTAAATCATTATCATGTGAAGCTTTTTATGGCATGATATTTCAATTACTAAGGATCATTTATATTACCTTAAAATATATAAATTTCTATTGATTTAAATATATAATATTCAGTTTAAATTTTTTATGAAATTCGAACTGTGCTGATTCTCCCAAATTTAAAGATATAATCTGAGCAGTTTATTGATATTGGTTGTATTAAAATAAAATAAAAATCCAATAAGATAATTAGATTTCATATCTTGACAAAAATATAAGATTACTTCATAATTTGTTATAAGCCATCACACATTGATAATTAATCTAGTTTTTAAAAAATATTGAGGTATTCAAATAATCAAAACATCATATGATCACCATTTCAAATCCAACGTT
This sequence comes from Epiperipatus broadwayi, assembly GCA_028023455.1. Classification (NCBI taxonomy): domain Eukaryota; kingdom Metazoa; phylum Onychophora; class Udeonychophora; order Euonychophora; family Peripatidae; genus Epiperipatus; species Epiperipatus broadwayi. The sequence continues at coordinate 530,454 of JAQFVV010000047.1, forward strand.
TCTTACTGATGAAATCCACAAGCTAGAAACTAGTCTGGGGATGTTGGATGAGTAGGCACTAGATAAGGATTTTATGCACAAACCTTCCTGCATCCATTGATTATGAAGGCTTGCACTTGGTGGCACTATTGTATGGAAAGTTTGGTACTTATATTAACAGTATGCCTAAACATATAAAATGGTAATCTTGTGATGTTTTGATGGTTTTATACCTATTCCAGCCATAAAGTAATAGTGGCGGTAGTTTTTGAAAAACCAAAAGTGACACAATGTATAGATGTTGAACTGAGTTCAGATCTATATAACTATACAAGCAGATGAACTTGGGTTGGAAACATTACGGTGTTTTTATCTTGGGTTCTTAGCTTTATAGTTAACCAAATAAGTAAAATGTGGTTTCTGGAGAGTTGCACTATATCCTAAGATCTAAGTGCAGTGCTTTCAAATCCAAGCCTCCTCACTGATGAAAACTACAAGCTAGAAACTAGTTTGGTAATGTTGGATGAGTAGGCACTAAATAGAGATTTTATGCACAAATCTTTCTGCATCCATTGATTACAAAGGCTTGCACTTGGTGTCCCACTCTATGGAGAGATTGGTAGTCATATTAGTGTATAAATGATATTAAAAATTAATATTTTTCTCATTGATAAGTGCACAATTTAACAAGTAATTATTCATTATAATTTTTGGTGATAAATAAAAGAAAATTTTAATTATTTAAATGTAGATTTGTAACTATAGTACATTTCATAACATTAAATATAAATTATTATATGTATCCCAATGAAAATATGACTGGCTCTATCTCCTATCCATTTCCAAATAAATGTGTTATGTAACATCATGAGATAAGCACAAAACATCCTATCACATTTCATGTCATAACATATGATCCAGATTCTAGTGTTTAAAATTTCTATGGTTTATAGCTAATACCTCTATAACATATATATTAATTCAAGATGGTACTACAGGCAGCCTGGAAAAAAAATCCACTTTTTTACATGTCATTGTATATATAATTATGAGTTAAATAACATTTTCATTTTAATAGATGTAGGATATTCAGAAATAACTGAGAAATACTTGATATCACAATTACATATACCTTTCATTATTTAATATTAACACAAATTTGATAATAATGACTTTAGGACAACATGGGTGTGAGGAGAATCTTGGCCTCAGGGTGGACTTTCAGTATTTCATCATCAGATTTTCAATTTGATAGACCATTGAAGAGTTGGAATGTGAAGTGGATTGAAGCCTGTCCATTAAAGTATAAAGATTGGCTACATTAATATATATCTGAGCACTTATTGCATATATGTGTAGAGATGATAATCTGGAACAAATGATGATTGCTGGTTTAGCATGAAATATGTATATTGGTGATTATTTATTTTTTTGACATATGTGCAAGGATATCAGTGTTATGAGATAGAGTGATGGGTGATGTGAAAGTCTATGCTCATGTACCATATATGTCAATTAAAGATAGTAATCATGTTTTAAATCAAATGTGTTTAAAATTATATTTAATTACAAAATAAAAATCGGTTCATATTTAAATATGATTTGTGTTTTATTGATATTTGAATTTATTTTTAAATGTTGCTACACATTGTATGTTCATTTTGCAACCACAAATTTGTATTTATATTTTTCATGTGAAAAATAATTTTTTTTTTTTACTTTTGTGTGATAGAAGAGATGGTATTAATGCTATCATATTCCCAGAAATCTGTCTGTAAGTAGTTGTGTCTGACATATTTGCTTTTATACATAGATCAAAATGTTAATAATGCTTATGTTTGTATGCATACTTTATATCTCTATATATGGCAGATAATATAATTTTGCATATGTGATGATCCTATAACACAGTGTACTAGCTAATATTTTATCATGCATAGTTAACATGCTCCACAACCTGAGCTCTATGAAAAGGTAAACATTTTAAAGATTTTATTTTATTTATAAAAATTGAAAAACAAGCTATATTTTGCTGATCAAGATTTTATTTTTCAATGCATCTGTGTTTTTTATAATGTGATTCTTTTAAAATAATTCTTCATATGCTAAGATAGTATTTTAATCAAACTAATATATATGATAAATTGAGGCTGTAGCAATGCTTATTTTTGTATGATTCTGATTATTTTTATTTTAAGCTATGTGAATTACTACCCTATGCAGTCTATTTTAACTTTCAAAATGTCCTTACATTTTTATAAATACATGCTTGTTTTTAAGTGATGGATGAATACATCACTGTTAGTATATCACTGATATCCTTTAGATGTGAACCAACATACACTGTATGCCATGCAATAAAGTTAATATTAATTTAAGTGAAATAGGGAACTTAACATTATGATATAAGCTAATGAGTAAAAAATATAAATTTAAATATAATATCTATATTAAATGATTCACTAGAGACCTGCTTTAAATAATATTATAACCTGTGATATCACAAGGATTAAACACTTATCTATTTAAAAAGATTACCAGATAATATCATCAGTATTCAATATTAACAATAATGTTGCATGATTTAGAACAGGTTTAGAATATTGATACTTTACCACTTGAATTTCTTTTGAACACTCAACCAGATCTATTTATACTTCTGCTCTATATAAAGTTAATCACATACCATCAAAAGCTTTTAAGATATTTTTTGCCTTGATAAACATGTTTATCACACTGTACAAACTCACTTGATTACTACTTGATTACTTTATATTGCAATGTTTTCACAATACCTTTATCCAAATTTGAATACAATATTTCATTTATACATAACATGTTTTTTTTTATATTGATATCTTTATAAGACTTGTTTTTCAAATAATTATAAAATAACTCTAATTTATGGTGACTGAAAAAAAAGAGAATGACTGACTCTTGAAATCTATTCTTTGGCATTTTTAATTTTAATTTTTCATAAATTTCAATAAAATATCTGGATTTACCTTCAAATTTATCACAAGAAAAAACAAAATTCTTTCATTACACCTCTTAAAACAGTGGCAAACTCTCCATACAGTAGGGTCATCAAATGCAAGTCATAGTAATTAATGGATGCTAAAACATTTATGCATAAAATCCCTATATAGTGCCTATCTATCCAATATCCCTTGAATAGTTTCTAGCTTTTAGCTTTCATCAGTGCAAAACCTTGTATTTGAGAGTTCTGCATCTAGATATTAATGCTATCAAATCCAAAACTACTCACTGATGAAGGCCACAAGCAAGAAACTAGTCTAGGGATATTGGACGAATAGGCACTAGATAGGAATTTTATGCACAAACCTTCTTGCATCTATTTATTACTATGGCTTGCACTGAGTGGCACTATTGTATAAAAAGTTTGATATTGTTGTAATGGTTTGTGTAAGCATAGGAAATGGTGATCACATGATTATGCCTCTTCCAGAAGGCAGATTTGAAAGTCTGTAAAATATAGTACACTTTCTGAAATTAAATTGAAAGACTGCAAACCTTTTGCAATTATAATAATACTTATCTGACAGCCAATCATATGTTATGATGGCTGTCTAAATAACAATCAAACTGTAAACACAAGACAGGATTTTTCAAGAAAAGGGTGGTCACCCTCTTCTTTACTTGTCTTTCTATATATCTAAGCCTGTCTGAAGTATTTAGGTTTGAAAGCATGAAGCTTTAAATATCTTCACATTGAACTCACTGAGTCTAAATTACAAACATACAATGTGAAATCCTATGATTTACTATGCAGTAGTTTTTAGATGTTATAAATTGCAGTAACATATGTAAATAATGTTTATTTTATATAAAGCACAGATAGTTAGTTGAAATTAAATTGAAAGGCTGCAAACCTTTCATGCTTATTATAATACTTATACACTTTCTATTACACTATACATTTATTTGTGTGTTAAATAATAAATTTAACTATTATTTTTTCTTCCTCTTCATTATCAAGTTTAAAATTATACCATTTTTATTATACATAATACATATATAAAAAACACATACATGTGCATGTATAATAAAATGGACGATTGTAATTACTATTACTCCAATTCATACAGTATATGATCTCATACAATATAATATATATTAGGATATCAAAATATTTTGTAGATTTATTAAATCTATAAATCAATTTCTTCTTTAAATTCATATAACTGTTACGTACATATATCTAATGTATGTGTAACATATTATGATTTATAAAATTTACAAACTATTTTATTAGAGAGGATTTGAACACAGGCTCAAACTCCCTTCAGCTATCCACTCCATCTTATATAACCAATACCCATAATCACATGTGAAAAAGATAAATGATCTCCAATATACATATTTTATGCTGAACCAGCACTCACCAGTTGGTCCAGATCATCTCCCACACACATACATAATCAGTGCTCAGTTTATATTAAGATAAGTAAATCTTCAAACTTTAATAAGCAGGCTTCAACCATCTCCACTCTCAAACTCTTCAGCTATCCATATTATTAAAAATCTGATGGGATGCTTCAAAACCCTTGTTGATGCCAGTATTGTTGTCAGATCCATGTTGACTTTGAATTGCTCTGACCCTTCATATGTACGACCTTAGTATGTCCATTTAAATATGCAAAAAAGGAATGGGCAGAATTCAGGCTGAATTTGTAATAATTAAATACAAGAATAATGTATATAGTGAATCTTAGATGTAATTATTTATCTTTTTCATATGCACGTGGTCATGTGTGTCATGAAGTAAACAGCTGAAGGAAAATCTGTGTTCAAATCCCCTCTAATTACATCTAAAGATTAGTATATACATTATATTCATAATCAAAGCTACTTTATATCAATTCAGTGATATTTAATACTTTGGTGACAAGGCAATCTTGTAATACGAATGACACTATTTGCAATGAGTTTGAACCATTATGAGCCTCTACCATTTGTGACAAATAGGATACAATCATGTTGAATTATACTACATTTTTGAGAATTAAATTTTGAATTGAATACTCTATTATAATGTTTTTATGCTATACATGTATTTGGTGGAATTAATAACTAATGTTTATGGTTAAATGTGATTTCAATCCTAGTGACCATAATCATGGCTATATATTATTACATTGATTGCAAACCATACTTATATACAAAAAATCCAGTTTGTGCTTGAATACAAAGTTAAAGATAAACCATGAATCTATCATTCACAGGATGTTGATCTTTTTCTCACTATTGATAAAGATGGCCTCATATTGAAACTTTTTTCTTTCATAATGATATATACTCTGATCAGCTCAAATTAATCTGTTAATTTTACTTCCCCATTAAAAATAGCTAGATAACTATTTACTGACCTATAATTGAATTTCTAGCTGGATTAGTTAGACTACACCCATCTGCCACCTGAAAATAATTTTAAATTGTAACTGAATTTGAAACCCACATTACAAATACAGCATAATGGGGATTTTCCTGTTATCTCATTTCTGTTGACAGATCACTGATTTTTAAAAACTAAATGCAGACAGCACCTTGCTGTTCAAACAGCATTTTCCAAACCTATGGTTTAAAAAAGAACTATATGATATGCATGGATGAATTAAGAAATTTTGCTGAATAATGCAAAAAATATGATTTTGAAAAACTAGATTAAATTTGAAACTGGCATCATTTTACAGCACACTGATAATATTCGTAAATGATAATGAGAATAAGAAAAGAAGTTACAAACAGCAGATTTACATGAATAACCCACATTCTTACTTATATGTTTTTAGGAGCACAAGAGCACTAGATCACTTTTTTAAATTTCTGATTGCTAACTTAAATAGTACAAAGAATTAAGACATGACTGCTTAATTTATGAATACATTGTTTTTGGTTTTGAATATTAATATTTACTGACAAAGCAAGAATCAGACATCATTCTGGAGATGGGAAATTTATTTATAGCACTAGTCCATCTGATGTACATAACTTATTCACATTTGCAGTATATGGCTCTAGAGAAGAGTGAAAATAATTGCCCTTAAGAGCATATGAGTAAGTCATGTAATGTTATTAGTATTAGCCTCCATAACCAGAGGATGAAAGAGATTGTAGTTGTTATAGAGATATATTCTTTAAAATACATAGAAACTGATTTGATGTCAGATTGATATAATTATGCAAATTAAATAACCTAGATTTAAAATATTAGGATTTTTTAAATTACAGAATATCATTTTAAGTAGTGTACATAAATAAAAGGTGACAGGTGGATACCTGAGTTCATTAGTTTCAGCATTGAATCCAAGTCTTCACTGATAAAAGCAAAAGTGAAAAACCAGTCAGTCCAAAGATGAGCATTTTATTTTTTTTATGGCATTTGATGTTTATTGATTACACTAGACTGCTTAGAATAGGGTGAAAATAATCACTCTTGGATACAATGAAAGCAGAATTGATAAAAATAGAAATTGAGAAAAAAACTGATGAAGGATTAAAATCAATTGAGTTATTAAAGAGTTGGAAAGAATTTGGTGATATACTTTGTGATTATAATGTAATTACATTATGACAGACTAGATTTTTTCCAATAGTCTTAATTCCAAGGAAAAAATTCAATTATAATTTATTCTGAGATAACATATCTATTATAAGAAATAGATCTACAAAGCAGTATACTTAGAACTTTCATGGCACCATAACACCTGAAAAAGATAAATGATTCTCAAGATACATTTCATGTTGAACTAGTACCCTTGATCATCTCTAACCTATTATGTAAATAATAATCATTAATGTAATTATCTAAGGTGGCTAACATCAAAGTTGTAAATGATGAAAGTTTGGCACTTGTAAGTTGCAATAATTTGATATTGATAAACAATAAACAAATAATGAAGATATATGAGATAGTGATCTAGGATGACTGAAGAATGCTGGTTCAGCATGAAATGCATTTGGGAGTCATTTATCTTTTTCATATATCTTTATTTGCATGTTTCAGGAATGTGTGGAGGAGTGGAAGTTTTATGTATATCTAAAATGGGTATTACATATGAGAAAAGTGAAATGAAGTTGAATTATTTCATGGGTTTATGTCAATTAAACAAATCTATTAATCTTTAACTGAAGTTTAAAATTTATATCTTGACTAAGGATAATCTCTAGTTTCATAAATAATTAGAAATGATCATTAATATATTTATTTAAAATGGATAAATACTGAAGTTGTAATAAAAAGTTTAGCACTTGTAAATCAATTGTAATAAATAATGATACTTAAAGTGACTTTTTATAAGTGCAATAATTTTAGTTAGTTTAATTTCAATTATAATTTTTCAAAACATACTCAAATGATCATTAATCATTTTTATTAAATTTGAAACTGCAATTTTAGATATAGAGTTTAAATTTTATCAAGATCAAATTTATTTGTTACTTTATATAAACTAGACCACTCAAAGAAGTATGAAGAGATGCATGTTAGGAGTAACAAAAAGAAATCAAAATGCAATATATAGGTAAGAACACAAACAGGTGTTACTGACATTGTTGATAGAATCAAAGGACTGAATTGAAGTTGGGCTGGACATATTGCTAGAAGAGATGATAATAGATGAACAATTGAAATATTAAACTGAATTCCAAGATTGTAAAAGACCCAAAAACAGACCACATGTGAAATGGATGGATGAAATAAAAAAGTGTAGATGGATTGAACTTGGAGAGACCATCCTGCAGTGGATTGTTAATGGTTGACAATGATGATGATAAAGTATAATAATATGTAAAAAAAGTGTTTTGGAATAATGCTTTTATGTAAACAGTAATAGCTGATTAAAAAATAGAAAAATAACAAAATAATTTGACTAAAAATTCAGAAAAATCTGAATCTTGGATAATTTGCCATTCCGTCATTTCAAAAAGGCATTTGAGATTCAAAAAGGCATTTGAGACTCAAATCATAAAGATCTAAAAGTCCTCAAATGCTTTTAAGAAACAACAATTTCCAAAGATTTCTGATGGCCAATTAATGAGATTCAGTTTTTTTTCTACTTTTTAGTCATCTAGTATTGTTTACATCAAAGTATTATTTAAAAAAACTTTTTTTTACATATTTTATTTTTTATTTTTTAGTTATAAACTAAAAAAAATCTTGATTTAATAATAAAATGAAAAAAGGATCAATTAAGACAAGAATGTAGATGTGATGTGGAGAATCCTGGACAAAAGGAACCTTTCTTTATTAAATCTTTTATTTTATCAACCTTTTTTCATTAAATAGAAAAAATGCTTAAAACAAAAAAAAAGCATTTAATTTAATTATTTTGATCCTCTAAAATTAAATTATGCTTATAAAACTTTTATATTATTGGCAATATGTAACTGATGAACTTTCTCAGGTTAATTATTATTGAGGCACATAAAAAGACCAATTAAAACAACTATATGAACAAGATATAGGAACTCCTGAACAAAAAGAACATTTATTTATTAAATCTTTTATATTATCAAACTTTTTTCATTAAAAACAAAATGGTTAAAATTAAAAAATAATCTCAGCCAGAGCAGTATTAAAAAATATGTATATACAGACAGAAACATACCAAGTCAGGGCAAGTTAATATAAAAGCATATAATAAGGAGTTTTTTTAAAATTACTTACTTTCTGATCACACAAATAATTTTGTCTTCTGAAATCACTATTTCAACAGATATGTATTTGAAACTCTGGCTGCAAATATTGGAAAATTAATAACAAGCTAATACTTGGCTTTAGAGGGAAGTCAGTGACTTGGGCAAATGAAAAGACCCAGTTAGGTCAAAATACATTTTAGAAGACAATAATATATTTTCCCCAATAAAATAGCAATAAAATAGATTTCAAGAGTGAAAGAGGAGATTAAAACTGTGGATATGTTTATGCACTGCTATCTAAGATCTATTGGTTACTGCAACAAATATAGACATTAAAAATAAATAGACTATCCCATACAGTTAATATCTAGAACTCCTAGTAGTAATGGTTGCAAAAGTTTGATTAAGATTAATTACACCTGAGAAATTATGAATGCAAGACAAAAATAAATATAATATTAAACTAAATATGCTTTCAAATTTGATTAATTGGACTATATACACATATCTGTTAATAAAAAAACTGATTCTACATAAATGGGCAGATTTTTTGAATTTATATAATTTTGGACCTGAAGTTTGGAATTACTTATACTTTATAAATAACATACACTCATGTTTCTAACTAATTAGGTATATTACAAAGTTGAGGCAATATGTTTACGTTTTTATTTTGCTCTTTAATCTTCAGAAAGAGTCTAAATATCTTCCCCTGATTCAAACTTCTTTTGTTTCAAGCTCCACTTTCTATGTAATGTAACCTTTTATGATTACGTTCTGTAATAATTGTGTTGAGAAATAAGTGATAATTAATAGAATATTTTGTGTGAATACATTTAATTTGTATAAATATTTTTAAGAAGTAGGGATTTTAATTAGATTAATATCGAATTTTATAAACAGCTTAATTAATTTGGTTTAGAATATTATATTCTTTGATTAAAAAAACAAATTATCATAACATTATAATAAAAAAAATCATTTTTTATGAATATATCTTGATATAATATTTATATATGGTTCAAAGATACCTATACTTATTACAAAACTGAGGTTCATAAAATATGTAATTGTTAATATAATGTTAGCCCTATGTAAATGTACAAGCAACTTAGCTGAAATTTCAAAATATATATTTTCAAATTGTTACTAACTTAAATAATATAAACTAAAATGGATGATGTAATGAAGCCAAATTCAATCCTTCTTACTGAAGAAGGACAGTAGAAGAAACTAGATTCAGAATGTGATTTTTGCATGTAAAATAAATAAAAAATCAGATATATTAATCTTTACCTGTGCTAGAGATAATCTCTAGTTTTGATAATGATTAGTAATGGTCATTATTGTATTATCTAAAATGGATGGGGTCAGAGTTGTGAGTGGAGGGAGTTTGACAGTGGTAAATGAAAATGTAACAATTGTTGCAATGCCATCTAGTATCAATTTGCTACTTAAGCTTACAATAGATGGCTCTGGAGTCCAGCACATAAAACAAATTACAGTTCCTAATTTATAACATTATACTAGTATATATCTTGATTTCTATTTTAACACATTAATCAAAAAAGAGATAAAAGAAATGTAATTGGAATAGTAAAGATGATTAGAGAAAAAGAGATAAGTATTTGTTTCATGTAATTTCAAAAAGATTTTTGGACCTAATATCATAATTTTTACTACTATAAAATTGTCTAAGTACATGTAAATTACATTACATGATTCAGCAACATTATTCCTAACAAAGTGTGTGTATATATATATATCTGTGTGTGTGTGTGTGTGTGTGTGTGGTGGGGGTGCTTTGCACACAGATAATGAAGCTATTAATAGTGATTGAAAACAAATAATATTATCCAAATGGTACTGCTGAGCGCACTTTCGGAATATTTCATAGTTGCATATTCATGGCTACTGAAATTTATTTAAGAACTATAATGGTGTTAATGCAAATTTATGTGAAGATGCTACATAGACCATTTTCGAGATAGAGAAGGGCAGGCCTCTCTTCTATTGATTGCAGCAGGGTCACACACTATGCAGTAAACCTACCTGACCTTGCATTTAATGTCATTTCTTTCGGAGCAGATAACACTGGATGTGATGGGTAGGAAGGCATGGCCAGTGGCTGTCTCATGCTAACAAAAATTGAATTGCTTTCAGGCTTAGTTTTGGTCCTGTTGTAGGGGTATCTATGTTGAGCTACTCTGGTTGTAACATTGGTTTTAGTTTCTCCACAATATGTTGCCATGCAATTTCTTTGGGGGCAGGTGAGTTTGTAAACAACTTGAGGGGTGAGTTCAGGTTTAATACTGTCTTTGGTGTTATTGATTAGTCTATTGGTGTTAAGAGGTGAATGGAAAGTGACTGCAAAGTCACATGATAGTTTGTTAATAAGGGTTTTGGCTGTTGACTGGATGTATGAAATTAGGATTCTCAGTTTGTTTGCTATCTTATAATTATGGTTTATTTTGCAAAAGAATTTATTAACTTTTCTGTTGATGGTTGATTGTGTGTGTTCTATTTTTATTAAATCTGTGGTGTAATTAATGAGATTATTTCTTTTGTCTGCCTCATATTTGCACAGATTATGGTTTCTAAACATGAAGGAAGAGAGGACTGCAAGTTTGTGACATTGCGGTGCATAAGAATTGGAATGTGTCAGACCTCATAATTCTAAAGGTTTGACTATCATGTGGTAGTCTAGTTTGTCTATGTTTCTGCTGACACATATGTCTAGGTATTTAACCTGATATGCTTGGTTTTCCCAAGTTGTAGTAAAGATAAACTTGGTGTTATTCTGAAGGCTATTTTGGAGATTAATAATATCTTCTGGAACTGCAATGAATATATTGTCAATATAATGTGTAAATCATGTGAGGAGTTGATAGACTGAAGGAATGCAGGGGGTATTAGCTTTTCATGATAATTGAACACAATACTTGCTAGTATACTGCTTAGTGGAAGACCTATGGGCCAATCATTGTGCATGTTGAACCATTTATCTCTGAAAATAGCAACAATGTTTAGATCAGCCATTTAAAAAATTTATGATGAATTTAGCCCATGTAAGTAGGCAGTTGCTTGCAATTAATGCATCATTGACTATTTCAATTGATTGCTTGCAGTCAATGGAGCCATATAGCTCAGTAACATCAAATGATGTGATTTTGAACATCGGCTGTTTGATTTTTTTTACAAAATCAAATAATAATTTGATGGTATTATCACCAAAGGCTATTATCACCAAAGGCTAATGCGTCGATAAGCCAATGATTAACCAAAACTGACACGTTGAAGTAGTGTGCTCTTCCAAAATCGATCATTAGTCTTAAAGGTTTTCTATTTGCACATTTCAGCAGAGAATATCTTTCCTAACTGCTGCAAAATTATTATCAACAGAACTATATTTAATTATGATAGAATTAAAACGTATTTGCAAAGACAACTACTCAAGTCTATCATTAAAGAGTGCAAAAGAGCCTTATAAAAAAACGAGAAGATGGAGCATAATTTCTGACAACTATATAATCCCTCCATTTATCATCGACAGATGTATCAGACATATGACCATTCTGCTTAAGAAATTCAATAATACAATAAAATTTCTGGCAAATAAGCAAAATATTCATTGTGATGGGTTCAATCCCAATACATTTGTGAATTTTACAATATAAACATACCGCACACGATCAAAGAGGTTCTTGAATTAGGTCCAAAATTCTTAGGCAGACATTGGAAAAATCCCAAAATGGAAATTGTCGCTGACGTCGAAGCAGCTTTAATAGACCTCATTAAAAAAAGGAGTCATTGCATGGATAGCAAAAACTACAAAGAACAAGCAACTAAATAATTACTTCAACAAATGGAACAAGAAAATCAGGAACACCAATCAATTTCTGGCTGACCACTCTATCTTTTGCTTAAAAAGAAGATACAGGGAGCAGATTTGTATTAATAAATGACAATGAATACAATAACAAAATTAACACCCAAATTGAGAAACTAAAATTCGTAAATTTAAATGACTTCAACAATAGACTTAACAGAGATAAATTCAAATCTACTATACTAGGTACAAACTGAGATAGCATTTTCCCAAAAGCTGAATATTACCATATATATCCGTCAACCTTCTCTCCTTCTAGAATCTTCGCTAATATTAATCTGCACAAACCTGATAAACCTTTAAGACTACTGATCGATTTTGGAAGAGCTCACTATTTCAACATGGAAGTTTTGGATAATCATTGGCTTATCGACACATTAGGCTTTGGTGATAATAGCATCAAATTATCATTTGATTTTATAAAAAAAAATCAAACATGCAGTCGTACAACCGATGTTCAAAATCGTATTGTTTGATGGTACTGAGCTAATATATGGCTCCATTGACCACAAACAATCAATTGAAATAGTCAATGATGCATTAATTGCAAGCAACTGCCCACCTACACAAGCTAAATTCATCATAGAATTTTTAAAATGGCTCAATCTAAACAATGTTGCTATTTTCAGAGATAAATGGTTGGCCCATGAATCTTCCACTAAGCGGTATACTAGAAAGGGTTGTGCTCGATCATCACAAAAAGCCAATACTCCCTGTATTTCTCCAGTCAACTCCATTCATGATTTACACACATTACATTGATGACATATTCATTGCAGCTCCAGAAGATATCATTACTAATCTCCACAATAGCCTTCAGAATAACACCAAGCTCATATTTACTACAACTTGGAAAAAACAAGCATATCAGGTCAAATACCTAGACATATGTATCAGAAGAAACATAGACAAACTAGACTACCACATGAGAGTTAAACCTTTAGAATTATGAGTTCTGACACATGCCCAATTTTTATGCGCCGCAATCTCACAAACTTGCAGCCCTCTCTTCCTTCATGTTTAGAAACCATAATCTGTGCAAATATGAGGCAGACAAAAGAAATAATCTCATTAATTACACCACAAATTTAATAAAAATAGAACACACACAATCATCCATCAACAGAAAAGTTAATAAATTCTTTTACAAAATAAACCATAATTATAAGATAGAAAACAAACCTAGAATTCTAATTCCATACATCCAGTAAACAGCCAAAAGCCTTATTAACAAACTATCATGTGACTTTGCAGTCACTTTCAGTTCACTTCCTAACAGCAATAGATGCATCAATAAGATCAAAGACAGGATTAAAGCCAAATTCATCCCTCAAGTTGTTTTCAAAATTACCTTCCCCCAAAGAAACTGCATGGCAACATATGGAGAAACTAAAATCAACATTGCAACCAGAGTAGCTCAACATAGATACCTCTACAATAGGACCAAAACTAAGCTTGAAGGCAATTCAATTTTTGTTATGCATGAGAGAGTCATTGGCCATGCCTTGCCTATCCACCACAGCCAGTGTTATCTGTTCTGAAAGAAATGACATTAAATGCAAGGTCAGGGAGGCTTACTACATACTGTGTGACCCTGCTGCAATCAATAGAAGAGAGGCCTGCCTTTCTCTATCTCGAAAATGGTCTATGTAGCATCTTCACATAAATTTGCATTAACACCATTATAGTTCTTAATAAACTCCAGTAGCCATGAATATGGGACTATGAAATATCCCGAAAGCATGCTTGGCAGTAACATTTGGATATTATTTGTTTTCAATCACTATTAATAGCTTCATTATCTGTGCACAAAGCACACACACACACCATATATATATATATATATATATTGATTTCAAACACTAAAGAAGTAAAGCTGCAACTAACAAAGTATATTGTGGTCAAATCTGAGCAAAGATTTAAGGAATTGGAATAAACAGACCCCCTCCAACTATAAAGGTTAATTCAAGAGTCTTTAAAGAACTAAAATACTGATTGTTTTTAATAGAAAGATATGGTTGAAAATAAAATACAATGGAAAGGTAATATTAAAAAAGATGTTTAAATATTTCAAAAAATAAAATTTGCTGCAGAAAATTTATCAAATAAATTGAATAAAAGATCAATATATGATATATAGTGATGTATTCTCACAAATTGGTTTATATAGTAATAATTTTTATTACTCATTTATTAAACTAGAGATTATCTATTTAATGAATAATATTTCTGTAGTGTAATTCACTACACCATGTTCACGCAAGGTAGAGACTGATTTCTATCCACTTTTAACACCTTGTGAAGAGGTATAATCATAAAGATATGTGAAAAAAATTTACGATCTCCAAGATGTATATTTCATGGTAAACCTGCACTCATCCGTTGGCCCGGATCACAATCTCTTACAATATCTTTATTCTAACATAAATAACCAATTTCTAAAATCTAATTGATGTGTTAAACGTACTGCCAACAACTTTGCCACAGACAATCTTCTTTGTGTCAAAGTTATGAGGGCAGTAAGATTGACACTTGTCAATTAAACTTTAGTAATTGGCTATCTATATAGACTGAACAATGATAAAGATATGTGTAAGAGATTGGAATCTGTGCTAACTGATGAGTGCAGATTCATGACAAAATGTGCCTCTAGGAGATTATATATCTTTTTTACATGTTTTTGGTCATATGTTTATGAGTATATCTCTTCACAAGGTGTTAAAAATGGATAATAACCAGTCCTTACCTTGAGGGAAAGTGGTGTAGTGAAAATTACACTATAGAAATATAATTTTTTAAGTTGTTTATATAATCATTGTTAAACTCATTTCTAACGTTTTATTATTATTATTATTATTATTTTATCTGTTTTTCTTTCATCATACTCCTTTAAGAATGGCTGCTTTTAATGATATTAAGAATACTTTATTCTTTGCATAATATGAGTTTGATACCCCCATATAGTTTACTGCAATAATAGAGTATAAAACTCTGAATCTAAAGTTTTCAGATGGATTTCAGTTAATCATAATTTCAGCTGTTATGATATATGTTAAAAGTCTGTCACGCATACTTTTAATATTATTACTTGACAGATTACATGTATGCATAGTGCATAAATATAAACATCCACTTAGAATTTTAGCCACAGGCCTCAAAATTTAGATGTAATGTCAAAGTCAAACATAAAACAAAATATGCACAATTTAAATTAAATTATACGTTTTAACACAAATCACTGTAATTATAAATATACGATAACCGTATTGAGAAAAGCTTCATTATAATTTCTTCTATGTTATGTGCTTACCGACTTTCGATTTCTACGTCTATGACTCTAGGAGTCGAAATTCGGCTAAGCACATAAAATAAACAAATCATAAGAAACCATTTCTCAATACGATTATCGTATATTTATAATTTAAATTAAAATGGAATTTTTTATATAAATATTCATTTCAGTAAAATATGTAAATTTTTAAAATAAAATTAAGAATTACGGAAAAACCCAAAAATTGAAAAAAGCACGCAATTTTAGAATCTTTTTCGTGTCCCATTTATAATAATCTAATTCTGTATACGTTGGAAACTTTTGTAATTAAATTATATATTTACATAAATTTACATCGCATTTATACCTCCCACCCTCCTGTCCAATTTACATGACATTTATATCTCTAACCCTCCTGTCAAGACCAAGATATTGAAAGTGGCTTACCATAATATTATAACAAACTTTGAAACTTAGGCTTTTCTTATTTAAGCATTCTAATGCTTATAATTTAATAATCTAATTCTTAAAAAATATGTATTCTCTAGGAATGGCTGTTAAAAAATATGTAATTTTTACGAATGGCTGAGATTTTACATGTACCAAAAATATATTCTTACAAAATACTATGAATTACACAAAATATGATTATCATTTATTTTACATTTAGATATTTTTTGATGGCTTAATTATTAGCTATTAACAAAATGTCAGAGAGATTCCAATCAGGAGATAGATTCCCTAACGATCTTGCTAATTCCTTCAATTCTGTAGCCCTATATTTGACAGTCATTAACTATGTATTTTATATTTTGTTTGCCCATATTTACATAGATCAGTGCCTAGTAAATTCCATTTGACACAAATGAGCACAGTGACTAAGAGTTGTCCTACATCTCTTGAATGAGAATGTATCTAAAAAAATTGTATGTTGAAAAAAAATTATTTGGAACTTTTTAAGAATTCCATTTTTGACCAGAATTGAACACCCAAAAGGAAACCTTAATTTTATTTGAGTTTTGGGATGTGAATCTATACCTTGAATTATTAACAAGTGTGATCCACATGATAGATTTGTATACAAAATGTTGTGAAGCAATATTTTGTTGATATTTAGCAGAAAAATATGTAAAAGAACAAGAAGATACTGCATAGAAGCAGATTTGTGTGTACCAACAATATTTCTCATAGTAAAATATGAGTATCTAAAAATTTAATGCAGGAATTTCATCTCAAAACAGGGGCAGAATATTTGTCAGCAGAATATGCTAATGCTAAGGAAGTTGTCCTTAAAAGTGTTTGAATGCTAAACCCAAATAATAATAATTAGCTTTAACAGATAAATTATTCCTCTATGCATAACATCCCTCCATATATAAGATTAAGGCATAGTTTTAATATACTTGAATAATTTACTCTTTTTGGACTCAGGTTGTTTTGGTTTTGCTGTTTCTAACTCTTTATTTCCTGAGTTATTTTGATTATCATCTCTGATAGTTTGAAGTAGTTGCATTCACTTGTTATTTGTGTATGTGTCTTTCTGATGGTCTTGTTTGAATAAATTATTTTATTTGTTCATAGTTGGTCTTGATATCTTCATTAAATTTTACCATCTTTTTGTCTTTACTACATTTACATATTTTTCTTTTTGTCCTATTATTACTATTATTGGAATACATTTGTCACCTTTTTTATATTTTAAATTCTGTGCTTTTTTTTTTGTACATGAAATTATTTTGTCTGATATATAGTTTGGTGTTTTTTTCATCACAGTAGGTGAAGATTTTCTCAACACAGTAGGTGAACTTACATGTTGATGGAACAATATTCTGTTTAATCTCATTTGCCAACCATTATCTTTCGCTTTTAACAGTACTTTCTTTATTTTATTTTACCACTACATTACTTTCTGAATAAAACAGAAGAGTCATAACATGCTGTGCTGCATTTCTCTCGTTAAACCTTTTAAATTGACTAGATGTAAAAAATGTTCTATTATTAATTGTCTCTGGAATGCCAAATGTTGCAAGTGTGATAAAAATGGGTCTATTTTGTTTACTATATACTTGTACCCATTTTATATATAGAAATTGCTTGTTTTTCCAAGAGCCTGAGTTTGCTATGATCTCATAGCTTTTGATTAAGCTGCATCCTAATTTCAGAGGGTAAATTTAACCTTAATTTAGACCTGTGGCATTACTGAAACACTTCTTTATTTCTGATTATCATACATATGTCCAAGCTAACCTTTTCATCCTTACCATCCCTGGATGTCTGTTATATAATAACTGTATTACTTTCACTCAGTTCTGAGATGGGACAATTATTCTTGAATCCATGTAATGCAATTTCCTTGCATTGATAATTTCTTTTGTCTCTGTCAAATTGCTTTATGTACTGTTGAAAGTTTGGATCTTGATCTTTCTTTACAAATCCATTTTTATAGAATTCTATAATCTTCAATTTTTTGTTCACCTGGAAACAATAACAATTAATACATTCACTGTTCACTAAATCTATTGTATTTATAGCTAATTCTTTTCTATCTGTAACTCCTGATGCATCTGAAAATCTACTAAGCATGTACACATGTGGAATGCATTCCCCTTCAATGTAAACCAACTTAAAATTATATGCACTAGAAATTCTCAGAAATGCATGAACTGATATTCCTTTCTCTTGAGTTAAATATCCCTGATAACTGTTTATGATCTGTCTATATGGTAAATTGTCTCTTGTACATGCATTGATGGAACTTTTTTTACTCCAGCTATTACAGCTAGTTCAATTTGTGCATAATTAAAATTCTTGTAACTCTCTTTTATTTACTGGTTTTGGAGTGCTCTGTATTGCTTTTGCTTTATCTTTTCATGAAAGTATGACCTCATTTGTTATTCTAATACCTGTTTTACTAAATATTTCCTTATAGATTTTGTTAGTACATCTAAATTTTTCCCAATTATTATGAAATCATCAAACTATGAATCTCTTCCCAACTCCTATCACTTGAACAACTCTTTGAATATTGTTGGGGTTAATATTATTATAAATATGAATCTATTCACTTTATAAAATTCCTTGTGCATTATCCTTGCCAAGCATTCAGCCATTTCATCATGTACCAATAACAGTAAATATACCTGCTTTATCTATCTTTATAAAAAAATTTTTTTTGCTAAGATTGCTAATGTTTGTCTAATATTGGAGAACGATAGTTTTCAGGTACCAATGCTTTATTACTAGTACACATATTGCACTTTTTTTTTTATTACTAGTATAATTTGAATTGCCCACACAGATATCTGTATACATTGCATTAGCTCTTCTTTCTCCAATACATTTAACTCTTGAGTTACTTTTTTCTGATTGAAAAAAGAATCTGTCTCACTTTACATGTAATTGATTTAAAATCATTTATGCATAATTTAACTGGAGGCCCATTAAATTTGCCTAATCATGCTTTAAGACCTCTGGGTAATGTCTTTTATATTCTTGTCATCATTTACAATTTTGTTTATATGTACTATGGCATAATCTATGAATTCAAACCAATTCTTACCCAAAATATTACTGTGATATTCCATAGTTACAAGAAGAATCAATCACACTATACATGTTTCTCTTTTTATGTCATTCTTAGCTTATCACAACAAGTTTGACTTCCTTTAGTAATCATAAATTTTCATTGCTTATTTGAAACTAACATTACTGTGGATCCACATTCTATTTTTACTCTAACTAGATGCCATTAATTTTTATAATGGCCAAGAATACTGACTTTAGTTTTTTATTTCTTAGCATATTCAAGTTAAACTTATTTTTCTTTTTATAATTTTCACAGTTTTTTTATCATTTTATTTTTATTGGTTTTTTGATTTACATTAATTGTGTTCAAGTCTAGTGCAGACTTTTAATTCCTATTTCCCATGTCCTTTTAATAAACAGCACACCACTTTAATATGGTCCTGTTTTTTGCAATGTAAATAAATGCACTCTTTAATTCTACACATGATCTGACTATGCACTATTACTTTAAAAGCACCTATAATTCATAAAGTCTATATTCTTATTCTTTTACATTATTGGCTGATACTGTCATGAGGATTTTACTTTCTGATTTTTGTCAGCTAAAACTGACAACTAGTTTGGATACATCATATCAACATGTTAAATGTTGATGAATTATTTGCCAATAATCTTAGGCTTTTGCCGTACAATAAACAAGTCTGTCTTTTGCCATCTCACGTAAGAAAGTACCTCACTCATATAGTTTGCCTGATTTTCTTACTTTGGCTGCATATTTTATTACTGTCTTATTCTTTAATTAGTTATGAGAATAAAATTTGTAGTTTTCCACAATCATGATTGGCTTTGACAAAAAATACCGATTTAGAGTGGCTATAGTTTTCTTAAAAGTTATGTCTGCTTTTTCCATGAGGATTTCCTGAGTTACTAAAATTTTATACATAGATGCTCCACAAAAATTGATAAACATTCGTAATCTTAATTCTGATTTAACATCTTTTGCAATAATCAAAAATTTAATAAATCTCTCTATGTGCTGTTTCCATAATTCAGGTTGATTCAAGTCATATTCTATATTGTATTTATTAGCCAATCTAAACTATCCTAGCCTAATAATAATAATTAAATATATTTACCATGGAATACTTTCCACCTGACTCATTTCTTGATCTAGTCACTTCTTTAATTTAGTCTTTTGTTCACTGGATTTGATCTTATTACTTACAACACAAATGTTAACTATGGCAGATCTAGTGCTCTTATGGACTCCTATAGCAATTCTATGACTACATATCAAATATGACAATTTGTTGTTTATAATACAAAACTTCAATTATAATTTAACATTTATTATTCATATTAAAAGTAATGTTATTACAAGATTATGCAATTTGTAGTTCTGCAGTTACTTCTCAGGTTTTTGCTTATCCAACAGGTGATTGTCAAGTTGTTATTTATCTATATGGTCTGGATTGCTTTGGTCTGATGCTTCTTTTTTTGTCACTTCAGTTTATGGACTTTGTGTAATGATGAGTTACTGCTGTAAATTGTCTTAATTTTGTCATACTCTTCAGTATTTGACGTTCCTGCTGTTGTTTTAACAACTGAGGTTAAGGTTGAACACTACCTGCAAAATCATAACATTTGCAAGCACATACAATGTACTTATATTATTATATTACCTTTATCTTCTCACTCTTTGAGATGGATTTATCTGATCCTTACAATCTGATGTTTCACCTTGGGTGATGGCCTGACAGCAATGTCTTTACATCTAGGCTATCTTCTTTTGATCCATTTACATGATGGTTAGCTTGTACAATATAGTTGGAATGTGTTACATATTTATAGCTTATGCTGTATCTGATGTGTTATCTGCTAGATGAATATTATGTGTGTATGCTCTGCATTCTCCATTCATATTTTTTATTACAGAATATTTACACTCTTTGTATAGATTCAGCAGCCATACTAACCTTTATGAGAACTAATACCCCCCCCCACTACATTATTAAATTCTATTGCAACTATTGGTTTTAACCTTTGGCTAAATCCATTAATCTTTCTTTTATTTTTTTTTATACCTTATTAGAATTATTAAAATCTTATATATATATATTTCAATTAGCTATGAGAACGATGATTTAATATCATTGGTTGATCAGGTAATAGAACTTATAAATTAAGAGCATATTGTTTAAATCTACTCATTGTAAAAATTGCCAACTGTTTGATCCTCATTTACATATCTTGCAAAATAACTTATGAGAATTAAACTCTTATAAATACAGTAAGCTTTAGATTTTGAATAGGAATATAGGATCAATTTATGCTGGTGGTTTTGTACATATTGCATGCATCCAATATCATCAGTTGGAATGGTGATTGTAATATCATTTGAACTATCTTCAATAAAAAATTTATGTTTAACAAGATGGTTTGAAACAAAAGTAGCCATAGCATGTTTAGAATGTATTCTATCAATAATAATCAATGTAAGTCTAGAAATATTAAAAATATATACATTAAGAGAATGACAAGCTATCGAAGTATAATTGCATCATTTGAAGAAAATTGCCATTTTTGGTTGTAAATTTTATTGTGTTTGCTATGTGAAGAGCTTACTCTGTAGAGGTTATATCTGGCACTTGATAAGTTCCATGGTTGTTAATACCATGTAGTTTTTTTCTCATTTCAAGAACCTAGGACCCTGTTTTCTATAGTTCTGGTGTGGTTATGACCCATAATAATTTTATTGTGTATTTGCATAATTTGTTGTCTTTGAGTAACAATTCATCAAGAAAAAGTTGGTTCTATGTGAAGTTCTTCATTCTACATGCTAATGTATTCTATTTGCAGGTGGGTTAATGGAAGACTCTCATCCATCATAAAATATTTACACAAAGAGTGTTGAATTGAATTTATACAAACAAGTTTACACTATAATAACAGTTGATGATCGATACAATTTTTGATTATTATGAGTTGCACTGGGTGGCATTAGTGTATGGAGAATTTGGTACCGTTTTAAGAACTTGTATGAGCATAGGAAAAGGTGTTTTAATACTAATCCTTCTCATAGGATGATGGAGAATAGGTCAGAATCATATAAAATGAGATACAGTTTTAAAATAATTCTAAATTATCATTCGTATTGAGAAATTTTTTTATGCCTTTTGTAGACATATAACTAAACTTGATTCTATGCTTTATTTTGCCCAAGGTATGCCTAATCACTATTTTAATAATTGAGAGAACAAACAAATACCACTAACAATGTTGAAAAAGTTTAAAGATTGAAATAGAATTGGGTTGGAGTCTTAACTGAGTGTAAGAGATTGTAAAAGTTCTAGAGAGGGTATTGAAATAAGAAAATTTGATAATAAAATGTTTATAAACAAGGCAAAACTTTCCATACAGTAGTGCCACCCTGTGCCAACCAGAGTAATCAATGGATACCAGAAGGTTTGTGCATAAAATCCCTATCTAATGCCTACTCATCCAATATCCCCAGACTAGTTTTTGGCTTTTGGCCTGGTTTATAAACAATTATGTGCTAGTATAAGAGATGGTGATCATGTGATGCTTAATGGTTTAATAAAATGTTGTCAGGCATCAGCGAAATTAGATTAAAATTGAAGAGACTTTCATCCTGCAGTAGATTGATAATACCGAAAAAAGATGATGGTGATAAATATAAAATATACAATAAAAGATGATGAAAAGCCAGCAGATTATAATTGCAGTAGGAAAAATGACGAAGAATAAATATTTACGAAACAAAGTGTAGATTATAAAATAAGTGGGTTAAAGTTTTATTATTATTATTTAAGAATCATTTATTAGAGTATAAATTTTACAGAATACATTAGATTACAGTTCTATTCATTTACATTTGATTTAGTCTTTATTCACATTGGATACAATTTAGCTATAAGCCATGACGTTTATACCTCCGATGTTCAATGACATTTATAGTGATCATGTGGGAGGGACCAACACATTAATCGAGACATAGGTCATCCGGCATGATAGTGTTCCCACTGAAACCCGACGAGTTCTCCCATTTAAGTTGGAGATCTGGGTATGACGATGTTGTGCCCGGTTGGTGATCGACCGCCAGCAGGCACTAATCTTGATTATCTGCTCCTGGCTCGCTATTTTCGTAGCACATCTATTTTGTTGCAGATGTTGAATCTCTACAATAGTGTTTGATTTATAAGAATATTAATTTAAAATGGTCGAAATAGATTGCTGTATATATGTATTTGTAGAAATAAACCACGTTTTGTTCAATTATATTTTGTACTTTTCACCTTTATTGTATGAATCAATCTCGTATCAATTTTTTAAATAGATACAATATTGTATTAGCCAAAGAAGCTTTATATTGTATGAAATAAATTATATTCTTTTCTTCCAGTATCTTCCAATCTTCTCTTATCAAAGCAATCTAAAACATCTCGTTTTACAAAACCGGATTTAAATTATCCTTAACCTACCCAAATAGTTAATTGAAAAGTGTAAGTGCTCAGGCATTTATTTATATACAATTAGTGTATTTGACCTCAAAGTTTTGGAATTTGAAATGCTTAATTTTACCATATTTGTCAAAGCCTCTAGGTATTTTTAATTTTTTGTAGAATTCTTAACATAGTATTACAATTCAATTAACAAATGTGACATTATTTGAACGCACTTATTTTTAAGGAGGTAAATATTTTAAGATAAATTGATTTGAATTTGCTGTAAATTACTTACGAAAATCTAAAAATATTTATACCGAAGTAAAACATTTTCTGGTGCATCTAAGTGATTATTAAAGTAGAAAGTCTTTATTTCAACTCATTTTCAAAATTACTATTTAAAATGCTTTGAAAGTAATAAAATAACATAAATAAAAAGAAAAAATTTCCAATAAATATTTATGATAAAGTTACTCAAAACATTCACTTTTTATTTCAACTTGCTAATTTGAATTTGCCGTAAAAATATTTAGAAAGATCTAAAAGTACTCATATAAAAGCAAAACATTTCGACTGTACTTAATGTGATTGTAAAGTTATTCAGAACAAAAAGTCCATGCTAATTCAAATTGACAAAAAATATAATTTAAAACTACATTAAAAAACTCTTGCTAAAATATATATGAGGCAAAGAATTATCTCCATAAAATATTAGATAGTTACGGTAGCCAATTAATACAAAGCTTATAGGAATAGTTTCAAGGAATCTTTTTATCAGCAATGATAAGTCCTAATAAATTACTAATTTAAAATTAAAATTGTAATCTTATTTTATATAAAACAAATTTTATTTTCCTTAGCTAAAGATAATAAAAGCATCAATTTTACTAACTAGGTATCAATGTCTTTCATATTCTCAAAAATAAGCTGCTTTGTATAAGATTCTAGCTAATGCTTTATTTGTAGTTAGGGATATAAGGACATAGTATACAAAACATATAGCAGGTATCTCTAAATAAATTTACTTTGAAAATATAAACTAGTGGATTGGATATATAAAAATGAGATTTAAAAATGTTTTAAAATAATAATAAAAAACCTAAAAGAACAATAGACGGAACGATATAATATTCTTACAAATACCAAATTTGAGACCAAGCAGTGAAAGAAATAGGAAGGGTAATGAAGGAATTAATATTTATTTATTTTACTGATCATGAAACATTTATTAGATTGAAAGGATAATTTTATTGGTCATATAGAGAAAAAAGACACCAATGTTGAGGATATATAATATACCATATACTCCTTAATTAACACTTTATAATGCAATTTCAACATATGATTTATTTCTTCTTGCTTACAGTTTTAACTACCCAGCATCACCAGAACTTTTAAACTTTACTATAGCATTGTAAAGTATTAATTAAGAAGTATATGGTATATTATATATGTATAATTAATCAATGCAAATAAGGAGGAGTGGAAAGAATTTTTAATCTTGAGTATGTTTGTTGAAAAAAAATATTTTAATTCAAAAGATATTTATTAGGTTGAAATAAAATCAGATGGAGAGCGTTATTAAATAATAAAGAAAAAAATTTAAGAGTTTAACTAAGATGAAAACTAGTTAAGTGAATAAGAAATTGATGCATTTTCAATTTGACCTGTCCTAAAGACTATAATAAAATAGATGTAAAACACACAACTAATGTTTTAACTAAAAGAGGAGCCTTTGGGTTATCTTGCAATGCATAAGTTTACTAGAAAAAATGTCTAATTTAATAGTATATAAGGTTTTTTGAATAATTATATAAATTTTAATAGCTTAGACATGTTCTTATTTGAATAGTTTTAAAAATATAAAATGACAACAGATGCAGTTGGAGTAGTTGATCAAGTATGGCCTTGTTAATGGATATAATTATCTCAAGGTATACTGTGTTGTTTGGTGACAAGGAAGTTAAATTTTGCATTTTCAGTGTTTAACTTCATGCAAACTCTAAAGCAACACTCATTTGCTTACTTTCACTTTTATGTGATTTAGAATTGTGAAAGAGTTACAAACTCTACAAATCAAGTTCCACAGATCATAGCTTGATTCTGGTGCTTAAACTTCATGTCATTCTTCAAATGAATTTGTGATAATAGAGTACTAGATTATATTCTGCATGGTTTAGAACATTGGGGGAATGCAGAATCTTGAGTCCAAGATCCATTTAATTATAGGTCAATTCAGTCACTTCCAATTCTCAAACTTAGTGTGATTCTTACATGACTTCTTGAGTAGCAACACATTATTTTCACCTTGTGATGTTTAGTGTAATAGACTCTATAATTCATAGACCATGGTTGTGTCTTAATTATTTCACTTCCATTACTTGAATTTTGTGTGAATCTTCATGTGAACTGCACTGCAACAAACCATTTAATTATTGTTATTATTCTAAATGGTTTAGTGATGGTGACTATGGATTCTATAGCTCAAGGTCCACAAATCATAGTTTAATTCCATATTTTCAGAGTTGAACTTTATATTCTTGATTATTTAAACTCTTGATCAAAAAATGATTTGATTATTTTCACCCTGTTTGATTTAGATGTGTAAATAATTCACTGCAAGGCAAAGTGGGGATATTACATGACTGACCAAATGCTTAATAGTAATATTTTTCTTATTTGTTTTAAGTTTTAGTTAAGAATGTCTACTACAACAATCAACCCATCCTATCTTTATATCATTAAACATTTTAGTTGGCACTATTATCTACATTAGCATGTTCTTATGTTTCTTTAATTATTTATCAACATAAAACATATAAAGTGAGTGTGTGACCTGTAAAGATGATCTTCATACCATAGCTCCATCTAAACAATTTTCTGCAGAGATCCAAATAAATGTTCATGCACAACTATATTGTATACATTAACTGAAAACTGATTCCTTAATTTTCATATGGATTGATTTATTTCTAACTCAGGATTGCTTCCAAAATAGACTACACAAAAACACTTTTAAATAAAAGCACACAATTTATTAACATATTAGTATTTAAAAGATGTATATAATTCTGACTAGCACCTTTTATCTTGGTATCATTTATCCTTCAATAACATATCCTTTTCACTTAATCAAATGTTATTTCTTTTCAATATCATTCAGTTTATGAGGTCAGTAACCTTATCTATATCTTCATTATTACTAATGAACTTAGCTTTTATTTTTAATTTATTTCTTAAAATCTTAAAATGTTTCATTAAATGTATGTGGGTGGGATCGAACATGATGTATATTTATCACTGTTAATGCGATCTCACCAAGTATTTTATTCTAATCTTTAGGCAAGTAAGAAGTTAGTATTGTTATAATGAGTTAATGTTTAAACTTATGAAAATTAGAAAATTACAAAAGTATATCCGAAAACATCGATTGATAATTATCACATATGTGAGCATTTTCTATTCTTCTATCCAGACCCTCATGGTAAAATTAATATTTCACCTCAACAAAAGATCATTTCAGAATCACTTAACTTCAAGTGGCTATTATATCTATCTGAACTTCAAACGTTATTTTCACATATTTTATCTAAATTCAAAATAATTTGCATATAAATTATTAAAAGATACATTTATTTTAAAATTTGTATTGATTCAATATAATATATCATTCACATTATTTAACTCAATAAGTTTTTTTAATGCATGTAAAATAAGATCCTTATACAAATAAATATATTCCTTCAGGGATTGAATATGAAAATCTTATTTTTAAATATAATTTCATTATAATGAATAATATTTCTGTAGTGTATAATCTTAAGCAAGATAGAGACTAACACCTTGTAGAAGGGTATAATCATAAACATGTGACCAAAGACATGTGAAAAAGATCTATGATCCCCAATATGCACATTTTGTACTGAATCAGCACTCATCAGTTGGCCCAGATCACAATCTCTTACACATACCTTTATCATTGTTTAGTATACATAGAGATATCAATTTATTACAGTTTATTTGATAAGTGTTAAATGTGCTCCCTCACAACATTGACACAAATCCCTTAATGAAAGTATATTATTGGATAATCTCTTGCCTAAGGGATAACTAATAAAAATTATTAATATACTTTCATTACGATTTGTGTCAAAGTTGTGAGGGCAGCATATCTGACACATCAAATAAACTGTAGTAATTTCCTATCTATCTACATACATTGAATAATTGATAAAGATATGTATAAGAGATTGCGGTCTGGCCCAACTTACGAGTGTTGGTTCAGCACAAAATGTGCATCTTGGGGATCATAGATCTTTTTCACATGTCTTTGGTCATATTTATGATTACGTCTCTTCACAAAGTTTTAAAAGTGGATAGAAACCAATCCCTCCTATCTTGCGTAAGAGTGATATAATAAAAATTACTCTACAGAATAATTATTCATTATTGGATAATCTCTAGTTTAATAAATAACTAATAAATTTTTTTTAATAATTTCAGTATACTCTTACAAACTTACAACACACTCTTGTTATCAACCTCTATCCCAAAATGACTACACACCCAAACACACATGTATAGACATTTAAATAGCTTTTATAAATATAAAAAAAAATTGATCATAAAAATGCTAAAAACCGTCTGCCCTCCATTATAATTACCAACAGATTAACTTTCCTACATGATTTCAAAACATGCTTACTTAAACTACCCAATAATAATAATAACCATTCATTCTTAAATATATGTTTACATGGATTTACTCATATATATATATTCACCCGAATACTCTGCATGAGCTTTAAATTTTGACTTTATGTTTTCTAAACGTTATATATTTCTTGATAACTTTCCAAGATATAGAGCACAATGCATTTTAACCTATAATTTATTTTTTTTCCTCTCTTTTTTAATATTAGAACTGAATGATTGTTTGAGCAAACTCAAAACTCTTTATTTTAAAAATTCATTACATAACTTTTAAAAGTAATCTAAAAAAACTTTTCTTGTTTTTCTTCGCATTAAGTATGGTTGACTGTTTTTTTTTTTTTCAAAAAAAGAAATTATAAAAAGAGATATTTACATAAAAATATACATATAAAATTCATACTGCTATAAAGCATAATTTTAATCATCATTATTATTGTTCAACCATTGTCAATACACTGCAGTATGAAGGTCTCTCCAAGTTCAATCCATCTTCTCCGATCTCTAATGTCTCTTCTCCACATCATCCCTGCATATTTTCTTATTTCATTCATCCATCTCCTATGTAGTCTCTTTCTAAGCCTTTTACAATCTCTTGAAATCCAGTTTAAAATTTCAACTGCCCGTCTATTATCATCTCTTTTAGCAATATGTCCAGCCCAACTCTTTTTAGTCTCTTAATTATTTCAATGATGTCAATAACATCTGTTTTATTCTCTTACCACCTTTCCGTACTTCTTTGAGTAATCTGAAGTCTCGGTATTGTTCTTTTGTTAAGTGTCCAAGTCTCAGATCAAATAAAGTGTAATATTTTTACTATTTTCTTAATTTACATATAGAGTTTCTAATATCGTACTCACGTGAAATAAAAATACCTGACATTATTTTCAATTCTTTATGTGTAGATTTCTCTTCTTTTTCTTTCATACTAATGAAGCTTCATTATATATATTTAAAAAAATCAATTTTGTAATAATAATAGTTTTATCAATACGTCTGTTAAATAATATTGATATTCAGCATTCATTTGGTGGAAATTTGACAAAGATTTTTTGTAAACTTTTCATTTATATCATAATATTTGACAATCATCAATTGGACAAAAAAAAAAACTGGTACAACTTTCTTTGAGGCACAAAAACACAGCTCTCTCTCTCCTTACAATTTAACTTCCAAATTGAAAATACAGTATTTTAATTAATTCACCGCTTTTAATTTTTATCATATACAAATCATTTATCAGAATCCATTTTTCTGCACTGAAAACTATATTTTTCAGTATGAGATGATAATTTTACAGTTAAACAAAAAGATAAAATATGGGTGCTGGAGAAGCTATGCATTAAATCCAAAGATTCACATGCAGTGCTCCCAGATCTAAGGTTCTTCTCACTGATAAAAATCATAAAGTTAGAAGCTTAGTCTGGGGAGTATTGATTGAGGAAATACTAGATAGTATTAATGATGCACAACTGTCTAGCATCTATTGATTTATTAAAGCTGGTACTAAATGATATTATTGTGGCAAAAGAAAATTGCTACTGTTTTCTTTTATCTCTTGGATTATATTGTATTTTATTTAATTTATCAATTAAAAAAAATATAAATAAGTACAACAGATAAATTTTTTCTTTTAATTAACTAAACCAAAAACAAGCATACAATTTTTTTTTCATTTAATCCAATGTTATGAGAATAATCTTTAATTAAAGTAATTAGTACAAAACTCAAAATAATCTATTTAAAACAATTTAATCTCTCTTTCTCTCGATGCGTAGCAAGTTAATACATTTATTTTATGCTTACTTTGTCTAAATCATAATTATTAACTTGCTTTTTTTATATTATATTTTAAAACAGTTTGAGATTGTTATCTATATTCGGACTGCCTAAGTGTTGACTGGTTTCTAATGGTTATATATATATTAATGTAAAATAATATTCATACAGAGTTTAAATATAAATTTTTTAATAATTTTAGTGTACCGAGTATACTTTCAACGTTTTCACGTCATAATCATGGTCAGTCTGATCTGACCATGAATATAACCTGACCTGACCATAAATATGACGTGAAAACATCGAAAGTATATTCGGTACAATAAATTAAAAATTTTATATTTAAACTTTGTATAAGTATTATTTTATATTAATATCTAGAATGGTAGAGTACGAAAACGTAATTATATATATATTTATTATTTTTATTTCTGTTTTTTTAGTAAATAAAAGTAAAATATGTCTATTTTCATTCTTTTAAAAGTCATTGAGCCTAAGCAAAATATCTTTTATGCCCACGCACACTTACATCTACACCCATAAATGGTACTTCAAATTTTCTTAATGTTTTAAATCACTAACTTATTAGCTAATTTATGTGGACTTTGATACCACCCACTATTACTCCTGCTTATTTTAAGTGCCTGGGAATGAAATTACCATTTTACTACAGATCAAATTATTCATTAATAATTGGTTATCTTAAAAAAATCTTAACTTGCCTAAAAATTCTTCTAATAATTAAAAAAAATTGCAACTTCTGACTAGATTTGAGAAGTGAGTTGTGAGCATGGAACCACATGCATTAATCACTACGATAGCTATTTTGAGACACTATATGCACAAAGAAAAAATAATGAACCTTTTAAAGTAAAAAACCTTTTTAATCAATTCTGATTTCATTTAAATGCTAAATAAAAACACAATATATATTTCCATATATCACATTTATTACTCCAGAAGCTAGGTCACAAAAAGAGTACAACTTGTAATGATTTTGATTAGTCTTTTGAATACCAATAACATCAGCAACCAATTAATGCTGTTAAATAAGTAATAGGAATATATGATTTTCTCTTCAACATATATTGACAATAGGAATATCTTCCTTTCATCAAAACTAAAGTGTCCCATAACACTTGTCTTATATTTAACATCCGCAAACATTCTACATAACTATACTGCAGAATTCTGTATGCAAACATGAGAAATCATTGAATGGAAATATGTATTTTTAGATATTTTTACTGATGATGGTAAATAACTAGAAACTAGTTTAGGGATTTGGTTAACATTGCCATCTTATGAATTTATTTTACATGGTTCATATAATAGTATGGAATAAATTATTGATGCGAATGACAACTCTTTCATTCCCAGTATGCATGTGAACATAAATAACCTACAGTCATCAAATGGCTGTGCCAATCACATCTTCAGATTCATTTCTATCTATTGGTCTCCATTAATCAGCACCAAATAGTTTAACAAGTAAAAATATCTACTAGATGAATGTGTACTACATTGATCTTTATTGTTGATGACAATCAATAATCAAAAACTAGCCTAGCATTTTGTTGGCACTGCTATTTTGTGGCTATAAATTACTATTTGCTTACATTAGAGGAATAGAATAATATAAGATAGATGATTTTCATTTGAATCATGTCATGCAAAAGCACCAGATGGCAATTAATTCTCAAGACTAATTTCTGGTCATTGGTCATCATCAGCAACAGCATTGTATTGCAGACATATAGAAACTAATATAAAAATCTGATGAGAAAATTCATCTAATATCTGCTGATCACTTATGCATGAATAGATAATTCTACAATTAGTAAGTTAAATGAGTTATCATTGAAAGTAATGGGATATTATTGGAAGCTTACTTTTATTATAAAGATAATGTTTCAGTCATTAGTAATCAATCCTAATCTACTAAGAGTTATTTTTTAAAATTGCATAATTTTGTAGCATTAAAAATGAGTAAAGCTTAGATTCATCATCCATAGGATTAAATGAGCACTTCAACTGTGAAGGTTACATCATTTACCCAGTTTTTAACATATTGTCACTTATCTAATAAATATATAGCTGTATTGCTTAGAAACCAGCTGTCTTCAAAAAACCCAGAGTCTTTTTGTGATCTAAAATGATTTTCAAACTTTACCAAAGTGAAACTGCAGACCTTAGACATGACAGTCAGGTGCAATAACCACTTAATTTCAATAATAAAATTAACCAAGAAATTTAGTAATATATATTATGGATTTAAGCAGTATTAAAATGTATTTATTTTAAAAATAATAAAAACATGCTGCATGTAATTTTCAGATATAATTTTAGGATGTCACTTTAGGGATTATTGGACAGTTGTGTGTGCTAATGTTTGAATTTTTTAAACAGTATTCTTGACAACAGCACAATTGTTTTAATAAATCTTTAAATATTTTCATAGGCAATTTTATGATTTAGCTAAGATTTCCAAAATCCTAGTTTATGCCATATCCTACTATATGACTTCAAAGACTTCCATCTTTGAACAAAAACCAAAATAATATTCTTCCTTTAGCTTTTAGTTTTGAATAAAACAGAACATATACTGTTTAATAAAATATTGGCAGTAACACACACACATATAAAATGTAAACTTGATTTTTCTCAAAGCTAGATAGTTTTATATGATAACAGGCACAAGTCTATTTAAACTATAAATTTTCAATCTGATGTCAAGACAAAATAACTTAAGTAAATAATAGACTTCCATTTTTCACTCTGGCATAACAAAAGTTTAACATTTGGGACTATAACAAATCTAGATTTTTATAATCCTAGTTATTCAACAAGAAAATATACCTGTTTTGAAAGTAGACTAATAAATAATCAATTTTAACTTTCACCCTACTGCTTTAAATTATTACTTAAATAATAAACCTGACTTTGTTCAAAGCTAGATTTTTATAAATATAATCACATGACAGCAGCAAAATTATCTAAACTATGAATCTTCAATGTGTCATATGTTGCCATAATACCAAAAACATTTTTTTCCTAACTCAGAAACAGCTCTCTATGTAGTACCATCTATAGAAAGATTCAGTAAACATTGATTACTAAATGGTATTACATTTAAATTCCCATCTCTAAAATACATTTCTGATAATTGTTTTTATCAATAAACTTGAGATTCAAAGCTCAAAGTAATGCAAAACAACCGAAGGTTTTAAATCCAAATTAATCTGTTTGAACTGTCACTAAGATCTGACTTAATACATTTCTAATTTATTATATATTATGCAGGATAGAGAATTAACATTTCTAACCAGTAGAAAAAGATGACCACAATTGATAAAAATTGAGAATGCTAAAAAATATAATTACTTATTTAGAGTCAGATCTATATTACTGTTTAGCAGGTGAAATTGGATTCAAAACCTTAGGATATTTTGAAATTTCAGGGTTTTAGCAAGTCTCATTTGATAGAATCAAAAAACCAAAAACTAGTCTAGCAATTTAAAATGCACTATTATCTGCTAATCAATGATTACTCAATGTTACTATAAATGGCACTAGATTAGAGAACTAATTCTGTTTTGTCTCATGGTAGACAATGAGTCAAGTGACATGTTGTCATTTGCTCATAATATAGCAACTTCTAGAATAAAATATAAAACATTGTAGATGACATATCCAAGATTTGTACATCCATGAAATTGTTACCAAAAATCAACTGTCTGTTGATGGATTATTATATACATTCAATTTTGCATATCAAGAATTGTATAATTGTTATTTACATGTTATATTAAGTTTAATTATTTTACTAGATTAAATAATAAATCTTAATTTAAACCACTAAACATCACATGATCACCATTTCTTATGCTTCCTCATAACTTATTAAAACAGGTAAAACTCTCCATATAGCATTGCTACTCAGTGCAAGGCAGAGTAATCAATGGATGCCAGAAGGCTTGGACATAAAATTCCTATCTAGTGTCTACTCATCCAATATTCCCAGACTAGCTAGTCTGGGGATATCAGATGAGTAGGCACTAGATAGGTATTTTATGCACATGCTAGTCTGGGGATATTGGATGAGTAGGCACAAGATAGGAATTTTATACACAAGCTTTTTGGAATCCATTGATTACTCTGGTTTGCACTGAGTGGCACTACTATATGGATAGTTTTGCCTGTTTTAATAAGTTATGAGCAAGCATAAGAAATGGTGATCATGTGATGTTTAATGATTTTATACCAATCCTGCCTAATAAAATAGTGATGGCTATGGTTATTAAAGAATTAAAGACACCAAAATGTATGGATACTGAACTGAGTTCAGATCTATATGATTATATAAACTAATGAGGTTAGATTGAAAATATTACTGTGATTTCAATTTTAAACTCATAGTTTTGTAGTTGAGTAGAGATAAAAGGTGCATTAGATCCTAAGATCTAGGTGCAGTGCTCTCAGATCCAAGGCTCCTCACTGGGAAAGCCATAAGCTAGAAACTAGTCTGGGGATATTGGATGAGTAGGCACTAGATAGGGATTTTATGCACAAGGCTTCTAGCATCCATTGATTACTCTGGCTTGCACTGAGTGGCACTATTGTGTGGAAAGTTTTGCCTGTTTTAAATCTTAATTTATGCAATAATAATTTTACTTTAAATATTTTTTGTGTGCTTTTTCTTAATGTTTTCTTAAAAAGTACATCATTCTGAGACACTGTCAAAACAATTTAATTAGGCTTAATTCTATAGGTACAAAATACTCCTGGTACATCATTAGTTTATTATATTAATTAAAATTACCTTACAAAATGTTTTTTGATAGGTTTTTTTATGAATGAGAAAATGTACATGAATATGAACATAGATATATTCAAAAAAGAGATTTGTGGATAAACAGGCATTTTAATTTAATACTTGCAAAGTTTGTACAGTTCCGTTATTAAAAAAAAGATCAGATGACTTTACTACTCAAGAATTTATAAGAAGTTCAAGTGTCAGAAGTGGCCTGTGGACCTTGAGTTCCTGAATCTGCCACTCTATCACAGCACCAAACCATGCACATCCATTATTTTCACTTGTAAATAAAGTATGTGCAGTCATACAGTGAATTAAATTGATTCCCACTTTAGAGGTCACATATCTCCAAAGATACAAAACAGAACATTTAGGGATACCCAAAAGCATTTAAATAGTGAGAATGAAATTAGTTTTTTGATTAAATCTGTGATTTACTTATTTGAATTGACATTGTCATTTACTGATAATGTAAACACATTCTTTTCACTCAATTATGCCTTTGGTCTTTTTTATCCACTTACTAGAGTACTAGACTATTTATTTACACTTGCAACACATACATTTGAAATAACAATTGTTACATTATTTACAGACTTTTCTCTTTCAAGATAATTTTATTTGACCTATAGGCGAATACAAAGAAAACAAGCTTTAACTGGGTGAGGTTACAGGGTGATATATACAAAGGAATGATCCAAATGTTAGTAGAATACAAAATGATAGTTAGTAAAGAACTTAATCAGTGGATGCAAGGTGAATGTATCATTTATCTAGCCTATTACGAAACACCATTGTTAGTGAGCCCTGTTTTGGTGAGCTATGGTTGGAGGGTTTTATTAATCTTAATAGTTATTTTTATATAAATTATTTAGGGGTTAGTTGGTGCTGTTTAGGTCAGTTATGTATTTCCAGGTCAATATGGCCAGGTATGGATCTGCCTCTCTCTTGTCTGTTTCTTGGATATTTTTAATTATGTTGAGGAAGCAGTTATTAAGTTCATACTTTTAATGTAAAGTATGCGTTTTATAGAAATGTATTACAAAGAAATACATAATTTAAAAAAAATGGGCAGCATTAGTTTAAATATAAAAAAATAGGATTACAAATCATATCAAAACTTTCAAAAAGTGTTTTCTCCATTAAATAACTACTTTATACAATAATTCTTAGATTTTGTAACTTCTTATTTGTTGCTGCATATGCTTTGCTTTTTTCCTCCTCTCCCCCCCAAAAGAGAATTTTCTTGGAAGTTATTATGCTTAGAGCATATGCCTAAAAATCCTGTGAAGCAATCAGGTGATATGTTTTTTCTTAGAAAAAATTAGATGTTTGGTGATGTAATGTAAAATGTCTTTTCTTTAAATAGACAGAAAATTTCTATGCATAAGCTATATGGCCAGATACTGATACTGTTAGCCGAATTGAACACTTCCTCTAAAACCCATATATATATATCATTAAAATCAGTCAACACTTAGACAATCCCAAATCAATAACAATCAAGTATCAATCTGTTGTGGGTGCACACACACACACACACACACATATATATATGAAATCTTGTAATTGAATATTAATAAATGCAGTAACTTTAAAAAACTTTTATCCACTTAGGAGCACTTTCGACTATCCTCATAGTCTTTGTCAACTAACACTTTCAAACGCTAACCTTCCCACAATTCCATGATTTTTACACTTGTTGACTTTCTATTTATATATTAACATGGCTTCATTTATTTTTCTTTTATTGTTGTTTCTTTCAATTTGTAATGTTTTTACATTATTATAATCCAAATTAAATCCATATATACATAATCAATTATGGTCATAAAAAAACAATGCTGAAACATTATCATTTCCATTACAATTTTGTTTCATTTTTTGAACCCTTCTTAATAACAGCAAGTGCTCTTTAGTTATTTTCTTCATTGTACATCTTGATTCCCCTATATATTCTATATATCATTACACACACGCATATATATATATATATTTCGATAAATTTATTCCTTGCTCAATATTCAATTATCTAATTTTAATAAAAATTACTTCATAATTTCCATATACCTACTTCATAATTCACAAATTTCTTATTATAAAGTTCTAAATAAAAACTCTGTATAAATTTATTCTGATTCTCTTTCAATATCTTATACTGTAAAATTTATAAATATTTAGTATTCTACCCCATCTCGATAAAAATATTTACAATCTAAATTTATTCCATTGTCTGCTATCTAAAATCCCTATCACTGCATTAAATAACAATAAGATTACTTTAGTATTGTCATATTTTCTTTCATATCCCATATAATTTTTATTTTTACATAACTCCAAATCATTTTTTAAAAATTCATTTTCCATATTTCTATGTTTTCTTTCATCACATCTATCCCTTTTTTCACCATTATAATTATATATCTGTAAAACATTATTCATATATTTGTCTCATTTTTTCTTTAAATATATAAAAATAAATTATCTATCTAAAATTCTTTCTCATCCAATGTATATATTGTTTTCTCCATGTAATCCAAATAAGCGCTTCTTTTATAACTATCTGTATTCATGTATTCATTATAATCTTTCAAATATTTCCCATTAAAAAAGTTCAATCTCTTTTCACTTTGATTAGCATTATTTGCTATTTACAATTCACCATCTAATGCCTATCTGCTTACTTTTTTTTGTATTCTTTCACAATTTTTTGAATACCCTAGCTAATAGAAAATGCAACCACTTCCAAATGCTAAAGCAGGAACGATCATTTTCTTTCAAATAATTCTACATACCACATATCTACTACATTAGAAACATGCAGGACTTTTAATCAATCCCCATTACATTTTGTTTTCCTTCTCAACTCTAAAGATCATTTATTGTCTAATTCTTTTTTATTTAACAAAGTACACACACACACACACGCACACATATATATCCTCTTCTTCAATACAAATATCTCATTTTTTATTCTTTAATTTTCTCATTTCCATTAAACATTAAGACCATAGATTTTTTCTTCAATGAATTTACTTTTTATACGTTTTCCTCCCTCTCCATACTCCCCTAGTAATTTCACTATAAACTCATCAACACTCCTTTAACACTTTAAGCAAATAATTCCCTAGTAATTCCCTATCGTTTTTTTTTTACTATTTGCAAAAAATGCCACTTCATCCACACACACAAAGATTTGCTATATGTATTCTTCAGTTTCATTATAAAAATACTTATCTATTGCTAACATTTCCATCTGCAAGACTGAGCTAATCTTCAAATCTCTTAGAAACCTAATGGATATCTATTTATCATTGAACTTCGAATCCTTTTATATTCCCCACGTAGTACTTACGCAATTTATCCTTATAAAGAGTTAACTGTTTTTATTAATCTTAAATCTACTTCTATATATTTTAATTTTTTCTACAATCTATAGCGTTTTTATTTACTATTAACCACTGCCCCTAACTTATAAAGAATTATTAAAGACTGGGTAGGTTAAAAGATTTGTCCAAACTTATATGATACCACTATTGTTTAAAGTAACTAAACAAAAAAAAAAGTTTACAGGCGTTTAAATTCAGCTCTTTAATCAAAGACTGCTTTGATAAAAACAATCAAATAATAAAAAAAATTCTATTAAACAGCTCAGCAGAAATTGACATTCACATCATAAATTTAGATTTTGATCTGCTATTATTAGTCGGGAGAGGGATAAATATTTAATTGAAATTCATTCTTATATAGATTATTTATTCACTTATAAAATCCGACATCCATATACAATTTCTCTACTCCATCTCAATAAGGTAATGGGCTCGTTAAAGTTTACGATGGAATTCTAGATATTGAGATGATAACTAAATCATATGATACTAAGTTCAAATACCGTTTAATAAAAGATCAAATATTGCATGATACTTATAACGTCACGTTAATCCT
The DNA here is from genome assembly GCA_028023455.1 of Epiperipatus broadwayi. Lineage (NCBI taxonomy): Eukaryota > Metazoa > Onychophora > Udeonychophora > Euonychophora > Peripatidae > Epiperipatus > Epiperipatus broadwayi. Next base: position 569,495 of record JAQFVV010000047.1, read on the forward strand.
GATTTTGTGCAGAAAACTTAAAGATAAGCATATAATGTTTTTTTTTTAAATATGTAAACAAATGTTGTACAGAGTTCTACAGTCATAAAAGTAGCAAGATTCTAAAAGTAAACCTGATAGATAAACTACAAGGACAGTATTGGCTGATAAAAAAAAATATATTAAAAGAAATATCTATCAAATCTTGATAAATCTGGTCTTTGTTCATCAGTAATGAACATTTCTACTGTTCAAAATTGAACAACTAAACATCACATGATCACCGTTTCCAGGCTTACACAAGCTACTAAAACAGAGGCAAAACTCTCCATACAGTAGCATCACTCAGTGCATGCTAGAGAAATCAAAAGTTGCAAAAAGGTTTATATAAAAATTTCTATCTATTATCCAAACTATCTTGCATTACTTGATTATTCTGGTTTGCACTGGGTGGCACAACTATATGTTCAATATTATTAATGAATGGAACTATATTATTTACAATTGTCATTTTTTATTTTCAGCAAGTTCATGAATATATGTCATTAAGTTGAACAAGTAATGTACAAATAAATATTAGTTAGATTTTTTTTAAATGATTACTTTTACTAAAAAGAGTGGAAGAGATTCCCCTAAATTGTCAGATGTATGCTATAGGCTTTAGAAAAGCATTATAATTAGACACCATTTTTATTAACATTATTCAGAATTTTAAAAATTGTTATCGACACCCGCACTTTTCTGCTATCATATCCGGTAAAGCTTTGTATATAGTTACATTATTTTCTATATATATTAAACTAATAGGACTTAATTTTGTGGGTACACAACACAGTTTCGGTACATCAGAATAGGTTGATCTCACAAGCATTTGCAATAATGCATGATTAGGTGAATCTGGCTTAATTATATCTATAAAAGAACATTCACCATGGCAAAAGTTGACCGTGTAACCAGGTGGTTGAATAATCCATGAATCCCAACCTATATCATGAAAATCCACATACAATTTATGTTTCCTACAATTATCTCTTTTATTTCTTTTAGAACGTGTTAGCAAAGTTGGATTTATGTGACCATCATCACTATATATTACGAGAAATGGTTTCTGGAAAACCCACACTTTTTCATCAATATCAGCTGTCCGTTTTAATCTAATAGGTTCAATGTTTGTATCAGTTCCATTAATAAATGTTATGTGTACATCTAAGCCATGATTTAAATGAGGCATTTGTTTCCATCTTAAAACTGCAGGTAGTACATCAAAACTTTCCCAATGTGAGTCTATTGCATCAAATATATGTGTATCTATCAATCGGGAAATAACCTCCATGTTTTTCTCCACATGGTGTAAAATTTCATAAATGTTCACTTGTACATTCTTTTTTCTATCCAAATATCTTTGAGATTTGACTCGATAAAGTCTTAATTCAGCTGCCTTTATCTGTTCATTTTCTGGAATTGCACTGATGTTGAACCAAAATCTTTGCTTGTTAATTTGTTTTTCTTTAGTTGTAATGCCACTTCTTTCTATTAGCAAAATATATAATCAGGCATTAATACAAATATCAACACAAAATTAAACAACATAGATAAACATTAAAAAGAAAAAATGTAAATATACATTAGCTTAGATAGACTATATATTGTTTTGGGATAGATGTAAAAATGCTATAAGAATTTTCATGTTTCATCTGTGTTAGATAAGGCAGGTTTAAAAAGAATGAAAAGAGGAGAAAAAGAATAAGTAGAGAAAGATTTAGTTTAATAAGAAATAAATAGAGAAAGATTTGGTTTAATATGCAAAAATATAATAAAGAGAATTGATAAAGATGAGAAATATATGATTAATTCTGATAACCATTAATGTACGATTAAAGAAGGAATATTAAAATCAACAAAAAATAGAATAGGAACTATTCAGTTAAAGCTAAACAGCCTTGAATAATAGAAAGTATATTGGAAAAGATGGAAGTATGAAGACAATGAGAAAATGTCACTAGTGAGGAAGAGAAAAGAGCATATAAAAAAATTAATAATGAACTAAGGAGAGAAACAGATTTAGCAAAAGAACAGATTTAGCAAAAGAAAAATGATTGGAACAAGAGTGTAGAGATATGTAAGTGCTTCAGAAAATGAAAAGATATATGGTATTCAATAGAATTTTAAAATGTAATAAGGGGGAGGGGTTAACAAGTGAAATAGCTGACAATAAAGAGATTAATTGATAGCAGTGATAGATTGAAAAGATGGAAAATATATCTTCAGTATCTATTTAGAAAAAAAAATGTAGTTGATTATGATCTTGAAAATAAAAATGTTAAAGTAGATGCTAAAGGTATGGATATATTGACAGATGAAATAATAAAATCAATTGATCAATGAAAAATATAAAGCTGTTTGATTAAATACAATATTTATAGAATTTTTGAAAATAGGAGAATTACTATGAAAGAAATAATAAAAATTTGTAATTTGATATATAATAGCCGAGTTTAGTCAGAAAATTTTTTAAGAGCTATAATGATTTTGATTGCTAAAAAAAAAGCTGTTAAATGTGAAGAGAAGAGGACAATAAGTTTGTTATCTCATGCTTCAAAAATACTGTTGAGAATTTTAACTCAAAGAATTTATAGGAAGATAGAATATTATATTGGAGAAAAAACAGTCTAATTTTCAGAGTGGGAAAAATACAATAGATGCTACTAATGTGCTGTTAGACAATTGTAAAGAGATATATTGAAAACGATAAAGTAGTTTGTATGTGCTTTGTGGATTTGGAAAAGCATTTGATAGAGTCATCCACAACAAACATGATAATCTTAAAAAATAAAGAGAGAAAATTGATTTGAAATATGTATACTGGGCAAAGGATAAAAATTAGACTGGAGAATAATGAGACTAATGGAATAAATGTAGAAAGAGAGATTAGACAAGAATTCTTTACATCACCTGTGTTTTTTAATATTTATTTAAAAAACATGTTAGATAAATATCTGGAACATGAAAGAATTAATATTAGAGGTAAAGTAATAAAGGGTATAAGATTTTTAGATGACATGGTTCATAGAGCTGAGGATGAAGAATCTTCAGAATATGTTGGAATAAACCAAAAAAGATTAACTGAAGAAGAAATTCTTAAATGATATTAAAGAGACCTCCTGCAGTATTTGCTAAAACTGATTATATAGAAGATATCTGCAGAAAAATATTTTTTCTCATCAATTCCTAGATTAAAAAGAGAATAATAATCCTCCATATTGGAAATAATATTAAGGTAGCACATTTTAATAATATAGTATTACTTATTGGATGGGGCTTTCAGTCTGATAGTACATGCTTTTAAAACTGATCCTTATTTGCAATTACTTTAGCAATTTCTTGATTTTAATGTGATCAAATTAAATAATTTTAATAAACATGAGTTATTAGATAGATTTAAGTATTGATTCTAAGTGAAAAAATGTTTCAGTAATGTTTCAGATCTATGACATAAACTTCAAAACAGTATTTAACTATTTTTCTGAATGCATTGTTTTAACAGATTTCAAATAGAATTTTAAAAAATGATTCTAATACACATAGTTAATGTTATTAGAGACACCTTTTAAGCAATTGTTTTCCTAAACAATATACTTAATCTTAATTTTATAGCACTCAATATGGTTCTAGTATATTAGATTTGCGTAAATTAGTTGACTATCAAGAAACATTATAAAACAAGTTACTACACAAGGGTTCAACAACCAATTAATAACTACATCAGGGATAGCCAAATTATGCCACAATGAAACACATAAAAACACAAAGTATGATTAAATCTTGTAGAGTAATATAATTCAAAAACAATTTTTATTAATAATCAGAAAAAAATGGTATAATAAAAATTCAAATTCAGTGAGTCAATTGTGCAGTTATTCTGTAAATAGATATTTCCCACTTGTCTAATTTTGAGACTAATCCAGAATGAATTGTAAATGAAGTGAATTTTCATTTTATAATTTTTTATTATTTAAATCCTGTATTTGGATGTTGGTAAAGCATATGTTCTACTCGTGATGAATATGCTATCCACATAAATATGAAGCAACCAAACATTTAATTGATAAGTTTCATATTCTTTATAAAAAGTTAAAAAACATGAAAATAATACAAATAATATTTATTTAGGAAAAAAAATCTTAAAACTATTTAAATAAACAAACAATGTTTGAAAACAATTATTCAATGTAAATTTTCAGTGCAAATTTTCTTAATGAAAATGAAGCAGAAAAATAATACATATTATTTAAAATCCCAACTGGAAAATAATATATTTATTAATAAACAATAAAAAACAAATATTTTCAAAATCTGATTAATATGAAAAAAAGTAAATTGATGAGAGTAAATATTAATTTCTTCTGGAATGTTTGTATGGATGACACAAAATATTTTTTAAATTATTGTTTGTTCATTAAATATCCTATCTATATATACAAAATTCCTATTTTTACTGCAGTCTGATTGGTGAATGTGTGTCAGTAAGCCTGTCACATGCTAAATTCACAACTAATTAAAAAGCTATTATGTTTAAGCAAAGGAAGTAATTCCCCATTAATAAAAAACATTCAAAAAAAAAAAAAAAATCAGCACATGTGCTTTTAACGACAAAGATATAGTATTTAAATCACAAAAAAATGTGAGTACAGTGCATAAATTTATGTTTAAAATGTGATATTTAGTGAGGGTGAAAAATTAAATACTTTAGTAATATATTTACATTTAGTTTTTGCAAGTGTATAATTGAAGTTGAAATGATTGCCTGAGACCAGTGTACAATTTTCACATCTATATAATATCAAAATCTTTTGTTTAATTTACATTAAATTTTTAAAAAAATTATTAAAGCAACCAATTAAAAAAAAGCCACAATCTATTTAAACTAGATACATCTGGCATATTATATTTTTTTATGTTTTGATATCTTCTTGATTTTTTAATGAAAAATATGAACTTATCAATTAGTTATTTTTACTACATTAGTATGTGAATGGTGGCATACTGCACTTCATTAATATCTTATTTTATCACTTGATTTGCAAAGACTAACTGTCTCCTTATAGAACATTTGCTTTCAGAGCAGTAATGAAGAATCAAATGGTTTCTTGATTCTGAAATCATGATGTTAGAGTACTGAAAGTGGTAGAACTAAATTTTTATGCATGGACATGATTGAGCAATATTGAAACATCAGTATTATGAATACTACTTAATATGATTACATATGGCATTTCTTGTGGAATAGGGAGGAAAAGGTGAATAAATGGTGTGGAGAGAGTGAAAGTTTGTATTGACAATGTAATTTTCTTAAGTGATAAATTGATGGGAAAAAATTAAATGCTAAGATTAGGACTATAAGCTTTTGAATGATTGTGAACTTGATTGAATTAATATAAATAATCAAATTGCTTATATATTCAGGCAGTCCATAAGAAATTTGAATATTGAAAATGACAGTTGATCCATAATCCATGGACCTTGATGTCCAGAATTTTCCACTCTATCACTTCATCAAATTGCCTAGGGTAACTTGATTGAAATAAAAGACAAAAAATGCTTTAAGTTTTCTCTTGACAAAAACATGAATAGACAATTAAAATTGACTATAGGCTGGCTAATTATAATAACAAACCAGAAAACTTTTCTACTTAAACAGTATAGGAGCAGCTCTACACTCTAATGCCATCTAGTATAAGCATGAATAATCTTATTACCAGATATATCTAAAAATCTTAAAGCTTAGTATTTAAATTATAATTTTCAGATTGTTTTGTGACTTTTGATATTTAAATGAGCTTTGTGATTCAAATTGAAGAAATACTTGCATGCATTTAGCAATCACCCTTAACTCCAATTTACCTGCCAAGCTGAATACCTGAAATTTAAATTAGCCTACGATTTTGAACCCAAGTCAATATGATTGAGCAATTATAAAATCTGAATCCAATTCAGTAGCTATAGATTAAAATGACTTCAATTTTTGGATTAATTGTAGGCACCTTATTCCTATGGATACATAGTTGATAATAATAAATCAAATTCTCCACTTAAACAGTAAGAGCCCTTCTCTCTAGAGTCATCTAGTAGAAAGTTGAGTAATGATTAATTATGAGATGCATATACAATCTCTACCCTTAGTATTTAAATCTCCATTCTCAGATGAAAATGCAGACATGCATCTAGCAACCATATTTAACTCCATTTTAGCTGCCAAGTTGAAAGCATGAGATTCAAATCATCTCAAGGTTTTGAACTTAAACCATCTTGTTTGAATAGATTCCTATGAACTTATGATAGATGGAAGTGAATAGGAAACTGCTCTTGTTTTATAGACTAGTTATCTGGGGAAAAATAATAGATTGCTTAAAAACTGAAAGCATTTCCATGTTTCACTGAAATTTGAATCAATACGGCAGAATGATATTTCAGCTACTAGTTCACAAGGCTGTTTCACTGTTGGCAAGTAATTGTCAAGAAATTTCAAGTGGAAATTTTGAAAAAGGTTAGTGGTAGTTAAAGGGGGGGGGGCGATATTCTATAACTTATTAAATTTAGATTTAAAAAAGATATAATACAATTTAATTACAATATACTTTTGTATGGAACACAAGCATGGACAATTCATAAAAAAGAAAATTTCAACTTGGAAACTAAAAATATAAATCTGGAAATAGAAAAAATAAGTTAAAAAAAGAGGATTGCAGTAAAAAAAATAGAAAAAGACCAAAGAACACAAAAATGAAGTGAAGGCTTGAAGCAAATCTAATAATTAAACATTACAAGAACTTACCTTCATGAAAAAAACTTCTCACTGTATTTGCAGAATTATCAATCTTGAAATCCACTTTAGAGTCAAGCTGCTGATTGTATAATTCTAGCATATATTCAGGAATTGGCATATTTTTATTTCCTCTAGGTCTAAATTTTAACCCCAATAAACTTAATAATTTTGCTTTAAATACTTTATTAAGTTCTTCACTATTCTTAACTTCTACCTGAGAAAGACTTGGATTCAATTTTTCATTTCCTTCTTCTGGTTTCAGATCTATGCCAATGGCACCAAGTACAGGACTAACAGCCACCAGCCAAAACATCCTGATCAAGTTGTATAGGTTGATCATCCTATTAACAAAATGATTGTAATTTAAAAACTTGCAATTAATTAAGATAATTATATCTATACTTTATTGCATTTAAAATAAATCTAGAATTGTTTAAGAAAGTTTAATATATTTGTTTCAGTTATATAGTATTGTTAATATTTTTCTTTATTTAATATTAGTTCTAAAATATTTTCTAGGAATTACTTTCATGGAATCCAGAATGATACTACTTGGAATTAAACCACTAAACATCATATGATCATCATTCAAGATGTTATAACAGGGGTAAAAGGTTTATGCCTAAAATCTCTCATGGATGAAAGCCAAAAGCTAGAAACTAGTCTGGGGATATTGGATGAGTAGGCACTAGATAGAGATTTTATGCACTAATGTTCTTGCATCCATTGATTAATTGGGCTTGAACTGAGTGGCAGTACTGTAGGAGAGTTTTGCCCCTATTATAACTTTGGAATTATCATTTGAGAACTTTATATATAGCATCCTTAACACTAACATATTCTATTGGTAAACAATGTGACTTTGAAGTAAAAGTGATTATACTAATCTTCTAGATATTGAATTAAATATTACCTTAGGAAAAATTATTGGTGCAATTAAGTTTAGTACTTTGAAATGGCATCCTATTCTATCATATATTCTTCCGCCAAATATCAGAAGAGGTGACTTATAAAAAAATGAATTAAAAATTGTTAAATCATCAGAATTGCCATTAATGCAAGTTATAGTTTTCTCAACTAAGACTTGTCTCAAATCAAAATTCTCTTTATGAATGTTCAAACAGAGAATCTACAACCAAAGAATTATAGTATAAAAATGGATTTCTTATGAGATTTCAAACAATATTACTTTTCTAGATGAAACAATAAAATTAAATCCACCTGACTATCCTATGTTATTGGATATTCATTAACAGATTTAGGACAAACCATGATTGATTGTTACACTTATCTACTCATAAATGATATTTAACAAATTACTGATCTATGTACACATGAACAAACACAAACTGTGAACCATATGGTTAATGATTCCCAAATCTTCAAACAATTATCCAAATTTATAAGTATCTGTTTTATCTCATGATTCATTATGCCACAACTATCCACTAATCTATGGAAGTTCCTGACTTTCTTTTCTTACTGTTTTGAGCCAGTTTAACATCTTAAATAATAATAGAGAAATATACTCCGGAGAAAATTTGACAACTGCTTGGCTAACCTCGCCATTATTACTTACAATACATTTCTTTGCTTAGGTGGTGAATGGATCCGCGTCAACCATATTAAAACAACGCATATGTGAAAATTACTTCCGAGTATATTACAGTAAATACGACGCTCTATAAAAATAAATATTTATCAATGCATTTCTTTTAATTAATAAACTATTGCCCTATTAGAAGTAAAATTGGAAGAAACTTTATAATTTGAGTAAGATTAGTCCAAGCTCTGTATGGGAAGGTTTTTAAATACATTAAAGAACGAGCATCGTTCTATCTACGCGGTTATGGAAATCTGGTTGTTATTTTCGTTAAGGAAATACATAGTGAAATAATGTAGTTTGAAAGTATAGCACACTGGTAGATTGTAGCAAAATAAGAGGGGTGCATTAAATTGACTCGATTACATATATTCTATAGCGCTTCTTTTACTATTAAAAAAACAATTCTAAAAATATAATTCATTAGCAGTGTAAAAAAAAACAAAAAACATAGATTTCTACTTTGCTTGACACTTTTCGTTTTACAAAAGTACCGCTAATTATTACAGATACTACCACACAATCCTTGCCGTAATCAATATCTAGTATTACGTATGTATCGGTATATGATAAAACCGACCAATAGCAAATATATATCAAATTAATTTTGCGTAGCTTCTGTAAATTTATACATTAACACAATTTTTTTGCCTTTTGCTTAGACTTTTTTTTTTTTTACATACATGAGTAGTTATTAATATATATTACATTAGTTATTAAAGATCATTATCATTCAAGTTATGCTAAAACTATATATAATTATATTCCACAAAGATGTGCGGACAATCAATTGCTTATTTCGTCTTAATATTTTGTACAGCATCTTCTGAAGGTTAAACATCGAAAAGACCGGTTAAACAATTTTAATACCTTAACACCGTAATAATTAATTGCTCATATACTTTTGCGCAAAATAATTTTTCAATTCGCAGGGTCTAAGGATTATCGTATTACAGAGAGAATTACAGAAGGGTCTTGAAATGCATCGGTAGTGTATCTATCTGCCTTCTATGTCTACAACTTCAAATCCAAATCGAATAAATTTGAATTCAACAAACTCAAGAATTTTTTTTTTTTTTCAGATAACCGATCTTATAGCAATGAATACCAATTAATGTGATCCAGAAAAGTATAGATTAGCTAAACAGAATACAAAAACAGGTGTGTTCATGATACAAAGGTTCACAACTAATAACTGTCTATTTTGACATTTCTCTTTCCATACTGCACATACAATAAAGACACGAATAAATTTTAACACACTATACTTATTTTAATGGTTTTACTCCATTCACATTTCTTACCTGCCTCTTAAATACGCTACTTTCTTTTCTCTTGAATATGGTAAGCGGTTTATGTCTTTGTAGCTTTGGTTAAATTAAGAGTTTTTTTCTTACATTCTCACTCCTCAACTTAATAATACTAACTAACTATTATTTCCAATTTCTAAAGGCTAAATCATACCTCGCTATTTGTGGATAAACAATTACATCATATGACACCTATTTCACTTACAATTGGCCAATAAACCATCTCAGATATACTTTAATTACTTTAACAAATACACAGAAATAGATTTTTTTCATTAATAAAATTTACAAAACGTGAAAATTTTAATTAGAGAAAGCTTTTTAAAAAAGATAAACAATGGATTACCACTAATTTGTAAATTTTATCGAATTCTCTAGACAAAAGAAGATCTATGATCAAACCTGAGATAACACTTGACCAGGTGACTGGTTGTTTGCCATATTTAGAAATAAACTAGATAATAATCGTAAAATTTTTAATTCATTTTTTCTTTTTTCAGTAATTTTCAAAATTTTTAAAAATGTTGAATTATAATTTTTTTTTGTTAAAAAAATAACTAATATGTAATTTTAGAGCTTAAGTTATGTAAAAAAAAAATCTGTTCATCTGACATTCGCTGGAAAAGAACAACACTTTTTTAATAATAATAAAAAAAAACAGGTTTATTTTCTAGTGGCCAAATTAGATTTTTATCCAATATTCTTCTCTACCAATTTTTTTTTTTTTTTAAGGCAGCTTAATTATTAACAAAATGTACAAACGAATTTATAGAGATTCTAATTGTAAATTTATTAAACGCACATTGATTACGTAAGTAATATTTATTGAGGCTATAACCTTGATAATATGCATATAACTGGAAAAAAAAGATTTGCTACTGGTTTTATTACAATTTTCAATTCAGCCACTATGAGCCATAAATTCGAGAGTCATAAACTATGTAGATCATGGTAGAGTGGAAGTCTAAAGCATTTAAGATTAATGGATCATGCCTATTTCTGTCACATTTATTGCTTGTACTTCTTATGAACTCCTGAGAAATAAAACCATTTGTGTTGGATGGATAACAGCCCCCCCCCCATAACCCAATCTGCAAGTTTGAAGCATTGGCTTGTGAAATGAATCTTCACATGGAAACGAGACTTTATCTTGTTAAATTGTGGTTTAAAGACTGCAAGTTATGAAAAAAACATAAAGCTTAATTATTAACACAGCATCATAAACGAATTCTTGGAAAATTTTAATTCTGCATCTGTAACCATAGATGTAACTATGTAGTTTGTGCTTATCCATAACTATATAAATCAATGGTTGTAAAATTCCTTTTGTAAAGCAGATGTAGCATAATGATCATGGCTTGTCCTGAATCTGCTTATGAGATTCCAAGGCTTTATTGTTGAATCATGACAAAGGAATACAAGTTCTTGGTTGAACTTTCAAAAAAGGGCCTTTATATCAGCAGAGTCTCAACAATGAAACCATATCTTGAGTTATTGGCAAGTTCAATCTCCTTATCAAAATATAAACATTTTTATGATACAACTATTAGAATATGTGAAATAACATGTAACTAATGCAAAGAAGTAGCCTTGTGAATATTTCTGTAATGTAATGTAATTTTCACTATATTATTATTGGATAATTTCCAGTCTAATTAATTACTAATATTAAAGTAGACTTGTGTTTGTCAGCAATATTTCTCATGACAATGTTTAATTAAGTATCCAGAAGAGTAATATGGTAAGAACTTCTCCAAACTGCAACAACTAAGCAGAATACATGTAGAGTACTTGAATAATAATCCTCAAATTGTTTCAGTTGGCTTTCCAAGAAAGTTATTTCTAGAACTTACTTTTGATCTAATCTTAGATGAGAAAAAAGACAATTGTTTTTTAGCTATTATTAGTTGGAATATAAACCAAGAGTAGAAAACTGCTCTAGTCCTGAACCATCTAGTAATAGGACTATATAGCAAAGGTTCCTTAGTTCTTTGCTGTTCTTCTGGGATCTGTTGAAAATGATTTTTCTTGAAGTGGGTTATGTAAAGTGCTGCTACACTGAATTCATCAATATGAGATCATCATAACTAAAAGTTATAAGTAAATTATGTAATAAACAGCATAATCTAAAATATATTTTTATAGATTTTGACAAGAAATAAAATTTATTATTGAATAATATTAATCTTTATTTATATTTATAATTCAACTAAAATATATTTTAATTAAAGCAAGCTGCTTAAACCTGATCTTTAGTAAATAAATGTATGTGTGTAGGTATGTATAAAGGTAAATAAATTATTATTATTTACAAATTAAACTTACTAGTAAAAATAATTGCGATTGGAAGAGCTAAAAAATGAAAATTTTACACTTTGTGATTTATAATATTTAAATACAAATATATTTTATATACCTGGAGTCTAGATGTAATATAGAGGATTTGAACACAAACTTTCAAGCTCTCTTCAGCCATCCACTCTATCACATATAGCCGATACACATGACCACAACTGGACCAACTGAACGAAATACGTTTATTGAAAATCATTTATCTTTTCACATGTGTGGTCATGTATATCAGATGTATGAGATAGAATGGATTGCTGAAGGGGAACTTGAAAGTCTATGTTCAATTTTGTGATTTAGTTTAACTGTTTTAGATGCTAGAACATCTGCAAAATTTTTAACTAGTTTCAGAATTTGGATCTAATCTTCACTAAGTGCTGTATCTTAAATTACATTTCATGTGAATATAGAATAAATAAATGTTGCAGTTGTCTCTTTAATAAATTATTTTCCAAGATAAGCTAAAAAATTACTTGAAGAATTATAAAAATCAAAATTTATTGTTTAAAACTAAAAATTGGAAAGAAATTTTAATTCATTCTTAAATATGCTATTGAATTTTTACTAATGCTTGTAAGATTTGAAATACAGGCATTCTTCATATACCTGGCGCTTAATTGTAAATATAGGAGATTTGAATACAGACTTTCAAGCACCTTTCAACTATACACACTATCTCATACCACTGATACCCATGACCACACACATGTAGAAAAGATAAATAATGACCAATATACTTCGTGCTGAACCAGCACTCATCAGTTGGTCCAGATTGTCATCTCCCACACATATATGTATAATCAGTGCTTAGTTTATATTAAGATAACAAATGACTTGTCGATTAATGTTTGAAGATTTACTAATTTAATATAAACTGAGCACTGATTATATATGTGTATGGGAGATGATAATCTGGACCAATTGATCAGTGCTGGTTCAGCATGAAATACAAATATTGGTGATATTTATCTTTTCTACATGTGTGTAGTCATGTGTATCAATGATATGAGATAGTGTGGATCGTTGAAAGGGGCTTGAAAGTCTGTGTTCGAATCCCCTATATTTACTAATGGGTGTGCAAATTTTAGAACAATTTTCTTAATATTTAGATATTTTAAAAAGATAATGCTAAGACACTGGCCCTGCTTTTGTGAGAGATTGATATCTCACTAGTGGTGACAGCAGTATCATGTAGGATGCATATTCCACCACTAACAAAGTTCACACTATGTATGCTAGCTAGTCCATCAGCAGCGAAGATCATATATTAAAATCTTATTCTTTGGTTTAAATTCAACTGCTATCTTCTTACCAATTCAGAATAACAAGGATTTTTATATTCTAGCCAGTAGTAATATCCATTTGCTGACTTCTATTAAATATCTAGTCAATTCGACTAGGAGAGAGGGGGGTTATATTAAAATAAATAAAAATGTTTACGATTTCAAAGCCCAAGGATAGTTCGGTCTAAATTCAAAAAGTAAACAAGAAGGGCTACTGATAAATTAAAGAATAATGATAGAAAAGAATTTTCAAGTATAAGAGATTAAGAATACAAAAACAAATGAAAAAAACTAAAAAATAATTAGTTTATTCGAAGAACAGTCAAGCTGTGTCTGTAGGGGAAATGTTATTTTTTCCGGAAATTCATATAAAAGATAAAAATAATTTCCAAGTTTGTAATTAATTCTAGCGTTTTTTCGTCAGTCTCAGATATTATTAATAAAATACCAATTTGTGTATATATATTTCATATCGTAATCATTACCGTATTAAATATAAACAAGATAAATATAATTAATACAATATATGTTTTAAGAAAACGTAAATTGGCATTATTTTTCTTAGATATTTTTTAGTTCGTTACCATATGGGGCTCTAAAAAACAATAGTAAATTTTTGTAAGCACTTGATATACATATTGTATCAGTACTATCAAAGAAAAACAATAGATGTGATGGAAATCATTATCATCAAAGCATTAGAATACAGAAACTGAATAATCATCTCAGAGCATTTCTTTTGAAGGCAGACCTTATAAAATGTCTAAAGGTTGGCATATGGGTCTGCTTATTGGTGCAGAAGTTTGCAGTTTTATTTTGTCTATATGTGGGAGTAGTATTTTAAATATATGTTCGTTTAAAGATACTAAAATTTACAAAAGGTATGTGGATGATGTTTTTATTTGCAGAAATACCAATTCTATAAATTTGTTTATAGAGGAGTTAAATAATTTGAATGGCTTGAAATGGACTATTGAAAAGGAATAGGACAAAAGTATTAAATATTTGGATTTAATTATTACAAGAGATAATAGTATTTTAAGTTATAAACTAATAATCAAACCATCATAAAAAGGGGGATATATAAATTATAAATCAACAGTATCATTTATGCATAAGATGGCAAATTTTAGATCTTTTTTGTTTCAATAAAAAATTGTCTCCTTAATAGTATGATAAATTAAAATAAATATTGAGTTATTTGCCAAGGAATTGCTTGAAGTTGATTATAAGATGGAATAGATTAACATATTTTATGTCTATTTAGAAAGAGTTATAATGGTTTAAAAGAGGTGAAGATTGATAGTAAAAATGGATATCTATTTTATATATTTCAAATGTTCAAGTGAAATTTTTTAAGGATATTTATAAGAATGTGTTTAATGTTTCATTTTGTGTTACAAATAATGTTAATAAATTAGTGAATAATTCTGAAAATGTCATACTTGTCAAGCAAAAAAGTAACATGTATCAAATTTTTGTGGCTGTCATCATCATCAACTATTGTCAATCCACTGCAGGATGAAGATCTCTCCAAGTTCAATGCATCTTCTCTGATCTTTAGCTTTTCTTCTCCACATTGCCCCTATCACCCCTGTACACTTTCTTATTTTATCTATCCATCTCACATATGGTCTCTTTCTGGATCTTTTACAATCTCTTTTCCAATATTTGCGTCTTTTTGTGGATGTATGTTATCATATATAGCTGAATTGAAGTGCAGTATTGGAAAAGGTTAAAGGAAAATGAATTGTTATACAAGCATATGATGGTAAAAATAATAATGATTTAATGACTGCTTCAGTTTTTTTGGATCGTGAAAGGACATGTAAATATAAATTTAAGTTGATATTGAAAGTATTAAGATTCTTCATGAAGAGAGAAACCATAATAAAAGAAAAATTAAGGTTGGCAATGTAATAAATAGAAATAAAATGAATTTAAATAATAGACAAGCTGCTAACACTAAAATTTGGGATTCATGGGATTTGAATTGATGATGTTCACTTCCATTTTGTTTTTTGAATTTATTGGTAGTTGAGGCAGGTTAATAAATTAACTGAAAGTACTTCTGAACTTCTTAAATGGGATTCCAAGAGATTGTAAAAGACCCAGAAAGAGACCACATGTGAGATGAATGGATGAAATAAGAAAGTGTGCAGGGGTGATGAAAAGAAGAGAAGCTAAAGAACAAAGAAGATGGATTGAATGCAGACATCCTGCAGTGGATTGATAATGGTTGATGATGACTTCTGTGGATTGAAAGACAATATATAATAGTTCTATTATATTTACTATTTTTAATATTAAATATATAAGCATACAGAAGTGATATGTGGTAAAACAAGTATTCTAATCATCTATAATTCAATAAATATTACTCTATTTTAATAATAAATAGTAAATAATTTCTAATATATGTGTATGCATATTAATAAATAAATGCACTGCATATTATAATATTCCAATATTTCATTTTTTAATAATAAATTCATTAAATCTATAGGTCAGTATTCTTTTATGTTAACAATATATAAATAATTTTAATAATTAAATAGTAAACAATACACATACACACATTGTAATATAATTTACTAACGTTAATTATTTTTTCTTTTAAAAAATCAAGTTATTAGTGTATCTTTACACTAGTAGTGATGGACTTTTATGTGAAAATTCAACATTACTTTGTAGCCACTATTTTGATTTACATTAGATTATTCATTGTCACAATCTTTTAAAAAAATTCAAACCTTTTTTAATAAACATCTGCCATTTTTTAAAACTGTGGTAAAAATAAAATGGTAACATTCATACTAAAATTATTAGTAAAGTATATTGATTATACATTATACAATATAATTAATGCACTTTAATTAATTTTCATGTGGTGGACTTTCAAAACATGCAGTACTTTCATTTATAACATATCCAAATTAAAAAAGTTTTTCTTTTTCAATGTTTATAAAATCAAAAAAAAAAGGCTCAGATTTATTCAGCATAGAAAGTTACTTAGGTTGATTATGCATAACAAAGTGTATTAATATTTAGTTGTAAACGGTAAATATTAGCCAATCTATATTCATTCAATCAGTTTTATGGATTAAAATTTTTATAAATATTATTTGCCTGCAGCAAAAAATAGGACAACCTTAACAATCATCATATTTGTAAATAATTTTGAGAAAAAAATGATTTCATATATTGTGCCCCAAACATAACTTTAAAATACCATTTATTTACCCAATCTTAATCTTTCCCATTTCATTTTCTTTCTGCCCACACTTGTTGAGATTTGAATTAATAGTTCAATGTTTTAATGTTAATGTTTAAAAACTTTATTTAATGTTATGAATCAATAAATTGAACTTGATTTGTTACACATTTATGTTTAATAAAAATAAAAATCATTTTTAAGCATTCCATATATATATATATAAATGTAAAATACAATACCCGTTATAAATTATTATATATATATATAAATTTTAACGGTAAATACAATATTATAGTTTAAATGCTTTCGATGTAATTATAGATTTACATTTAATAGTAGTGAAATAAAAATATTAATGGAAGAAAGAAATCATAAAAAGAGGAAAATCAAAGAGACAATTTGGATTGATAAATATAAGGATGATGTTATTAATAGGCAAATTGCAAATAGGGCCATACACAGCTTATGGAAATACACTTAACATTAAGTTTAAAAAATTTGAAATTCAGTTAAAGCTGACAATCGAAAGCCTACAAAAGAATTAAAACTATAATATTGTATTTACCATTAAAATTTATATATATATGTGTGTGTGTGTGTATGAAGTATATAATGGGAATGATGTCTTTACATTTACTGTTTCTTATGCCATTAGAAAGATTTGAACTCAGACTTTCAAGTTCCCCACAGCTGGTCACCCTATCCGATATAACCAATACATATGACCACATGTTGTAAACCTATTGCAAAAGAAAATTAACAAAACATTTGTTAAATCAATTCCAATTTTTAAATCTGAACTAATCATTATAAAGTCATAACAAATCTATTAAATATTTGTTTAAAATTGAAAAATGCATTTATATTTATTAAATTATTACAAAAATTCAGAATCATCATTCCTTGATGGTATGACAACTGTAATTATTGCTTCAAACATAATAATACTTTTAAAGTCAAATATATTACAAAAAAATGTAAGTGGAAACATAAGTATATTTTATATTTAATAATTATAATAGCATTTTTATACAAATAATTAAATATAGTGCAAAATTGTGCATTTTTTTTCTTATTGTTAAAATAATAGAATGGGAAGTTCTCAACATTCATAAAACCAATCAATCAGCAACTCAGTAGACTACTCCTATTGATTTATTAGTTACAAAAAACCTGAAGGTGTCAGTAGTCCAAAACAATTTAATTCAAGTTTTTACTAGAAAATGGCCATAACTAATATTAAAAAAGGCTGAAAAAAGCAATCTAAAGTCACAAAATAGCAATGCTACTGCAGTAGTTCATGAAAAACTGTACTTTATATAAAAAGAGTTAAATCAATAATCTTGTAATTTATTTGTAACTTACTCAAGACAATAACTGGTTTTATCCCAAATCTATATTGGCAAAAAATAGCAATCAATTACATACATTATTAAAACTATAACAATCAATTATATATAACATTACACGCATTTTATTTAATTTCACTATATTTATTTAAAATAAAAAATATACAAATTAAAAAAAAAACAATGAATACAGCTGAAAAAAATTCAAAGTCTTCCTTAGCTAGAAATTATAAAAATTAAAAAATTTAATAATTGATTATAAAGTTTATGAAAATTAGAATTTAAAGTGTACATTGTGTTAAGTTAATGTTTTAATTTAATTTTAAAATGTTTATTGTGGTTAGTTTTTTTCTTCACATGATCACCATTTCTTATGCTTGCTTATAACTGTTATTAAAACAGGCAAAACTATACATATTGCCACTCAATGCAGCCAGACTGAGTAGGCACTAGATGGTGATTTTATGCACAAGCCTTCTGGCATCCAGTGATTACTCTGGCTTGCATTGAATGGCAATACGTATAGAGAGTTTTTCCTGTTTTAATAGTTTTTTTTCTTCATGCTTTATTTTAATTCAATAAAACATGATGCAGGAAATATCACTCTGTAACTACACAAGAAACCAAATGGTGATCAGCAATGGAAAAGTTATAATTTTTTGTTTATTTAAAAATTATAGCTACCAAAATATTTTTAAAAATATGTTTGCCCACCAAAGTGTTTACTTCGTATTTAATACTTTTTCCTATTTAAGTTATTTCTTAATTGATTTTTTTTACATTTTGAATTTTTTTCCCATCAGACTTATTATAATTACTTACTTTTATGTGTTATTGTACTTTACAAAGTATTTTGGGGGGGACAATTGTCATTGCTAACTAGGATAAAGGTGTATTCTTAATTGTAAACATATTTTTTAAAATAAAAGAAAAGCAGTTATTTTGAAACTGTTTGACTTTTGTTTTCTTTTGTTTTCTCCATTTGCAAAAGTCAAGAAAGATTTCAAAATACATTTCCACCTGTTAATTAATTACTTGGTTAGTTGCTTTACTTTTATTCAAAAGTTCTTTTGTCAAAAGTTCTTTTATTTTTAACTTTTGTCTTTTAACTTAAAGAATTTTCTCAAATACATTTCCATAAGTTAATGGCTTTAATTTTATTCATAAGTTGTTTACTCCTAAATCAGGACAGCTGAGGTTTAATACTTTTTGGGGGCACTAAGTAGAAATAGATTTTCATTAACTGCAATATTACCAGCAGTAATTTCTTTCATCTATGCCTCCATACATATATAAAAAGCAGTGCATATATAAAGTATAGTACTCAAGTATCCAAGTCTAATGGGGTGGTTTCTTATTGTCATGTTATATAGATATTGTGTTACCCCAAAATAAAATCTAACAAGAAAATAAGCCCTAGCATAATTTTTAAGACCTACCCCAAAAATAAGCCCTAGTTAAGATTATCAGCCAATTGAAATACACAATGGACATATTGAATTAGAAAGTAATGAATGTACAAATAAACTATATTATTAACATTAATCCTTTAAATAAGTGGTAATATAAATTACATGGTTCTTTTGTATTTTCCCATTGATCATTTTTGACAAATGTAATTCTACCTATATAGAGAGGCAACTTATCTATCACGAGTAAGAATGATGGACAATTTATAATTTTATTTATATATTTTTAGATACTTATTTTGTTTGTATTTAATACTTAGATTTAGAATGCTTGATTTAGTTTTAGAGTTTCATTGTGGTAGCTTTTAAATATCCAAGGTAAAAAAAAAATCGTTTGATTTCTTAAACATTTTTTCTCTCCTAAAAATATTATTAAAATAATGGAAATGATTTTAATAATCAAAGTTTAGCTTAAGTTAAATCATCAATCATTCTCCTAAAGAAAAGTTTTTAAAAAGAATACCCAAGCAAGGTTATTACAAGTAATTTGGAAAGTGTTTACAATGCACTCACTTAATAACAGATGAATGTGATTATATCATATATGAATTGTCATAATTCAGTACTCTGTATGTTATAATGGGCATATTTAATGTGCATATGTAAAATACAGAAACATTTTCTGAATTTTTGTGCTTGCATTATTTGTTGCTTGTGTGTGAGCAAACCATTATTAACTCTAATCATTTTTGTCACCACTCTTGTGTTGCATGTCTTCAATTAACATTTGATTTAATGGTAAATTTAAATGGAATAACATTGCCAGATAAGATGAGTGAAACAAATATCTATTCCAGCTAGTACAAGAAATGAATTATAGATGGCACACAGGTAGATATGGCAGACTTAGAGTGAGGAATGGGAAATAAAGTCACTAACAGATTTATCTGGGCATAATTGCTGAGATATTCTTGATTTTGTTTAAGGAGAAGCCAAAATACATGACATCACATCACATCTATAAATGAGAGATTGAAAAAATTGTGTGAGAAAAATGATATTTCATTTGTGGATGTGTGGAACTTTTTTATTGGGAAGAGGGAGTTATGTCTCATAGCTACAACAACATAATAGAAGCATTCCATATATATATAACATTTTTTAAAAAAGTAGAAACTAATACAAACAAATTTTTTTATAAATATTTATTTAAAATATATTCATTGAAATAACATTATATATAGAACTCACAAAATAAGCTCTTAACAAGTTTTGAGAATATCCCCAACCCCAGACCGGTTTTTGCTACTGGTGTCATCAGTAAATACAAGCTTATTAAATTAGGTTATGTGACATCTGACTTGATTTTTTTTGTCATTGAAATAAGATTTTTAAAGTTATAAGTTATCATATTTTAAATCAAACCTATAAAAATTGTCTTTATTGTTTTATTTGATTTTGATAATTAAAAAATAAATCTAAAGCAAACTTGTTTTTATGTTATAATAGATAATACTAGTAATTATAAAGTTCCCCTATGTATTTTTAATTCGATTAAGATTTTTTAAAATTAAAACTACTTTTGATGAAATTATTATAATTTATTTTATTTTATTTTCTGCAATCTGATTTTGTTTGAAGTATTAAGAAAATTTTTAGACAAAATTTGGTTTTGATTAATGTGAATTGAAGACAGTCATTAACTTGGGTTTTTTTGATCAAGATAAAGAAAAAACTTACTTAGTGATTGCATTTTCAAATTCCATCATAGTCTATAAAAAGTGAGCTCGAAAGAAAAAAGATTATTAAGTTGCTAGTTTCGTGACAATTGAGTTTGAATTCACATGGAATATTGAGGGTCTATGTTTGTTTTTGGGACATCCATATGATAATCCTGGATGGTGCAAAGGTAACAATTTTAAAGTTCATGTACTACATTTTTACATATTTTTTATTATTAGAAATTGTTTTTAGTCAGACAATACATTAATGATAATATATGGCAGAGTTTTGATGATCAGCATGTTTCAGTATCTCAGCATTATTTAATTTTTTAATATTATGATATCCCTTAAATATGTGCATCCAGGTAATGGTGTTGTAATTCTGTTCTAAGTTTGGCATTGGATAGATAATTAGCCTGCCTATAGTGGATCCCTTTCAAATTCAGTCACAAAGTTAATTATTAATTTTATGAGATTGATTCTTGTTTGTTGATTGTTCATTATGATGAATGATTTGTTTATTTTTGTTTAATGTTGGGTGAACATATGGTTAGTTTTATTCTTTTCTGATCTTTCATGCTCTTTTCTTTTATATTTAATTTGATTAGTTATTTTATTGAGATGATGGTTTCCCATTTCCCCATATTCTCCCTATGTTTACCCCTTTTCATTTTGTACCATTACAAATATATATATATTGTAATGGTACATGAAACTGAGGTGAACATGGAGTGCTGATTCTCATCATCATCAGCAGCAAGTTACTATAAATTGTAAATTTACAAATAATATAATAAACATGAATATGAGAAGCATGAGAGATCAATACAGATCTAACTATAAGTAACTATAAGTTTACTGGCATCACACAAAATCAAAAATTATTTATCACCATGAATGATCAACAATAAAAATAAATCAACAGTCCATCTTGTGTCTGGATTTGAGATGGATCTACTGTAGACCAGGCTAAATATTTAGCCCTTGTCAGCTTGGGCAGATTATTTAAACAATAATTTAAATGCATAAACTTAAGTGCTAATCCATAAGAATATAACAATTGAAAAATAATGTTGGAATACTAAAACATGTTGATCATCATCAATACTCTGGCCACTTGGTACTATTTATGAACTGGAATTTCTAAATAAATAATTAAAATGAAATATAGTGCATGGATTTTAAAGAATATCCTCTTTGCACCATCCAGCATTAGAAAAGTAATGAAATCATCATCAACTAAGTGTTCATAAACACTAAATATAAATATCTTTTATATAAAAAACCATTATGCATGAATCAAACTCAGAGAAAAAAAGCTCTATAGCTGTACTGTGATCAAGATATATAATACAAACATATAATATTCTAAAACTATTTCAGATTGAATAAATTCACAGGAATAACTTTAACAATGAAATATAAATTTATTAATCAGAAACAATAAAATGAAATCAAGGTCTGCTGAGTGTGCTATAAATATAAATTTGGCATTCTCATTTTGATTTATACAATAAACTATCACATTGTGATTTACAAAAATTTCATATTAGGTTTACATAAGACACATACATATCAGCACACAGATGTGCCTGTATTAAACAATTTACATATTTGAATTGTCATAAATCTTTAAATAAAATTCATTCTTATAATATATAATTAATAACTGATTTAACATATATGAGCATGCACATGGAAATATGTGCTCACACAGGTGTTTATAAAAAAATAAGCCTAATAAATGATATTGTATTTTCTCAATACACAATTAATTCAATGTCAAGAATATACATAAAATTCACACATATGTAGAAGCACTCAGATGTGCTGTATAATAATTTAAATTAACATGTTTGAATTATTATAGACTTATATAAAATAAATTCATTTCATTTTTAATAATACATAATGCACATGTATGTGTGTACATAAAAAATTCAGATAGTATGAATCACAGTTATTAATTCATTATATCTAATGGTAGTCACTTCTTTGACAGTCCTTCATAAAAGTTTTTTTAATAAGTTAATTAATTGTAAACATCTTTAAAAATACTCCAGCAAATTTTTTTGGTTTCTAATCTAGAAAGATTTTTGGAGTTTAATGTTTTTCCAAAATAAAATCATCTATAAATCAATCCTTTGGGTTTTTTAGACTTATAATTTAAGCAGAAATTATTTACTTGCTTTACTTTTAAATTAGAGTTTTAACATTCATCATTGTCAATAAAGAAAGTGTCTGAGTTTCACTTTTAATGAATAAAACTGTAAATCCATCTTACTTTTAGTTTAATAAAGTTATTTACTTATAAAAATTGTAATTTAAAAATTACAATTATTATTTTCAAGGAATTATTTAAAACACCATTATTCTCAATATATATAACACTATTTACTAGCTATATTTGATAGATATTACATAGAACCTTTATCTGTACCTCTTTGAATATAAAAAAATAGTATATGTATAAACTAATTCTTCAGCAAGCTGATAAACTCTCTGGGTAAGCTAGTCCCTTCTAAACAGTAGACTAACTTATTATCATTCTTGGTGCAGGTATAATTCAGTAACTGTTTGCATACCCACAGTCAGCTCCATTTAATGTAGAATTGGATAAACTTTCGGCATACTAGATAGTACACAATATGTGTAAGCTAATGCATCAAAGAAAAGATGGACCTGGCTGCCATATGAATCAAAACTGTACTATTATGAATTAGCCATAGCTGGATACACTTTCTCTTGCATTTAGTTATAACTTAATAGTTCTCATGCTGTCATAATTTGTAAAAACATTTAAAACTCTCCTAGTTTTTTTTCTTCAACCTTTTTATAGTGAGAAAAAACACTAATTAAAAGCAAGTTTTCTTCATCTTGATTGAAAAAAATTAACGACTCTTTTCAATTCACTTTGATTCTTTCCACAACAACTTTGTAGAATATTTTTCAAAATATGTTATACAAGCATTAATTAATTAAATTGTTTTAATCAAAATAGATAGTGGAATTTTATAATTACCAGTATATCTATTGTAATATAAAAACATGCTTGTTTTAATTTCAAAATCAAAATTACTAAAATCTTAATTAGACCTTTTTTAAATGTTCAATTTATAATATTTTTTTAAAATTCAAGTTTATTTAATCTTTAACTGTTATTCTGATATAATATAAAAAATAGCTAAAAAATTTGTTTGTATTTATTTCTACTTTTTCTTAACTTTATATATATATATATATATATATATATATATATATATATATATATATATATGAATGTTTTCTATATATATATATATATATATATCATTAGAAAACAGCCAAACAATCCCAATATAGATAACAATCCTTTTAGTAATAGATGTGGAATACCACCTCCATTAATGATCTCATACATTTATAAAGACACTAAAGATTGCAACTTGACTACAGAGATTGAAATTATTGATTGGAAGAAGTTTAAAAAAACTTCCTTAAACAGGTAAATATAACCTGTTCTGAATGTAAATTAATAAATAGTCAATTATAACATTACAAATTGCAATTATAATTTTCAAATTGCATTCAAAGTATTACTTAAATAATAAGTGTGATAATGCTCAAGGCTAAATGGGTTTATGAATATATATATATATATTGTGACAGAATGGGTTCGAACCCAGTCACAAATAAAGTATTTAATTGGTAGTCATATATATATATATATATATATGTAAAGATATATCTAATATTTAATTTTGTTATTATGTGGTGGTGGTGGTTATAAATACATAAACATGGGGGGAAGGGACTCTGTCATTTTTAATGATATATATGTGTGTGTGATAAATGCGTGTATTACTTAAATAATAAGTGTAATAATGCTCAAGGCTAAATGGGTTTATGAATATATGTATATATATTGTGACAGAATGGGTTCGAACCCAGTCACAAATAAAGTATTTAATTGGTAGTCATATATATATATGTAAAGATATATCTAATATTTAATTTTGTTATTACATGGTAAAATAAAAAAGGATAAATTTATGAAAACAAGAGTGCAA
The DNA here is from genome assembly GCA_028023455.1 of Epiperipatus broadwayi. Lineage (NCBI taxonomy): Eukaryota > Metazoa > Onychophora > Udeonychophora > Euonychophora > Peripatidae > Epiperipatus > Epiperipatus broadwayi. The sequence continues at coordinate 594,590 of JAQFVV010000047.1, forward strand.
GAGAATATGGAAAAAGAGGAACAGGAAAATATGTTGGAGTGAATTTTAAAAAAACTCGAAAGTCTAGAATTGAGATTTGGAGAGATAGAAAAGAGAATGGACAGATTAGAACAGAAAGTGGGAATCAAAGATGAGAAGGATTTTGGGGAACAGGAAGGTGAAAAGGCAGATATGGAGAGTGGAGATGAACAGAAGAAAGGCGCTCAAGCAAACCTCTCAGGAAAGCCGGCAGTGGCAATAAGTCATATGATGGTGCAAGGGAGTATGAATCAATTCATAAAAGTTTGTCCATTTGCAGGAAGAATGAAGGAAGCACCAGTCGAGCACCTACATAGTTTAGAAAAATATTTCAATATAAATCCGATGTCGGAAGAAAGTAAGATAGTTATCTCCAGACAATGCCCAGTCATGGTGGGAAGTGCTTAGTCAACATCCAGCTAATTTTGAAGAATATAAAAAGGAAGTGAGAGAGGCCTTTTGGTCCGAGGATAGGCAGGAGTTAACACGCTATCAAATTATGCAAGAAAAGTTTAAGGAAGGGTACAATGATAGCTACTCTCAATTCTTTCATAAACAGGTGGCTAGACTGTGGACATTGGACATATGCAACATGACAGAAAGTCATATATTGTGTATTATAAGACACAGTATGCCCATGAGAGTGGAACAGATGATTTTGGGGGCAGGGAAAGCATCACTGGGAGAGATTGCGGAGCTGCTCAATGCCATTGATATGAGTTCATATGACTACAGCGGGCATCATGAAGCAGTCAAAGAGGATGAAAGAGGGTGGAGAATGGGAGTGTATACCTTTCCAAAGTGGAAAGCAGCAACCGAAGAGAAGAGACCACCGGAGAAGCCGAAGTTCAGATCAGGAAAAGAAGCAGAGGGGCATATTGGGTGAAATACATAAGTGTTGTACAAAATGAGCCATTCAAAATACGCAAATGTATTTGAAGGCTTTTGGAGAAGGGGGTATTGTGACAGAATGGGTTTGAACCCAGTCACAAATAAAGTATTTAATTGGTAGTCATATATATATGTAAAGATATATCTAATATTTAATTTTGTTATTACGTGGTGGTGGTGGTTATAAATACATAAACATGGGGGGAAGGGACTCTGTCATTTTTAATGATATATATGTGTGTGTGATAAATGCGTGTATAAATAAATTAAGTAGTGGAAAGAGAGAAACGAGATTTTTTTTTGTTTCATATTGAAAAACTAGAGTTTTCCGGCAGAATGGGATTTTATTGTTCTTTTATTTAAAACAGAAAGGACGACACGAGTTATCACACTTCTACAGATCTGGTTATTCCACCTTGAAGATCAGAAGTGAGGTAAAAAGAAACTTCTAGAAACAATGGAGAGGGCTATAAAAGTGAGACACCCACAATGCATAGGATCTTTTTCCAGCAGAGCTACAATAGTAAACAACTCAACGAGTGAATATTTAAAACTATATAATGGCGATTTCAACAGACATGTCGGGGTAAGAAAAGCCGCATCAGATTCAAGTCCTGATCCCAACTTACTGCAGCTGCCTCCATAAAACCAGGATACCTCAAATAACACATAATTTCAGCATGGAATCAAATAAACCTCATCAGCCAACGGACATAGAAAAATCTAAGATCGCTACCTTGAATGGCCTAATTACCTGAGGATTGGAACTATAGAACAATAGATAAAATTAATAAAAATTGCTTCTGCTACTTCCTGGGAAAGCAGGTAAAAAACTCTTATTATTAATCTGTTAAAAATCTTCTTTATAAAAAGGAAATTTTTGTGTTTTTATAATCAGTGAAAGGTGACTTGTGAAATAACTTTATGATAATTCTTTAAAGTGTCGCTCCATTATGGACATACGAAAGCAACGAGGGTTAAAAGTCACATGATACAAACTTTCGTAGTATCAATTTTCGCTACTTAAGATATGTTGTGAGATCTATGAGAGAATGACATATGATTGCGATAAAAAAAAGGGAAAAATGACAGAGTGCTAAATATTTTTTTTTTTTATTCAATAAACATATATCAAGAAAGTAGAGTACTGACTCAGTTTGATTGTTTATAAAATCATTTTATTTGTTTTAGGATTGTTTAGATATTTTTAGACTTAAAAATAGAAATAAAAGTGAACTCTTTACCCCATTCATAGCTACTCATGGCTATGACATCACCCGACCATGAGACTGAGCTAGCTGGTAGTCAGAACCTCTCTCACATTCCGTAAATAGTATTCTTGTTGGTGATATATCTACTTCGTGTAATACTTATATCCGTATAAGTTTGGCGCTTGGTGTCCTTGGAAAACCATAAATACGCATTGAGGATATATCACAGTTGCAAGAATGACCACAAGTTTAAATAATAATAATTTTTTTAGGTTGAATTGATTAATTAAATATTAATACACCTCATACATATTTGATAGTACATACGTGTCTAGTGAGAAATAAATACGGGTTTTGTTATAATATATATATATATATATATATATATGTGTGTGTGTGTGTGCATATACACTACTACCTTGTTCTTGTTGTATGCCATAAAACACATAACCATCTTATATCCCTCTTTCATGAGGAAAAGAAGAAGAGAAATGAAACCCTAATCTAGCAATATTTTACATAATAAACATGTATAATTAACACAAAGTTCACAAGATCATCATTATTTATGCTTGCCCATAACTGTTATTAAAACAGGCACTAAGTTTATACCACAAAACTATATACTCATCAATTTTTTTTAGAGATTTGACAGTTAGCAGAATGAACAGTGACCTGCAATTCTGAAATAGATAAAAAATTCACCAACTGGATTATAAGTACCCAATGCACTGTGAACACTAATAGGACTATCACAATTTAGACACTATAAGATACCACAACATCTTGATATAATATAAAAATGCAAAAATCTTTGTAAAACCCTGCTACTTTGGGTCTTAGAAGCTGGAACTAACAGAATTATGTCTTGCTCCTTTTCTTAGAGATTTAGGAGCTGGGGTCATGGCAGGACTATATTAACCACACCATGATAAACAATAGGAAATTAGAAAGTGATTTGGAGCAATGCCTGAGATAGAACACATCTCAGAGTTGCATGAAAATACTGTATCCTCAATGCCACCAACAATTTTTTTAATCCATGATCAAAACTGAAAATACAGTTAAACAAACTCATAACTTATAGTCATTCAATACTCATGTCACATATTTCATCATAATACTTTAAAATTAATTCTGCATAAAATGCATACTTTTTTTCTTTCTCAGATGTGGATATATTTGAGTTCACATTGAGAGGCTATTTTATAGTAATAACTACCAGTACTTGTTCATCATCAGTGCCACAGTTGGGTAGCCATTTTTAGTTGTACAAAGAATTATGGTTGAATGTGGGATATGGAAAATTGTCATCATCAACCCCATGTTAATGACCTAATCTAAATTTAAATATACAATAGAATAAATCTGAGGAATGAACATGAGATGAGTCTGGGAGATCAACAAAGAAAAAATAAATAACTGTAAGTTTACCAGAATGACACAATAGTAATAATCCTTCATCATAATGAATGATTAACAATAAATAAAAATCAACAGTCAATCTTATGACTGGATTTGAGATTGATCTACTATAGATTAGGCTAATTATATAGCCCTTGCCAGTTTGGGGCAAATTATTTAAACAATAATTTGGATACACAAAGTTAAGTGCTAATCCATAAGAATATAACAATTAAAAAATAATACTGGGATGCTAAAACATGATGATCACCCTCAATGCTTTGGCCACTTACTATTATTAATATACTGGCCAACTATAAACTTATTATTTAAAAAAATAATTAAAATAAAATATAGTGCATGGACTTTAAAGCATATCCCCTTTATGCCATCCAGCACTAAAAAGTAATAAAATCATCACAACTGGATATCCATAAACACTAAATATAAACTCTATTTTATATAACAGACAATTATGCATTAATCCAGCTATAGAGAGCAAAAGCTTTATAACTGTCACTGTGATCAATATATAAATACAAACATATAATATTTTAAAACTATTTTGGATTAACTAAATTCACTGGAATAACTTTAACAATGAAACATAAATTTATTAATTAGAAACAAAATAAAATTAAAGTCTGCTGAGTATTCCATAAGTATAAATTGACATTCTGATTATGATTAATATAATACGCTAGCGCATTGTGATTTACAAATATCTCATAATAGGTTTACATAAAACAAGTTTATATAAGTACACAGATGTGCCTATATAAAACAATTACATATTTGAATTGTCATAAACCTATAAATGAAATTCATTATTATAATGCATAATTAATGACTGATTTAGCATATATGTGTGTGCACATGGAAATTGTGCACACACTGGCATTTATAAAAAAATAAACCTAATAAACCATATATTTTCTCACACAATTAATTCAATGTCAAAAATATACTTAAAATCCACGTATATAGAAGTACTTAGATGTGCTGTATCATAATTTAAATTAACATGTTTGAATTGTCATAGACTTACATAAAAAGATTCACTTTCTTTTAAATAATACATAAATGCACACATATAAGTATAAATAGTATAAATCAAAGTTATTAATTCATTATTTCTAATGGTAATCACTTTTTTGACCATCCTTCATAAAAGTTTTCTTTTTAACAGGTTGCTCCTAATTAATTGTAAATATCTTTAAAAATATTCCAGCAAGTTCTTTTGGTTTCCAATCTAGAAAGATTTTTGGAGTTTACTTTTTTAAAAAAAAATAAAATTGTCTTTGTTTTTTTAGACTTACAATTCAAACAGAAATTATTTACTTATTTTACTTTTAAATTAGAGATTTTAACAATCATCATTGTCACTAAAGAAAGTGTCTGAGTTTCACTTTTGATAAATAAAACTGGAAATGCATTCTTATTTTTAGTTGAATAAAGTTATTTACTTATAAAAAAATTGTATTTTAAAAATTACAATTGTCATTTTCAAGAAATTATTTAAAATATTATCTTTCTTAATATATATATAACAATACTCACAAGCTGTATTTTATATATATGAAACTGTAGCTTTATCTGTCCCTCTCTACATATAGATAATACAGTATATGTATAAATTAATTTTTCAACAAGCTGATGGACTCTCTGAGTAAGCTAGTTCCTTCTAAACAGTAGACTAGCTTATTTACATCTTCAGGAAAGTTATAATATAGTAAGTATTGGCATATATAAAGTCAGCTTCATTTAGTTCAGAATTTGAGACTTTAGGCATACTGGCTAGCAAACAATATACCCTGGATAATGAACCACAGAATAGCTGGTCTTGGTCTCCATGTTAATCAAAACTCTATTGTTGTGAGCTAGCAGTGGCTGGATATACTGTCTCTTGTGTTCAGTTATAATGTCATAGTTCTCATACTGTTGTAATCTGTAAAAACTTTTAAAACTCAACCTTTTTATAATCAGGATGAAAAAACTCAGTAATTAATAGCACATTTTTTTATCTTGATTGAAAAAAGTTAATGTCTCTTTTCAATTCATTTTAGTTTTTTCAATGACAACTTGTAGAATTTTTATCAAAATATGTTATACAAGCATTATTTTAAAAATTTTTCTTAATCAAAATAAATAGTGGACTTTTATAATTATCAGTATATCTATTGTAACATAAAAACATGCTTATTTTAATTTCAAAATCAGAATTAATAAAATATTAATTAGACAATCTTTAAATGATTAATTTATAATATTTTTTTAATTCAAAATTATTTGATCCTTAACTGTTATTCCAGTGTAATATAAAAAATATCTACAAAATTTTTTTATTTGTTTATTTCCACTTTTTCTTTTAACTTTATGTATATATACATGCACACACATTACTGCATCATTGTATGCCATGACCACATAACCATCTCAGTATATATATATAAAGTGAATTCTCTGTTATTACAAAAAAATTATATTCTAATTTTCATATATCTTATAAAAATAGTATTCATAATATCTATAATAATGTGATGGTTGATATGTAGGAGAGATAACATAATGTAATATATGTAAAGATATAAAAAATAGTTCATTTAATAAAGCAGGATTTTTAAAGAATGAAATAAATAAAGTATTTCATGTATTAAAATTAATGAACCATTTTAGAAAGAAAAAAGAGGAATAATGAAGTGTTAATGTATTAAATATATATAAATATTTGTCACAGGTGAATGATTAGATAATGAATTGTTACATGTGGATCATTCTGAAAAAAAGAAGTGTGTTTAGTTAATTGCATGCACACACATATATAACACAAATAAAATGCTCATTAATTAAAAACTATTGTAATAACAAAAAATAATAAATATATTGGTAATTAACTATTATATACAGTCTTTTAATCTACAGAAGTACTTTTGGTTAATTTGTTAGCTCTCCTCAACTGCCATTAAATTAAAAAAACATAACGGAAGCAAACATCATCAACTCAAATCCTATGAATCTTGATGACATTTGCTTCCATTATGTTTTTTGAATTTAATGGCAGTTGAGGAGGGTTAAAGAATTAATCAAAATACTTCTAATCATTAAAATCAGTAAATTAGACAATCCCAATATCAATAACAATCAAAATTCTTAAACTGTTGTCAAGGCAACCTCTTTTAAACAATAAAGATTGAACAACTGACTGTTTATTTAGGTTTAAAAAACTCATTTCTTTCAATTACTGAAGATTTTATTACTTCATTATCCAACAATGTTTTACAGTATCTCATATTGATCAATATCATATAGAACCTTATTATTTTGTTGAAGAAATTTCTCATTACTATAAATTCTTCTAATTCTTAAAAATTGATTATAGGGGATATTAGCTTTTAAATGTTTAGGATGGTTATCAGTCAGTTTTCTATACACAAAATTTATAGTAAACCATCAAACAACACATGATTATCATTCTATAGGATTACACAATCTGTTTTTCACAGAGGCAAAACTCTCCAAACAGTAGGGGCACTCAGTACAAACCAGAGTAATCAATGGATTCAGAAAGGTTTAAGCATAACAATCTCTATCCAATGCCTAACTCAACCAATATCCCCAGACTAGTTTCTAGTTTCTGGCTTTCATTATTGTGTTTTCATTTTGGACTCAAAGCTTTATAGTTAGCTAAAAGAGTAAAAGGTGGATGCTGGATGGTTGCATTAGATTCTAAGATCTAGGTGCATTGCTCTCAGATTCAAGGCTCCCCACTGATGAAAGCCACAAGCTAGAAACTAGTCTGGGGATATTGGATGAGTAGGGACTGAATAGGGATTTTATGCACAAACCTTCCTGCATCCATTGATTACTCTGGTTTGCACTGAGTGGCACTACTGTTTGAAGAGTTTTGCCACTGTGAGAATTTATAGTAATGAAAAATTTCTTCAACAAAATATTGAGATTCTATATAATAGACTGATGAATATGAGATATCATAAAACATTGATAGATAATGCAGTAAAAAAATCTTCAGTATTTAAAAAACATAGCTTTTTTAAGAAAAACAAGAAACAGTTAAATGTTCCATCATTGGTTCTTACTTTTAATCACAACTTATCTAATATTAACTGCATGTTGGAAAAACAGTACAACATATTATGTTCTGCAGATTAGTTCAATGCTAGTTTTTCCAATCCATTTAAAGTTGTATATTGAAGACATAGATGACTTAAAGATATACTCATCAAAACAAATTTGAATAGAAACTCTTTGTATGTTATGATAACATGCAAACATATTATTGTTTCAAAAGTGGGCCAAATCACTAGCAATAATTTTAAATAGTATACCCCTAATTATATCACTTGCAAAAGTATAAATTTAATAGTTTTAACAGAATGTAATAGATATTTGAATCATTATGTAGATGAATAAACAAACAATTGATGATTTGAAAATAGTAATATTACAGAATGATTTTTTTCTATAAGTGAGAAAAACAAAGGAAAATTTTTTTTATTTAAAAATTCAAGATCTACATGGAATGAACTTAAATACACGCATTATCACAGCTTTGAATTACCTAGTTTCCTAATACATTTTTTATGTTTTCATTAATTTTGTATAATTAAATTTATATATATAAGTGTCTGTAGATAAACACGTGTTTCATTACATTTAATATTTAATTATTATTAATATATATTTATTTTAGTTTGTACTATCTAGAGTATTTAATTAATAATTTTGTATAAGTATTGCATTTAGCTTTTTTATACAAATTTCAGTATGAGTACAGAATAATTTTTGTATATATAAGTACATATTTGTTTACATAATCATATACATGAATATAAATTTGCAGTTCCTTGTGGAGTTTAATTAGTAAAGAATGCAGGTTTTTCTTTATGTACACTAAAATAAATTTCCATTGGTTGGTTAAATTTGCATCATAAAATCTTTTAACCAAGAAGTTTTTTTTATCAAACATGTTACATATGACTTGTAATTTTTGCATACTAACCATTTTATTGTCTTCTTTCTTTTTTATGAAAACCAATCCTTTGGTTGAAATATAAAAGTAGTTTTACATTTACATAATTTTGTTTGTATTTTATTTAATTTTTTGTATATATTTTATTTAGTCTTTAATTTTTTTTTTATTAAGAGAAATATATATGTACAATCACAGTATGATTCTTTTTTGTTTACATTTGTTACACTAATTTTGACAACATAATTCCATTTGTTACATTAATCTTGACAAAGTAATTTCCTTAATCAGAGCAATAGACTCCTCATTTGATGACGGAGATTGTTATTATTAGGAAGCTGTTATTTTTTTGATTTCCATTGATACTTCAAGAATCTCATATAATTGAGTACAATTATTTGTTGATTATGTGGCGATAAATAAATTAAGATTGATCTGAGCATATGGCTCCTCGCCCAACAGCCTAAGCTGTGCCTAAGTGTTTCTAAAGAGTTTCTCCAGCATTAGCAGGCAATCTTTGTGCTTTACTTTGCAGATAAGGTTTTTACATATTGTCCATGGTTCTGCACTAACTCATTTGAATATGAGAGGGTTCCCTGTCAACCACACAGCATGTAGCAAGAAGATCCCTATCCTAATCACAGCAAAAATCCCATTCATTATGGTTTCTTTAATGCTCAGAATATTTTTGCTACCCAGTGTTACTCTATCTATAATGTTTTGCCTAGCTGGACTTAAGAAGGGGAAAGCAGTAAACATGTGACTAATAGTCTCATTTCCTGTCTCACACAAGCTACATAATGGTTCAATTCTGGAGTAGCCTCTATAATTCACCAAAAAATGATTCATCGGCAGAGATTCTAGGATAACTTTTATGATGAAATCAATGTACTTGGCTTATAGGTGCCAGTACTTAGACTTTTTGATTAGAGATTTTGTAGTTAGATTGAGCTTAGTAGACAAATCAGGAATATTTGTGTTCTATAAATCTGCCAGTAGGTATTCTTGTTTTGAATGATTGGTGTCATAACCTTGAAGAATTTATTTGCATTTGCTAAATAATTCCATGGCCCACTTACTTTGAATGGGCAGTGGCATATCAGTTGGCTCAATATCTTCTTGTGATGATTGCATTGAGAATTTGGCATACATCATCTTCAGCATTGTTAGTGATTTCTGAATGAAGGAAGTATTGAGAACATGCAAACCAAGCACATTCAGGTATTTTGGCCTCTGTATCTTGGCTAGACTGATGGTCACTTTTCTCTTCTTCCACAAAATGCCAGTGCACACTGAATTTATTGCATTCTGAAAGGACCTGGTTGGCTTAAGGATTGGCATGTAATAGTTGATCTGCAGAAGCACCATAATATTTATCAGTGCCACTTTATCAGGGAGTGACCAGTAGATCTCTGAGAGAGTACCTGCTACTTTCTTGGTATTTTCCAGAATGTTGTTTTGCAGGGCTCTTGTTATAGCCAACCTGGATGCTATGGGGAACCCCAGGAAGTTCTGGGGTTTTCCCGAAAATCTTGAAGAAATCATTGTTCTTCCATAGATCTTCCAGACAGCAGATTTCCCAGAGATTATTTTTAGCCCATATCTCCTGCTAGAAGCTGGTGCAATTTAGGCAAGTACTTATGTGAAGGGAGGAAGATTGTGATGTCATCAACCTATGAAATGAGGTGAACTTCTTCTCTTAGCAGAAGTATAATTCATATACTTGGAGTTTAAATGTTCAAATCCCCTATAATGAGTTAGTTTATATATATATATATAATTAAAATTAATCAACATTTCAACAATCCCAATATCAATAACAATTATTAATCTCAATCTGTTGTTATGACAACCTCCTTTTAACAATAAAGATATTAACAATAAAGATGTTAAAAGGAGGTTGTCTTGACAACAGATTGAGATTGTTAATTGTTACTGATATTGGAATTGTCTAAGTGTTGACTGATTTTAATGATTACTAATAAACCCATTTAGCTTTATTACACACACACACATATATATATATATATGATTAAACTTATTGAAAATTTAAAAAATCATTCTTCAATATGCATCTGAACAAGATCAAACACACACACACATATCTATTCACTGATGTTTCATAAGCCTCAATTTGGAAATCAATTTCCTTTAATTTTAAAACTTTTAAATCATATTTGTTATGGCATTGAAACATAAATCATTGAATTTTGAATTTTAAAACTATTTATTTGATTTCTTCTCTCTCTTTTAATATTAAAACAAGACAGGATAAAGAAAAAAAAAATACTTTATTTTATTTTAAGTTTTCTTGACTATTTCATTCTTTTCTAAAACTATATATGTATAGATAATTAAAAAATAGTAATAAAGTAAATCATTAAATAAAATATAAATTATATATTTTTGCATATACAAACAATATTTTCACAGTTCATTTTAGAAGCATATATTGTAGAGAGAGAGAAAGACCAATTTATGATTTATTTTTAGAGTTTTATAATTCAAAATAAGTATAAATATCTTCACGTTATATCTACAGACCAACACATAAATAACTATATAGTTGATTTTCTAGCAAAGTTTTCTCTGGGATATTTTTTTTATTTTTCATTTTGATTTTATGGTAAATCTTCAGGTTATGTAGGATTAAATCAGGCTCAATTTCATGTATTACTGCAATCATCTTAAAGAATTTCAAATCAGACATTTTCTGAAAATCATTTAGGTACTTTGGGATAGTCCCAAACACAAAGGTTGGCAGACATGTTTTTTTTATTTATACATTTTCAGTGTCATTATAATATATATATATATTAACTTCAAATAAAATGTTTATAACATTTTTAAATTTACAATATCTTATATACAAAATCCCTATTCCTCTGTAGTCTGATTGGTGAATATATGAATGTTTGTCTGATGTCATGTATCAAATTCACAATCACTTCATTTATGTGAAGAATGTAATTTGTTAATTGAATAAAAACAATGTGAAAATCGATATATTTGCTTTTAATTACAGACATATAGCATAATAAAATAAAATTAAGATTGTGTGAAGCTCTGGAGAGAGAAGCTATAATGAGTACAATTTATAAGACTACAAAATAATCAGTAGCTTAGTGTTTTTGAGGTGAGTTATCTCATATTCATAGCAATAACAATAAATAGTGCAGAAAAGATTGTTAATGACAATATGCAAAATACATGCAAATTCTTTATGAAGCCCAGCATTTGGAGATATTGAAGCAGGTGTCACATCTGTTGATGGAGTTTTTATTACCAGTAATAAAATATGCCTTTTTAATTTTTCACTTGCTGTCATTTTTCTCTATGCACATTATTTTTGGTTTAGATGGTTCAAATATATAACCAGTCTTTTTTGAATGTTCTAAAAATATTGATGAATTGTCATTATTTTTCTGTGTTCTATTGTATGTGCATCTATGCTGTGCAGTTCTGTTAATTATACTGGCTTTGGTCTCCCCATAGTAATTGGTTCAGCATCCAGGTTGAGGGTATGAGATGCTATAAACAACATGGGGGTTTGAGTGGCGTCACTTTTGTCTTTGGAGTTGTTAATAAGACAATTAGTGCCAGGGGGTGTATGAAAACTGATTTTAAATTTGTTAGATAAAGATTTAATCAGTTGGTTAGAGATTTTAGGGATGTGTGGAGGGTAATATATGGAAGGTTGAATTCTTTGTTGTTGTTTGCAATTTTCTTGTAAAATTTGTTTAATTTTTTTAATAATGGTATTGTGTTTGAAGCCTGCCTGTAGTACATCCTTGTTGTAAAGATAGATGTTGTCTTTTCTGCCTGATTCGAATTTGCATAATTGCATATTTCTGTATAAGAATGCATTTAGGTCTGCAAATTTGAGAGAGCTTGGGAAATTGGAATTAGGGTGGATAAAGCCTCTGCTTTCAAGGGGTTTTATATTCATGGAGTAATTTATGGTTCTTCTGTTTGAAGTAGCCATATGTTAGACTCTTGGAATCATTTTCAGCTTTTCAGCTGTAGAACTAATAGTCAAATTGGTGTGTTGTTGAATTTCTTGTATAATGCATGCAGTGGTATGTTTAGTGGCTGTAATGAATACATCATTTACATACCACATATCTAATATCAGAAAATCAGTTTGATATTTTGGTATGATTTAGTTCTCAAAGTAATTCAGGACGATGCTGATGACAATTCCACTCAAGGGCAGACCCATTGCGTTTTTCATGGTGTACCATTTGTCTTCAAACATAGTATATATGTGGTTGTCCATCCAATACAAAAATGACATAATGAAATTATTGCAGTTGGTTGGGAAATGAATACTTATGAGTTTGTGATGGATGATCTAAATAGATTGTTTTCTATCAACGTATCCACATACTTCTTTGACATTGAGAGCAGCCATGTGAAAGTTGTCATTGATGGTGGCACCTTTAATCTTGTTTACAAATTGAAAAAAAGAGTTAATGGAGTAAGAGCCAAAGCCCAAGCTATCAACTAGCAATTGATTGACAAACATAGCTGTTTTGAAATAATGGACTCCCCTGAAGTCCATCATTAGATGAAGCAGTTCTCAGGCTTATGCCGCTTTGAGTTAGCAAATATTCTCAGGGTTTTAGTGGAAGAGGGGTGGTAATCTCGGTAGTATTCTAAAATGTCTTTATTTTTGTGAGGGTGGAGAACAACAGATATAAATTTATCATGAGTAAGCTTGTTATTGAAGTTTAAAACTGGGATAAGCTGGAGGTTTGAAATTTGTTTGTTTATTTGTTTTGTATTTGATGGAATTCAAGCTATTGCCCTTGTCTTCCTTGAGAAAGATTAAATTGTTGATTTACAGAAATTGTTTGATTAATTTGATATCATTGTTCCAACTGTCAGCATTTGTGTATAATTGTTTGTACTTGATGGATCTGGCTATGTCTGTGATAATGCTGTCTCTTTGTGGATTGTTAAAGAGGCCTGCCTCAACATCAGCTATGAATTCTAGTTTAAGTTGGTGCCATTGCCTCTGATGAATCTGGGTCCCCAGGGTAAAAGGTTTATTATCTTTTCTGGGGGGGGGTGATGTTAGTCTTATTAACATATGAGACATTTAATAAATTAATATTTATGTTTTGTTTTTCTGCCAAGAATGTGATGTTGTGACTGAATCGTTTGCTGTGATTTATTTCAGTGGTGATGAGTTTATTGATAATCCATTGGGAAATAATAATATTTGCTGTTATTGTGCACAGTGCTTTCTTGCAACCTTGGGTGATAAAGGTCAGAAGTTGCCTTTGTAGTTTAGGTATGATTCTGTCATGGCTATATATAGAATTGTCTATTTTTATTCTGCAGCAGTTTGGAAAAATATTAATATTCTTGCATTCGGACAAAAATGCTAGACGTTGTTCAAATATTTTAAGTGAAATACCGATGTGTAAAATTTACCTTTGTTGAGTTAAACTCATATTTGTAAAATATTAAGTTTTTAAACTTCTCTCATGATAATTATAATAAAATAAAATTAGGAGTGTGTGAAGTGCTGGAGAGAGAAGCTATAATGAGTATAAATTATAAGACTATAAAATAATCAGCAGCTTAGCACTTTTGAGGTGAATTGTTTCATATTTATAGCAATAATAATAATAAATAGTGCAGAAAAAATGTTAATGACAATATGCAAAATACATGCAAATTCTTTATGAAGCCCAGTGTTTGGAGATATTGAAGCAGGTGTCTTGTCTGATGATGGAGTTTTTATTATCAGTAATAAAATATATTTTATGGCAAAGGTTCCATGTCAGCTGCAGAAAAAGCCACAAACACTGGTTCATAATTTGGCATTAAGGCACTCCATGCTTCCATAGTCTGTTAATCTCCTAATATAGTTCAGATGAAGATATACTCAACAATATTTAATAAAAAAAACATATTTACATTAAATCTTTAAAAAATTGTTAAAGCAACCAATTAAAAACTTATTACAAGTATTATATTTAATAAAAAAAATATTACAAATACAACAGGCTCAAAGGCTGGTGTTTTTGTATTCTGACATTAATAAACAGTAACTATTAATAAAACTTAAAAAAAAAACATAATAAATCATTATGTTGTTTAAAAATTGGGGGGGGGGAATAATTTTTTATTCAGAGTGTGCTCATATTTGTGTTGCTTAATGCTGTCAAATATTTAAATTTTAATTTAGCTTTATTAAAATTCAGAAACTTATTTATATAATATTAAAATATTTTGTTTAATTTACATTAAATCTTTAAAAAAAATTGTTAAAGTAACAGAAATTAAATTGTTCCCAAGAGAATTAAATACTTTGATGGATTTTAAGAAAAAGTGTCATTATCATTCTTGTTATGTAAGAACTTTTATTAATTCCATTTTCCATACTATAGATAAATGATATTACAGAATTAAATTTTAGAATATGCTAAAAAAATCAAAAATGTTAAAGATTTTATTATTATTATAACTATTATTAAGCAACTTTTATTTGAAGAATGTTTTAAATATTCTATGTGCTTAAAAAAGGTTTTCTTTGGATTAGTTCATTTTAGATGAAAAGACTTCAAATCCAGATGGCTGAACCTATTTTGTAATTCTAAAATATGTCTTGCCTGAATTTATATATGTATTGATAAGAAATAATTAATTTATTTCACGTTTTTTCAATGGCAGTAGTGTTATTGAAAAACTTACATTATTTGAAAACTTATACATATTTTTTTTTTTAAATACAGTATGAATGAATGACTTTAAATTTATATAGTAAACATTATTGTAATTATTATGAAACTTTTATTTAAAGGATAACATCCATTTATTTAAATGATGAATTACATAAAAACTATTGTCTTTAAAATGACATTTATCATTATTAATAATGACATGAAAGTAATTTATTTACAAATTATCTTTATTATGTCTACCTTAAGATAAAACAAGGAAATACATTTCCCCAATATTGAATTTAAAACTTATTGACTTGTAATCTTTTCTGGAAATTTGTCAGTACATACTTTTAAATATGTTATTCCTGAAATAACAATGGAAGTTTATTTTTTTGAATTTATTATTATTTCCAAAAATTATTGCTTTTACTAACAGCCAGAATAAAGTATATTACATATAATTTTAAAGCATGGATGCTCCTGAATTATAAAAATAAAAGTTTCATTATGAACTCATTATCCTCCATGTATTCAAAAGTGTCTGCTTTCTTTTATTGTTATCAGAATTCTCCTCTAATCTAAAAAATGTGACTTTTGAAAAGTCTACTCCTTAATTCTTATTGTTAATAGTTAAGATTTTACTTCATTAACGCTTAAATAAATTAATATATATATATGTGCTCTGTGCACGGGTAATGAAGCTATTAATAAATTGTCAAAATTTTTACTGCCAAGCGCTTTCGGGACAACTCGCCATGAATATGGGACTGTAGATTGTCCCGAAAGCGCTTGGCAGTAAAAATTTTGACAATTTATTAATAGCTTCATTACCTGTGCGCAGAGCACATATATATATATATTAATTGTTAAAAGATGTGCTTCCTAAAGATATAAGAAGTTAATATGATATTATTGTGAGATACTAAATATGCATTGTTATTCATGCTTTATTCATGAAATATGCTTAATCAAAAAACAGGCAAAACTCTAATGTACTGGCATTCATTGCAAGTCAGAGTAATCAATAGATACCAGAAGGCTTGTGCATAAAATGCCCATCTAGGGCCTACTCATACAATATCCCCAGACTAGTTTCTGGCTTGTGGCCTTCATCAATGAGGAGCCTTGGATCTGAGAGCACTACACCTAGATTTTGGGATCTCATTGATGAAGGCCAGAAGCCAGAAACTAGTTTGATGATTATTATTCAGACATTTGACTCAAATATCAATAAGGCATCTGGATTAATATAATTTTTGTGTTTTGTTTAAATTAATAATAAAAGATAGTGTAATTTATTAAATATCATTACTTAGAAAAATAATGCCCATGACTTATCGATGGTAGTACTATCTACTTTGAGATAAAGTATACTTTTGGAGAAGGTGTATAGCTATATTACGTGGTTGCCATTGTGTGGAATAAAATTGTTGAAAATTATGTATATATATTTTACCTTTGTTCACTTTTTATTTATGCATTTTATCAATTTATCAAAGGTTTAAACTAAGTATGGTAGTATCATGAATGAGTTTCATGAAACACAGGCTATGGTTTGGTGATAATACAATGACTGCTAAATAAATATAAATTCGAATGTGGGTTGTTAGTGGTGTGGTTGTAGTTATTTATTAGTGTGATTGGCCCCAAATTAACGAATGTTCTACTACTCTTAGATATCAAATCTATATCCAGGTGATGAGAAGCAAACATTATGCTAAAAAATTCAGATTACCAGTAATAGGTTTTAAAATTGATAATGTCCTTCAGCATGCTGATCATAAATTTTGATTGAGTCAATAAGTGTGGCAGTGACAACCACGTTTCCATGTACATGTTTAATTATGTTTAATGCATCAACAAGAGGCTTTTTTAAAGGTAAGTCTTAGCTGTCATTCTGTTACATTTGGCTGAACAAGTGTGACTCCAGAACATAATATATATATATATG
Organism: Epiperipatus broadwayi; assembly: GCA_028023455.1. Taxonomy (NCBI): domain Eukaryota; kingdom Metazoa; phylum Onychophora; class Udeonychophora; order Euonychophora; family Peripatidae; genus Epiperipatus; species Epiperipatus broadwayi. The sequence goes on from JAQFVV010000047.1 coordinate 611,735, forward strand.
TGTGTGTGTGTGCGTGCGTGCGTGTGTGTGTCATCCTGTTACAATATATTACAGCCCTTATAAGGTAGCTACAAATAAAAGACAGAACAATAATAAGAATTTAGGTTGTCGATAAAAAATGTGAATTATTTCAGGTTGATAGCACTAGAATGTAGCAATGTTATTGTATGTGGGCATGGTGATAGGAGAGTGAATTAGTGAAATAAACTAAATAACTGTATTTTGGAAAGTATAGCTTTAGCATTTTTTTTTTTTTGTGGAAAAGTGAAATTTAATTATAATAATTAAATATCAAAAAGATAGGCTATTTTATTAGAAAGGAAAGTGGGGAAGGATTAGTAAAACGCATTTTTAGATAAAAGAATGAAGATTGGCTATCTTAATATATATCTGAGCACTTATTGCATATATGTGTAGAGATGATAATTTGCTGGTTTAGCATAAAATACATATATTGGTGATTATTTATCTTTTCAACACATATGTGTTCAAGTATATCAGTGTTATGAAATACAGTGGAGAGTGGTGGGTAGTGTGAAAGTCTGTGCTCATATACCCTATATATAACATATATTGATACAGGCATATAATAAGCCTATATTTCAGTTATTACATAGAAGGTTATTGTGTTAATATCTTATACTAAATACGATTTGTTTTTTAAAAGATGAATTCAGATCTTAGATAAACAGGCAAAACTCTCCATAGCACAGTGTCATTCAGTACAATCCAGAATAATCAATGAATGCAAGAAGGTTTGTGCATAAAATCCCGATCTAGTGCCTACTCATCCAATATCCCAGACTAGTTTCTAGCTTGTGGCTATCATCAGTGAAGAGCCTTGGATCTGAGAGCATTGCACCTAGATCTTAGGACCTAATGCAACCCTCCATAGTCACCTTTTATCTCTACTTAATTACAAAACTATGAGTCTAAAATTGAAAACATAATATTTTCAATACATGCTCATTAGCTTATATAATCATATAGGTCTAATCTCAGTTGAGTCTTTGGTTCTTTAATAACCATAGCCACCACTATTCTATTAGGTATGATTGGTATCTAGGTGTAGTGCTTTCAGATTCAAAGCTTTTCACTAATGAAAGCCAGAATCTAAAAACTAGTCTGGGGATGTTAATTGTGTAGGCACTAAATAGAGATTTAATGCAAAACCTTCTTGCATCCATTGATTACTCTGGTTTATCACTGAGTCACACTACTGCATGGAAAGTTTTGCATGTTTTAACAGCTTGTGCAAGCATAAGAAATGGTGATCATGTAATATTTAGTTGTTATTTTATATCTTTTGTATAAGGGGTACTTGTGTGTTAAAAAAAGATATTAAAGAATTTATTAATCAGAAGATAATTTTGGAAGTAGACAGAATTAGAAGTAGTAAATCATTGAAAATTACAATAACATGTGGCAAGGCAGATTAGAAAACTTGAAAATGTTATTATGTTTGATATACAACAATATATCTTTTCAAAATAATCACAACTTCTTGCACCTTTTAAAAATATTTATTATTATTATAACAGTTTTGACTGTTCCCCACAGTCTTTTTCAGATCTCATTCTATGCCCCTACTTTTCCCTTACCATCATTTTATTTCAGTCCTGTAAACACTTCTTCCTTATTCCTCTTGCTTAATTTGCCTTCTTTATATACAACAATATATCTTTGAAACAGACAAAACTCTATATGTATTGCCACTCAGTGCAAGCCAGAATAATCAATGGATGCCAGAAGACTTATGCATAAAATCCCCATCTAGTGCTTAATCATCCAATATCCCAGACTAGTTTCTGGCTTGTGGCTTTCATCAGTGAGGAGCCTTGGATCTGAGAGTACTGAAGCTAGATCTTAGGATCTTGTTTTAATAATAGGTAAGAGCAAGCATAAGAAATAGTGATAGAAGCATAGAATGAGATCTTAAGAAGACTGTGAGAAATTGTCAAAACGGTTATAATAATAATAAATATTTTTTGCTTAAAAGATGTAAAAAGTTGTGATTATTTTGAAAAAGATATATTGTTGTATATGAAGAAGCAAAATTAAGGAAGAAGAAGAAGGAAGAAGTGTTTACAGAATAATATTTGATATGTTGAATGAATCAAGAAAAAGAGGATAGTCAAAATGTCATGGATGGATAACTTTACAACATAGATGGAATTGACAATTTTCAAGGCATACAGAATAGCAGAGAAGACTGGAAGCAATTCATTCTCATGGTTGCTCACTATTGAATTGATAGATCAGATGGATGATGATGATAATATATATTTATAGTTTTTCATTTTATCACATATCTTTTAATCACATAAATAGGACATCTAAGAAAGGTGAATGGTCTAAGTGTATTTCATGCTAACTGGGCATTCTTTAGTTGGTCAAACCACAATCTCTAGATTAAATTTTAGCAATTTAATACTTTAAATACTGGTCAAGAATAATAAAAACATGTGTGAGATTGTGACATGGCTAATTGAATAATGCTGATTCATTATAAATGTCTTCATAAAGGTCATTTGCCATTACACCTTTGTTCATATTTCAAGAATATATGGTAAAATGGTAGTTTTAAATATATCTAAAAAAGAACAATATAAATGGAAAACAAGAAATGAAGTTGGATGCCATTTGGTTATGATTAACGTTAAAAAATTAACTGGGTTTAGTCAAACGTTAGTGGCCTAGTGGTTAGCATAACTGCCTTCCAAGCAGCTGGTCTGGGTTTGCTTCCTGGTCAATGCATTTGACATATAAAAAAAAATTAGCTGGGTTTAAAGATTATATCAGGGCTAGCAATAATCTCTAGTTAATAAGTGATTAGTAATTAGCATTAATATTTTTATCTGAAGGAAATGTTCTGAATGCAAAGTTTACCCCTTGCAAATCTATTTGTATATGCTTTGAAATATTTACATTAACAATGTTTAATTTTTCTATTTTTTTATTTTTATTTTGTTACTTCATATAAAACCAAGGTAGTTTTTAATTATATTTAGAATTCTTAATATTTTTGTCCTTATATTTCTAATTTTTTGATCCTTTCATAATAGCCAAAAACTTTGCTTAGTGATTAAGTGATATGTACATTTTCTCATTGAAATGACAACATATTACATTGAGCCTAGACCAGTTAAACCATAAGCCTAGGAGTTTTTGCTGTACACTTGGCCTGAAATCAACTCAGTTAACTAGCTAGTGTTGTTAGTAGTTATCCAACTATTATTAGCTAGAGGATTGAGATACTAGGTTAATTTAGATTAATGAAATGAGGGTGTTTGATGCCCTGCTGCAAGAATAAAAATATGATGTGATATAACAATTCATGGGGAAAATACCATACTTGAAGGACTGGGCTACCAATTATGGAAGGTTTCTGAAATAAAATTGAAATTGGTTGTTCAAGTAAGAAGACCTAGTTTACAATGTTAACCAAACAATACTGAAGAGTAAAAAAAAATAACTAAGTATTAGGTAAGTTTATTAAACCATTGATCACATGATCATAATTTCTTTGTTTACACAAGCTGTTAAACAGTAGCAATTTTTTTTATACAAATTTCCGTATAAACTCTAGTAATCAAAGATAATGTAAGATTGTGCATCTTAATCCTTATCCAGTGTCTTCCTATCCAATATGTCTTTCATCAGTGAGGAATCTTGGATGTGGAAATACATTAGGTCCAAAAATTCAAGTGTTCTGCAGCCAAAAACAAAGTTTCTCAGTGATGAAAGCCATAAACTAGAAACTAGCTTAAAGATATTGGAAGGGAAGGCACTGGATAAATATTTTTCTAGAATCTATCAATTGCTAGAGCTTACACTAGGTAGCACTATTGTGTGAAGGAAAATTGCTGCTATTTATGTTTATTAATTATTTTTAATGGGCATAAAAACATTGTACAAGTAGATAGCAGATGTTTAAAGTATGATACTGTGATCAAGAATGTATGTTTATTAAAATTAAGCTTCTGAGCAAGATGTGTAAATGGATTCATTATAGGGATATGTTTACCAGTAATATCTATGACTTAAGATTCAAATTCAAACTCAATAAAATACTTTTTGAAAGGCTGAAAATTTTTCACTTTTACAGCTAATATTTTGTTGGTAAATGGATTTCTAGATATCCTTAGCTAAAGAATAAATTATGGATGGAAAACCTCAATAAAGTTACACTTTAGGAAGTTAACATAAGCAGTTATGCAAAATATACAATTGTTTTCTAATTTGCAAATTATGCAAATTTAAAATAATTATGCTAATCATATATACTGCAATTTAATGGGTGGGGAAAACCCTTAGGAATAAATATTTTACAATGCTTACTATGTGACCTGAAGATTCCTAAGGATATTCTGTATAAAGAGTTGATAGAGAAATTTAACGCATATTTTAAAAGACTATTACATCTAGAAATATAGGGTGTAAACAGAAACCAGTCATCATGTGAAAGCATAAAAGACTATGATGTAAGACTTTGTACACTCACAAATGAATGTGATTTTAGAGCTAAACTGGAAGACGTTATTCCACCAGTTATTATGAGGTATGTGTGATAACAGCTCAGACAACCTTTGTTAAGTAAAGCAAGATTAACATATGTTCTGATTTGACCAAACTATGTGGTCGAACTATTATGAAAATACTCAATGCAGAATGGATGGGGGAAGAATGGCCATTACAATCTCTAAATAAGATAAAGAGTGTAGAAGGCTAGACTGATTTAAAGATTATGTATGCAATTAGATTGTCAACCGTTCAACATCTGACTAAATAACTGATGTATATATTTGTAAAGTGTTGCAAATAAAATCATTATGTCTGTTTATTTTAGCCAGAAGGAAGTTAATAAAAACCTTAAAAAAATGACATTCCAGAAAACTAATATATGCAGTTATGCCAAATATTCAAATGTCTTCTAATTTTAAATTTATGCAAATCTAAACTAATTATGCTGATCATATGAACTGAAAATAAAAACTGCAACTTAGCAGATGGAAAAAATCTTAATCGTAGTTGTTATAGAATGTAACTGGAGCAATACAGAGATTGTAAAAAATTCAAAAACTTATAAGCAAGCAGCTAGTTGTAATGTTTAAGTTGTACCCTTTAATATTATTATTATTATCATCACCATCTTATGCTGAGGTTTAAGAGGTCCCTCTATAGTCAAAAACTACATCGTTTGGCTATTACACAAATGTTTAAGGCAATATGTAAAAGATTAAAGCCTTTCACTTTCTTTTTAGACTACTATTACTACTCCTACTATTTCTGCTTCTGCTTTTTCTTCTTCTTCTTATTATTATTATTATTATTATCATCATCATCATTATTATTATTATTAATAAATTGAAAATATGCCAGCCTTTCTCACATGCGCAATTATAACAGAGAAAGCCAATCAGATTTTAAACAGATATCTAATAAATAATCAAGCTTAGACACGAGACAGAGATTTTGATAGAAAAGGTTGATACCAACCTTTTTTAAACTTAACTTTTTTATATATATATAAGCCAGTCTTAAGCATCTTAGCCCGAAAGCTTTAAATATATAAACAAATATAATTATCATTCATTGTGTTATAAATATAATATATTACGGCACGAAATCTCAGATTTACTATACCGCAATTTTCATAGCAGCAACGTTTGTAAACAATATTTATCTAAATCGCATGTTGAAAATTGATAATAAATTGAAAGTATGCTAGCCTACTTATTATTATTATTGTTGTTGTTATTATTATTTAGAAGTAAAAAGCCATAGTTGTTAAGTTGCTTCTCTGAGTATTATTTAAATATAATATAGATGCGTATTAAGCTGGTGTTAGAGGATCAACCGTGGATAAAAGCAACGTACATGACTAGATAAATAATCTTGATAGAAATATATAGATAAAATACAGTTGCTCGGATGAATGACAATACAAATCATCGGTGAGATATATATGGAAATATTTAGAGTCGTGAATAGGGAAGTAGATTTTTTTTCTTAATCACTATTAAATATTTCTGTTTTTTTAAATGTTCTATTAATTAGATAAATAACTTTTTTTTAATTCTTCACTGCACTGTATAAAAATAGTTGCGAAATCTGATTCTGTAAATTATATACATTTTTTCATCTGCTAATACCGGTTTTCTTACTTTGCTGTATAACAATGTTAAAGTAATCCTTTAAAGAAGCCAGTAATTAATTATCGTTGATTATCAATGACTTTTAAATAATTACTTGATTTGGTCTTTTTTTCTATTTAAAAACTATTTTTAATTTATCCATTTCATTAGAAACAATATAATGGAAAACACTCGAATTTGTCGTTTCAGTAGCTGCAGATAAGAAAATATTTTAGATAGTAATGTGATTAGTTTATTTTTAACCCAATGTATTCATTTAGAAAAAACTTCCAAAAATATGCAGAATGTAGAATTTATTATAAATAGTGTATGATTACATTTTATACAACACATATTTTATACAAACCGTCTATTAATACTATCATTAATTTCAAACTCTATTAATCTACTCCGAAACAAAGTTGTATCTGATTTTAATCCATAGCTTTTTTATAAATTCCATTCCCTTTAAACCCATTCTTTCTAAAACTCTTACAACTTTTTGGAATCCAAAACATTTCAAATGTTCATTTAACATTATTTTTTAAAGATATATTGAGTCTACTTCGGTCATATTGGCATTCTGAGTATTTTTTTCCATGCTCATTTACTATTAATTCACCAAATTAACTATAAGAATTAGCCAAGATCATTTGTTGAATATGGTATTTTGCACAAAGAATATATTATTGACAACATTTTAAATACTGCTTAATCCAGATACCGTTTAAGTGAATACTCAAAGATCACTCGGAAAATTTTTGCCCATAAGCTGTATTTCAAAACTAAGTTATTTATGTATAAATCTTTTTTTACACAAACATTTTTTTTTTAAATTTTAGAAAAGAAAAGGAATCAATCCTCTAAAGATTTAGCAGTAAGTTACAGATGTTACTCTTAGTTTACATTTAAAAAATATTATTCGGTACAATAATTCTTTTATTATATTATATTTGTCTTTATTATTGTTAGAATATATTTCAAAGTCCTTAAGAAGATGCATTAAAACAAATAACTTAATTGGTTGGGGGCCGGGGGGGGGGTATATTTTTATAGAAAAGATACATTTGTTTGAAAATTATCTTAAAGATTGCTTTATGAATTTTCAGGTAGAAATTATTATTTTATTAACAAGTATAAAGTTGATTTTATATGTAAACAAATTGAACAGATTGAGTAAATGAGCTTTAAAAATTAATTAAAATCAAACAAATATCATAATTACTAGAATACAAGAAGATACCCAAAAAATCTGGAATTTTGTAATAAAAAATTGAGTATTAGCTTACAAATTGAATCTCCTCCAAAGTTTGTCCGTTTGATGCAATGCACCAGTCTAAATATGTTTCTAATTTTTAAAAAGTGATGCCTTTTAACACCTTCATTTTTTTCTTCACCAATTCCGAGCCTACAAAATTTTTACTTTTGAAGCATTTTTTTAAATTTGAAGAAATAAAAAAAAAAAGTCACTCTGAGAAAGAGCAGGTAAACATAGTTAATGGATAAGCTGGGTTATGTTGATTTTAATTAAACATTATTTTATACTTAAGGTTTTTGTGCTGACAATTGTTATAAAAAAGTTTGCATTTCACTTTGCAACAAAATGAACATTTTCCTTTTACTGCAACATACAAACACAGAACTTATAGGTAAAATGTCTAATCATTATCAATGTATTCTGGGTAAACAATGCTGTTTGCATAAAAAAAAAATCAGCATTACGTTAATATTGGACTTCCCTCACCATGCTTTGGTTGGCATGTGGTGAATTTGACACTTTCATTAACCAATTCATAAACTTGTGTTTTTCCAAAAGCAGCTTGTTTGTAAGGAGTTTCAAGCATTATAACTGTTTCACCTACCATTTTTCCTAACAGCAAACAGAAACTCACATTATTCCAACTTTTCGGTCATCATAAAATTGATAAATAAGCAAGACACACTTAACAAAAACATTTACCAAGTGATGCTATGACCTCATTTAATGATGGCGATGAGTAGACTAATGCAGAGGAAATCCCACAAAAAGTGTCTATTGGCAGATACATTTACTACAACCTACTCTCCAGATAGGGTATCCTCTCATAAAATTATGTTAATATTCATACATGAAAGATGTGTATGAATGTCTATATATAATGCAAATTTTATTTCACTAATGGAGTTATTAATTTTAAAAATTTATAACAATAGTAGAAATATCTGAGTTATTTATGACCCTATTTTTCTTAAATAAAATAAAGCTAATGAGTTAGAAAATATTTTGTAATCAGAATTTAATTTTACAGAAATAATCATTTATAATTTACTGCTGATATTGTATATGATTTGGATTAATTATAGTTGAGATTATAAATTTTATTAAACGCACATATTACTTAATATAGTTGAGATTAGTAGAATTATTTAAAAAATTAAATGCAGAGTTGAATATGCATTTACATTGTAGGGTATTATTGATTATAATGTAACTATCCATTATATATTTGTTGGTGAATATACTTACTGTTAACCACACCCATTCATATAAACTGAAAGAAGAATAAATGAAGTTTTATCATTATTTAGTTTGTATGAACAGTTAATGTAGCATGAGCCTTATATAGATGTACAAATAATAAATATTGTGTTGGTGAAGACAGTTTTATATTTTTGCATATGCATTTAACATAGCCCTGCTATATGTGCCTTTATGATACCATATATTTTAACTGTTATTTAAATGGCTTGCATTTTGGTTAAGGATTTCATAATTATTTTTTAATGACATAAACATGTGTATTTTTTAATAATTTTATTGTTTAATTATATCTTTATAGTATCTCAACATTCATATCTTTTGATTGTATTATGTAATATAAAAAATAATGTGAAAATGATGATCTAACATGATTAAGAAACTTTAAAGCATGATCAATAAGTTATGCAAATAATTAGAGACTTTGTAAAACAGCAGGAATAAAATGCATTTCCAAAACAGTGTTCTTCAAAATCATAAACTTGCATAAACTTAAATTTTGAAATATGAATTTTTTCTACAGTACAGGCTTTTTCATACCTGCACTTCTATATGTAATATATAGGGAGTTTGAACTCAGACATAAATTAAACTTTAATTAAAATTATAACAGTATGCGTAATATGCTTATAACATTGTTAGAATTACATTCGAATCAACAATATAATGAGAATTAGAACAAATAAACTTAATCAATTAATCAAAGAAGAAAATGATTTAGGAAGTACACAAACTGTTAAGACTTGATAATAACTGTATAAATATCTTAAAAAGAAAAGTAACTTTTATGGTAAGTTAATATATTTATATTAAATTGAAATTGATAATTTTGGGTCACCAACCAAAAGTGACATTTTAAATAGTTTTGCAGATATATAAAATTATAGTGATCTTTGTTAAAATAATGTTTCATAGATGTATTTTCTTTATCTGTACATCATTCAATACCTAGACAATGAGAATCTTGATCTTACATCTGCTAGAAATATTCATATTATATGATAGAATGAAATGAGGAAGAGGTGAGAAATCTTTAATGATGACAGTTTCTTTGTTTGTTTACTGCTAATTTATTTTAAAATGCTGAAGGAGAATGTATTATTTATAGTGTCATTTAGTATATTAAAGAATCTGAAGATAAAAGGGTATATTTTCAAGAAGATTCAAATCATCTTCCAGATTTTGGAAGAACCTGGTGGCATCTAACCAAATTATCAAAGATTACTAAAAATAGCAATTAAACTTGTAGCATATCCAAAACATTTTCTCATCAGCATTTAAATGTCTACTTGTCTGACCACTACTATATATATATATATATATTGTAAGAGATGGCTTACAACAAACCTTCACACCTATCCCCATTTTTTTCAATGTTTGAATTCAGGCCAATTGATAGGCAAATAATTTATTCTACATACTTGTTTATATACATGAAACATACACATAAATTAATACTTTTATCTATTTTGAGAAAGTAATTTTTTTCTTTTTTTATACACCTTGAAAGCAGAAAAAGTGGTTATGTACACATGAAACATGTATATAAATACAAAGAAACTAATATGTTTGTCTATTTGTGTGTAACTTATTATTTTTTTCTTCACTTAATATGATTAACAACAAAAATAACTAATTGACTGATAGGACAAACATAATCAAAGGTCAAAATATATGAGGTCAGAATAGTTGCTAGGTGATCGGGTTTGAATAATGAAGACTAAATAAAATAATAATAATAATACTGTTTTATAATTTTTTTTATTGGTTTGTAACAATAGGTTATAGCTAGCACAAGAAAACAATCTGGCATTTTTCATTTGTCTGTGTAACAACAAAACTATGAGCATATAAAGTAAAGTCTTTTATTTATTTATTTATTTTTTTAAAAAAAACTTCGCGTTTAAAAAAAAATAGTAATAATATGTATTTTATAACTTAATGTTTATATTTAAAAATTAATACAAAATCTTTATAATTTGGATAGAAGGAAACTGGAAATTTAATATTAACTATTAAAGTGAAAACTGGAATATATAATAGCAAGAATGAACTCATGATTTAATTTGTTCTACAAGCGTGAATTCATTATTATGGAAATAATGGAAAAGAAATGTAAAACTACTAGAAATTGACTGTTTTTTTAAGTTATTTTTATATATACATATTGAAGCCATGTTATAAATAATAGTCAATAATAAAGGAGTTATTACAATGTGTTTGGAGTAAAGCCATTACATGGGCGTTCCCAAGTCATCTTCGATGTCATTATAAAGTTATCCATCAAAATGCCTATTTTACAAAATGCTGGTGTATATCAATCTTCAATAAATTTATGCTATATGTTCAGAAGAGATAACTGGTATGTTTGTTTTTGATCAAGCAGTATGAAATATATAAATATTAATAGAGTTGGTGAACAAGAACGTTATGCATTGAGATTGACATTCAAGTTTATAAACTCTTAACTATGGACAAATGCTTTCCTCAAGATAAATTTTTTTTTATTCATGTGATTTTTTTTTATTATTTCTATTTGAAATTTCATGTATTATGATTTTTTTTTGTATTTGTGTATTCAAGTTTCATTTTCAAATTCGATCACCTGCACTTTAAAAAAGGGAGCAGTGAATGGATATGTATCATATGTTGATATATAAAAGGGAGAAAGAAATCATAGTCAATAAATATGTATAATTATTAATAAAAGTAAATTTATAGATCCCTCTAGAAATTCAACACTGATTCATCAAAGCGACCTCAAGTAAGGTTTTTATATAATTAACATTAAGTGCAGACCATAGAACAAACAAAATTATATTACTTACTAATAAGTTTTTATTAATATCTACTTGTAATTGTTTTATTTCTGAGTGCACAATTAATCAACTTGAGTAAATGATCTCTTTCTTATCTTTTACTAATTTTACTATGACTTACACCTTATTGTGATAATTATATTAATGATGTAGATTTAAAATTACGGAACTCTCATTTTGCTTTTTCTTTGGTTTTATATGTATATTTAGTGAATTATATAATTTCATTTTATATATACTGTACTTTGAATTATTTTGTTTCTCTAGTGTAAATAAAGATTGATTGAGGACAGACTTCTATCATGAAATCTGGATCAGAGATTTATTGTGTTAAGCCATCAAAATGATAAAAGACCATTCTTGTTGATTTAATATTTTATTTTTATATATATATATATTTGTAAATATTTATTATTATATGTAATAGATTATTAATAAATGTTATTGTTTTGTCAAACCCAATCTGATCTCTGATTGATCATCACTATCATCATTATGCATTTATACCATTAAAATTTTCATTATCTCTATCATTATGAATTTACACTATTAAAGGTTTGATGATCATCATCATGACTATGCATTGTTCTCCTAAATGATTGATCAACATCAATATTTTTTATATCTATGCTTATACATAGGCATATTTGGTCAATAATTAAGTAAGTCCATCCCTAAAGAGAGAATGACTACAAGAACTCCCTGAGTTTGAATTCTGTGGTGTAATGGGGCCTAAAAAGAAAGATGTAATGATTATGCATTAATCTAAATTGCATTGAAATGTTTTAAGTAAATTATGAGCTAGCATACTAAAAGTAGATGTGATTTGAAACTAAGCATTTCATTGTGACATATTTAGCATCCTACTCAAAGGCCTAGGTCTGACAGTAGTGATATTCACTCCCTTTGTTATATACCATTTCTGATTTGGTAATATCTGGCACATCCAAATGGGACATCGAATCATCGATTTAGGATATGACTTGTTGTAGGTTGTTTGACACATTGTATTCAAATCATCCAACTACTTAGTCATATTTATGTCATCTTATGGCATACCCTGTGGTTCCATTATATATATATATATATATATATATATATATATATATATATATATATTGTACCGGTTCGAATATGTATCCTCAAAACACCAGCTCTTTGGCAGAGAAGAACATATTCGGAGAAATATGTATGTCCAAACGATATTTATATAAATATATAACTAGCGTTACATTTTCAGGACATAGCTTCTTCTCAGCTGTTGAGTTCAACACCACATTTAAACCCCTTTTTTTGTTTGTGTATAAACACGGGTGCCAGCTTTCTATTCAAAAAGAATAAACAACGCACTTTGAGCACTGGCTACTAACTCAATGCCTAAATCCACGACTAGCTCAGCTGTTTGTAATCACTAATAGATTATACATAATTAGTGGTTAAAAGAATTGATAAAAGAATTGTAAAAGGAATTTATAAAAGAGATTGATAAAAAGAATTGACCGACAAATAGAGTTTAATTTTAAAGACAATTTATTAACTAACATTAATTTACTAAATTTAAACATCTTTATAATTTAATATAATACACACACATTTCAAATTAACATTTCTAAATTAGTTTAAATATTCTTGTAGATTTTAATAATAGAACACTGGTATTTATCTAATTTAACTAATAACACTGATATAATGATCACACACATATTAACTCATATAGCATTCACAAATATAATAATAAAGCATTAATAGCATTTGAAACTTAAACACACATATCAATAGTTAATTTTATGTATGATATAAAGTTCATATAATTAGACTCTTGGAGGATTCACACGAATTAATGCAATGCAATGGCTATTACAGTGTAAACGAAAATAAGCAAATGTTTTACCTAGGATTTTGAACGTAGATTTAGAACTTTGTTTTTTCTTCCATTACGCATCCTTCCAGCCGGCTGGGACATTTCCTTGATGAGTTTCCTTATTATTCACAATCATTACTATTGGAGACAATTAGATATTGATGGAGATTTCCAAGTTGTTAAGTTGACATTATTTCACGGGCAGATCTTGCTGTTTTCATCGGACATCAGGCTGTGGAGAAAACATGCATTCCCAAAATCTTCTCAGCACTGCATTTTGTTTCTGGATACCATTAACTTAACTGACTCAATTTCTGAACTCAACTCACTCAATTAATTTGTGAACTGCTCTTGTCTCAATTAATTTGTGAACTGAACTGATTATCTGATAAACTTTTACTATTTATACCTGCGATGTGTTGTCCTTGTAATATCCTCCGGCAAATATCTGTTGTTGAAATTCTTTAGCAATTAATCCTTTGACAATGTGTTTTTGAAGATTGTTTAATTAATAATAGCCATGCAGACGTATTGCTTTATATTTTTAATTAATAGCCATTGTTGTGTTTTTTAATGATAATCTTCTTTTATTTCATTTTAATATTTATTACGCATACATTTTTTATTTATTTACCATCACACATATATAAGCACATATATAACTAGTTCTAAGATTACTTTTTCTTTAATTCGAATGAAAAGAGATTTGTATTTTTAAAACTTTAAATTATATTTCGACTACTAATAATAAACTCTACTTTCTTTTATAAAACTTTTAGTTTATCTTACTAAAGAAAAGCCCCTTCCCACTTTTAATCAATTGCATCTTTTCTTTTCAAAACTCTTTTACAAAAGATTTTATTTTAAAATTCTGACTTTTTAATTTTACTTTTGACAGCAAACTGATTTTGTTTACTAAAGAAACCTTTTAGATTTTTATAACTTATTTATTATTTTAATAATTTTTTTTAATAACCTATCATGTGCCAATTTCAATATTGGTACATTACATATATATAAATAGTGTAATGATCCGGATTTAGAGCTTAACGTGATCTGCACTACAGGGCACCATCTAGGCATTTGAACCTAGAAAAATTTATAAAGTAGGCAGATATGTAAGTCCAAAAAAAATTTTTTTAAAAATTTATTTATATATTTTGATACCGGTTGTTAGCCCAAGTCACTAGCTCATTGGAATAGCAGAGATTTATATTTATAATAAATTCTTATCTAAGAATAATTTAAAAAAAGAATAAAATAAGCCACTGCCAGTAATTAACATACAAACATTTATTTACGCACATATATATAAAATTTAACATTATTTTAGAATAACTTTTACTTTGGGTTTTAACTTGATTTTAGAATTTAAATTTACATTTTAATTTTTATGCTATTATAAGTTCACACAGAGGGATTTATAAAAGTTGTTTATAAATGTTGAGTATAGATCGGTTACATAGATTACACGGCTAAAACATTCCAAAATAAACATAAATGATCAAAGTACAAAATCATCGATATCGTCAATTGCATAGGGAATACAAGAAACCCACTGGTATTCATCGTAAGATACCGCAGTGGCACCAATAACTTAAAAGACATCCAAATAAATACATTTTAGATACTCACCATAAGGTATCAGTATTTACCGAATGTCTATATATATTTTGATCGAATATGAAAACCAAAAACATAATTAGCCAGTAACGAATCCATGCAAGCGTCTATAAACAACTTAAATTTAATGCATTTTTATTTAGTGTCGAGTATGAATAGACTACATAGATTTGCATTTGAAGATAAAACATTCTATCCCCATTTAACCTTAGGCTAAAAGTTCGCAGTCAACCTGGCGTCAATCCATCTGATATATCGATGTATTCAATGTAATACGAATATGGCAACACAAAATAGGTTAAGATAAGACATTGACTCTTGTCATATCGGAATATTATATCTATCTAATGAGAAGAACAATAAAAAAAACTCCATAGAAACAGACTGCAGTCATTTTGCCAAGAAGGGACTTATTTTAGAATCACCAGGGAGAAATATGGGGGAAGGCCCAGTGAGACGGCCACTCAGTTTTATTATAGGCAGGTGGCAAGCCTTCAACAATTGCCTGCGTACCATATGATGGAGATGCAGATCATCTCAATAATAAGGCACAATAAGCCAACCACCCTCAGACACATGATGCTGGGAAGGGATTGTAAAGGGATCCATGGGATGGGGGAAATGATAGCAAATTTTGAACAAGAAGAGGGGATAGGAGGGCAGATAGAGAGGTCTAGTAATGAACAACCCAGAAAATGAGTACCACTGGACCGATACTAACCGATAGGATGGAGGGAAAATGAATTGACGACCGTGGATATCACAAAGATGAATGTTTAAAGGAACTCACATGGGAAATAGATGCCACGAACCGGGAATGACCTGTGACCTGAATCGACATATGAGATTGGAAATGGAATTAATAAAAAAAGGGGGGAAAGGGGAAGGGGGGATGACTAACACCAAGCCTAGGGTGTAACATATAAAACAAACAGGTCGACCGCTCACAAAGCAGCCTGTAGTGTGTAGAGCCAATGTGTTGGTGAATCGACCTGGGAGTACCCTGCAAGACCAGGAGAAGGCTGGTGCATAACACTGGCCCAACTTAAGTGCGGAAAATCACGCAACACATTTCATTAGAGTTCTTGCCAGCTCACTTCCCAAAACTTCGTTATTGCTGGGCGGATCAGACTTTCCAAAATCTTAGATAGAGATCGATCGTATTCTGTATAGGGGACTTCGAAAAGGTCCATCCCCATACCTCCTGTCAGAGATGCATGAAGTCCATTGGCCATTGTCATCAATCGTGGCAGACCCTAGATTACCAGATAGTTTTTTCTCCGTTAATAGTCATTGTAAAAAGAAGTCTGGCCGCAGAGCACCTGATCCAAATTTTAAGGGAAGGCGGAGCCGCAGACAAACAGCCGGGAAAGCCACCATAATGGGACCCGTATCGCACAGAAGAAAGGAGGACATTGGGTCAATTCATTGAACACTGCACAGAGAAAAATGATTAAGGGGACTTTCAATGCAAGGGCACTGAAGAGGGCCGAATAACTTGGCTCCTTCTCAGAGCTAAAACCCGCAACCTCGGATTTTACTCTACACCGGGCGGGGAGATATATAACGGAATAGCGTTACATGGGATTTGAACCCAGGCATATGAGGTTATATTAAACATATATTCAATTGACGAAATGAATGACAGGAACAAAACTTTTAAAAAAGCGGTCTTGCTTTAATAATAAACAAGAAACAGCCGTTTCTAAAGCATGATCGCAGCTATATAAGAGTACCTGTCAAATTTATTGAAATAAAAAAGTAAAAGAGTTTTTTTTTATTATTTTGTTTTTTTTTAAGAATAAATCTGTAACCATTAGTTGTAAGTTTTTTTTGTTTTTTTGTTTTAAAAAGAAAGATGAATGATTGAACGCAAGTTTGACATTTTTATTAAATCATTTGAGTCATGTTGAACAAAAGGGGAAAACGAATTAATTAATTTGCAATATGTTCTGAAATTCCAAGCGATCTAAAATTATTTTAAATGGGGGTAATTAGTAAATGTAAAATTAGAGAAATTGAAACAATAGGCAGGATATGTGCTGGTACGCCTAGATAAAATAAGCCGAATTTAGAAACAGAGATGAGAAAAAGTGTACACTGCTATTGTACAACTCAGACTTCTGTCTCCAGTGAAACAATACCTGAAAAAATGGTCAAATTGAGTTAAATTCCAAAGTAGTGCAAACGATCCCAGAAATCACTGAATTGAGTTAATACTCGATGGACTTATAAGATGAAGGGACTCACAGGTGCATGGGAGTGATTGGGTGAAAAAAATTCAAGGTGTAAGGGTGGGAAGGAAGAGATCAAAAAGGCCGGACAGTGCTTTTAAGGATTATTATGAAAATTAGAATTAGAGAAGAAATAAAATCTAACTTTCATGTAGAAATATAACGGAGATGCGTTGCTGAACCTAAAATTCGCGGCTTGACCACCAGACCTCTGCGCTCAGCTCAGCTGATTGCCCCTAGGATGCTCGTAACACCGGAGAAATTTCACCTAAGGACCACACATGCTTTTGAGACCTCACAAATTGCCAGAATGCTTAGTTAAAGAAGAAATCATCGCTCAGAATCCTTCTTACAGTCTTTCTACGTTCTACAGGTAGCTATCTTTAAATTATCGTACTCACTTATGCACCAAAGTAAAATAACTTTAAAAACAAGAACTATTAAAACATTAAGCTAAAATGATAAAGTTACTCATGACCATTAATGAACGATTAGAGAACCTAACCAAATAAGTTTGTCTGCAGATTAACATTCTTTAAAATATGTGCGAAGTCACCTTGAAATCTATATTTAAATTATCTCGGCTTGCTGGTCATATACCTGCATGAATTGTTATTAAACAGATTAAAATAAAACATTTATTTAACTAGTATTTTTTGTTATTAATTGCTTGGAATTTCAACATAAATTTATGTAATAGGGAATGAGTGCTGGAGCGATCAAATTTGTTTGTATATGAATGAATGCATTTGATATTTTTGGTGTTGGGATTTGATTATATTTATGTTTATGTTTATCATGCTTTCTTAGATTAATATTAAGTTTTGATTAATTTATTCTGTGGGATGTAGGGCGGGCCCTCATATGATAAGTCTGATTGATCGTGATTGAAAGATCACATATACGATGTAATTTGAAAGGTGATATTGGCTGTGTTCATTTTTGCTTCCGACTGGAGTAATGCACGGGCATGTTTTGTGATATAGTTGAGTGAGCTTATGCACATATGTGGCGGACTCTTATAAAAGTTCTCCTGGTGCCTACTACTTGGATTCAATCCGAATTTATGTATAAAATAAATAAAAGCGTACGTGTATATGTGTTTGAAATTATCTTCACAGAACATTATGTAATTCCCCAGACGCAAGAACACAGCAGGTTCATAGAAGTGAACCATCAACCAAAACATGAGAATGTCACCGTAGGAATATGGCAAAAGCGTCCAGATATAAAGGACGTGACTTTACTGGGCTTTCGGTACGGAAGCCGGCGATGGGGCGGTTACAACGTAGAATTTTGTTCTTTGGAGGCTGCTTTCGGTGAAAATGTTTCCATTATGAATGCTTACCAGCCGGCTGGGACATTTCCTTGATGAGTTTCCTTATTATTCACAATTATTACTATTGGAGACAATTAGATATTGACGGAGATTTTCTAAGTTGTTACGTTGACATTATTTCACGGGCAGATCTTGCTGTTTTCATCGGACTTTTTAGGCTGTGGAGAGGTGTGAATTCCCAAAATCTTCTCAACACTGCATCTTGTTTGTTAACTGACTCAATTAATTTTTGAACTGCACTACTCAATTACTTTTGTGAACTGATTACTGTCCGATAAAAAAAGTCTATTTATATCTGCGACGTGTCATATCTCCTGCAAAGATCTGTTGTCAAATTCCAGTGATAATCATTTGATAAACATGTTTTGAAAGATTGCTTAATTAGTAATAGCCATGCAAAAATGTTGTTTGATATTAATTAATAACCATTGCCGTGTTTTTTTAATGATAATCTTCTTTAACTCTCATTTATTTAAAATAACATTTATTCTATTGTTGACAATCGCACATATATACGCACATATATTTTTAATACAATTTACTATTTAGTTTTAACATTATTTTTTCTTTAATTAAACTTGAATGAAAAGAGATTTGTATGTTTTAACTTTTTAAATTATATTTTTACGAATACTAATAAAAACTCTTTTCTTCCTTTTATAACCCTTAGTTTAATTTCTCTAATGAAACACCCCTTCTGATTAATTAATTGTAGCTTTTTTATTTCAAAACTAACGCTAGAAAACTATTTGGTTCTTATCCTTTTCTAAAACAAACTGCAATAAACTCTTCAACGTTTTATTTTATGTTTTTCTTTTATGAACGATTATTTTAATAATATAATTTTAGATAAAATTAAACGTTGAAGAGTTTATTGCAGTTTGTTTTAGAAAAGGATAAGAATCAAATAGTTTTCTAGCATTAGTTTTGAAATAAAAAAGCTACAATTAATTAATCAGAAGGGGAGAGGGCTGTTTCGTTAGAGAAATTAAACTAAGAGTTATAAAAGGAAGAAAAGAGTTTTTATTAGTATTCGTAAAAATATAATTTAAAAAGTTAAAACATACAAATCTCTTTTCATTCAAGTTTAATTGAAGAAAAAATAATGTTAAAACTAAATAGTAAATTGTATTAAAAATATATGTGCATATATATGTGCAATTGTCAACAATAGAATAAATGTTATTTTAAATAAATGAGAGTTAAAGAAGATTATCATTAAAAAACACGGCAATGGTTATTAATTAATATCAAACAACATTTTTGCATGGCTATTACTAATTAAGAAATCTTTCAAAACATGTTTATCAAATGATTATCACTGGAATTTGACAACAGATCTTTGCAGGAGATATGACATGTCGCAGATATAAATAGACTTTTTTTATCGGACAGTAATCAGTTCACAAAAGTAATTGAGTAGTGCATTTCAGAAATTAATTGAGTCAGTTAACAAACAAGATGCAGTGTTGAGAAGATTTTGGGAATTCACGCCTCTCCACAGCCTAAAAAGTCCGATGAAAACAGCAAGATCTGCCCATAAAATAATGTCAACGTAACAACTTAGAAAATCTCTGTCAATATCTAATTGTCTCCAATAGTAATAATCATGAATAATAAGGAAACGCATCAAGGAAATGTCCCAGCCGGCTGGTAAGCATTCATAATGGAAACATTTTCACCGAAAGCAGCCTCCAAAGAATAAAATTCTACGTCTACATTCAAAAGCCTAGGTAAAAACATTTGCTTATTTCATTTATACTGTAATAGCCATTGCATTGCATTAATTCGTACGAATCTTTCAAGAGTCTAATCATATGAACTCTATATCATACATAAATGAACTATTGATGTGTGTGATTAAATTTCAAATTCTATGTAGTCCTTTATTATCATTATTATGTGTGTGCATGAGTTAATATGTGCGTGATCCTTATATCAATATTATTAGTCAAAGTAGATAAATTCCCAGTGTTCTGTTATGAAAATATTCAAGAATATTTAAACTATTTAGAAATGTTAATTTAAAAATATGCGTGTGTTTTTATTAGAATTATAAAATGTTTAAATTTAGTAAATAAATGTTGGTTAATAAATTGTCTTTAAAATTAAACTTTATTTGTCGGTCAATTCTTTTTATAAATTCCTTTTACAATTCTTTTATCAATTCTTTTAACCACTAATTAAGTATAATCTATTAGTGATTACAAACAGCTGAGCTAGTCATGGATTTAGGCATTGAGTTAGTGGCCACTGTTCAAAGTGTGTTGTCTATTCTTTTAGTAATCTTTTAGAATAAACAGCTGGTGCCCGTGTTTATACACAAACAAAAAAGTGCTTTGGATTTGGTGTTGAACTCAACAGCCGAGAAGAAGCTATGTTCTGGAAATGTAATGCTAGTTATATACTTTATAGCTATCGTTTGGGCATACATACTCTCCGAGTATGTTCTTCTCTGCCTAAGCAGCTGGTGTTTCAAATGCACACATTCGAATTTGGTTTAATATATATATATATTGTACCGGATGAAGATTTTGGTTTCACATATACTGACCACAAAGGCGTCACTAGTCCAAAAATTCAGAACTAGACATTTATTTAAGGGTGGACAGGATATATGAAATTAAATGCACCAGACTAAACCCAGGAAGAAAGCAAGAGCTTGAGAATATTGTTTAGACAATTGAGAAATAAAAGCACTAAGACAAACATCAGCCAACTTAAGTTTAAACACATTTTAAAATTTCATTTAAGAGAGATAAAGTTTATAACACAACAAGGATTATCTCAGGCATGTATCAAAAAAAAAAAATTCAATGCTCTGGCAGACAGACTAATCTTCTAATAGAGAATTAGAAAAGGAGGGGACAAATTTCCTTCAGCTAAGAATTCACCAAAACACTGGTTTCCTTATTCACATATACGAAAACAATACGTTCTTGAAATAAATCAATAAAACCAGTATTGGTGAGCATTTCTTGCTCCAGAAAATATATTAGGACCAGGAACATCATATTGCGAGGAGAAGCTGCATCTTATACTATGTTCAAAGCAAAAATGATTGATTTACCCGAAGAACAAAAGAGAAATATGATTAATACATCAGAGTATAAATTATACAAACGGGAGGAAATTTACATCTCCAATTTAATGATATAACAAACTTAGAACATATTCTGATGTAATGATTTTAGATTAATAAAATATTAAATCTAAGATGAAAGGAAAACAGCATTTAAAACTGGCAAATCCCCAACCAAATGATTGGACAAAACTAATCTGAGAATAATAATTAGAGGTCTCAGTGGGATACAAGTAAATAATTAGAAAACCAGTTACATCTGCCCACGCATTTCAAGAAAGTGAAATAATTATAATTATAAATAAATTTACAAACCAAGTTCTGAGTACACATGCTGATAAAATTTAAAGCCACATGTAAAATACAAAATAAATCTAGCAATCTAATAATAAATGCTGACCTAGATTTTTTTTAAGTTACTTTATCAAAGAGTGCATATAAGCAGAAAATATTAAAACATTAAATGCTTTAGTAGAAAGGTTTCTTTCACTGTAATTTATAAAAGAGAATTAATATTATCTTCCTGCTGGTGATTTATAAAAGACCAACAATCCTAGTTTCCTGATTCAGAAATATATGAAATATATGGTCTTGCAGGAAATCGACAAAATAGTACCAGTGAGCATTTCTTGTCCCAGAATAATGCATCAAGATAAGAATATCATATTGTTAGTAGGACAGCCCGCTGATATACTATCTACCTTTAAAACAATTTGGGGTTGACTTATATATAAGACAAATGAAAAATATGATTACGATCTTATGTAATCTAGAAAATAAGAAAAGAAATCTCTAACTACAGAAAACCAGAACAATAAACATGATAAACCACCAGCCAAAAGATTTTGCGGTTTGCAAAAAGCACCAACACAGTAATTTAAATCAATAAGTGGATAATAAAATAGATACAGGCAAGCTAATTTAAAATTACACAAGACTGCTAAAGCATTTATAAAAAGTTAAGCATATAATTAGAAATATATTAAGCATATAAAAATACAAACTCACTAGACACTCTCTGATAAATAAAATTGAAAGCAAACTTGGAATCTTAAAACTAAGATTCCAAGACACATTATTAATACAATGAAAAGCAACTACAATGAATAAATAGAAAGTTATTATAAAGACTACAAATTTATTAGATTGAGTGGAGATTTAACTAAAAGAATTTACCCTGGCAAGAATAAAAGAAAATATTTACCTTATGGTAAAGCAAAGTTCGCGTATTTTCAAAGAGTGCACACTTTTATTTAAATTCATATTTCAGGTGTTGTGACAGCAGCAAGTGTAGAGGCATAGGGAATCTGGTTTATCTTAGACTTTACAGTGTGATTGAAGGACAGCTGGGAGGTATGGGTCCATCATTTGATTAAGCTAGCAAGCCATATTGTACGCTATAAAACATACCATAGTATATTTTGACATCTTGGAGAAAGCAAAAAGATTTTAACAACTGAAAATTTTGCTTCTAAAGAAATTAAATGTCCGAACTGCTAAAAAAATATGGTAAGAATGTTGAATGAGTTAATTGGACTAGCTTGTTGCAGCCAAGTATAAAAAACTATTGTTCCAAAATTTGCATGGTTATTTATACCATGCTACATTTCCTGCAAAAACTTTTCCTGTTATCAAATTCTACACCTTAGGGCAGGGAAAATATCAATCTCCTGCTCAATCTAATGAGGAATTCTACCCAGGAATTATTTTAAACAAAAACAACAACACATAATTAAATCTCCACTTTTAGAATGAACTTAGAAATGATTAAAATAAAAAAGACAGGAATGCAATTAACAAGCTTTTTAATTGATTAAAAACAAGCGGTGAAAGAAAACTATTTTAAAATCAATTATATAATAAAAATTAAAATGCCCTATTTTAAATATAAATGGGTATGTGACAAATACCCTACTCGAATAAACAATTTTTTAAAATAGCTTTATGCTTTTAATTTAATAAAACCAAAATTTAGTTCTACTTTTGAAAATGATCTTTGAAATGGCTACTATCTGGTTCAATATATATATATTATGGGAACAGAATATCATTCCCACACATATAATATTAAATCAGAAAAGAAAAAAAATGTATACATATCTTTGACGTGTGTGTGTGCATATTCTAATTAATAATTGTTTAAGATTTATTAGTAAGTAATATTTATTAGTAAGCAGTCCTGAGAAAATGATTATTATAAGAAATAATTTTAGTTGGATTAGTCTATTATATTAAATAAAGCAGTTTATTATATAGCTTATTTTTCTTTAAAATAAAACAGGCTAAGGGGTCATATCTATAGGTCAACAAATTAATGGCCTGAAAGCACACATTTGTCCGGAAGTAAAGTATGATGGTGAAAACAGAGAGACATACAGACACATTTTAATTACACAAATTTTAATTTTTATTCTTTTTATATTATCTGAATTATAAATTGTCAAAAAGGAGGGGATGCTTTGATGGAATAGATAGAGTCATTAATTTTCTTTTGTTATTTGGCCATTAAATATCATCAGTTTTGAATTCTGTTTTCTTTCTAAAATGATAGTATTTTTTGTGAGAAACAATCTTTTTAATCTGGTAAAGCTAGGGGGTTTGCAGAAAGCTGAGATATATAAGGAGCTGAGAGAGAAAAAGATAGGGAGAATTGTCAGTCAGTTGATCAGAATTATTCAGCCTCTTTTAAGCTCTCAGGAGCAGAGTTGATTTTTTCCTTCAAGGAAAAGTGAAAACAAAAATGTTAAAATATTGCTTTAAATAATATCAAAGAAGATGTGCTGATATATAGACACTATAGAAGTTAAGCTATTCTGAAGAGATTGATAAAATTGTGTCCCTAAAAGGAAGCTGAAGAATAAAATGGTGATATAAGTAAAGTACACCAATTGCTACTTTGGAAAGAAAATGAAATCAGTGTTTATATATTTGGTCAGCTGTAAGAGAGGAAAAATGCACTGTTAATTGTGCTATTTTGTTCCCCAAGAGTCTCTAACATTGTGAGTGCAATGGTTTGTCTGTAGACTCATGTAAATATTTCTTTAATACTCAAAGAATGACCATGTTTAAAGTCAACCACACATGCTGTCTCAGAGACTTCTTTTTTACTCAAAGGTTTATGAAAGAACTGTCATATTTAAAGAGAGGGAGAGGAAAAAGGAAGAGAAGAAAAGAAGATGTGCATAATCCACACATCAAACCTCCACTACTCTACCAATCAGTTTTTTTAAAGTTTTCTTTATGTTGATCAAAAGTGCCAGCAATAACTTTGAGATGGTAAAAAACAAGCTAAATCCAACACAGTCTGAAGTTATATACAATAGAGCAGTCTGATTGTTTCAACTTGGACATTAGTAAGAACAGTAACTTTAAAATGTAATTAATTTTTCTTTTTACTTATTAAAAGTAATCATATGAAAGTCTTTCTATGGGTCAGACATCTTTTTTTTTCTTTTAATACATAAACATTAAAAGTTTGTTTATTTATTTTATTATTAATTATCATTACTGCATAACAACATGCACATACATTTTAAAGTTATTAAACTTGATGTTTCATTATCTTTGAATATTGTTTCTTTTTATATTGTAATGATAAAATGTCTTTTATTTATTTCCATGTGTTAAGTTAAGTAACTACTTGAGCAATCTGTCAATATTGATTTTATAATGTTTTTTTTATTTATTTGCATATTTACATTTGATATAAGTTGTTTTTGCTCAAAATTTAAATAATTTTTTTTATGTGTATAATTTGTTTATGAAGAAATGTTATGAAGGGAAACATTTTAACTATCAATAAATGTTGCATAAGTGATTCAAAAATGTTTGATAAAATGATGGTAATAAAGATACTATTTCTTCTTCTTAATCTTCTACATAAAAAAAATAAATGTCAAATATGCTTCATTGAAAAAAGCGAAAATGAAAGGAATTATTTAATAATAAAGACAAAAAGACCAAAATCATAATTTTTCTTTTAAATATGAAATTAAAACCTGTATTTACAATATCACTATTATCTATTATGTCATAAAATCTTGGTTAACAGGCTATAAACAAACAAATTGTTTCATTTTTAATGTAAAAAAAAAAGTATGGAATTCAGTTGGTTTCAAATATTAAATTACTATAGTTTATTTTAAGACTTTAAAAAACAAACATGAAACATCATTAAATCATAAAAGAGATGCTTTCATTTCAGTTATTTGGTTTGGTTTGTATTTTGTTTCACAAAGTAATATTAAAATGTTTCTCTCTGTCTAATTTTACTGCAGGTCACTGAATTGAACCTGCGATTACTAAACTTTAATGACCAAATGAGAAATGATGTACTTAAGAGGCATAAAAATCATCAAAAAGTCTTGCCTATTTATTTTATTACTTCTGTCAACTATTATGAGATTGAATAAACAAGAAGCTGAAATTATGTAGTTTTTTTTTAAAGTCTAATCTATTTTAGACTGTAGCTGAGTGTAAATTCCGCAATATTTTTATCAATTATAAATAAAGGAAAAAGTGATTTATAAATATAACTTGTATTACTGAATTCATTGCATAAAATAAATTTTGAGCATAAGATGCTTGGCGGGGGGCAGACTTTTTATAATTTCTGCTTTACATGGATCATTTGATAGCTGTAGAGTATCCTGAACAGTTAATCACAAAAGAGATTGGTTTAGAAGATAAAGGTTTTTACATCAACTTTCAATTTAAAAAAAATATATGACAGGGAGAACATGAGTGCTTTGAAGGATAAAACATTTTCTTTTTCATTTGTTGCTTAAATGTCTTCTAAAAAATTGTCTATTTGATAAATAAATAATTCATATTAATGCATATTGGTGTCACCAACCCATATTAACTGGGTACTTTCCCCTTGCAGATAAGAATATTGAAATAACCATTCATCCATTATTCATTGATTAGCTAATTTGGAGAAAGTGATTTTCAGAAATAGATAAGTTTATTTAGAAATCTTCTGCTACATGAAAAAAAATATGACATTCAAATCCACATCTTGGCTCGTGAGCATTGCAGGGAAGTAGGTGCATTAACTACTAGACCATTCCCTATTGTGGAGTCTTTAAAAATGCATATTGTGGATATATTTCTAAATAGCAATTTTTTTTAAAATTAATAATAATATTGATTGTAAAGTAATAATTTTAAACTCTAGGAGTGTACATGAAAGTGAATCAAATACAGCATGAAAGTGAATCAAATACAGCAATATATTTTCAACAAGCATTTAAAGCTAAAGTTCTGTTAAATGAAGTTATTTTCTACCGCCAGGGTTCGCTACTTTGCCACAACCTCCATTTTAAAAATTTTTTTTGGTTTATTGTTAAATACATGTAGGATTGATCTTTTGAGAGCAGCAATATAAAGATTAATTATTGTGTGTGAAATTATAAATTGTGATCGAGAGAGTAAGTTATTTGAAAGATTGAAAATTTTTGTGTTTAACTGTTTGAAAGGTTTTCGTTCGCCATTTTAGGTATAGAAGTTTTTAAAAAAATGTTGCTCTTGTTGAATGTGTGTTAGCGTAAGGATATTTATAAAAAAAAAGTTGTATGTAAGTTTAATTCATTTTAGTTAAGTTTGTTACTGAAAGGTTTTTTAAATTTTAAAATAGACATTTATTTTGAGAAAAATGGCAACGTTTGGGAGGCTTAACGTTTGAAAACATGTGGTTATAGTTTGATCAGGTTTGGGAAAAAGTTAAAAAGGTTTTATTTTTATTTTTCCGTATAAGGGTGTTTGAAGAATAGGAGAGGTATTATAAAGTCAAATATAGAATAGGTGACTTGAAAAATAAGAATATGGATTGCATTTGTATGGCACAATGTATATACGATCGACAGAAAGGAATTAGACGAGCACTGGTAGAGTGTACAGTATGTGCTGAGGTGTATCATTTGAAATGTTGAATAAGAATAGGAAGGATGTAATAGATTTCTGGTTATGTAGTCAGTGTGTAAATGTGATTAAAGAGGTGAGAAAGTGGTTTCTAAGTATACGTAATCTAGAGAGAAAGTCAGAGGAGAGGGAGCAAAATGTAGTTAAGGATGATAGGACAGAGTATGATTTTAGTGGAGTGTCAGGAAATATGGGTGGAGAAAGTAGTAATGCAATGGAGATAGTTAGCCAGAGAATAAGTAATATAGAGGAAGAAGTGAAGGATGCAGAAGTAAAATTAAAATTGTTAGAGATGAAGTGTGAGGAAATAAAGGAATTATTGAATAGAAATGATAAGAAAGAAATGGATAAGGAGGTCCAGAAGATGGTAGAAAAGGTTACAGATGAAGTAAAGAAAGTAGACTACGAGACAGTATTAGTAGGAGATTCACTAATAAGAGAATGTGGGGATATAATTGCAAGGGAAAATAGAAGCAGGTATGTTAGAGTATGTTTGCCTGGAGCAAAAATTAGGGATGTGACAGATAAAGTAAGAAAGCAAAGTAGTAGAAATGTATATGTTATGGTAGAGACTAATAATTTGTTAGAGCCATCAGAAAGAGTAATGGATGAGTATGTAAAATTGATTAGGAATTTGAGGGAGATTAAAGGAAGAGTAAGGATAGTTGGAGTATTACAAAGATTTGATAAGAGGCATTTGTTAGATAGGGCATGTTCTATAAATGAGAGAGTGAAAAAATTGTGTGAGAGAAATAGGGTTGTGTTTGTGGATGTATGGGATTGGTTTGTTGGAAAGAGGGAGTTATATAATAAAGATGGATTGCACTTAGGAAAACAAGGAAGTGAAGTTTTAGGGAGTTTGATAATTAAAGAATATAATTTGGAAAACCTTTAAAGGGGGGTGGGCTTTTAAATCGTAATATTATCTAAAAGAAAAAAATGGATGGGATATAAGAAATAAGCAAAAGATGGTAAAATTTAGATATAAGTGTAGATGTGGAGAGGGAATGGTTTTGTAAGATTAATGGTAAAAAAGTTTGTTATAAATGTAATGGAAAAGAAAGAATCAAAAGAATTTATAAAAGAGTAGTTAGGAAAGAAGAAATTATTAAAATTGGGTTTTTGAATATACAAGGTGGTAGGAGACCAGAAAAGTGGATGCATTAAATAAAGCAATTGAAAATGAAGAGCTTGAGGTATTAGTAGTAGTGGAAACTCATCTAAGAGAAGAAGAGGAACCTATTTTTGAAGAGGTAGTATGGCAGGGTATAAATAGAAAAAGAAAAAAGAGGTGGTAGTATAGGTGTTAAATTGAAAAAATATTTAAATATTGTTAAATGTCAAGAGTATTTGTGGTTTGAAATAAGGTTGGGTAGACAAGAATGGATGATGGCTGTAGTGTATATAGCCACTGGAGATAGTCAAACTGTAATGGAGTGGAACAGTAGTATATATGAATGCCTAGTTAAGGATATACAAAGTTTTAAAGAAAAGGGAAAGAGAATAATGGTTATAGGGGATATGAATGGACATATTGAAGAAATTGATGATGTAGATAATAAGAATTGTCAGTTTTTGAAGGAATTTTGTCAAAGAGTACATTTGAGCATTGGGAATTTATCAAATATGTATGAGGGATGGTATACATGGTTTAGGAATAATGTATTTTACACAATAGATTATGTATTGGTAGAGAAAAAGAGAATGAATAAAATACGGAAAATTCAGGTGTTTGATAATGAAGAGAGAGTATGTAATAGTGATCATAACTTTATTGTAATAGAAATGGTTAGTAATGTGATGGAAATGGTTATTATGTGATGGAGGATAGAAATAAAGGTAGAAACAATAGCGAAAGATGAGGATGGAGAATGAATGATAAGAATAAGTTGGAAGAGTATAAAATAAAAGTTGAAGAAACCATGGAGCAGTTGGTTGGGGATGAGTATAAGAACTGGTGTGGTGAAATAAAAAAAGTGGCAAATAGGGTTTTAGTTGAGAATATGCAGAAGAATGAAAGTAATAAAAATGATAGTAAACATGTAAAAGAGAGGAAAGAATATAAGTGTGCTATTAAGAACAAAGAAAGTGAAAATGATATTAATGCTAAATGGGGAAGTATTTAGAAAAAAAGAAGTTGGCTAAAATGGATAATTATATAGAGAGGATGAAGTTAAATAGTAAATTGTTGGAGGATATTAGTAAAAGTGGAAGAGATGGGAGTAAAAAAATTTGGAATTACATTAAAAGCAGAAATGTAGGGGAAAGAGAGATAATATTAATAGATGATGAGGGAATAGAGTGTAGCTCTAGAGAAGAGGTAGAGAGAATCTTAAATAGATATGTAATTGATATAGAAAAGATGTTAGATGTGAAGGAATTAGTGATAGAAAACATGAAAGCAGTTAGTAATGGGAATATTAGGTTCACAAAAAATGAATTGAATGAGGCAGGGAAAATATTGAAAAGTGGAAAGATGAGAGGTTTAGATGGATGGGCAGCAGAGATGGTAATGAATTTAGGGCATAGAGCAAAAGCAAAGTTATTATCATGTTTTAATAAGATGGCACAGAAGAGAGTTTTTCCGGTATAGTTGGAGTAATACAAGAATAAGATTATTATTTAAAGGAAAGGGTAAGGATCACAGAAAGTTAAATAATTATAGACTGATAGTGGTAACATCAGTTTTATATAAATTTTTCTCATATATGGTAGCTGGAAGAGTTGTAAAATGGATGGAAGAGAATCATGTAGTGGGGAAAATGCAAGGAGGTTTTAGGTCAGATAGGCATATGGGAGATAGTTTGTTTGTAGTTACACAACTTATGGAGATGAGTAGGAATTTAGGTAGATCATTATATATGAGTTTTATAGATATAGAGAAAGCATGTGATAGAGTAAATAGAAGTAGATTATGGGTAAAATTAGCCAATTTGGGAATGGTTGAAGCTTTAGTAAATATTATTAAGAAATTATATGAAAATAATTATTATACTTACCAATTAGGGGATATAGAATCAGTTAAAGTTAAAAATGGGGTGGGATTAAGGCAAGGATGCCCTATGTCACCTATTTTGTTTTTGTTGTTTTTGAGTGAAATGGAGAAAGCAATAGAAAGACTAG
This sequence comes from Epiperipatus broadwayi, assembly GCA_028023455.1. NCBI lineage: Eukaryota > Metazoa > Onychophora > Udeonychophora > Euonychophora > Peripatidae > Epiperipatus > Epiperipatus broadwayi. The sequence goes on from JAQFVV010000047.1 coordinate 642,393, forward strand.
GAAGAGGGGTAGAGATATCGTTAATAGGTGACAAGGGAATATATACTTTGTCGGGTCTCTTTTTTGCAGATGATATCTTTTTGTGTGCAGAAAGAAGAGAAGATATGGAAATTATGTTGAGGACATGTGCAAGGGTGGGTAAAGAGATGGGGATTAAATTTAGTGAAGAAAAATCAAATATAATGATGGTTAATACTGGAGAAAGAGATGTAGAATTTTTATTGGGGGATATAAAGTTAAGTGTGGTGGATAGATATAGGTATTTAGGAATCATCTTATGTAATCAGGAAAATTACTTGGATAAATGGGAGAAAAAATTGGTAAATGAGGCAAAGAAAAGAAAGGGTTTGGTAAAGAAACTAACAGTATTTTCATATAATAAATATGATGTAGCTAGAATTGTATGGAAGGGAGTTGCAGTAGCAGGGTTAACATATGGTAATGATGCATTATGTGTTAGTAAAAGGGTTTTAGATTATTTAGAGAAAGTACAAAGGGAAGTAGGAAGACATACATTAGATGTAGAGATGTGGACAGCAAAGGAGGCAATTCAAGGAGAAATGGGATGGTCAAATATTTATATGAGAGATGCAAAAAAGTAAAATGAAAATGTTTGGTAGGTTGCAGTTTATGGATAGTAAAAGAATAGCCAAAATATTGATTAATTGGGTTATGAGTAAAGGGCAGGTAACAAGATGGGTGAGAAAGGTAATGTGATATGTGAAAGATTTGGATATCAAGACTTTATATCAGTATATTTGTATAAAAGGTGGGATGATTGTGTTAGGAGGATTATTGAGTGCTCTAGTGGTAAGGAATGGGATAAAAGAATAGAAGCATTAATAAAAAATAGGGAGTTGGAGAACTAGTATGGAGGGTAATAAGAGTTTAAATATATATAGAAGTAAACGGAATATTGGATGCAAGTTAATTTATGATAATAGTAAGGAAAGTAGTTTATTGTTTAAGGCTTGAATGGTATCTTTAGAAACAATAGAATATACATGTAAATGGAAAACTATGGGTGATTTAGTGTGAAAATTGTGTAAGGAAGGTATAGAAAATATTAGGCATCTGTTGATTGAATGTAAATGCTTGAAAGCAGAAAGGGTACAGATAATGAAGTTATGGGAGAATAGGTATGAACAAAGTGGCTATACAGAAAGTGAGTTATTAGTTTTTATGCTGGGTTTGTGAAAAGATAAAGGGGGATTTAGATATAAAGGTCATAGAGTTGACAAAGATTATGTTGTGGAAATGGGATGGGGCAGAATATGGGAAGACTTAGAGTGGGGATATGGAAAATAAAGTGGCTAACAGGTTTATCTGGGCATGATTGCTGAGATATTCCTGACTTCATTTAAGGGGAAGCCAAATACATCACATCACATCACATCACCAAACCGTTATTTTATGAGTAAATAAAAAGAAAATCTTGTCTATGACTTTTTCGTATGCAAAAAGATATTTAAAAAGCTTATTTCACTTTTAAAAGATGAAACCTTTTTTGAAATGAAGTAAGATTTTTTAATTGAAGTTTTGCATTTGTGACTTTATAGATTAAGATTAACGTTTAAATGAAAGCCTTTTCAATTAATGTTAAATCACTTCTATTTAATATTTATGTAGACATATTTTTAATGTTTAAATTTTAAAAATATTCAAAGGAAGGCAGATAGTAGGTCACAGAAAAAAAATTGTTTTCAAATTTTACAAATATATCTTCTATTTTATTATAAAGTTTTAGAAAAATTTGCAGAGCAGTCTTCAATTATACAAATATCTAATATGGTAGGGCTATAATATACTAACATTTGGATAACAATAGTGCTGAGAAAATATTTTAACCATATTCAATATTAAGGTGACATAGGTCGTCGAAGTTGAAGTGAAAAATAAGTTTAAGCATGTCGACATGACAAGTTTATGTAATTCACCCATATTTTAATAGTTACAAAACCATAAATGAAAATACAATGTAATTTATGTTCGATCATTGTGGTAGAAAATATGTGGATTAACCTGCAGTTTCCAGGTCGCGACAAAATTTTTTTTTTCACCAGAGGATTTCTTGTCGAATTATTTAAAAATTTGTTATGAAATATCAAATACGCAAAATTATAATATAAAAAAATAACAAATAATTATATTATGAAAAATAATTTATTAAAATAATAATAATATATCCTACTAATATTCATAATTACTGTCCATTGTAGTTTTCGCTTACGATAGCGATAAAATTTGCAAAGACTGCATCAGTCGTGTAGAGAGTCCTGAAAGCAAATTCCTGCAGATAGGATTCGAATAAAGTACTGCTGGTACCACACTGATGTTTGAGCTTGCGTTTAGCTTTCATCCACATATTTTCCAAATTTTGTGTGTGGATATCAGGGTCGTGAGGATCTACAAAGTTCTCCTGGTGTATGACAACAATGCATATATACACCATTACGGATTGTGTTTAAGTTATTGTATGCACCCCATCCATCCACACTGCATGCCACAATGCTGACATAGGATACTATTCTTAAGCAGGCGCCTCCTTGCTAACCACTTCATTGCTAACTCCGGAGTTCGAAGTTCATCCATCAACAGCCACGATGTCCAATTTTCTACGCGAATATCTGCAGCATGTAACACTTCATTTTCTGGCACTACAACTACATTACCATTTATAGGATTCATTGCCCCAAGACAATATAACAATTTCACACTACCAGAAATACTTTATTCCAATCCTACCGAATTTTATCTTTTCTTTTATCTTTTCTATAAACGAAAACTATGATGTACAGTAATTCGACAAGAAACACTCTGGTGAGAAAAATTTGAAACAAAATTTGAATTTTATTGTGACCTGGAAACTGCAGGTTTACCAATATGTGTAGGTAAGATAGGTTGTGAACTGTTTTCCATCCATGTTTATTTAGAAACACCCATTTACCACCAAGATTAGATGATAGGTTGAGTTGGCCATGGGGCATTTTTCTGAAAGAAAAATAACCTGATTAGAACTAAAACATTTTAAAGTTTATTATGTCTAGGTTTGAATTCAGATCACAGAAGGATTTTTTTTCAATTTGTATGATTACATAAGTAGTGACTTTTTAAAAGTCTTATTCTCTAGTGGTTATTGCATTCAATTTCAATATCTGAGATTCAAATTTACTTAAAATATGATTTTTTTTAGATAGTTATGAATTCTCCAAGAAAGTCTATAATTTATTTTACGTACTTCAGTTGGCAATTGCATATCTTAATTATTTTAAGCTGAAGTGTAAACAATCCCGATTGATTGTCAACTTATTGACTACAAAGAAATTCATTATTATAACATGTAGCAAAGTTTAATATTAGTGCTATCTATAAATTACCGTTTCTTAATTAAATTTGTTTGTCTTCTAATATCAGTTTTATGATTGTTTATTTTAATTAATGATTATGGTTATTTGTATTGGATGATAGTTAAAAATTTAAAATCTTAGCTGCACCAGTTTAGTAGTTTACCTTATAATTATATTTACCACATTTCTGACTATAAATATCTTTTATTAACTAAAATTAATTAATTTAATATTAATGTAAATGAGATGTACATTGTCAGGATTGTGCTCTAGAAGTGAGAACATAAATCAATTTGGATGCATACTGGTTCTGTAACAGTCTGGCTGAGATCAAATACACTATACATATTTAACTAAATCTTTATAGTATACACATGCTTCTCTGTTTCATATCTAAATATTGCTAATTTTGCTCATTTATAAAATGCAAATAAGATTATGTTTGGGGTTGTAATATTGTGCGATATGAACACATTGTTAAATACAATAATGTATACTGTGAAGAATATTTAGTGTTTATTCAACAAAACTGATATAAAAGAATATAATATATAGGGTATATGAGCACAGACTTATACATGACCCACCACTCTCCACTCTATCTCATAACACTGATACACTTGAACATATATATGTTGAAAAAATAATCACCAATATACCAACTGGACCAACTGATGATTGCTAGTTTAGCATGAAATATGTATATTGGTGATTATTTATCTTTTCAATATATATGTGTTCAAGTGTATCAGTGTTAGGAGATAGATTAGAGAGTGATGGGTCATGTGAAAGTCTGTGCTCATATGCCCTATATATTACATATATTGATATAGGTATATAATAAGCCCATATTTAAGTTATAAAAGAATATACTAAATTTTTTAAAATTTAAAACCTTTTCTTTGCTATTTATATTATATATTGATCTTTTCTTCATACACTTTCTTAAGAATTTGAAACTTTTTTTATCTTTTCGGCTGTTTTAACCTCTTCCAACATAACTTTAATAATTTTTTGGAGTCTATAGGTATGCTCACTTTAAAACATCCTGCTCATTTAATTTTTTTTTAATGTGAAACTTTTTTCTTTGTATACCTTTCTAACTTCTCCAGCTGTAAATTCATTAAAATCTCAATAAATATAATATATACTGATTTTCTGTATGAGTATTATAATGTAAAATATATATAACTTTTTAAGCAAATTGGCTTGAATTCAAGGGCTTTTTGAATTCAACCATTTAAGTTGTTAGTAAAAGATGAGTTAATGATCATTTCTAGATAAATCCTTATTAATAAAGGCAATATGATTCATACAGAAAATTGTTTTCATGCTAAATTTTTGCAATAAACTACAACTGACTTAAAAATCAAGTAAATGCAACAAGAATTATAATCTAATATCATTGTTAAATGTTTTCTACAAACTATTTGTGAGAAATAAGAATTCTGCCAATTGATGAGAATCATCTATCCATAGAGCAGGTTGAATTTAAGTCATGAAGAAATTGCAGTGAACAAATTTTATATTGAAAAAGAATTTTAAAATAAAAATTAGCATTACCTTTATTGTTTTAACTTCAGATTATGATTCAGTTTGAAATAATAATCTTCCAAAAGTTTCTAAAACTGTTAAATACAGAAAATACATTAATTTACTTGGTAAAATGTTCTCCAATAGAAAAATTCAATTAACACTAAATGATAATTGAAATACAGTAGATATAAAATGGGCTACCACAAAGTTCAGTTCTCACACTTGCTTTAATATTCATCAGATATCTTCCAGATACGTAATATTGGAAATTCTTTATGCTGATGATATTGCTTTGACTTCATAACAAAGACTCTTTTCAGGAATAGATAAATCTCAATAAGATTCTGAAGACCATTTTCCTTTTCAGCAATAAGTACCATATCATCTGCAAACTTATACACTTTATTACTCTCCATCCAACATTTGCTCCTCCACAGTCCAAATAATTATTTAGCATGTCTTCTAAATAAATATTAAACAGAACAGATGACATACTACATCCTTGCCTAACTCCATTTTCTCTATTCACTTCATCAGTCACACTACTCCCAAATGTAATTCTTATCTTTTGACCATTGTACAGAGTCCAGATCAATCATCTTTCTTTCCAAAATACTCCTTTATCTCTTAAGATGGACATAAGTTTATTCCAGACTACTCTATCAAATGCCCTTTCTAAATCCATAAAACATATATCAATTCCTTTATCTTTTTCAATATATCTTTCTGCAATTGTCCTAACAATACCAACAGCATCTCTTGTGCTTTTTCTTTTCTGAAAAGCAAACTGTTCTTCATCTACAATAATCTACCTTCCCATAAATCCTTTGAGTTAAAATCCTCAATAAAACTTGAGAAGCATGAGATAACAAACTTATTATTCTATATTCTTCACATTTAGCAGCTTTCTTTCTTTTTGTTATATATATATAAAATATTAATGTTTGAATGCAAAAGTAAATGAATTCTCAGGCCATGGTCCAAACATATTTATTTGTAAAGAATTCTTCATATGTTTCTATGAGCAATAATTCATTGTATTTCTCTTCTCCACAACCATCTGTTGAGGTAGTGAATAATCACAAGGTAATAATGCTATAAACTACAGCTCCAGAAGATATTCTAGTTAATAAACAGCATCAAAGACTAGCTTTGGAACTATTTGCATCTATATATCTAGAACCCATCTCTTAATTTTTTATATTATAATAAAACTAGAATTTTACAAAGTATAAATCAACAAATTGAATCTGAGCCAATTTGTTTGAGTAGTCATATTGATCTGATATCATGCTAATAAATAAAAATATTTTAGTATAATCAGTTTTATTTTAACTGAAAGTATCTTTTACTCATTTGCCTTATGAAATATCACACAATTTTCTTATACCTTGATATTTAGTTGAAATATATCTAAAATCATTTACTTCATTCTAGATCTCCTTTAATACATCTATTTAGTAAGAAAATGTATACTTAACATGGTAAGTTTTTCAAAATGATCTGAATATTTTTCAATTGTTTTGTTTATGTTTAGGTTTTATGTTGAATTTTTTTAATATCATTTTAATATATAATAATTGTAACCCTTTTATGTTTGAAAGTTATTCTTAAGAAGTTTATTATGTCTTTAGTATTATTTAAATGTTTCTCTCTTTTTTTTTTTTTGATTAGATTAGCAGTGAAACTTTACTTTGTTTGGGATTGTGTTCATAGCTAAGCCTTGTTGATTTAATTCATCATATTAAAACATTATACAAATGACCATATTATTATTATTATTAGATGACTTTCCAATTACAGAAGTGAAATACCAAATCATTTGATTACATTAATCTTTGATAAATACTACAATAAGTATAAATTTTATTTTTTGAATGAACTGAGATTGTTTTTAATGGTGACATTATATTTATTAAAAAAAGACATTGTAATCTGTTATTATAAGAAATAGAATCATCAGAAATGCTTACAATTGAATGAATATTCTTCTAGGATGCAGACTTCTATGAGGCATAATATGAAATTAAATTCTCTTACATGAGAAGACAATAAACTAGACAAGGTTTATAATTATCCATCTGTTTAATAATGTGATGAACAATTTTTTGAAACAATTTATACGGAAGAGAAACATTTAAACAATGTCTTCTAGGATTTCATTACTAGGAATGTTAGGAATTTTTACATGCTGAGGTTGAAAATTTATTAAGAGCGGAATAAGTTAAATTTTTGTGTATATTGTTTATATACATGTATATTAAAAAATGAATCTCTGAATATGCTTTCAAAAAAATGGGTTTGGAATTAATAAAACAAATTGACATAATCTAAACTTATTAAATAATTAAATTTTAATGGTTATTGATAATGATAATTATTATACTTGGTAAACATCATGTAAAGTTGATTTATCTCAACATTTTAAGTAAATATTTATAAAATATTGTGTGTTTATGTTGGGAAAGAACTTTAATTGCTTTTTTTTAAAAACAGTATTTAAGATTGTTTGTTAATTATTTTACTAAATGAAAAGAAAAAGCATATTAATTGTTAAAAAAAAAAAGTTATAACTTTAATAGTTTTTTTTACAGATATAAATAAAATTGGAAAGAAGGATAACACATTGATTGTAAAAGATAGGAATACAATATCTAAAGAAAGATACAAACAGAATATTTTAAAAGTTTATAAAAATTGGATTTACAATATAAATCATTTTTCAAAACACAAACATTCTTTAAATTATAAGATTGGACAAAAAATTTAATTTTGTACATAAATAAAGCTAATCATATACACATAATGCAGAATGTGGCTATAAGAGAGCTAAAAATGTTTAGTTTATTTGAACACTAAAGAAATATAATTGAATATTTTTTCCAATGCATTTGATGTATTTGTAAAACTGTTAGTAAAAGTTATCTTACAATCACAAAAGAATTTATACAGAAACAAAACTTATTGAATGCACTTTTTGTAATCGTGAAACTCTATAAAAACAGTTTGAAAATGCTTGAAAGCAATCATACAGGAGATCAGTGCACAATGTGTGTTTATAAGACTGGTTAAAAAAAAAAAAAGTAATTTAAAATGCATGAACAAATTCATAGAGGAGAAAAACCTTTCTATTGCAGATATTGTGATCAGAAATGTGCTAGGAAATATACCTTACAGTCACATGAAAAAACCCATACAGGAGAAAAACGTTATCAGTGGACAATGTGTGTTTATAAGATTATAGTAAAATAAAAACTTTATTCTAGTCTGCCATCTATAGTAAGCTTGAATAATTGGTATTGCATTTAAATACACAGATTGGTTCTGGCTTTTGTTTTTATCCATAAGGTCTACGATTAAAAGCTGGAAATAATATAGTTATGTATTGAGCAATTGTTTTTATCTACATTTTACTTAAGATTTCTATTCAACTTCCTTCACAATTTAATTCTTTTGATATTTTTCTTAACAATAATATTTGATTGAATTAAACTCTATTGTGTTCTGTGTGATGATACACTTTTTTAAAAATTCTCTAACATTTGATAATCCAAAATAAGTAATAGTATAAGATTATAATTGAAATACCACATTATAGACTTTCAAATGTTTAGATTACATCTGACAGTTCCAATTTATTCTATGGGAACCATGTGGTTTGAGATGAGAATTTGTATTTAAAAGTAGAAAATTTAATGCATTAAAAATTAGATTACGATTTTAATAAATTGGTCATGAATGATTTTTAAATATTTACCAAAAGTTATTTCCCCACTAAATTGTGACATTCTACTCCAATTTGCAATTCAATTTCTAATTACATTTTTGTATTGTTATTTATTCATTATATGTTTATATTTAAGGATTAGTAAATGTGTTATATACCAAAGGCCTCTATCATTATATCTGGTTGCCATTTTGATCCTTTTCGAGTTCAAATACAGGTGGATCATGGAAATTTTTTCAAGTAGTAAAACAGTCCATAGGATAGCTTATCAAGTTGTTTGATGGTAAACATATTTTTATTTACTGAGGGGAAAAAGGATATTGATTAATATGGATTGATTAAAAAAAGTAATGTGTCACTTGTAAAACAAATCCAACAGTAATGTAATGGACTTCTTCATTTCCTGTGAAGGAGATATTTTTCAGGGGCTTAGCCACCCTTTGTTTTTAAGATACTGTATTATAAAGTACTTTCTATTTCCTTATTTTGCTACATTATTTCATATAAATACAATTATACTCCTTACTTTAAACACTATTGCAAACTTACATATACATAACTGCTGTTTCATATTATTTTATTCTTACCATTTTACTTATAAATGTATCTTATCTCAGAAAAAGACTGCAGGACAGTCGAAATGTCAGTTTATACATATAAAAATTTGCAATAAAATGTTAGGTGCATTTAAAGTAAATTATTATTTGCAATATTTTATAAAAATTGTTTGACAAAGATTTTTATTTACAGTAAAATTATGTCTAGTTTAGCACAAAGATGAACTTTGAACTCAGTTTAAAAGAACAAATGAAATTATTTTGAACTAACTGGATATAACTGTTAAATGCTCAAGCTATCATTAGGTTGCCCAAAATTACCTGACCTTTCAAACAATAATTATAAGATTATAGTATTACTTAAAATACAAAAGAATAAGAAAGGATGTTTTTAATGGATCTCTAAATTTTATATCGTATAAAGTTAAACCTGTAAATAAACTTCGAGTGATGTTTTTATTAACATCTGCAATAAGGCTAGTAATTGATCAAGTGTGAATTCTTATTTTTTATTTTAATAAAATTATGAAAATAATACATATTTTAGTTTTGTATCTAAATTATATATATATATATGCTTTATGCCACTGTAAATTTCAATTAATAGAAATTACTCAAAATGAATTGATGTATTTTATATAATGTTGTTGTAAAAAAAAAATTAGAGTTTATTTAATAAAATTTATTTTACTTTAATGAGTTTTTGATTATTTTTGTCTTTTTATGAGTATTTAAATCAGCTAAACCTGTCAACACCAAATTATAATGCTATATCCATAACTCTGGATTAGCTTCTGACTAGACCTTTATCTGTGTGATGATTTTTAGATTTGGTATTTACACATTCAGCAGTCATATAATGTTAATTGATTACTCAAGTTTACAATAGAAGGCATTTGAGTAGAAAAGATTGAATCATTACTGTTGAAAGCATATGTTAAATGTAAGAAAAAGTTACATGTTTTGTTAGCATATTTTAATAACTATATATCTGCTAGGAAACTACCTTGCCTTAGAATAGATCTGTTATGTTTATGAGGTAACCATCTTGGCAATATATTAAGTTCATATTTTATCAAAATCATTCCTGCTCAATTAAATGTTCCAATACCTTTCTCAGGCTATTTTCATTTTACTTCATATCAATTCACAATTTGAAAGCCATTTATATAAGCATGAGCAATATTGGAAGCTGTATTTTAATTTAGCTTAACTTGTTGATCAAATCAAATTCTTCCCTTTTTCATCAAATCCAAGTGTAACTAAATTCTATATCAGAGATGGCTATTTTATGGTCCATGTACCAATTTTTTTCTACTTAGGAGTTGGCTTGGTACAACTTTTGTTCTGCTGTTCAATTTTTATATAAAATGTTATAGATAAATAATATTTATCATTTTTTTTATTAATATAATGTACTATGGAAAAAATTTAAAGTTTAAATATTTATTTTAATGAGACTTCTGATTCTGTTTTATTTTCACAACTTGTAATTTTTGAAGTTGAGCAGAACATGGTTTCATTTTGTTTTTCACCAGTTGCATTGATTTAAGTAATTTTCATAAAGAATAAAACAGCAAAGTTTGCATAGAAAATATAAAATGTAAGTTAAAAACAATGATGGAATCTCTATATTAGGCCTCAAAATTAGACAAGTATGAAAGATCTACTTACAGATTGAAGTAGAACTTTTTTGTTTTTGTAGTTAGATTCACTGAATTTGAATATTTGTTATAATTTCCTTTTCTGAGTATTAATAAAGATTTTTTTAAAATTAAGTATTACTGTGCCAGATATAACCCAAATTAATTGCAAAATATATTATTGCATCTGTCGTAAGTGACCATTTCTGCTTTATCATTACCATCTTTAATCATTTACAATCAACTGTTGGGACAGTCTCTTCAAGTTTAATCCAGTTTCTCCAATCTAGCTTCACACAAGCAAATTTATTTAATTCTTTCATCCATTTTGCTTGTGATCTCTTTCTAGATCTTTTATACTGTTCTTAAAATAGTTTATTAAATGTTCTCTAAAAACAATGTTTTTCAATTTATATATTTCATTCATTTTATATGTTTTTCACTTTCTTAAAGCTTAATATTTTTTTCACTATCTCTTAGTCTTTTATTGTTTTTTTATTATACCTCACAGATATCCAAACTTTTTATTCTTTAATAATAAATTCTTTTTATTTTCCAATTCTAAAAGTTCATAAAATATTGTTATTTAAAGTTGTTTATTATTCTTTAAATTCCTTTTTCATCTATTGTTAAAGTCTTTTTGACTAATTATTGATTATCTAACATAATTTTCCCATGGTTACCTTACCCTGCATTCTGGAAAGTGAAGTAGACTTTATAGGTTCTTGAATTAAAACTTGACCCATCACTTCTGGTGCATGAACATTATTTGACCTCCCAAGCAAATTCTATTTATTATACACTGCAATCTTGTAACTTTATAAACAAGCATACTTAATTTTATTTTTAAAACAGATTAAATAATTTAAATATATTTACTATACAACAATCAAAAAACAGACTCAATTCCTTGGCAAGAATGGATCAATTCTAGATTTTCTGACAGGGAGATAGTCATTTTATAGTCTTAGAAAATGACTTGTGAATACATAGTCCTGTTGAGCAACTATCAGCAGTATGGAAAAATAAATTCTATTTATGAGAAGGCAGATGCTTCAAACTTCATATGACCTCAGATGATTTATTTAATTTCAGATTTTTTGAGGAATTAAAATCTCATTTTGTATATAAGGAGAATGAGGATTTTTTTTTTTTTTGTGAAAACAACTTTTACGTCCTTTTATATCCAGTTAATTATATTTTTGACATGAAATTGTAATGTATTTAACTTTTTTTTTTGGTCTTGTGATGTAGTAGAAGCATATCTGTTTACTATTCTCATGAAGTGAGTTTGAATTCAAGCAAATAAAAGTATTTTTTTTCATGTTCCAAGTAGGTTTATGGTTAACCTATAGCAATATGGCTAATCATCCAAAATTGATCAGTAAATGGTATCTAGTTATTCTTTACTAGAAAATAAAGTGAAATTAGAAAACTACTCAAATCATAATGCTAAGTAATGCTTTTTGTTAAGCATTATTTTTATTTGCCTTATTGTTTTAACATTGATTAGACAAATTTTCATTGTAGCCGATTAGAAGTTTCAGTTTTTGTGTGTTTTCCTGTCAACCAAGATGGCAGCTTGTATTTTTGATAAATATACAGTTTCAAGGGCCTACAATTTATTTTTCCATGTTCTATTACTGAATATGTGTTACTTGTTAAATTAAAAAAATAATAATAACTTACATTTAAAAAAAGTAATAAATTTCCGGTAAATTCCATTAACAAGCTTAATTTAAAAAATTGACAAAACTTTTTACCAAACTTAAATATCAACTGGGGAGGATATATCCACAACAGAGATTATTTGGTGAGTTGAACACAAAAACCAATGAGTGATTCATTGTACTTGTTTCAGGTAGAGAAAACAAAATGTTGCAAATGAATCTACACTTTATTCAGACTGTTGGAAGATATATAAAAGTAATGAATTAAGGCATGCAGGATTTGAATGTTTCCAAGTGAATCCAGCTACTGGTATGCATACACAAAACATGACAGACTTTGGGGGCTGGCCAAATGAAACAAAGAACACTGGGAGTCTTCACTGTTATATATTTTTTTCATTTTTCTATTAAATTAATACAAAAAATAAAATAAATATTGCAATTTTTCCAGAACGATTTATTTTTTGAAAAAAAAAAAAACAGTAATGAAAATTAAAATGTAAATATATTCAATATATTTCCTTACAGCCATTTTTTTGTTAAGATTTCTTGCAGTCCTGGAATTATATCAAAAATACAAGCAACCATCTTGGTTGACAGGAGAATGTACAAGTACTGCATTTTCTAATCCTATGTTTCCCTGCATTACTTTGATCTGCTTAGGTGATATTTGTTAACTCTTTTCTAATAATGGATTTGTCCATTATTATCAGCAACCTATAAACAAATGTTCAATCAGTTTACTAGATGTGGAGCCTATATACAAATCACACAATCAATGCCAGAAAAGAATGATATTAATATCACATGCAAGCATCCCAAATGGCAAATCAAGATTGCATCACAAAGTGATTGAAGTTTGAGTCTGCCTGATAAATTATCCATCTTAACTGAAGAGCATAAATCGCTCAGGCTGGTAGTGAGGGATCATATCCTAAACAGTTGTAACCATCTAAATGTAAATATATTTAGGCAGGTAGTTTAATCTGTTTTATGTGTAAATTAAAAAATTCACTACTCTTGCAAGTGTTTAACATAATATGAAATAATTAACTTCTATTTAAGATATATAATAAAATACTTAATGCTTACTGGTTTTTTACTCCATTTAATACTACAAAATGTTGTAAGATTAAACTTTTCACAAAAATATTAGAAAGTAAAAAAAAAATATTTTTCTTTGACTTTCACAAGTAAACAAAATAGGAGAGCTAATGTTTAAATATTCTTAGTTATATTTAAATTAGATTCAAATGATACTAACAAGCTTGTAATTAAATGACAATAATTCACATGTCAGATTTCCAAAGAATTATTTAAATAATCTTGCAACTAAGACAAGTTTTTTGTTTCAATGCTAATCTTTTCATCAAGTGAACAAATATTTTGTATCTGATAGAATGTGATATAACAAAGTGGATGCTAATTTCAAGGTTATTTAAGTTATTCTCTGGAAATCTGACTTATGAATTATAATAATATTTCCAGACTTAGTTGTTCTGCAAATAGATATTAGATATATATAATAATAATAATAGTTAAATAATGAAGATTAAATTTAAAATATTACATTTAATTTTTGCTTGTATAAAAATTGATAGAAAATTAAACTAAAAAACAATTTCTAATTATGATTGCCTCAATACTTTAATTAAACTGAAGAAAAAATGTTTAATGAGTAAAAGCATTTCATTAAATATACCTACTTATTATTTGCATATGTAATACTAAATTAATCTGTTTTCAATTAGCCATTCAGCTTTAAATCGCAAGGAATGCTATTAGTGTCAACATTATTTGAGTCTTTTCATTTTCGCTAAAACTTGCAAACTTTAAAAAAAATGTATTGTCATTAGGAGTACTCATGAAAGATTCAGCTAAATTGGAAAGTGAATGAAAATTAAGTTATAAGATTTGATCCAGACGGAAAATAAGTTAAATTAAAGTATATAAAAAATGTATATATAAAAGATTGAAATAGTATTACAGATAAAGAAATATATTGAAACACAATAAAGTTACACATAAGCACAAATTATACAAATGGTAGTTATTAAAATTTTGGTAAATACTGTGTTTCCCTGAAAATAAGACCTAACCAGAAAATAAGTTGTAGCATGATTTTTCAGGATATTTATAATATAAGCTCTACTCCAAATATAAGCCTTAGTTAAGATCATAAGTCAGATAGATTGCTTTTCTTGCCAATTGAACCACAATGAACGTATTGAATTATAAAGTAATGAATGTATAAATAAATATTGACATTAATGCTTTAAATGGTAATATAAATTATTGACTTAACGAATAATTTAATAAACTTAAAATATTGTCTGCCACAAGCCATTATATCATACAATTTATAATTTCATTTATGTATTTGTAGATACTTATTTATATTTAATACTTAGATTTATAATGCTTGATTTAGTTTTAGAGTTTCATTATGGTAGCTTTTAAATATTCAAGATAAAAGTCAGTTGGATTTCTTAAATATTTTTTTCCTCCTAAAAGAACTTAAATAACAGAAGTGGTTTTAATAATCAAAGTTTAGCTTAAATTAAATCATCAATCTTTCTCCTAAAGAAAAGTTTTTTAAAAGAATACTCAGTCAGTGCTATTATGAGTAATTTGGAAAGTGTTTGCAATGTTCACACTTGATGATGGATGTGGTTGTGTCATATATGAGTATTTGTAATTCAATATGTGTAGCAATGAACATAATGTGTTAGGTGTGAAATACAGAAACATTTTCTGAATTTTTGTGCCTAAATTTTTTTATTGTTTTTGTGTGGACAAATCATTCTTAACTATAATAATTTTTGTTACTACTTCTGTCTTGTAAGACTTCAATTAACACTTAATTTAATGGTAAATTTAAATGGAATAATATTTTGATCTCTAGATAAAATGAGTGCAAAGAAAAGCAATTCTGGCAAGTACAAAAAATGAACTGTAGAGGGCTCCCAGAGTAAGAATCTTACAACTTTCTATAAAGAGAAGAAATACTTAAATAAATATAAATTTTGTACTTGATATATGAAAAAATAAGACAACTGAAAATAAGCCCTAAAGTGTCTTTTGGAGCAAAAATTATTATAAGACCTGGTCTTATTTTTAGGGAAACATGATAAGATTTTCAAGTTGAGAAACATTTTGACAAGGAATGTCATTTTCCAACTTTAACCTATTTATTTATCTATTTCACACCTTTTATAATTGCTTGTTCTTTGCATTATCAATATAATTTGTTGCTTTTTTTTTTTTATCTTTTATCAAGCATATTAATATAGCTGTAAACAAATACAGTATCTTAAATCGAGAAACAAACGTTGGCTGAAACAAGTATGTAGAGAATGTCTATACAGCATATAGGAACATTTTTTTATTACAAATTAAACCTTGTAGCTGAGGGTGAGGTATTGAGATATTCACTTACAACAATTCAATAATATTTATTATACAAATCCATCTTTTCAATAATTGAAGATATTTTTTTATACAAATATGCCATTTCACAAAAGATTCTATGTCATTTTGAATAAATTCATTTCATCAAGCTAGCTTTTATTTCATAACAAATGTTTTTGTATAAAATTATTGTTTTCTTTATATGAATTTATTTATTTATTGTATATGTAAAAACCCAACTATTTTAAAAATACTTTTATTTATCTTAAACTGTTCTGATAACATATTTTTAGAATTTGTGAGCAATTTTAGCAAAAAATGTAAAATTTATGTGGAATTTAGTTCTCTTTATGATACTGCCATCTAGTGGTACTAAATTGTATCAACTTCATTTCTAATTTCTAGAACTATATAAAAAGTAGAACATGAATGTTAAAAACACCTATTTACATTTATGTACTAATCTTTAAATACTGGTATAATTAATATACTTGGAGTTTAGATGTGATATAGGGGATTTGAACATAGACTTTCAAGCTCCCTTCAACTATTGACTCTATCTCATACAACTGACACATGTGAAAAAGACAAATGATCTCCAGTATAAGGATTTCGTGCTCAACCAGCACTCATCAGTTGGTCCCGATCATCATCTCCCCATATATAGATATAAGTAAACAGTGCTCGGTTTATATTAAGATAGCAGATCTTCAAACTTTAATGGACAGGCTTAAATTTATTTTCACTCTCCAACTCTTCAGCTATCCATACCATTAAAAATCTGAAGATGGAAAGCCCAAATCCCTTGTTAATGCCAATATTATTGTGATGTACTAAATAGTAATAAATTTTCTTAGCTGAATTTCACAATATTTTTAATATGTGACCAAAATGAAATCTTGTGGCAGTTATGTCCAGACACTATTTCTGAATGTGAGCACCACATGCCTTCACTTTTAGTCAATAATACTATAAACGCTGGAGACTTTTTTTTTTTTTTACTTTTTTAGTGCATTTATCAAAAAAAAAACAGGTTTATTTAACTATGTTTACAATAAAGAAAAAAAATTATAAAATAACATTAAATTTGGCAATACATTTTTATAAAAAATTTCACACATTTATTCTGACTTTGGATTTTTTCTAAACAGTTACTTTCATTTGTTTATATATACTCAAAATACTTTTTACTTTTTTAGTAAAATTTTGTTTAAATATATTTTATACAGGTGTGGGTACTCTGTTATTTCATTTGTATATTGTTGTATGTGGTTTTGCTGCAATAGTAGAATGGGGATTTGAGAAATAAAGATTGATGGATCAAGATTGGCTCTGATACTTCCAGTATTCAAACACTGCATGATCTCCCAACTGGCAAAAATTTAATTGCTTTTATTAAAAATCATTTTTTAAAACAAAAGTAAATATATAAATATAGACAATACTAATACACTCTTTTATGCATGTCACTTAATGTGAATAGAATATTTTATTATTCCAAACTTCCACAATTAGCTGACAGTTTTGATTGCACAAAATCATCTTCAGAACTGTAACATACACAATGTATATAAATACCTTATCATAACAAATTAATCATAAAATGAATTATTTACTCATATTAAGAAGTACAAGAACATTAAATAATTCAAATTTAATGTTTACTGTTTACTTTTAAAAGTGATTATAAACCATCCTTCCTTTTTGATAAGTAACTATGTATAAGGTAAAACAACATTTAAATAAGTCTCTGCAAAGCTAAAACCTTGACAACAATATATAAATAGTGAAGAAAAGGGCATTAATCATCAGGCTTATTAATTTTCAGGTGATGAAGATTTGTCAAATTCTCCAACTTTATTTTACTTTTTATGTTCATATAGACTTATTTACTGATCAATGTGTAATAGCTAGCTATGTTGACTATGGGTTGACTTAAAAAAAAATCCTAAACCTTAATGGAATCTTCAAATTTAACTGACTGGGATTCATACCAGGTTATGGACATAACACTATCTATATATAAATTTATTCACATAAAATATACAGTACCATGATTTCAGCATCAGAAAAAGTATGACAAAAGTTTTAATTTAACAAAATTTTGCTCACAATGTCTGCCATGATTTTCAAAACACAAACTTTGTTTTTAAAAAATATTTAAAATAGGCAAAACTCACTATATGTATTGCCACACACAGCAAGCTAGAGTAATATTCCAACTTTGCAAATAAAAAAAGATAGTAAACTGAAATAAATAATAACAAAAGTTTTCATTTCAGCCTTTAGATTAAAAAATAATTTTCAAAAGAATAAAACAATTATCAAACAAATTTATAATAATAAGGTATATTTCAATACAAAATATATTCAAGTAATAAAAATAGACTTTGAAATTTAAAAATTCAACTTATAATGATAAAAAATACCAACTATGATTATTTATAAAAGACATTCCTTGTATTTTGTTTACATTAGTACACTTCCATTGACTTATTTTTTTTACTAAAAACTCAATATATTAAAATCTGTATATAAACATTATTTATATACCTAGAAATAAATAATTAATTTTGCAAACAATTTTTAGATTCAAGATTTTAATAAAAAACAGATCACACACATCTATACCCTTTGCTTTGTTTTACTTTTCCTAAATAACACTGATATTTAGTTGCTTTAATTGAAATTATTATCAGTCTATATACATTTTAGTTCAACTTTTTGTCATCATATAAATATAAAACTGTCCAGTGCTACAGATAACCACAAATGAGTTACATTTGATTGCAATGCTATTTTACACTTGAAATGATTCTTTTTTTTTAAAAAAAAGAATAAGAATATTTTTGTTTTTAGAACATATAAATGTAATGAATATTTTAAGAAATATTAACATTTAATGAACAATAAAGATTTATTTGTTAAAAATAGAAAGCATAAAATTGATTACTAAATTGGCTACTAAAGCTGTTTAATAGCTTTACACTAAACAGGTTAACTCCTTATAAATCCATAGTTAATAACATCAGAAATAATATTATATGCCTCAACAATACTGACATAAATGTTTAATCTTAATTTTTTTGTATATACTTACACTTTCAAATGACTTCAAAGATGCAAAATCAAGTTGCTGTATCATCAATTGACCTTGAAAATTTAATGTAATTGTGTAATATGCTTTATGAAGCAGGCTTTTTATCTCTTTTATTTTATTCAGTAGAGTGCACTTTTTGTGTAGAGATTCCATTTACTTAAACATTGTAACAAATCTTCTAACTCAACTCTGTATTATTGGTCTACAGTCTATTAATCTGAATGAAGTTTACTTAATTCTACAGAAATCATAAGCAAAAAATTACAGTGAAGCTCATGTATATCTGAGAGCTATGTAATTAATATATGCTAAAGTACAACAAAATAAAAATATTGCAAATTTGCTTTTATTATATTTATATAATAAAATGCATGGTTTTTTTTTTATTTTCAGTTACCATCTAAAAATTATTAAACAAAAAAATTAAAAATATGAAGAACAAAAAATTTTTAAAAAACAAAAGCATGGATTTTCTTAAAAATACAACAAAAATATATATTTAACATTAATTAATCGGAATTTGCAGATGTTAATTGGCTTTGCAAAACATTTATAACAATCACTGCAAACAATATTGCTATGCCCAAAACAAGTACTTCTTATACCTATACCAACAATAACTTTGGGAGTTCACCGTATTTTTTAGACACAATTTCTATTGAATATTGCATATCTTTATGAAACATGTAACCAAACTTATGGCTTAAATATTATGACTTAAAATTAGTCACATACAAACATGCAGTTAGTCCTGACTTTAAACCTATGTACCTGATTTATGTACAATATTCCATATCTTTCATATCAACTATAATTCCCTCAAGATTAAATATTTCAGTAGTTTTATTTTGATTGACTTTCTACAGGGATATTATTTAGATTTGCTTTTTTTGTTGTTCTGATAGAACATGATTCATAAAAATATAACTTAATCCTATGATTATTTAGTTTTGTGATTCTAGAGTTATGTGATATATATGTAAATAAATATACATATTTATAAATAAGCCTAAAGAGAAGTGATTTTCAGTCATAGTGCATAAAACATTCATCATGCTCCAAACTATATAAAAAATTGATTTTCAGCATACACATTTCAAGAATACTCATTATCAGTTGCATTACTGTGTGACTGACAATCCATCCACACACACACACACACACACACACATATATATATATATACATTTAATAATAATGAACTTCTTGTAGTGGTATTTTTTATCCCAATACCCTGTATTTTCACAAAAGGAGGTACAATTATTTATTAATATAATTTAGCTACCTGAATGCTTGGGATAAGTGTTTATGTGATCATGCCTCTGAGAATTTAATATCTTTTGTTAATGTGTGAGTTTAAATCAGAAAATAATAATCATGGTTGTGGACATATAAATTTATTCAAGTAAATAATAGATTTACCTTACAGAAAAAAATAATTATGGGCAGACATTGATCTGAGAGTGAATTCATGCCAGATAATGTAAAGACGGAGTCATACTTGAAATACTAAAATTAATTACGAAGAAACGTGGTATATTTAGAGATGCGATGCGAAGGTGGCTGTACAGTGAAACTGCAGAGCCAATGGATAAATTTAAAATGACAGTCTGGCATTTGCCATAGTCCCAAAAGGTAAAGTGATCACATTAGCATCATCAGGTGTAAGGGACCATGCCACAATTACTCTGTGACTGTGTGACAGATGTCAAGTCCTATGGAAACATTTCTTATGTCTGCTTATATAAGACGATGAGGATACAGTATTCACCATTGATTCAGAATATTCAAAGCTTGAAATTGTGTTATTGCATCTCTAAACTGTCACATATCTATCTAAGATATGTATCAAATTGGACTTACTTTTAAAATTAAATTTGAAATTTACGACTCTGTCTCCCAATACTAACCTTTAATAAATTAACTTATTTCACCCTCAAATAAATGTAATTAGTGGATTTATTGAATTACATTAGTTTTATTATTAAAACTCAAAAGCAGATTTAAAAGGGAATTTATAAATTTGGGATTGTTATTTTAAGAATTAATATGTCTGCCATCTACTTCGTGGTAGATTATCGCATTTACAATAAGGGAAAGAATGAATGCGTATTGCTTAATATAGAACTAATTTGAACAAAATAATTTAACATGAATAAAATATCAATAATATGACTTGCAGGACACGCATCCATTATTTCATGTAATCATTTATTCCTTAGAAAATTATGGTGATTTCTGAGCTGACCAGCCAACATAAGTACATAAAAGAGATCTACGATTCGATCACCACACAATATGGCAACCGTTTTAATTATTATTTACATTTAAAAATCGTCTGAGTCTAGTCAGAAATCTTATATGCTATTACTAAAGTAAAATGCAAAATAGAAATATATACCCAAGAAAGTAGAGAAGAGTCAGGTAATTCAAATTATTAGAAAAGATTTACAGAGTATAGATTAATAAGTATATTTTATAAGTACACAATTTATAAAGTTTAGCTATAGCTTGGAAATAGAAATTTAGAGTAGTCTAAAGGTCTTAGGTACAGGTACCTGTTTTATAAGGAGATTAATTTTCACATTTCAGATTAGTCGCATATTGTCCGTTTAGTTTATAACAGCAGCTTCTCTTTTTTAGCACTCATGTTATGATGTTCATTTTGATATTGATGGTAGCTTTCCATCTATCTTGACAGCAGATTCCCATTACACAACTTCTGAAGGGCACATGTGGAGGTTCGGGCATTTGACTGACCATTTCTGGAGGACAATAGCTCCATCTCTTTCTACTTGAACATTTTAAAATATTCCCCTCTATGAAAATGTAATTTCTGATGGCCAGAAGCACACGAATCCAATCAGGATTCACAAGACTCAAGACAAAGCAAAGCACCCCCCCCAATTAAATTAATTTTGTCCTTTTTATACTGACCATGTTTTATTTTTATCTTTCAATTTTCAGATCGATCTATTTGCCCCTAGGAGAATCAATGCATTAGTCAAGAATTGAAGATTTTAATTAAATCAGAAAACTACATTTTCTATTGTTCAGATTTGTTTTTGACACCTTTTTAACATTTCACAGCAATTAAAAGTTTTAGGAAATTTTTTTCTAATTAATCCATTATCTCCCACTGACCATGCAAAATTTCAAATACACAGGTATTTATAATTTATTTTTACATTTTAAAAATTAAAATCGAGTTTCAAAGTTATTATTTTAAAATAAGATTTTAGAAAACTAGAAATAAATGAATGAAAGTTTATAATTTAAAATAAAATAGATAAAGCTATATAAACATTATATAACTAAAAAAAAAAAAGAATTTTGAAATTATATCAAAATATTTTAATTTACTGTTTAAATCTGCTATCGAAGTGTGTGTGTGTTTATGGCAAATTCGACAGATGCTTATATATTTAATACCATTACACACACAATTCAATACTAAAAGTTTAAATTTAGATAGGATAAAGGTAATGGGTGAGAGATGATAGAAAAGGTCAAACTTAAGATTTGAATTTGAATCTTACTGTTTCATTTTCCCGTACTTCCAGTGAATAATAAAAGAAGAACAAATGAGACAAGGAAAAAGAAAAAAAATTGCTACATAGGGTAATTTTAAAACATGCAAATTATATTTTACACACATATAAAAATCAGAGATTACACGAAGCAATGAATGCTTTTTATATCTGAATCTAGAACTTCTATTTTAATTAAAATGGCCTAAAATTGGCCATGTCTCATTAGTATTTACTCATTCACTCTAATATTAGTCACATAAATGTAATAAAACAAATTAATAGTGAACTAAAGTCCTATATTTAGCTGATTTACATCACTTTGTGCCAAATTTGTTTCCTTTTTTTCTCAATATATAGTGACCGTTCTAAGAGGCTAACTTCTTTATAACTCCAGGTCAGGTGTATAGTATTTGTCTCTCATCATTAATGGCTGCAGCCTTGGGTTTTCTACTTTCCACATCCTATTAGGGAATTCTTTAGCCCAATGGCTAAAATCCAGGTAGTAAGAAATTTCACCATTTCTCCTACTTTTATGCAACTTTCTGCCATCAATTGCTGGATAGTTAGTGGCATGCTTCGCTGGATAGTCCCAATAATATGTGTATCTGAAAATGTGAACATTGTGAGGATTTAAATCGGTTCGTTTGCCAGAGAAAAAACTGTGCATGCATTTTTTGGGGTATTGTTCTGTATTTTTCCTGACAGAGCATATTGTATATAGTGCTTTGGTGCTCATTGCTCCAATAATCCCTCAGTAATACATCTTTATAATTTTATAGGGTTTTTGGTTTTAATTTTACCATGTTCCACCAGTCCTTGGCAGAACCCTGGAAATGGTAACTGGCAATAGCTATCTGCTCATCTGGTCTTGCCTTGTGAAACCGAAAGAAATCTTGTAGGCTCTCTAGATGGGTTTGAGGGTTTTCCCCTATCTCTCCTCTAAAGATTTTCACATGAATCATCTTTGCTAGGTAGCTTTGGTGTCCAACTTTCATTCCCATGCTTCCTTCCATGACATTTTGTTCTTCTACTCTTTTGTCCACGTCTATGCTAACCTCCTTTTTAATGCTGACTCCAATTGACAATTCTTGTGGGCTTTGATCTGTTGGAATAATGTCTCTTTGATCATCATATATTTTTACCTTTGTCAAATTACCTGCATTCTCTTCTTCCATGATATATTTGTCCGATCTTTCTATCTTCCCTTTAGTCTCCATGTTTTTAATATCTTCTCCCTTTTCACTGACTTGGAATATTCTAGATTCTTCTCTTACCATTTCTAACTCTCTCAAGATAAAATTTTGAAACTCATGATGCTCCCTATTTCTTAGCCTTTCTTCTTCCTGTCTTTATTATTCTTATTCTCTCCTTCTCACTGCCTTCTCATGCAGTATCCTTATTTCTTCCCTATTCTGCCTAAGTATTTCTTCAATGAACTTTAGATTAAAGTCCCTTGATCCTATATATCACTGCAGGGCTCCCATTTGTTCTGGTGATGACTCAAAGGCTTCTGATAAATTAAATTGTTGCTCTTGACTATCATTCTCTGCCTCCATTTTCTTGACATCTCTGTTAGTTTTTTCCATGTATTTATATTTTTCTTCTTAATATTACTGCTTTGTCTGTTTTATCTATATCTAAATAGCTTATTGACTATCCCCCCCCCCTGGCATTTTGGTCATACTCTACTGTTTCACACTGCTCTCACTTACTATACATTGCCCCATCTCTCTATTTTCTATGCTACTGCTGTCTAACATACATACAATAAGCTACTGCCGTCTAACATATATAATAATAACTTTAATTAACAAAACATTTACTACTGCTTACTTTCCTCACTTCACAACTGATTTTTATATAAAACATTTACTAGATCCGAGTATATTTTGTTCCTTCTTAAACTACACATACACCCCTGCTTTCTTTAAACTTGTTATTATATCTATTGTCCATCTATCTATTCGACCCACAGCTCACTTGATTTATTTCTCTTATTATTTTTATCAAAAAAAACTCATATACATATAGAATAAATGGCCAATGACTAACTCAGGCAGCAAACACTAAAAAAATTATATACGTTATATGTCTACTCAAGGCGTATGGATGTTTGTAATGAAGCCTCACGTTCATGGCACCAAACGCTAAAAAAAAATTATACTATGTAACAGTCATATTCGTATGCTTCATTAACATAGTGAAGAATTTGACCATCAGACAGAAGAGCAGTATTATAGGTAGGAAAACTACCAGCAGTACTGAGTTTGAACATGGTTTATCGGTTCCACAATACACACTGTGAAGCAACACATCTGATGATACATTAGTAAACATTTCTTTAGGCTTGGGATCAGGGAGATACAAGAGACTCATTTACTTTATTTTAGCATTAGACATCTAATAAAAATAAATTTAGATATTTATATATATTTAAACAATCGAGGAGATACTATTCTGAATGTGTGTCGAACAAATAAACACATGATGGCAGACATATGATTTGAAATTAATTTAATAAATACATTTAATAATAATGAACTTCTAATAGCAATATTTTTTATCCTGATACCCTGTATTTTCCCAAAAGGAGGTACAATTATTTATTAATATAATTTTAGCTATGTGAATGCTTGGGATGTGTTTATACAATCATGCTTGGGATGTGTTTATACAATCATGCCTCCGAGAATTTAATATCTTTTGTAATGTGAGAGCTTAAATCAGAAAATAATAATCGTGGTTGTGGACATATAAATTTATTTGAGTAAATAATAGATTTTCCGTACAGAAAAAATTAATTACGGGCAGACATTGATCTGAGAGCGAATTCATGCCGGATAATGTAAACATGGAGTCATACTTGAAATACTAAAATTAATTACAAAGAAACACATGATATATTTAGAGATGTGATGTGAAGGTGGCAGTATATTGAAACTGCAGAGCCAATGGATAAATTTTAAATTATGGGCAAGCATTTTCCATAGTCCCAAAAGGTAAAGCGGTCACATTAGCATCATCAGGTGTAAGGGATCATGCCGCAATTACTCCCTGACTGCATGAAAGGTGTCAAGTCCTATGGGAACATTTCTTATGTCCGCTTATATAAGATGATGAGGATACAGTATTCACTGTTGATCTGGGATATCCAAGGCTTGAAGATGAGATATTGCATCTCTAAACTGTCACATATCTATCTAATGTAAGTTTCAAATCGGACTTACTTTTAAAATTAAATTTGAAATTTACGACTCAGTCTCCCAATACCAACCTTTAATAAATTAACTTCTTTCACCCTCAAATAAATGTAATTAGTGGATTTGTTGAAATACACTAGCTTTATTATTAAAACTCAAAAGCAGGTTTAAATGGGAATTTATAAGTTTGGGATTGTTATTTTAAGAATTAATATGTCTGCCACCTACTTCATGGTAGACTCTTGCATTTATAATAAGGGAAACAATGAATGTGTATTGCTTAATGTAGAACAAATTTGAACAAAATAATTTAACATGAGTAAAATATCAATAATATGACTTGCAGGACACGCATCCATTATTTCATGTAATCATTTATTCCCTAGTAAATTATGGTGATTTCTTAGCTGACCAGCCAATATAAGTACATAAAAGAGATCTACGATTCGATCACCACACAATATGGCAACCGTTTTAATTATTATTTACATTTAAAAATCGGCTGAGTCTGGTCAGAAATCTTATATCCTATTACTAAAGTAAAATGCAAAATAGAAATATATACCCAAGAAAGTAGAGAAGAGTCAGGTAATTCAAATTATTAGAAAAGATTTACAGAGTATAGATTAATAAGTATATTTTATAAGTACACAATTTATAAAGTTTAGCTATAGCTTGGAAATAGAAATTTAGAGTAGTCTAAAGGCCTTGGGTACAGGTACCTGTTTTATAAGAAGATGAATTTTCACATTTCAGATTAGTTGCATATTGCCCATTTAGTTTATAACAGCAGCTTCCCTTGTCTAGCACTCAGGTTACGATGTTCATTTTGATATTGATGGTAGCTTTCCATCTATCTTGACAGTAGATTCCCATTACTCAACTTCTGAAGGGCACATGTGGAAGTTTGGCATTTGATTGACCATTTCCAGAGGAGAATAGCTCAGTCACTTTCTACTCGAACATTTTAAAATATTCCCCTCTATAAAAATTTAATTTCTGATGGCCAGAAGCACATGAATCCAATCAGGATTCACAAGACTCAAGACAAAGCAAAGCACCTCCAATTAAATTAATTTTGTCTTTTTTATACTGACCATGTTTTATTTTTATCTTTCAATTTTCAGATCGATCTATTTGCCCCTAGGAGAATCAATGCATTAGTCAAGAATTGAAGATTTTAATTAAATCAGAAAACTACATTTTATATTGTTCAGATTTGTTTTTGACACCTTTTTAACATTTCACAGCAATTAAAACTTTTAGGAAATTTTTTTTCTAATTAATCCATTATCTCCCACTGACCATACAAAATTTCAAATACACAGGTATTTATAATTTATTTTTACATTTTTAAAATTAAAATCGAGTTTCAAAGTTATTATTTTAAAATAAGATTTTAGAAAACTAGAAATAAATGAATGAAAGTTTATAATTTAAAATAAAATAGATAAAGCTATATAAACATTATATAACTAAAAAAAAAGAATTTTGAAATTATATCAAAATATTTTTATTTACTGTTTAAATCTGCTATCGAAGTGTATGTGCATTTACGGCAAATTTGACAGATGCTTATACATTTAATATTGCTACAGACACAATTCAATACCAAAAGTTTAAATTTAGGTAGAATAAAGGTGGTGGGCGAGAGATGATAGAAAAGATGAAATTTAAGATTTGAATTCGAATCTTACGGTTTCAATAATGACTATCAGATTGACTTGATGTTAAAGGATAACTTTTCAAAGCAGCTAATGATGAGAAATTAATTTTGAAATGTGCATTCTGCAAGACAAACAGTATTTTTTTTAATGTGATGTGGCAATAAGTGTTTCATGCACTGTAACTAGAAATTGTATCTTTTCAGACTTTTTATATTATTTCAAGATGTATCAATTTTATCCCTGGAATAGTGATTAGCACTACCTGAATTACATGATTATCATTTCAGTTTTGAATGCAGGTCAAATAAAACTATTTTCAAATTCAAGAACTATTTTTTCAAAGTAGTTGTCCCACTGTCATTATATAATTGACTAATAAGTAAATATCAAGTAGAACAATAACAAATAACTATCATCTGCCCTCTCTGTTGTTTACTAAAAAGTTATGTCTACTAGGATTTCATATATGATTATAAACTCTCTTCCATCTTTGAGTAATAAACCACTAAACATCACATGATCACCATTTCTTATGCTTGCTCATAACTGTTGTTAAAACAGGCAAAACTCTCCATACAGTAGTACCAGTTAGTGTAAGCCAGAGTAAGCCTTCTGGCATCCATTGATTACTCTGGATTGCATTGAGTGGCACTACTGTATGGAGAGTTTTGCCTGTTTTAATACCTTTGAGTAATAAAAAGTAATGCTTACTGTTCACTTGTGATTATAATTTTCTTATTTCCTTTTGATAAGTACCTATGTATTTTGTTGTATTTCAGTAAATGTGTATAACCTTCCTTTCTACTTAATATGTAGATAACAATGTCTGTTGTTCACTATATTCTCTTTTCTGCTTGATAAGTAAAAAACATTGTTCACTTCTGAAAATAATTAATTATAAATCATTCTTTATATGTAAGTATTAATGTTTACTTTTCAGTCTGCAAGTGATTACAAGCCTGTTCCAAATCTATTAATCAGTAGCAATGTATAGTGCTCACTTCTGAAAATTATCATAAATGTTTCTGCCATTTTGGTGAATGATTAATAATATTTCCTATTCATTTTTGAAAATAATTATATCTAACATCATCTTTTTTAAATTTCCTTTTATTCTGATAGATAATAGTATCTTTTGCTTACTTTTGAAATTGCTTATAAACCTTTCTTTCCATTTCATATATAAACAGCAATGCCTGCTGTTTTCTTCTGGAAAGGATCATATATCCTCTTCTCCTCTTGATAAATATAAAGCACCATTCACTTCTGAAAGTAATTATGAAGCCACATTTCTTTTTGATAAATAAGTTGCAATTTCTACCATTCGTTTTTGAAAATAATTATAAACCCTCTGTCCCAAATAGATAAGTAAGTATCAACACCTAGTGTTTACTTTTGAAATAATTATAAAAGTTTTCACTTTTGATGAATGCATAATAATATCTACTGATCAGCTCTGAAACTGATTATAAATCATTTTTTCTCTTTACATATCAAAGAGTATTGTTCATTCCTGGAAATATTATCTTTCCTTTTGATATGCAACAATGTCTATTATTAAACCTATTTTTGTACTTGATATTTAATCAACAATGTAAGTATTCAGTTTGGAATGTAACTCCTCTCCTAATAATTAATGATTTCTACTGTTCACTTTTGATAGAGCTTATAAACCTTTCTTTCTATTTGACATGTAAATAGAATTTTTTATTGTTCCCATACTGTCTTGCTTAATAAGTAGCAATATTTAATGTTCATTCTTCATCAACTCTCTCCACTTTTGGCAAGTAAGAGTCAATGTCTTGTTTTCACTTATGAAAGTAATGATATAAGCTTTAAATTTGATAAGTAGTATTGCCTACTATTCACTTTTAAAACTATTTGTAAACCTCTTTTATTCTTCATATGTAATGAGAAATATCTATTGTTTGTTATTGAAAAGGATTTTAAAAAAAATTTCATTATTTGATAAGGAAATAACTATGTTCTATTATTTATGTTTGAACATTTTTATAATTCTTCTTTAAAATAAAGTGTATTTTATATACCTGGAGTATAGATGTAATATAGAAGATTTGAACACAGACTTTCAAGTTGTCTTCAGCCATTTACTCTATCTCATATAACCGATACACATAACCACACACATGTGAAACAGATAAATAATCTCCAATATACATATTTCATGCTGAGCCAGCATTCACCAGGTGTGAAAATTTGCTATCTTAATATAAACTAAGCACTAATTATATATGTATGTGGGTGATGATGATCTGGATCAACTGATGAGTGCTAATTCAGCACAAAGTACATATTAATAGGGATTGAAAGAATATACCTTTTAGTCTTCAAAACTGTATATACATTTACAATCCATTCAAAGATAAGCTTTAATTTTCCACAGATGGGTAAATTCAAAAATATTGCAAGTATAATGCCTGAAATATTGTGAAGAATCAAGTTAAAAAATATTAAAAACAACTCTCATCAAAGCAGTATCTAGATGCAAACTTTTTTTTCATGTATCAGATAAAGCTAAAAACAATAGGAATCTTTCAATTGCTGGAATTTGATATGGATCTTGGGTTTAAAGAATTGGTTTTTAAAACAATCAGGGCAAGAAAACCCCAAATTATTGTCTAATCCATATTTTTAAAAATCAGTAAATAAGTAATGTATATTTAAATATCTTGATTGCATACATAACTATCCAATTTATGATGTGAAAATAATACTTGGACTTTCTTATTGATAACACTGAAAGATTTTTCTTAAAATTCTAAAAATATGATAATACAAGTCAGTTTTCTATTATAAAACTATGTTATCTTTGGAAAGTTTATTTAAAAGACAATCTGAAAAAATATAATTATTGAGAAGATATGGCCGAAGATAAAATATAATAGAAAACTACTATCAAATAAGGTGTTGAAAGCTTTCAGAGAGAGACATTTATTACAGAGAAAAATTAAAGACAATATACAAAACATCATATAGATAGAATAGTGGACTGGCATGTTTTATATGTGTAGGCATTTGTGATTCACAGAATAGGTTTGTATAATCATATCTTTAGTGTATTTTCCCTCAGGATTGAAATGGAAATGATTGTTTACAAATGGCCACTGCTGAGTTTATTTCACTTTGGTGTAAATTCTCACAATGAGAATGTAGATTCACTCACAATTGTGGAATCAGAATATTTGTGTATTCTCTTCAAATGGCAAGTATAAATCAGTTCTAACACAAATCCATCTTTAGAATAAATTACTGAAGGGGATTATAGAGACTCGAATATATGATTCTAAGAGCAAAAATGATTTTGGTCCATTAATAATAAATATCCAATAAAAGCATTGTGGAATGAAAGATATTATCAATATATTGGGCTTATCCACTTTCCAGCCATAAGATGAAGAATTTTATAAATATATTTGGCGTAATAATACGTATCTATGCTGCTACCAAAGTAAAGAATTGAATCATTGCTTTCATGGAATAAATTATAAAAGACTAATCCATATTAAGAGTAGCAAAAAATTGGATAGCAATTAAATATATGTCACATAATACTAGGAATATACATTGTAAAATAAGTGATTTAATTATGAACGTTTTACTTTCTGTTGATATAAACTGTATATTTTAAATTTTCAATAACCAAAATTATTCAAAGTATTAGTATGCTTTATAAATAATACTGCATATCAAATAGGAAATTTTTAGTGTGTTTTTCAAGTTCGAGAAAAATTAAATATAAGAATCACTTTGGAAAGTTTTCCAGAGCAATCTTTAGACATTTGAATACCTTCATATAATTTTTGAAACCCTCTGATTCTTTGATAAAGGTGTTTGTAAAATGTTTGCGTTGGATGTGTCTGATTCGGAAAAAAGCATAACGTTATTTTTTCTTCTTTAGATTAGCAATTCAATATTTGTCATAGCCTCTGATTATTAATTTATAACCTTTTGCATGATATGCGAGTGCTTTGATTTTTCAGGGAAAACATCCAATCTCTCTATCACTGCCTCTAATCGAATAGTGAGATTATTCATAAAGATATAATTTTTAAATGAGTAGTCATTTTTATTTTTATAATTTCCGTTATATAGCAGACAATATAACTTTAGCAAATGATGTTGCTGAACAGCTATTTGACCAATGTTATATCTTGCACTAATACTTTTATTTCATATGTCATAGCATCAGCCAGGACGCAAACCCACAACCATCTGCAATCAACTACTTGCTTGCAAGGTGGTTGCGATGACCTCTCGGCTAACAACGCTTGACTTGCACTAATACTTTGATTATTTAATGTAAACAAAGATTCTGCTTAATCATTATATTTTATGAATCTTCGAAGTGTTAGATCAAATTTCGATATTTTTTGAGCTTATTTTACGACACTGAATGAAAATATATATATATAAAATGTAATTGCTTTCACTGAAGCCTGGATATATATTGTGTCATAGATTTGAAGATATATCAAGAGGAATTACGATTTTATATGAGATCTATATTATTTCAATTTTGTTAATTGTTACTATAAAAATCTCTGAGAGTATAATAAACTTATTTTGATACAGATAATAAAGGTTGATATTTCTGTTATAATTTTATATCATTCATGTTCATCAAATATTGATTTTTTTATTGAAAAATTGGAACAAATCTTTAATAATATGCGTTTCAAAGCTTCTTTTAGATGGGGATTTTATGCACAAGCCTTCTGACATCCATTGATTACTCTGGCCTGCACTGAGTCGCAATATTGTATAGAGAGTTTTTGCCTGTTTTAATAACAGTTATCATGTGATGTTTATTGGCTTTTTTAGTGATAAGACAAGATAATATCTTCAACAAGTTTTGCTTCCACTATTAGAATTTTACAGATTGTTGTTGTTCACTTCTTGATCCTGTGCTTATTTAAAAAAATAATAACGGTTTGTTTGATTCTAATTGCCCAATTTGATAAATTCTAATAATTGATTATTTATTAATAAATATATCAATTATATGTAATAAATTAAGCAACATTTTTGTTCAGCAATTCGATTCATTTTTGTTTAATAAATTGATTGCCATTATGACTAACCATATTTAGCATAATGTTTTCAGACCAGATGACATTGACTTGCTTTTAAAAATTTTCATAATGGTTGTGTTTCAATATTTAGTGAAGCTGTGATAAAAAGACCTGATAATAACATGCGACCTGCATTGTTATGTATTATATATTATGATTTCTTGAATTTTTATTATTATTAACTTTGTCATTATTATTAATTATTTTGAATATTATTGGATTTTATTGCTTTCCACACACAATTCTTATGGTTAAAAAACAGGCAAAACTCTCTATACATATTGCCACTCAATGCAAGCCAGAGTAATCAATGGATGCCAGGCAGCTTGTGCATAAAATCCTCATCTAGTGCCTACTCATCCAATATTTCCAGACTTGTTTCTGGCTTGTGGCCTTTATCAGTGAGGAGCGCTTGGAGTGTTGCATTAGATACTAAGATCTAGGTGCAGTGCTCTCAGATCCTACTCATACAATATCCCCAGACTAGTTTCTGGCTTGTGGCCTTCATCAGTGAGGAGCCTTGGATCTGAAAGCACTGCACTGAGATCTTAGGATCTAATGCAACCCTCTAAGGCTCTTCACTAATGAAGGCCACAAGTCAAAAACTAGTCTGGGGATATTGGATGAGTAGGCCCTAGATGGGGATTTTATGCCCAAGCCTTCTGGCATCCATTGATTACTCTGGCTTGCATTGGATGGCAATAAGTATAGAGAGTTTTGCCCGTTTTAATAACAGTTATAAGCAAGCATAAGAAATGGTGATCATGTGATGTTTATTGGCTTAATTCTTATGATAAGAAAACTAATCCTTTGTGCAACCTTGTATTATTTTTCTAAGAAATATGTATTATTTAAAAATTATTTAATGATAATTTCAAAAAGTATATTAGTAATTTTTATTAGTCATTTATTAGACTAGATATTATCCAATAATGAATAATATTTCTGTAGTGTAATTTTTACTACACTACTCTCACAAAGGTAGCACTGGTTTCTATCTGCTTTTAACCCCTTATGGGGAAATTTAATCATAAATATATGTACAAAGATATGTTAAAAAGATGAATGATCCAAAGATACAGATTTTGTGCTAAAGCAGTACTCATCAGAAGGTCCAGACCACAATCTCTTATACATATCTTTATCATTGTTCAGTATATATAGAAAGCAAATTATTACAGTTTAATTAATAAGTGTCAAATTTATTGCCCTTACAACTTTGAGATAAAACACTTGATGGAAGTATATTGATAATTTTTATTAGTTATTCATTATAATAGAGATTATCCAATACTGAATAATATTTCTGTAGTGTCACTTTCATTATACCACTCTCACACAAAGTAGAGATTGGTTTCTGTCCTACAATTTCAAAAAGTGCCTTATAATTGTTTTGAAATTGGGTATTTTAAAAATTAGTGTGGTTTAAAATCTAAAAAAAAAAAAAGGTTAACAATATGTTTTTTATAAAATTCAAAAAAAGATTTTACTTTATTAAATCCTATTCAAAATATTTATTTAATGTCCTTCTATTTTTTACTTATGGAATGGATCAAAATAGATATGCAATAATCAATTATGCCTTCTGTCGAAGTTGCAACATTTCTGGAATTTATCTTCAGATAATAATGTATATCTACTTTTGAACTGTTGTATATTCAATTTTTTTATTATTATTTATTTTCTCAATAAGATGTCTTTTTTCCTATTTCTCATGTCTTTGCAGCTTTTCTTTATTTCATTAGATTTTAAATATTTTTATTTCATCAGAGAGCAATGAAATAAGCTATTATATTCTTGACTACTGCTTTTCTCTATTTCTTTTCCATAATTTAAAAAGTTCATTTAAAAGTACTCCTACAGTTTTAAAAATACAATGGGGACATCTTAAAAGCAATCACTGTATTATTCAATTTGGTGAATATGATACTATAGAGTTTACTATTGTAAAATCACATATTTGTTTGCTTGGATATAAGAAAAAAATGACCACTACAAGACTTCTTAAATTTTACAGTGGGGGTAAATATTATTTACATTGTCAGAATTATCACAGAGGCTGATCCTAAGATCCAGATGCAGTGCTCTCAGATATTCTCACTGATGAAAGCCACAAGCTGGAAACTAGTCTAGAGATATTGGATGAGTAGGCATTAGATAGGGAATTTATGCACAAACCTTCTTGCAAACATTGATTACTCTGGCTTGCACTGGTGGTGCTACTGTATAGAAAGTTTAGCCTCTGTCTAAACAGCTTATGTGGGCAGGGAAATGGTGATCATGTGATGTTTAGTGGTTTAATATCAGAATTATCCTTAAAACATTCTGGAGAGATGTAATGCTGATTGTTTTCATTGGAAAGATATGGCAGAGAATAAAACATATTTAAGAATTATAATTAGACATAGTGCTTAAGTATTTCAGAAAGGAACATTTTCTGTAGAAGTTAAAAGACAGCCTCAGAAAATATCAAATAAACAGAATAATGGATCAGTATCATCTATATGTGGATATTTTTGTGATTCACATATTGGTTAGTATAGTCAAATAAACACTCATTTCTAATATAATATCCCCCCCTGAAACTAGAATATTAATAAACATTTGTGATTGGTTGTTAAATTTCCTAAGTATTTAATACCCTCTTCACATTAGTCAATCTTAACTCTTGCTGCAGAGAAATTTTTGCTTGACATATACTTTCCTATTATCTATTTTGTTTTAATGTATGGTAATCTTCAAAGGCAGTTGTAAATCATAGCAAATAATGCATAGGCTCTTATTAATAGTTTTACAGAAAATACTTAATGGTCATTATTTTAGAAGGCAAAAGTAATTCAGTGCAGTAATGAAAGACAAATTGTTTTTCAGATCAAAAAATATCAATTTAGTTCTATTGAATGAAGTCATTGTGCTCAACCTGAATAATGAGTGCTTGAATCAAACAATTGCAAAGATAATTGTAAAACTGCACTAACTTATTCAGATTTTTACGAAATATCATTTAGTAACATAATACCAATTAGCTCAAGTTCCATCTGTAATAACCTAAATATTATGCTGTTAAAACTGTTACTCCCAGAAATGTTTCTGTCATTGTCTTTTATCAATAATAGCTTGGGATTTATTGATTTTTCAAGCTTACTATAGATGGTGCTAGAATACAACTATTCTTATTATTAATAACAGATGGTTGTTGACATATGTAAAAAAAAAAAAATCTAACTGCACTATTTATACAAAAAATGTGCAAAACATTTAAAATTTGTTATACTATTCAGAATTGAATTATAATTCAATTTAATATTATAAAAAAGAATTAAGAAAATATTCATTTGCATCAAACTGTATAAACAACTCATCATAATGATATAAAAAAGAGAAAAAATAATCATTAGTAAATAAACTTTATCATACAATTCAAACTTAAAAATAAGTGAAGTTAACAATGCAAAATAGTAATATATATATTGTAATTGATGGAATTTGATGAATGCCAGTGATGGTTAGGATGATCAATCTGATCTGAAAAAAAATCTAAAATCTAATTTAAATTAATCTAGTCTAGCTCAATCGGGTCGCCATTATGTAATAAAGTATCACAAAGCACAAATAATCTCTCTTAAAGTCTAATTTGTTTAAGCTATATGTGAAACGAAAGAATAATGAGATTATCTACTCCAGACATCAACAAATCCATCACAATTACAACATAAACTGCACTGAGCAATGAATTCACATATCATTGCCCTAAACAATAATACATGATTGGGCTAACTACTTGATTAGCAATCTAATGAAAATCAAATCCAATTAATAACTAAAGCAGATTCCAATATATATTTTATTAACCTATTATTATAGTAATTTAAATCTACTTCATTATTTAATGAGGCTGCATTTTATCCTAACGGATAAGCTTCTAAATACCTATAATTGTATTTTAACAAAACGTTTTTTTTTTTTATATAGGCACTATATAAATATCAAAACAAAATAATATTTGAACCAAACGTATATCTAATTTAATAAACGTTAAATAGAAAGTATAAACATTCGTTCGTATATTTCACACAATTCTTTCTACTCTAATATTTAATCAATAATTTTCTATTGAAATCAACTAGTTTTCATATCATTTTATAAACACTTTGAAAATTTATGCACTCCTTTAAATGTTTAAACAAATTAATCTACGTCTAGTTTACTAAGAAGCTATAAAGTAATATTTAAATAATTTATTCATATCTTCCCATAAAACTATACTCAATTATTGCTTCGTTTATGTGTTAAAATAGAATACTTCACTAGAATTTATTATCAACACTCTATTAGCTCATTTCTAACTCTACAATGTCCAACCACATTACATAAAAGATATATTAAGTTTCTATTGGATGTTTATTCACCTATGAGTACTAATATTATTTATTTGAATCTTTAAACAATTGAATATAAAATTGGTTGGCAATAATTAAAATATATGATTATAATTTAGATTCATCCCAATCAAAAGATAATATTCAAGTAAACTACTCAACAAAGTTTGTACCTTTTATTTTAGAGATGTAAAAACAAATATATCTAAGACGAGTTATTCTGAACCAATGATAAAGCACGATCTATTTATGTTTTTATGACTGAATCAGACAAACATAGAAATGATTGATTTGTAATATTAACTAAAATAAAATATAATATATAATATTTGAATGCAAATATAAATATAAAATTCGTATGGGAATAAAATAAAATGCTAATATGCAAAACATACCATATCTCATATTCTAGTACACTTACCAAGCTGAGTTTGAACCTCATCATCTAAATAGCTAAGTCATCTTATTCAATCCAAAAAAAAAAAATTAACGGAGTCTGGTCATTTGAATCACTCAATTTATTTGATTATATAAAAGAAAATTGGCAAGATTAATAACAAAATACATAGGAAATTAATTTATATTTCAGATTGATTGAATAAATAAAAAAAAATGATAAAATTACTGTGTGTATCTCTAAATGTGTTGCGTAATCAATAACGACATGTATAAAAAAAAATGAATGAATGAATGGAGAGACTTTTGGATATCTTACTGAAAAATTTATATATAACAGATACCAAAGATATGAAATAGGATGAGATCAAAGTCTATTCGTTTATCAAAATAATAACCAATAAATGAATATGAAATAATATGATATATTTGAATCTCTTGTCTGTTCGATGTTTTAAACTAAATTTTACACATGCAACCATCAAATCATATACTAAAAAACAACAACAACAACATCGAATTGTGTTAATATATACTTAGACAAGAGTTCAAATAATTAGTAAATGAATCTCTCCGATCATTTTTATTTCCTAACTGTATAACTCCTAAAGATAATTTAAATAAAATACAAATCATCCTTTTTAAATATATGTAAAAAAAATAATTAATATGCGCACATTTTTACGTATAAAAAAAAATCATACCCTATATAAGAGTCTGTCCGTTTTCACTATTTATTTGTCCATTGCAATTTACCTATCCCCCAGTTTCTATGACGCAAAGAGAAGTTTATTTCTCAGAAAAGATAAGTCGAACTTTATAATGCTTCACTAACAGTCCTTTTCCTTTCCAAAGAGGAGAGTGCAATTTAATTAGCCCTTTTTTATGATGCAAATTAATCCCGTTGATCCTGAGTGTTTCTTAGCTTGTGACAAGATATTTATCCAAATCCAACGGTAGTTATACGCCAAACTTTAAACCAGAAATATCTTTGTTTTTAAAACTAAAATAGCCGATTTTTATATAAAGCATTTTTTTTCATAGGTTTCTTTTTTTTTACATTTTGCTGCCATTTCCCTTGAAAATCCTTCACAACTGCCCTTCAAATGATTGAACAGGCAGATAATTTAAGTTTATTTTTCCATGCTTTATGTTTAACAGCAAAAAAAAATATTGAAGAACTTTTATTTATAAGAACATAGAAAATACGTCCGTTCTTGGCAATCACAAAAAGATGATAGCCTACTCTTATAGTCTTTTGGCTATTTATGTATTCTCTTTCTGACATTCTTGTGTCATAACAACCATTGGAATATACTCAAATAAAGCTCAAGCCGAACAATTTTTTTTACAGCAGTTTTAGCGGTTTGTAATGTAAGTTTGGAGAAAAAAGATACATGGAAATTAAATCCAAATTCGATTAGACTTTTCCTATTATTCTTAAACCAAAATACAAAATTGATATTACAACCTTTATTCACTTTATAAACACAAATAATTTACATAGATATTTTTTTAATAACAATAATAATTTTTAATTCATTTATAAACAGATATATATGACATAAAAACATTGAACTATATGTAATAATGATACTACGGTGACTGCATTGACAGAAAAATAAAATATGTAAAATAATATCGATCCTATTTAAGTAAACTTATATTGTACTGAATTGTTTTCAAAATTTATTTATTTACCTATATGTTTTTCCTGAGTGATTATAGCGAATTTAGTATTTTAAAGCAAGACTCAACAGTAAACAATTCTATTTAAAAGCTTTAGGTTGCCATGGTGATCAATTTAAATCTATATTTCCAAGATCTTCCATTATCTATCTATCAAGCAAAAGAAAAATCAAACAAGATCAACAAACTTCTTTATTTTTTATTTTTTAACTACCTTGATCATTAATCTGAATATTCACAATATAGAAATGATATAATCATGTCACATGATTATAGTTACCCATTTTATAGCATGCAAAGTTGTGTGCAAATACAAGCACAAATATTTATTCTTTGGAGACAAGATAGTTAAAGCAAGGAAATGATAAAGCTAGTTAAAGCAAGAAATATAAAGCCATTTGAATATAAGAATAAATAAAAACATATATTTAGAAAGTAATCAACTCATAATACTAACAAATAGGCATGTGTTGTGTTGTATACATGCATATGTGTAATATGTATTATTATTTGTATATTAATGACATATATATTTATAAAAATATTATATTAAACCACTAAACATCATATGATCACTATTTCTTTATGCTTACGCAAGCTGTTTACACAGAGGTGCCATTCAGTGCAAGCCAGAGTAATTAATGGATGCAAGATTTGTGCATAACATCCGAATCTAGTGCCTACTTATCTAATATCACCAGATTAGTTTCTAGCTTGTGGATTTCATCAGTGAGGAGCCTTGGATCTGAGAGCACTGCACCTAGATTACTGTGGCTTGCACTGAGTGTTGCTACTGTGTGGAGAGTTTAGCCTCTGTGTAAGAATATTGTATGTGGCAGTTTTTAATACTGTGTACAGTAATTTTAAATTTAATTATTAAAAAGATAATATATGATTAATGTTTCTAAGGCACTTAAATAAAAGATTGTTAATTGACGCATATTGACATTATTTGTAAAAGTAATAAGAAAATAAAAATACATTTTTGGAA
The DNA here is from genome assembly GCA_028023455.1 of Epiperipatus broadwayi. Lineage (NCBI taxonomy): Eukaryota > Metazoa > Onychophora > Udeonychophora > Euonychophora > Peripatidae > Epiperipatus > Epiperipatus broadwayi. The sequence continues at coordinate 682,332 of JAQFVV010000047.1, forward strand.
CTCATCATCTGTGCATTCTAAAAATTGATGAGATTGTATAGTTTAAAGTTTTATAAATTGACTCTAATTAAAATGTTAACCAACTTCATAGAAAGATTTCCAGAATGAATGAAGAACAAATTACCGTGAATTCTCACCTTCTAAAACAACCTTAATAATAGATAAAGAATTTATGTACAAAAGGAATTATTAGTATTAAGTGTTATAAATCAATATAAACTCGACGTTATTTATTGGCGCAGATTTATTAGTAATTCTTAATCAGCCGTCTACGCTGTGTAGACGGCTGATTAAGAAATATAAATCAAATAACTCAATAAAACAAATAAAGGATTTACATTCAACAACTGGGATATAAATACCAGAAATGTGATTAAAGAATAATAAAATTTATGATAACAATCTTTATTTAAATTAAATGTTATACTGATATCTCTAGTTGCGCGTAAGTCTTATATCGGTAAATTTTGAATATAAACTTTGAAATTTAAGCAAGAGCTTTAGGTATAGAAACATTATGATATTGTTATTTTATGTATTTTAAGTGTTTTATAAGTAGGGCATATTTATTATAATGATTGTCTAACTATTTAAGCTTAAATATAGTTTTAATTTTATTTTGATAGTATCACATAGGTTTATTTATTGTTGACAATTAAAAGAATAAGTTTTTTTTTTAAAGTAAATGAATTATTAGAACTCTGTTTAGAAAAATATATATACAATTTTACTGTGAATGTTATAAAATCGAATGTAGGGCAAAATTGAATGAATTATGGTATAAAAAATGGAATTCTTATGAGATTATAAATAAATTTCATTTTTTAAATCCAATACTAGAATAATTCAGATTTGATCTTCTTATGTGCAAATGCAGTTTGATTAACAGATTCAGGGCATTATGTTAATCAGATTCATAAATTGAAATTATTAATCACTGATCCTTTAAATGCGGGCAAATACAAACTATGAAATATAGTTAATAAGTGTCGATCTATGGCTAATCTAACTTTTGGTTGCATCTTGTATGAGATTTGTTAAACTGTCAAAAAAAAAAAAAAAAAGCCAGTCTAAAAAAAATGCAATGTAAATACTGCAGAAAGATGCATGACCAAAAAGTAAACTTAAATTCCCGAATCATTCAAACATTCAAGCTTTCATAATTGAGAAAACAAATTCTACATGCCTATTTACAACTATCAACAAACATCTTTAAATATATCAATATGCTTAAAAGAAATAGATATACATATAGAATCAATTTAATAAAACAAAAACCTAAGTAATCTTAGAGCATTTCTTTATATATTTAATATGGGCTAGTGAATTATCTTTAAATAATTCATAGTACAAAAGGATGATTATCATTATTTTCAACTATTATCTAACCACCGCAGAATGGGGTCTCCAAGTTTAATTCAGTTTTTCCAATCTCTATTCTTTCTTTTCCACATCAGCAAACTTCTTTATCCATTTATTTTTCATGTGGTTCTTTTTCACTCTCTTGGAATCCTATTTATAACTTCAATTACTATAATCTATTTTTAAAAAGTATGTTCAGCCCAACTGTTATCAATAATAGCTGTTTGTTCCCTCTTAATATACATCAATACTTCATTTGGAATAATTTGAGTCTCTATATTGCACTTCTGTTAAATATCTACATTTTAGATTCATAAATAAAAACTGGTAAACATTTCTTAAAAACCATTCCTTTCTAATTAATGTATATAGCATACATTATTGGTCTGTGTTAAACAAACATATTATAATAACTAATAAATTGGATCAACAGTAATTATATGTTGCACTATTTCTGTCATTTAGAACTGTTAAATGTTTTTAGAAAAATTTAAACTTTTCAAATATATTCAACTATATATAATGGCAACAAGTTAGCATATAATACAAGGTTTTGAGTGGTATTATAGCTAAGTTCATAAGATTTTCTTGACCTGTTAAGTGATAATATTGGCATGGAATCAAACCTGGGACATCTTTAGATTCCTAAATATTAAATTTAAGGTAATGCACTAATCAACCAGACTATTCTGTCAAAATCTATTATTAATAGTTGAATATTTTAAAAAGATACATACTATTTGAATTTTTAAAAAAGATGTTTAACAATTCTAAATAAAGTTGAAATACTCCAACATATAATTATAAATTTGCTATGTTTGTTGCAAAACTCTGTGTCATAAGTATTATTTTTGTATAAGTTTATATTTTCTCATATTGTATTCTTTCTCTGCATATATGGATACTGAATGTGATCATGAAGAATCCATATTCCATGAGTGGAAAGACAGATTTAGGTCACCGAACGATGTGAGCAGAGAAAAAAGTGTTAGCTAAGAAATCACATCATGAAAGGCATGATTATGTTGTCATTGAGAATTGATTAATATTATTCTTAAAGTTAAATAAAGCTGATTTCACTTGGTACCCCATTTAATATACGTTATATACTATTACATAATTGGATAGCTTACAATGGGGTATGATACCGTGCAGTATAAAAGGATTGAAAATTATTATACAATTTGATAATCAATTGTGTAGCCTGATGATGATAAGTATTTTTTTAATCCACTTTATAGAATTCTGATCTGGTAATTGATTGTTGATTCATTCTCTCTTCAGCTGATCTGCAACTCCATCTCTGAATTAACTTGTGTTATGTAGCCATATAGTTTAGCTATTCTTTACAATTATTTTAATACACTAGGATGTTTGGGTCACGACTTATAACATGACTCATGATGAAACAATGTGTGAACATTAAATTTTGTATTAAATAAGGAAAAATTGCTAATGTATATATTTAACTAATCATTACTGTAGCATGAAGTGATTTCATTTAACAAATTTGTATACATTATTCTCTTTTCATTTCACTAACTTTTTTATACTGATTACATTAGCACTAATGTAAATAAACTATAATGATTACATTATTCACAATGTGATACTTTATTTTATACTTTGAAAAATAGGTGATAGATTTGATTGTTCTATAGTCTTTTTCAGAGCTTCTTCCACAATTGTAAATAAATTGATGAAGAAAAATTGTTTCTCAAATTGTAAAATCCCTGATGAACAATTGAAATTATCATTATTTTTGAAAGTGTAAAATAATAAAGTTTTGAATTGAGTACAGTGCGCAAAAGAGTGTAATTAATATCATTTATTTTTATTAATACTAATGTATTGTTATTAAAATTTTCTTTGACACTACAGTTTGCTAGTAGGGTCATACTATAATGTTTTCTCAACTTAAGACTTTTGAAAGTTTAATTCAATTCATTATTGTATTTAAAACTGAAATTATCAAAAAAATTAAACAGCCCACTTAAATGGTTAATATTAAGAGCCATGCTGAAGTTTTAAATAAAGATATGGGAAAATAAGTTTCAACATAATCTTAGTCTTCATCAGAATTTTTAAAATTTCTGAAGACAGTCAAAATCATTGAAAAATAAAATCAAAGATTATATAAAAAAAAAACCATTGGATTCAAATGCATAGAAATGTTTTTTTTGTGAATTTTAATATTTTTAAATATGGATAAGGCATGCAAATTAAGATTAGAAAGGTTTAATTTTATGCATACAATAGGATTGCCATTTATTTTGGCAAAAACCATGATTAAAAAAGAATTAAGTAAAATTTCATGTGTAATTTACCTATAAAGTAACAACTATTTTTGTTGTTGTTGTCTGTATTCAATGATGCTGACATGATCATGTGACAATAATCAGTCACACGATAATGTATAGTTATTATCAATTAAAAATAAAAATTTTATTTAACAAGCTCCCAAGTACAAAGTTATTGATGATAACAATTCTGTAAAGGCTAAAACATATTGTGAAGTATTTCATTTATTTGATAAAATAAAAAGAATTTAGTTTTTTTAAAAATCATATGTTGAAGCTGGCTGAAGATTTAATAAGAACAAATTATCGATTTATGGAACAATGAAAAACAATAACTTGCTTTTGAAGAGTAGTAAAAAAATCACCTAATCTATTACTGCAAATGAAAAGATGATTACAGTTATTCATAAATTGGTATGAATTTAAAAAATCAATCATTTTGTGGCTTCTTTGAAACTTGGAAAAATTCTACCATCACTAATGGACAACTAAAAGCACGTTAAAAACAATGAGTTTTTTAAATTCAGTGTACAGGCAAGTTAATTTGAAATTAATACATTTAATATCACATATCTGTTGCATTTTTTAACAGCCAACAAGTATTGAGCTTAATATTACCTCTGCAACTCTTCAATACATTGACTGACTTGTGATGAAAACACATGCTGTCATTGCAGCCTTCATCAAATGTGATCAATGATTACAATGGGCTATTATGATATTTGATTAATGTATACATAGTTGCACTGGATCATGTGATATTTTTCCATTAATGTATTGTTTCATAAGCTAGACCAACCATCTGTCCATAAAATGATACTAATGATTCTGGAATATATGTAACTACTTTCAGATTTGTTATTTGATTTTTTAATCATCATTACCTCTTGGATATGCTACAGCAAGTAGTTCAGTAAAAAATAAACTATTACATGATTTTCTTGAACTTTATTAGCCATTACATTTCTTGCACATGCTTGACTGCTCACATTGTGGCACCTCCACAACCTGGGTTTGAAATCTTTGCTGAATGAATCTTAGAAAATCCTTTTGGATCACACATTCTTAGAATTTTTAAATAGTTATTTCACAACTAACTCCATTAGCCCATCATTACTTGTTAGTGAAAGTATACATGCCAATTATTAGTTAAAGGATAAAAATTAGTCAGTCAGGCAAATATTGAACTCTGCAAAAATATACAATGTAATGTAACACAGTTTGAAGATATCATACTTCTACAAGCATGAAGTACAATATATATCCACTGGTTCAAAACTTGATGCTTACATAACTTCTTTTTTATTGGATCCATTTTTACATCAGGGGTAGTACTACTCTGCTTAAAGCATGGAATAAAAAGAAAATTTATGGAATTATATCTAAAATTTATTATTCTATTCTTAAATAAAATCGTGTTGAATTTTCAAAATGCCATCGACCACAATTTTCATTTCATGCTATTCTATATATCACCACATAATGAAAAAAGTGAACCAATTTTCATAAACATGTATTTTAGAAAAATCCTCATTTCAACTGTCTTTAAAAATAACTGACTGCTCATCAAGATATGCAATTCTTTTCTTATTTAAATACCAATAAATTGATTGCCATTAATGCTTGACCCAGAGTTACACTTCACTTATTTTATATTCAATCTGTTCAGCTTAGTTAAGAGTAATAATGGAATAAGTACATGTTAGCTATTCACACATACACACAATATATTAGAGGTATACATGCTAGAAACTTACACAAACCCTTAAGATTTATATTAAATTACATAAATGATAATAATCAGAGTAGACTAATAATGAAACGAATGCAACATTCAAAAACAAGTATTAAAAAAGTAATAAAAAACTTCCTTAGATAACAAAAAAAGTAATTAATTATTTCTAAGGCAACACATAGAGGAAGGACCTGAAAAAACCCATTGCTCAATGACATCCTAGACATGGTTGGATTCAATTAGTTCAGGATCTAATTGGATATTTTTGTGGGGCCCTTCTAAATGTGGTTCTTTTATAAATAAGTGTACATTTTTGAATATAAAAACAACCAAAAAAATAATAATTGAATAGTGAATTGTAAACAGATTATATGTCTTCTATATTGAAGCAATATGAAACAATGTTTAAAAACATTTTCTAGGTTTTTACTTGGAGAAGCCTTCTAAAATTGATCAAAATCGAACTGCCATGCTTCTTAATATTCAATGGATAGGATCGCTAAACTGTTTAGTTTATCTTGGGTCATAGTTGACCTTAAATATTTTTTTATTAGTTTTAACTTTAAAAATGTGTTTTCTCCAGAAACAACAGATGCTGGAATAATTAAATATATCTGAAAAACAATGAAAAAATACTTCCATTGCTGTCTGATAGAAATTGAAACATCTGAGAAGACTTTCCACAATGTTCTAATGAAAAAAAATTTTTTTTTAAATTTCCATCTAAATCCATCTACTTTATAAAGTCAGTAGATGAGTCTTCTTGTATAGATTTAGTATTCATTAGAGGGATTTCTGTACTACATGTTTTTTAATTTGTCTTTTTCCATTTCCCCCAAAATCTAAATCCATGATTTTTCAACTGTTCAAATCGAGTTTGTAATGATCATTTTGCTTATTCACAACTATTAAAAATATTTACTTTGAACAGTTCTGCAGGATTAACAATTGACTTATCACTGATTTTATAAATAAAATATCATTTTTTCTCCATCTTTTATTTTGAAATTCTAAATATCTCCACATCTTCTGCGAGTGTTTTTGCCTAAACTAATATTTGCTCAAATTCAGTATTCTTGTATTTGGTCAACCAACATAATAATTTTTCAAATGAAGAGAGCATTCCAGAAATATCCATGGAATCACTTTGAAGTTCCTTGCGAATAAAATTTATGTGTAAAAGTAATGTGGAATATTCTAAATTTGTAATCTTTTGAGTGGGCAATTGTTTTTGCATTACTTTTAACTTTAGAATCTTCTGATATTTCAATGAATGCATCATAGATTTCGCTCACTTGATATCTTACCACCTTAATATCTTGAATGCAGCATTCCTACCTTATATTGTAAAGAGGGTTTTGTAGCAAAACCTTTATTATATTTATGGAGAATTGACCACCTCTTTGTGAATAATGATAATAACATAAAGACTTTGAAGTATACCAAAAAAATGAATTTATCATGCTTTAGTTATATTTTCCAAAACAAGATTATAATTATAACAAACACAGAGTGTAGAAAATACTCTCAAGTTTTCCTTTAAGAATCTAGCCTAACTCCAGAAATTTTTCTTTTCATATTTGAATCATTATCATTCTCTTGACTCCCGATATTATTATTTAATGATAGAGAATTAATTTTTTACTTCAGCACAATATGTACATATTCTCTGGAATGGCTTTCTATATTTATAAATTTAATAAACTGTTCATAAACACTAATGATTGAAACATGTTTTTTATCATAAGAGATATATCTATGTAAGGAATTTTTGTTTTTGGTGGCTGATATCTGGAATACAGTCAAGAATTACAGCAAAATACTTTCCCGATTTTATTTAATTTATAATCTGGTTCTGGATTTTTGAATTGTTTAATGTTCTCAATCTTGTTTACTAATGATTCATCGAAGATAGTCTTGAATTTTCCATTATATGGAATTATCTATATTTTTGATGGATCATTAAAATGCCAAATTTCATTCAGCTAAAAATTGTATCACTGATAATAATCTTTCAAAAACTTAATAGAAATCACAATTTTACTTGATTCAGCAATTCCTGTTGTGACATGTCTATATTTTCTACAGATGAAAGTATCTTTTGTTGTGAATTTTTTAACACTGCAACCAAATGATGCTTAGATTTTCCACATTCTACCAGTCTGGTATGAGTATTTGGCCAATTATTAAATGTTGGCAATGCAATCATCATACTTTCATAGAAAAGATGACAATAGAAACAAAATATTTTATCTATTTTATTAGAATATATTATCCTAGGATATATGGTTTCATAATTTGAAAGTTTTCTTTTAAGATGAACTTTTGAAAAATAAATTCCCTTATTTTTCAAGGAAATTCACAATAATTTTTGGTTCTCTTTTTTACTATAAATAATTTATTATTTTCAGGATCATTTTCTCTGACTAAGTAGCAGGACAATCTTTTATATTTAATAATTCATTATATATTTCTTTCTTCTTAGGCATACCATGCTAGATTATTTCCATGAATGTTTTCTTTTTGTAAATGTGTTTCTTCATGATTATTAACTATATTCAGTTTACTATCCTGAATATCTTTTCTGGAGACATTTTAAATATTTTTCATCTTCTTTCTTGGTCACTTTTCATTCTGTGTTGTCACTGTGAATTCTTAAAAAAATTGTGAAAAGCACCTTTTTGCTTTTCAACTATAATTTTTATTTCATTAATTTTCTTTTGATGCTATTTTGGTATCCCTGCTCACATATCTTTCCTATTTTGAATTAGACATCATATGAAAATAAGAGATAAAAAATATTTTATAAAAAATGCTTTTATTTATCGTGCATTAAAAAACACAAAAATTTTTTGATTCTTTCTTCAACCACAATTGGAATTTTTAAATTGAACTTGAAATAAAGTGTGTGTTGGTGGTGGGTGAACAGAAATGAATTAATTTCATCCCTATGTGGTCCCCCCATGCTTTTAATACAAGTTCAAAATAAAAATCCCATTTGTGATTGAAGAGAGAATAATTTTTTAGTATTCACATATTTTGCAATTCCTTTTTGTCAAGAAAACTATGTCAAATACGATCTGAAATACTATTTTTTTAAAAATTCATTTATGATTAATAAAAAGCTGTTCCTATAAAAATTCAAAAATGTGGATGTCATTTTTACTTGATACTTATGATTTTGTTTCCACTGTGAACTAGTTGATGTCTCATTCTATGTATTTCTGCCAATGCTTTCTCATTATCAAACTTTTTTCCAGTCAACCGAGAGCATTCCGATTGTTCTGTTCTAAGACCATTCAATGACCTTACATGACTCAATACAACATATGCTTCAAAACACTTTGGTCCAAAGTACATAACCATATTATCTACAGTAAAACATTGCATTTTGTGTATTGCTGATGATGATTACTTGCTTCCAGTGCTCTCATTTTTGTCATGTATATTGGGAAACAGATACTATTCCATTCTTGTACTGTTATGGTTTCTCTTCAAGCAAATGCAGGCATTTCTTTTGTAATTGTCAATGCTTTTCTTCTTCTTTCTGCATTGTCTTTTGTGAGTCTTTTATTTATTAAAATGCTAGTTTTCATTTGTTTATTAGTGATTTAAGTAATGAACTGAAAATAATTTTTATATTTTAAATGACATATATTCCTGTATGTTGCAATTGCCTTTTTGACTCTGGAAAATGAGTTTTTGTTTCGTTCCTAAGATTCAAAAAATCGGACCCAACAATCTAACAGAAGAGGAAATTGGCACACATTCCAACTCATAATATATAAGATTTTTTTATGAATTAAAAGTCAGTGTTTTAGAAGTTTTATTCATTAATAAGAACATTAATTTTGTTTATTTTGTTATTTAAATAATGAATTGAAACTACTTGTTTCATTTTAAATGACATTTATTACTTACTGTGACACACACACACATACATATATATATATATTGTAGCATTATATTACTTATACAAATGCTATCATATGGAGTAAACATACTCCGAAAGCGCTGAGCTAAACGTTATTTGTGCAAATTTTTATTAACTTCACCTATACACTTTTAAAGTGTATTGTAAGTAGTAGATAGGTCGATGTTATAGGTATAAAACCAAAGGTAAACTGCCATAAAGTCAATATGAGATTGAAATTGGACAGTGCAGGTCAACAAATGCATATTTTTTTAAAAAATAACAATTTAACAACGATTAGAGAATTGTTTTAGCGATGGCTATAAATTAATGTATGCACATAATAATTATTGAATAAACAGCAAATGATGCCATATGTAGTCAAACCTTGATAAATGGTAAATTTATAACAAGTTCAAAATAAATAAACTATTAAATTAGCAAAAGTGATATTAGTTAAAAATATATATATATATATAAATTATTGCATTTATTATAAATGTGGTTGTGCGTTTATAAATAATATTCACAAAATTAGAAAAGTGTGTTAGAAAGACTTAACAAAACAATTCACTGAAATATCAGATAATTAAATGTTTAGATCCAATAAATGTTTTTTTTTAACATAACAGATTGCAAAACCTAATGAAATTACTTATATTAAAATATTCATGAAATTTTATTGAGATTAATGATGTTTATTGACTGGGTTTATTACTCTAATAAAGTATCAATAAATAGATAAATACATTTCATTTATTTGTATATAATAAATTGATGTAGAACATTTTATTTTAGTATTTTCAAAAATGATTTATATTCCATTGAAAGAAAACCATAAAATCTCATCTGATTAATTAAGGTGCTATGGAAACGCCCTGGAAATCTATTATAAAGAAAGATGCATTATGGAAAAATTTGAAATCATCTCAAAAAACATAAATATTGGTGAATTTAAAATGGAAAGGAATCTTTAAAATTTTCAGTGCAGTCAAGGCTACCATGTTTTTCTTTAAAATCGCCATATTGTACTACCTACATGAGGATGGCTGAGTAGAACACATTACTATCAAGTCTGTCCAAGACAGGGCCGGATCTCTAATTCATTCCAATAACATCCATGGATATATGTTAAATTGAAATGTGAAAAAAAAAAGGGAAACAAAGCATTGTTAATTCTCAGTCAAAAAAACCTGCAGTTTGTAATATTAAAATTCTAGTGTCTGATTAAATTCATCTAAGGGATTATATTGTTCAATTGTGTCTCTTCAATTCTGAAAGAATATACTTTAATGTCTATTTCATTAACAAAATTGTAGTTATTATCACAGGATTTTTATCCAGTAAATGATGCATTTGGTGATTGAATATGGAAATGCCTCATATTTGAAAATAAATATCACCAGTTAAAAGAAACAACTAAAATAACTTCTTAGATCATCATCATAACAAAGGCTGTAAAGTAATCGATGTATTTGTTTTATTAAAGTGTCATTTAAAGATATTTTGTTTATATGTGCAACTGACAGAAGAATTAAAGGAGGTTACAGAAATTCCAAAATGTATGTTTTATATTGGAGATAAAAAATTTCCATGATGGATTAAGTTAATTAGGATGATCTTGACCTTCCTCAAACTTGGATAATAATGCCACAGAGAGTTAAATTTGCTTTTATACAAGAATCCCATTATTTTATAAATTTGGGAATATTTGATATTTAAAACTCCATATGAACAGTGTGTTATTTATTTTGTGTTTACTTAATGTGTTAAATAAATTATTAGAGTAATCAATGCACCAGATATGACCATATGTCTTTGGTGAAAACCCAGGTAGAGATAATTTGTGTTTGATATTTAAATGTAAGATGTGGCCGATAAGTGAGAGTGAATACATCTTAAATCATCTTTGTTGAAGAGAGATTGCATGCTTAACCATTATTTTAAATTTTGAAATACAAATATTAATCTGTATTTCATTACATGGTTGTGAGGTGATCAATGCTTAAGAATTTTAAATTAATAATTTTGAAACAAAGTGTCTGATTATACATTCAAAGTAAAAGTATAGTAAGACATTGCAATCAATCTCCTCTAACTTATACATTATATTGCTACATTTCATGATTATATACAACAAATGTAGTTATATTTGATTTACTATATATACTTCTAAGGGAACTATAAATATTCATCTTTAGTATTTGCTATTATAAGATGATTATTATTACATTATTGTTATATTTTCTTCTTATTTTTTATTGATATTTACATGAAATAAATATTGTTATTTTAAAATTATATGGTATTATTCTTTAATCATGATCTTAATACAATTTCAGTTCAGGGTCATGCTATCACAATGCTGATTTATCTAAAGGTACACTTAAATATTTTATATTTGCAATTTGAAACTAGAAAATTAAAAGTAAAAAGTGTACATAAATTCTTTATACATATATTTACCTACATTAATGAACAAAATTTAAAACCCAAAGAAATAGTTTACATATATTGTTTATTTTATTTGGAAAATCTGGAATGCATTTGCATGGCTTATAGTCTTATGAACACTCAACCACACATGAATTTGTTTTAAATGTACACTGGTGTAATTGAAATCGTGCTTTTTAGCTTCTCTTGTTCGAATTTCTGTTTTAACATAGTTAACTTCTTACTTATTGCATATCTTCCAAAGCCAAATTGAATATCAAAACTTACTCAAACTATAAGTGTCAAATCAATTTAGTTTTAATCTTTTGTTAATCATTCAAAAGATTGCAAAAAGTATAATTTTATTTTAAATTGAGTTGACACTTATAGTTTATATATAACTTGAAATTCCTGCAATAAGTTAATAAGTACATATCTTATAAACAAAGCAAAACTCTCCATACAGTATTGCCACCTGTGCCAAACAGAATAATCAATGGATGCCAGAAGGCTTGATTACTCTGTTTGACACAGGTGGCAATACTGTATGGAGAGTTTTGCTTTGTTTATCAACAATTAATGTGCTAGTATAGGAGATGCGATCATGTGATGCTTAATGGTTTACATATCTTATGTGTATCAGATTTAGTATATGTACATTATTATATATGTGTATATTAAATCAAACTTTTAATTGAAACTCAATTTTATATGTTTTCAATTGAAACAAAAAAAATCTATATACTGCCCTCTCACATATCTTATTTAAACTATATATATGAAACAAACAATCACTCAAACAAAAATACAGATTCTAACTTAAATAAAAGCATTTAATAAAAAAAATAGAATGTTAAAATTTCTTTGCAAAGTCAGATAATAATTCAATATAAATATCATATAATGGTTTAAACTTTTTAAATTTGCTCCACATTAATTAAGAAGTATTAAAAAATTGCCACAAAGAATATAAATTAGCAGCTTAAAGTTTTATATTTTTGGAATAATATACTATTTAAGACTTTAAAGCAATTAATTAAGCAACTAAATTTATTATTATTTTATGTAAAAAAAATAATGAGTTCAGTAAAGATAAATTCAAATAAAATTAGTTACCTTGTAGAAATAATTCACATATATATAAATAATTCAATTCATAATTTAATAAAATAAGTGGTAATAGATTTATTCAATCAACATATTTTTTTTAAAGATAACATATGGAATATCTTTATTTTTTGTGACTGAAGAAAACAATTTTGACAGAAATGAGGCTCCCTCTGAACATTGGGACCCAATAAGTTCGTATCTGGTCCTGATTTCAGTTGAAGATTATAGGTGGAATTTAGGGACGTTTTGAAGGCCATCTCAGTCTTGATTTTAGTAAACCTTCTAGCAAGCTGTATAATTTCCAACTAGTCATCTATTAATATTACACTATAAGTTTATACTATAAGTTTATAATAAACTAAAGATCAGCATTTCAAGCTAATGCACATGCGCTTTATGAATCTTAATAATAAATGAATACTTTCATTTCCAACACAAGGTAAAGTCTTGGTGAAAGAATAGAATGAATCCACCTATTCTTTCAACCCAAACCCTTAAGTATGGGCAAATCTTAAGCACTGGAAATGAAAGTGTGAAGATAAACCAATCACTTTAAATTACTTTTTACTATGTCTGAATGAATGACTACATTAAATAATTAATTAATTAATTAACCTATACTCTGATGATCTCTTTTATTGGTTTATCTTTCCATTTGGATTCCTAATTTTGAAGACATGATTTCTATTGTTTGAGGAATCCGGATATAGCATAAACAGAGCTGTTAAATGTTTATTTACCTTTAATCAGTAAATTATATGTGTAGTATATTTATTAGCACAGTAGTGCTTATCAAAAAAGAAATGACAAAGATGACGAAATTACCATAAATTTTATTTTGCAACCATATACTTTTTTTGTAATTAAAAAAGCCACTAATTACATAATTTGAAAAATCTGTACATTATTCACAAATTAACTATCTTCATTATTTGAAACAAAATGGTTTTCAAATTCACTGAGAGCCCAGATAAAAGGGGAGGAAAAGTCCCACAGCTGCCATTTTCACTATTCTCCAGTAGTACAATAATTACAGTTTATTAGCAGCCTAAAAACACAGTTAAAAGTGGTCAGTTTTTGTAAATATAAATATTTATACTGATTAGAAATACTATGTGTTTTTTGGTTGACTTGTATCCATAGGAATATTTGCTTCTTCTGGGGGAGGATTTTCATTATAAGGATCTCCACAAGCACTGTCTGATTTCTGCGCTTCCGAAGTATCTGAAAGAATAAAAATACAATGTTTAAGAATGTAATATACAATAAAATAGTCAGATGTGATGTGATGCACTTTGATTTCTCCTTAAACAGAGTCAAGAATTTCTTAGCAACTATGCCCAGAGAAACATGTTAGCTACTTTACCTTCCCTTTCCCCATACTGTTTTCCCATAATCTGCTCCATCCCATTTCCACATAATCTTTGTCAACTCTATGGCCTTTATAAATATAAAACCCCTTACCTTTTCCCAAACCCAGCATAAAAACCAATAACCCACTTTCTGTATAATCACTTTGTTCATATTTATTCTTCCATAACTTCATTATTTGTACCCTTTCTTCTTTCAAGTATTTATATTCAATTAACAGATGCCTAATATTTTCTATGCTTTCCTTACACAATTTGCAGACTAAATAACCCATATTTTTCTAGAAAAGTGGTATGATTCATAGAGATCTCTAGTGGCCATTTTTAATATGGTATTACACATAAATAATAAAATTTAACATAAATTGTGAATATGCAATATTTAAATAATATCAACCATATGAGTCTCTTGTGAGAGACTGGACATACTTTTTACCCCAATGATCAAAAATTTTATCCTCTAAACAACAAGGCATTGATTGACTATCCACAATTCATTTTTCCAACAACTTCGGACTATGAAAGCTCATAGTGTCACTGATGGATCTTCAGAGTTGTTGAAGACCCTGTGCATCATCAGAGGGATTTGGTTTGAATTCTGATAGCAAAAGAGCCTCCAATAAGGAGTCTATACCCAATGCCCATTCCACAAGTAATCCAAAGTCAACTGGATCAAGTTTTCAAGTTCAGAGATGCTCCCATACAATCAATTTTAAACATTCCAAAGAACGTTTTATAACTTCAGAAAGTAACCTGAGAATTGAATCAGAAATTGAATTGTCATCATCACAGAATTATTACAAATTTCCAAATATAAAAAATCATTCCCTGAACTCAACCTCATTCCAGTTTCAAATGAACCTATTGGCTTAACAGTTTCAAACCCCAAAATCCTTACTTCATAATTCTATTCACAAAAGCCCCCTCCTACACTGAAAAAGTGGCTAATGTCTAAAATTCTCCAGGATCTACCTTCCTGGCCACATAAGTATGGGTAAAACAACTCCTCAAATGGATGACATCAAGATAGCCATGATAACAACTCCACTAAAGATGCTTGTGATAATCAATTACCTCCCCATATGACATTTCGCATCATCATATTATCAACAAAGGTTTCAATCAATTGATAGATACCTGGTATATTCATGAGATCATTCCAGATCTATAAAGACCCAAATGCAATAACCCTGTCCACTATAGTTAACCTGAAACTTTTTAAATTCCCACCCAAGCCCTGTATGGATTGTTTAAGACTCATAACATGTGGCCTTCAGTTTTTAATATCCCTTTTTACCCAAATGATCGCTAAATTGCCAAGGAGGCCTTCCAGAATAAGTTCAAATCCCTCGATGGACGATATCTAATCTCTATTGATCTCAATTGTCCTGCATTTATTCAGGGCTATGTGCAGAATAGTGGAATCAATTTTGGGAGAGTCAAATTACAGAAGTTTTTGGCACCTTTTGGCAATGTGATTTCCTTTGGATACAAGCCACTAGGGAACATTGACTCTGCTGACTTTTGAATTGTGTTGGGGAGGTGTACACTAATGTTGCTGACTTTTGAATTGTGTTGGGGAGGGGCCTCTGCTATCCATCCCAGGGCCCATTCAATAACAAATCTCCCCTCATCATCATCTTGAAAGGTGTGGCCCCCAGTGTTTTTTGTTCTCAATGGTGCCACATCATGAAATCCTGCCCTGCTAAGATATGCCAACTCAGTTTAGCCCACAAAATCCTCTTCTTCAGACCTTCCAGTTGCCCCCTCCATCTTACCAAAGATTGCTGGATTCAACATCCAATCAGGTTCTGCAAGCTTTCTTTCTTATTCTCCCACTTCTATAAAGTAGCAGAACACTCATGAGAGATCCTCTCAGTCCATCTTAATTAAGACCCTTGCTTGAGCACTGCTGTCCAATGATTCCACCAAGGATGATGCTGATGGCAGTATGATATCCTCTTCTAGTGAATCTTAGGTCTTAAAATTTCATCCCACCTATCCTCCCTGTTTGGAAGCATAATAATAGATATCATAGGCCAAAATCCAGATCTTCCCTATCTCATTCCTCTTCTAGCATGATGGGGTGGCCATGGATGTTCTTCTAAACCTTTTGGTCATCCACTTGTACAATCCGCTCATGGAGCTAAAAAGCATAGATACATTAGCTCTGACCCTCCTGTATCCTGCTGGATACCTCTGTGATGGAATCAGGTGGGCTGCCAATCCTTGTCACTCCTCTTGATTGATAAATCTGTGCCAACTTCGCAATTAGTCTCTCCTAATGAGGTGCCTTCTTCTGTTGAAACACAATTCAGTTCAGTCCTGGAGCCTGATGGTCTTCACATTGGGAGCAACCTGAGCTTGGATGGCCACAATTCTGTGGTAGTCTTGCCTCCCAAGGTCGAGAATCCGAACAAGATCGATAATGATTAACATCATTTCAGTCAACATTCAGGGCTTGAACTCCCACAACAGAGCATATGCCTTGTCACATTGGTTTCACTTCTGGGCCTTGGATAACTTATGCCTTAGTGAGACAAAGCTCCATCTGGTCTGACTCACATAATCAATATGATAAATAGCTTTGGTTTTTTTCACTACTACTCCTCCTATGTCACTGCAGGAGGAGTAGCCATTATCATCAAAAAATCTCACATATTACCTTGTTTAAAATCTTATTTATTGATTTAAACAGTCTTATTGCAATTATACAATATAGAGGTTGGTACTTCAATTTGGTTAGTGTCTATCTAACCAAATCATCTGAAATCATAATGAGGGTAATTAACTCCATCAACTCAGTCCTCAGAACAAGCAGCCCTTTCCAAACCATAATCCTATGTGACTTTAATCATTCATTCCAATCATTCCAAACAAAATATATCCCTTCCATTAGACAATCTCTAAAGTGGAAAAATGTTCTTTGCAGATGGATCTTTTTCATTCTATCCTAGGCAATCCCATTCAATTATCAACCTTGTCATTGTCTCCCCCTTTTAACCTCAATAATCAAGGCACATTTGTGGCACACAGCCTTCTCAGACCACTATGTGTTGGAAGTCAAGCTAAATCCTACACAAGCCAATCAATCCATAATTGAGTTACACAGAACCATCAGAATGCTAAATCAAGCCAATATTACCATCAAGCTGGTTTCACACACATACATCACCTTATTAACCCTCCCTGCCAAAGAGGCATGGAATATCTTTACCAAAACCCTAAGTAATCTGACTGACTCTTGCACAGCATATTGTAAAGACCCTGTTTGCCTTGTTGATGAACTTGATTCCATCACATATAAATTGGAAAACCTGCCATGTGAAGCACAAAACATCACCAAAATAATTTGTGTAGAAGATAAAGTACAAAGCCAAACAAACAGCCATTGCTGAGTACTTCTCCATCAAGGACATGGTAGTACCTTCATCATCAACATTGCTTGACCAGGGGCTATCTCTGGTGGACCCTGGGTTCTGGCCAAAAGTCTAAGGTCTGTAGATCTATTGAAGTTCAGGGCAATAGTTATTCAGGTTCTTCCATGTTGGCCAGGATCTGGGAATTATATTCAAATAAATTCCAGCCCCTAGGTCTGGGCCCCTCCCACAAAATTCTCTTCCAGAAGATGCAGATCATCATAAGATCACTGAGGCTCGAGTCCTAATGAAGATTCAATCCTTTCCCAATGAGACATCCTGGACTTCACTGTCATGAAAATGGTTAACTTTTTGGCTGGTGGCAGTCAAGTGGCAGCCGGACTCTGCCTGATCACAATGATTCCTCTCATCAAAAAACTTTGAGTCCTTGTGACCTAGAGAACCTTTGTCCAATCTCCATGGTTCCACTGCTGATCAAGGCAATAGAGCGCACCATCAGAGAGGATATCCAAGACAACATCATTGGACAGTTATCCCATATCAGATTGTCAAAAGGGGAGCTTGATCACTGACACTATCAGCTGGTTTCACCTCCTGGTGGATCATGTGTGCAGGAAAAGGATGTCTTGGCTAGTTGCAGTCCAACTTGACTTTGCTGGTGCATTTAACTGTGTCCAGATTAATGTGCTCATTAGTGTTTTGGAGAGGCTCCAAGTGCCATCGACCTATCTCCAGATGATCGAGAACCTTCTACAAAATTTGTGAAATGTTTCTCACTGGAAGGAAGGGTCTCCCAGGTTTCAGCCCTGTGTCTCAATCCCCACAGGGCTCACCACTACTAAGTGCACTCCTCTTCACAACCTATATAAACCCATTGCTGCTACATATTGAGGCTGTCCTTTTGGGAATTGCCATCCTTTGCTGGGAGAGAGCATGCACCATGTCTCCTATATGGATAACATGGTGGTGTTTCTCTCATCGATGAGTTTACTAGACTCAAAAAACTCTTGGACCAGTTCACTTGTGAATTCAGTCTGAGTGTCAATGGAAAGAAATCGGTTGTGTTCCACCTTGACAGTGAAACAAATCATGGGATTTATGTTCCTTGGCTTTCACCTTGCATTCCCCCCATCAGTAATGAGAAAAAGATTTAGTGAGCTCTCTGCTATAAAAAATTGAAAACACCATAAACTCCCTATCCCACGATCTATCTTTCCTTGTTGGGAAAGATGCCCCCCTGAATGCCATTATTACCTGACCAGATTCTCCCCTACTAACATTTTTATCAGAAAGGTTGAAACCCTGTGCAGAAAATTGTGCTGGGAGGGAGCAAGCTCTTGTCATCATTCTGAACCTATTCCAAAAGCCCAATCCCTTAATGGATTGGGACTTCATTCTAGCAAGATGTTTCTTATACAGTGCATCCATAATATCCTTGAGAAGATTTTCACAGATAACTCAGACATGCAAAGTCCTCTTCAAAAAGAGGTCAAGCCTACAGATGGGCCCCCTACTAGGAGGAAAAGCCTGTGGATACAGTGACAACTAACGCTGGTCCTCAACACAATTAAAAAAAAAACATGCAGCTCATTATTTCAAAAGTTGATCTATTGGGACTCCTATTGCCATCCAATGTTGGACAGTCCAAGACACTCAAAACCTTCTTCCAGTTGGGATCCCCTGTCTTACCTACACCAAGTCCCTCAAAATGGAATCAAAGTTTGTGGTCTTCCTTTTTGAAGGTCAACCTTACTGCCCATCAGTATGTTCCTTTGCTTCCAAAGAGGATACAAAATAGATCCTATCTGCCCTTATGTCAAAAGCATGATGAGTCAATGACTCACATACTTAGTTAATGTGAAGTGTGGACTCACCTTCGCAACATTGCACAAATAAAAATGACAATTCCTGAACCGGCTCAAGTTCATTTAATTCCTACTATCAAAAAAAGAACATTTGGCTCTATTCGTTTAGCTACTCACATTAACTTCATAATCTGGGAAATTAGATGCCAGGTACTGTTCAAAAAGGACCTGGACTGTTCCATTGATATGCTATTCCTCAGGTTACTGTGGAAATTGATGGACAAAGACAATAAAACTTGTATGCCATGGCTCATAGATCATTTGTTTCTAAATTCCACACCCCCCAAATATGGCCAAACTTTATTGTCTTGCTGAGCGTCAATACTGGCTTGATCTTTATTTAGGCTGGCTGAACTTTCAAGACCCCATTTTGCTTTGATCTCTACAAGTTGACTTACTTTCCTTTTGTTTAACATACTACCATACTATCAGGAGGCCTAAACATTTCCATGTATCTGAAACGTAATTTAACAACCTTTTAGAAGGCAAATTCACACTTGTTTTCATTCTGTAACCCTCATAATTTGTTTTCCGCTAATCAACGTTGTTTTATCAGAATGAATATAATGTAAATGAGTGTTAACATTTATGTGAATCCTGCTATAATTAATGTAAACCTTCTCACCTCTTTGTTTATATGTATCATCAATTAAATATTGATTTCATTTCTTTTTCCAACTATGGTTTACTTGAGAATCATTTTATTCATTGTAATCTTAAAATTTTTGTAATGAATAGCTAAACCATATCACTATATAACACATGCACTGATTTAGAGATGGTTGTGAAGACAGTTTGGTAGAAACCAGAGACCAAATACTTTTTCAAATGGGACACACATCATATGTCCATTAAAGACTGTCAAAACATAGAAGTCAAAAGAAGATGTTTGTGTTGGATAATAGTTTACAACATGTGACATTGTTTATGAATGGAGATGCATAAAAAAAATCAGAGATCATTGTTTTTGTATAACAGATAACTGCAATATCTTTAGGTTGTTTATAAAGCCATTTCTGTTTTAAATAAGAAGAAATGTTTTTTCTACTGCTAAAAGAAACGTTATTCATAGTTTGTTTTTATTATTAGAAATTGCCTAAGTAAACTCTGCCCCTCCAGGGACAAGGACTTCAGAATTTCTCCCCTTGTAAATTACTTAAATATAGCCCAAGGTTCTATTATCAAAAAAATGTTTCTTTTGTAATAGAACGTTCAAACCTTGTTTGGTTTTTATCAATTGGCAGAATATGCAATTCCCATTTTTCATTGTAAAATACTGTAATCCAAATTTATTGATCTCACCTTCTGATTGTATTTATCCATGTAATAAAATTTCTATACTTATAAAAAAAAAATTGAGTTCAATACATCAGCAACATGAAGGTATAAAAAAAAAGTTTCACAGAATTTATTTTAATTATTCTTCAGTTTTTATTTTGAGATTGTAGTGAAGCTTTGTACCAGGACCAAAAAGACACAACCAATCAAAAAACGCTGATCGGAAAAATAATTTTTTATTATTGGCAAAATCATATCTAGTTTGTCAAATCTATATAGATATGCAAGTGAGTTAATCTGGTTTCAAAATCTTAGGATTGTTTTTAAAAATATTTTATTAACTTGAATAATATGAAGAAGTAAAATGAATGTATTCATTTCAGATTTAATTCTAGCTTCATTATTGAAAGTAAAAACAAGAAATGGATTGATATAAAGATTTTGTGGCAAAATACCATCTGATGTTCATTACTTACTTGAACTTACAATAGATGACTTTAGAATATAAAGATAAAATGTTTTAAAAGGCTCATCTTAAGTGGTGGGGCTAAAAATGAGTGGGAATAAAACACTAACATTTTAGATTAAAATTGGTCTTTGGAAAGTCTGAGTTCAAATCCCCTATATTTACAATTAGTTCCAGGTATAAGAATGTGCCTATATTTCAAATCTTACACATTAAGCCTACAATCTGCCCATCCTTCTTCTATGTATTTAAATGGAAACTGTCTTACACATAAGGGATCAGAGTGACTTGAGATCAATATGGACATAACAACAATATTGGCATTAGCATGGGATTTGGGCATTCTATCATCGGATTTTCCATGGTATGGATGGCTGAAGAGTTGGAGGTTGGAATAGACTGAAGTCTGTCCATTAAAGTATAAAGATTTGCTATCTTAATATAAACTGAGCACTGATTATATATATATGTGGGAGATGATAATCTGGACCAACTGATGAGTGCTGGTTCAGCACAAAATACGTATATTGGTGATTATTTATCATTTCTACATGTGTGTGGTCATGTTTATCAGTATTATGAGATAGTGCAGATAGTTGAAGGTTGCTTGAAAGTATGAGTTCAAAACCCCTATATTTACAATTAAGTTCCAAGTATAAGAATGTGCCTGTATTTCAAATCTGATTAAATATTGCTGAATTGAATGAATGCTCATCTTAAAAATGTCTTCTCACATGGTTATTTTAAGAAACTGAATTATGTATTTTGAATTTGAAAATCCTTCATGTATTGAATAGTTATGCATGAAGGAAATGTTCAAAGCTAATATATAATATAGATCTGACACTAGGACAGTTTTTATATATGAGAGATCTCAGTTATGTAATACCTATAGGTCATTTTTACTGATTGGCTAAGTTAATAAAAACATTACATGAAACTCATGTTTAACCATATGCTTCCAAGAGAAGTTATTTTCATCCCACATTAAGCCATCTACTGTATGCTTGAATAATCAACAAATATAAGATGGTATGATGGAGTACACTATCTCCAGAAAGGTTTCTAACTTTGCCTTTGTCAGTGAAGACTGGGATTCAAAACTGTGATCAGCTCTATATAGCTATGCAATTAAATTTGTCTAAGTTTGAAATCTTAGAGTCTTTTTTTATATTTTAAATTACTAATTAAAAAGTTTAAAACTAGTTAATAGATATATATGTGTGTGTAGTAGTTCCATCTTTGAATTCTATGTTTTACTAATGAAGATAAAAAAACTAATAAGTCTGCAGATGGGAAATTTTATAATGCTATGCTATCTGGTGTTCATTTATTAATTAAGCTTACAGAGATGGTTTGAGAAAAGGATAAAAATAACTACTCTTGGTAGCCAATGAGTAAGATTGTAAAAGATCAAGTGGTAATGTTGGTATTTGAATCAGAGGTAATATAAACACATATAATCAAGTTTTTCAACAGATTTAGCAGTGTTGTGACTAAATCATTATTAAAAGAAAATAAAAAAAGTCTATACAGATGAAGAAGAAATAGAATTATTTAATGAAAATGAGTAGTTTGAACCCTTTACAAATGGTCTACATTCACAAAAGGAACTTAATCAATAATGAAGATATAAAAAGAATCATAAATGTATGAAAGATGTGGTTAAAAAAAATAATCTCCATCAAAAAACAAAAAATATCAGATATGTATTCAATGGCTTGGTTTTTTTTTTATTATTATCAGTGGAAACTAGTATCAATTTTGACAAGTGAAGTCACAACTAATAAATTTAAATATAATTAAATATGTTGCTATGATTTGAAGAATAACAGAAAAAACTATAAAATAGGATTAGATTTCTAGTCTCTCAGATTGCCATAATCCAATGAAGTTTTATAAGTTATACTTAATACAATAATAATATTTAAGTATATATGTATAACAACATTGTGGACAAGTAATTTTTATAATGAATATTTGACCATTGTATGTATGTGTTTATGAGTTATGTTTGAATGACAAATATCTTAAAGCTTCTAAAGAATGTATAGTACTTAAATGTCGGACATGTATGCAATCTTTTTATATTTTTTCCATTAAAGATTTTCTACTTATAGAATTATCTTTTTTTAAAAAATAAATTTGCCCCATATGGATTAATTAATATAAGTATATCCTAAGCTTTCTTGTTTTGCAATGTTTCATTTGTAAATAAAGTTCATACATTCACACACAGAGATATATATGCAGTGTGTATTAGGACAAATGACTAGTTCTATCTCCTAGCTACTTGATTCTGAATCAATGCATATGTTATTAGCCATATAATTTAGTTATTCCTCACAAACTGCTTAGAGAGTTAGTATATCTCAATCATAAATTGCAAAATGAAATATGACAGTATAATTTATACCTTCAATCTTCAATACTCTCAATTATCACCACAAAATTTTTTAAACCATTTTAAAACATTCTAGCAACACATGATTTACCATACATGATTTAAATCATTTCAAATATTTCTTTATCAATTTTACCACAATTTCAAACAAAAATTTAATATTAGTGTCTTCTTCCATCATGTGTAGTTAAGATACAAAATACAATGTGACATAACATATATATATATATTTATGATAGTTATGATTTACACCACATATGACCACAGGGTGATGCTGCAGTACCATTAACAACCGGTAAGAGGCCTGCAAGTGATAAATAAAATTTTCAAAAATGGCTGAAAATGTCGATGGAAAAAAAAATTAAAAAATCACACTAAAACAGTCGATGGGAAAAAAAATAAAAAGATCACACTAAAATCATCGATGGAAAAAAAACACTGAAATCATTAAAAAAATGCACGAGGCAATCAAACAAATATATCAACAGTACAAATTAATAAAAAAAAAAATTAAAAAATGGAAATAATACACTCAAATCATAAAAAACAAATGCCTGAGGCAAACAAACAAATACATTGAACATACAAATTATAAAAAAAAGAAGAAAATACCATAAAATTCAAATTAAAACATATCGGTGAAAATATGACTCCCCCCTCAAATCAACAATTCGTCACTTCTGAGGCAATGTATATCAAACAAATACATCGAAAAAAAAAAAAAAGCAAAATTCAGATTAAAAAAACAGAAATGGTTGAAAATAGAAAACAAACAACAAATAGACAAATTGAAATGACGAAATCAAACGAACAACAATGAAGGAATGCGGGAAAATCGAAATGGACAAATTGAAATACCTAAATTGCACAAATCATCGATGGAACAATAAATAAAAAATAAGCCCTGAAACAAGGCAAATGTAATAATGACACCCCCCAATAAAGAATTTCTAACCAAAAGCTGTTGAAACAGACAAATTGAAATGACTAAATCATACAAATCCTTCTAATATAAAAAATTAAGAAAAAAAAAAATCAAGAAAAGGCCATGAAATTAGAATTAGAGCAAAAATAGTAAAACTATAATATAATATAATATAAATGTCTAAAAAAGTAAGGAACCTCACTTACTGATAATGGAGGATGGAGTAGTTTTCAAAAAATATACTAAATTTCATCAGTTTAAATAAAGAAATAAAAGACTTTCTAAAAAGCAATAAGGACATTACACCAGAGGTTCTAATTGTCTCTCAAAACTTTATCAAATTATGTAAAAGCATCAAAAATAAGTACTTTTCAAAAAGATTCTAAAGCATTAATTAATATATATTAAAAGGCAAAAATAAATGTACACGGAACCTTATATTTATCAAATTAATTATATTCTGCTTTCAAATTATGGAAAAGCATTTAAATATTTTAAAAATAGATTTAAAGAAATCTTCAAAAAAATTCTTACCCACTTTTTTTCAAGGCTGACTTGTAACACGTTTTTTCAGGCTTCTTGCAGTCCTAAGTAATAACATTCAAATTTTCCTGCCTCATGGAGAAGCTTTTTTTCAAACAGATTTCATTTAGCACACTTAAGTAATAACAACAGATTTAGTCAAATAATTTTTTTACTTTTGGGAAATATATGTATTCAAGCACGAGTGTGTGTGTGGCACAACTGTTCCCAAAAGCCAGTTGATTATTTTTAGTTATCTATTTTATATTAATAGCTTTTGGGAACAGTTGTGCCGCACCCACACTCGTGCTTGAACAACAGATTTAGTAACGGTCCTTATTTGGTTTAAAAAAATAAAACAAAGATAGTACAAATTAGACAGCAGACTTTTTTACAGAATTAAATCCGTACATATTTATCGATTAAAGATTTAAAAAGAGAATCTACTTACAGTTCTATACATTACACATCACAGTTTAGTTCTGCAAAAAAAATAGACAAAAAGAAAGTTGAAATTTTTAGACTTCGATGCAAAATCATTGGTAGTGACAAATTAACTAAACAAAAAATAATCTCAACAACTTCTATTTGCAGCAGTACAAATTATTAAATATGTCATAATAAAAATAAACAGATATTTTACGGCTCACTAAAATAATTTTACGTATTTGCGTTATATATATATATATTAAGGCTTGCTAAAATAATTTTACGTATTTGGGTTATATATATGTATAGCCTTAAAATTAACTAAAAAAAAAAAAATCTCAACAACTTCTATTTGTAGCAGTACAAATTATTAAATGTCATAATGAGAAATTATTTTATATAGCGCTATGTTTTTTATGTAATAATAATATTAGCAATTAAGCCAATGCACATGCGCTTGCAAGATAAATTATAAATGAATACTCAAATTTTCGCTAATATTACTATTAAATATGTCATACTAAAAATAAACAGATATTTTAAGGCTATTGATATATATAATGCAAATACATAAAATTATTTTAGCGAGCCTTAAAATATCTGTTTATTTTTATTATGACATATTTAATAATTTGTACTGCTACAAATAGAAGTTGTTGAGATTATTTTTACTTTTTGTTTAGTTAATTTTAAGGCTATACATATTGTAACGGGCACATACACCATTACATTATTATTTTTTATTATTAAACATGAAAAAAATAAAAGTTTGCAAATAAAAACTTCTTTTTTAAGAATTAAAAATTGAAAGAAATTTTAACGATCCAAAAGAAGTGGAAGAAAAGTGTCTTTACATATCTGTACTACAAGGGCGCCATCTAGGCATTTGAACCTAGAAAAATTTATAAAGTAGGCAGATACGCGAGTTAAAAAAAATTTTTTTTTATTTTATTTTAAAATTTGACCATTAGCCCAATATCACTACTAGCTCATGGAGTAGAGCAGAGATTTATATTTTATAAATTCTTATCTAAGAATATTTTTTTTAAAAAAAGAATAAAATAAGCACTGCCAGTAATTAACACACAAACATTTATTTATGCACATATATATAAAATTTAACATTATTATTTTAGTATGTTTACTTTAGCATTTAACATTATTTTTAACTTTTATTTTAGATTTTAATTTACATTTTAATTTTTAGAGTGTCGAGTATGAAATAGATTACATAGATCTGCATTTGAAAAGAAAATATTCTATCCCTTATTCGACCCTAGGCCAAAAGTTCGTAGTTAAACCAACGTCAATTCATCTGATATATCGAAGTATTCAATGTAATATGAATACGACAAAACGAAATACCATACTGTCAGGAATGTACATCTGAGCAGCAGGTATAAGAGAAGAAATTGACTCTCATCCAGATAGGAATAATTTATCTGACAAGAAGAGCAATAAAAAAAAAACTCCATAGGAAAGGACTGCGGTCATTTTTGCCGATTTACGATTGCATTCCATAGGCAAAAGGGGTTGTGTGGCGTATAATTTGATTCTGCACATAGCAAACCTCATACTACATCTACTAATTACACCAATATATCCAATCCATTGACCCAATTCAACCATGAAACGAATAACCTAAGATTATCCTCCCCTAATAAAACTTTGCAAATCTATATAGCCATTCATGTCCGACTTAAGTTTAACATTTATATAATTTAGTTTAATGAAAAACAAAAATCATAAATAAAACTTAAAAGAACAAAAAATAAATAAATAAATGGAAATAATTTTACAAAAGAAATACATCAAATAAAATTACTTATTAATAAATTAAGTTGGTCAGATAGGATTCTATTTCTAAAAATTAAATACTGGGAAAGATTATATTTTAGAGTTCTTAGTATTTTCAAAATGTTCATAAAGTTCTTACAATTTTTTAAAACATTCCTCTTTATCCATTGCATGCCATTTGGAATCCAGTGTTAAATCCCCCGATGATCCTGTGTCCTCAGTATAGAAAATACGATGTTTCATTTCTCTTCTTTTTTTATAACCACTGAAGGAATTGAAAGTGTGTCTTTCAATCCCTTCACCTCCAACTCTCCAACTTAATACATTTCTGTCTTCTCTTAAATTTTCTGGACTCACTCTTCAAATTTATTTCCAAACTTTTTCTTTTATACGTAACTTTCAGATCCATTGGACATTACGTAATCGATGAATGATGATCCTTCCATTGAGGTCTGATTCCCCGATGGATTTCTTTCATTGGCCATTAGTTTCTATTGTTTTCCTATCTGACCGTTGCTTATACATTTAAATGCCCAAGGGCTAATCATTTCCATTTTTTCAATAACATTAATTAATTTGTTTTGTACAAACTTAGATATATTTTTATCTTTAAATCTTTACTGACAATTTAGATTTAAAATACTTTTTTCTTTTTTTAAATAAAGTTTCTTTTTTTAATTTCTCATCTGTGAGATTTTATATATATATATGAGTTTAATATAGAATTAATTTTCAATTTTTAATTCTTAAAAAAGAAGTTTTTATTTGCGAACTTTTATTTTTTTCATGTTTAATAATAAAAAAAATAATGTAACAGCGTATGTGCCCATTACAATATATATAAAGCAAATACGTAAAATTATTTTAGCGAGCCTTAATATATATATAACGCAAATATGTAAAATTATTTTAGCGAACCTTAAAATATATGTTTATTTTTATTATGACATATTTAATAATATGTACTGCTACAAATAGAAGTTGTTGAGATTATTTTTATTTTTTATTTAGTTAATTTGTCACTACCAATGATTTTGCATCGAAGTCTAAAAATTTCAACTTTCTTTTTGTCTATTTTTTTTGCAGAACTAAACTGTGATGTGTAATGTATAGAACTGTAAGTAGATTCTCTTTTTAAATCTTTAATCGATAAATATGTATGGATTTAATTCTGTAAAAAAGTCTGCTGGCTAATTTGTACTATCCTTGTTTTATTTTTTTTAACCAAATAAAGACCGTTACTAAATCTGTTGTTATTACTTAAATGTGCTAAACGAAATATGTTTGAAAAAAAAGCTTCTCCATGAGGCTGGAAAATTTGAACATTATTACTTAGGGCTGCAAGAAGACTGAAAAAATGTGCTACAAGTCAGCCTTGAAAAAAATTAGGTAAGAATTTTTTTTTGAAGATTTCTTTACATCTATTTTTAAAATATTTAAATGCTTTTCCATAATTTGAAAGCAGAATATAATTAATTTCATAAATATAAGTTCCCATGTACATTTATTATTGCCTTTTAATATATATTAATTAATGCTTTAGAATCTTTTTGAAAAGTACTTATTTTTGATGCTTTTACATAATTTGAAAGCAGAGAAAAAATTAATTTGATAAAGTTTTGGGAGACAATTAGAACCTCTCTGGTGTAATGTCCTTATTGCTTATTAGAAAGTCTTTTATTTCTTTATTTAAACTGATGAAATTTAGTATATTTTTTTGAAAATCTTTTAGTATATTTTTTTGAAAGTCTTTTATTTCTTTATTTAAACTGATGAAATTTAGTATATATTTTTTGAAAACTACTCCATTCTCCATTATCAGTAAGTGAGATTCCTTATTTTTTTAGACATTTACATTATAGTTTTATTATTTTTGCTCTAATTCGAATTTCATGGCCTTTTCTTGATTTTTTTTTTAAAATTTTTTATATTAAAAGGATTTGTGTGATTTAGTCATTTCAATTTGTCCGTTTCAACTGCTTTTGGTTAGAAATTCTTTATTGGGGGGTTGTCATTTATACGTTTGCCTTGTTTTAGGGTTTTTTTTATTCATTTTTCCATCAATAATTTGAGGGGATTTTATTATTTATTGTTCCATCGATGATTTGAGGTGATTTTTTAATTTATTTTTGGTTCCATCGATGATTTGTGCGATTTAGTAATTTCAATTTGTCCATTTCGATTTTCCCACATTCCCCCATTGTTGTTTGTTTGATTTAGTCATTTCAATTTGTCTATTTGTTGTTTGTTTTCTATTTTCAACCATTTCTGTTTTTTTAATTTGAATTTTATAGCACTTTATTGTGTTTTTTTTTATTTTCGATGTATTTGTTTAATATACATTGCCTCAGAAGTAACAAATTGTTGATTTGAGGGGTGTGTGTGTCATATTTTCACCGATATGTTTTTTTTTAATTTGAA
Organism: Epiperipatus broadwayi; assembly: GCA_028023455.1. Classification (NCBI taxonomy): domain Eukaryota; kingdom Metazoa; phylum Onychophora; class Udeonychophora; order Euonychophora; family Peripatidae; genus Epiperipatus; species Epiperipatus broadwayi. The sequence goes on from JAQFVV010000047.1 coordinate 712,042, forward strand.
TTTTATGGTATTTTCTTTTTTTTTTTGTAATTTGTACGTTCGATGTATTTGTTTGTTTGCCTCGGGCATTTGTTTTTTATGATTTTAGTGTTTCATTTCCATTTTTTAATTTTTTTTTTATAATTTGTACTTTCGATATATTTGTTTGATTGCCTCATGCATTTTTTTTTTATAATTTTAGTGTTTTTTTTCCATCGACGTTTTCAGCCATTTTTGAAAATTTTATTTATCACTTGCAGGCTTCTTACCAGTTGTTGATGGTACTGCAGTGTCACCCCATGGCCACATGTGGTGTAAATCATAACTACCATATATATATATATAAACTAAAAATAAACTTTAAAATACAACCAATTGTTTCACTGCTACAAGCAGACTTCTCAAGTATAAAGTTATAAATGCAGTTCTTTACACTTGAGAAGTCTGAGTTTATTTTTGGCTAGTCTGGTTGAATTGTGAATTTGGGTAATTTTGATTATTTTATTGACTAGTTTAGCTTTAGGCTTTTAATTTATATATAAATATAATGAGAATGCTAAGGCAAACCATAATAGTAAGGAAATTAAGGCATACATCATATGACTTAATTTAATAAGCTTGTATTTACAAATGTAAATATAATGAGTGTGATAATATCTGTAAACAAACTTTTTTTTCCTTTTGATAAATGCTGCAAGAAAAAGTAGTCAAAATCTCCATTTAGAATTATCCCTATCACCAAACTGGTTTCAAGCTGATGTCTCTTGTCAATAAGGCACTAAGATATTCAGACACCAGATTTAAAATACAAACTCAAGCCCAGAATTTATCAAATACTTAACTATTAAGCAGAAAATCTGAAATTTTCAGACATCTATATGTCTTCAAATCCATATAACTTACTTAAATAGCTATATGGGTCTGAACAAAATTGAATTCCACCATATATCAACAATCTTAGCAATGTAGATGTCTGAAATTTCTAAATTTTCTATTTAATAGTGAAACAGTCAGATCTGTCTATCCTACTATTTCACTGATTATATATTATAGTAGTGTTTATTTATATACCCTTATACCCAAATCCTCGTATATTATAATTATATTATGCTAAAATCATGCTAATTTAAAACCTAAATGTACTAGTCATGTATGTGTCCCATATTTAATATACAGTAAAAGAAACATATGTGTATGTATAAAAATCAATAAATATGCACGTATATATTTCTAGTAGTAAAATAAACGGAAAATGCTTTGTATGTGTAACAATAAACTACATATATGCAGAAAAGAATAATGTTAATAGAATTAAAACATTAGAAATTTCTTTATTTAGAATATTTATTCTAAAAGAAATATTTGAAATTATTATATTTTCTGCATATATCGCTAAATTATATAATTGAGTTACATATATAACAAAATGTTTTCCATTTTTAGATTTGTTTTTCTAAAAGGGATGATTTCATAAATTTAATCTTTCTCACTGTATTATGACCCAGTTACAAGTTTAAGAGTAAAAATAGATTTTAAAATAAAGTATGAATAAATTAACCTGGTCGACCGAAGGAAAAAATGTGCTTAACTGAAGACAGACCCACCTGTAGAAAATCAATAATGGTGGAGATTCCATGATTTCCTAGACTGCAGTGAGGTAATGAGAAAAACAGATCTAAAACTACTATGACAGGGGAGAGGGGAGTAAACTAGTATATAAGTTGCTTCTGCCATCTTTGAGAGAAATCAGATCAGAATTTTATTCTTAATTATTCAATTCAGTATGTTTTTAAATTGGTAATGATGATGATAGTGGGCTAGAATGGCAATTCCCTTGCTTTCTAGACCCTGCGATGGTTTACAGGATGCAGAGAGTGGTGAAGTAGAAGCCGATGCCACCTAAAAAAATCTCTCAACATGAAGCCAATTTCCCAGCAGAGAAAAGATTGTGGTAACAAACCTCCCTCAACTTAAAGCTAACTTTTCAACTAAAATTCATCAATTCCTAAAAGCTAGCTAAATCTATTAATTATGGCCAAAGCAATAATGTATTCTAAACTCACCAGTTACATGTAATTTTTATTTTCTTTATCTAAAATCCCAAATCTTGCCTGATTTGCTGATTTATTGATTTGTTTTTTGATTTATTTACTGATTTACCAGTTTATTCTAAGGTATTGTGATTTATTAAAACTGATTAGTTTTAACATGCTTTAATTGATTGATTCCCAATGATTTATCATAACAGATTTATTGCATATAATTCTGAATGATTTATTTAAATGATAATTATGCTTCTAAATTATATTATGTAATTTAGTCTAGCAATAACATTTGCCTTTATTAATAATTCTAGCAAATAAGTTAAATCTTTATTAAACTGAATCAATCAAGTTAAGCTAATTTCGTTTCAATTCCCTTTTAAACTAAACTAAAATAAAGCCAAATTTCAGATTTCATTTACGTGAAATTTTATCTTTAAACTTATGTTTCTTTTAGTTAAATCTATTGCCAATTTTATTTTATTTTCAATTATGTATTTGTTTCTGCTATATTAGTTCAAAATGAAGTTTTATTCTTAGTTAAATGATTAGTGAGAAGCGATTAAATCTTTTCACACATATATGTAATTTCGCGTTTATTAACGCACAAACGAAACTCGGTTCTGAAATGGATAAAATGTCTTATTTACGAGATATAGCTAAAAGCTTAAAACTGCTTCAAGATAGATTTTTTTTAAATGTGATATTTAATTAATATTTGGATGAAGTGATAAAGTACAGCATAAACTTGAACTTTGTATCGTAATTATTTCAAAATATGCTGTAATCCTCCCTAGAATTATAAATGACTATATAGATAGCCTTATAAATTAGATTCGTAAGCTTTCCTTAATAGCATAATTATAGATGCTATATAATGAACTGATCTACAGTAGTTTCATGGAAGGAAACTATTGTTTAGCATCCTATTTTATTACATAATGATGTAGTCGGCAGTGCGAATGTGTCCTTAAGAAATGCTTTGGTCTATATACTTATTGCTGTATCATTTCTAATGGGCATATGTGTAAGGGCTACTCCATTCATCTTACTTCGGCATGTAAGGGCTACTCAATTCATCTTAGTTTGGACAACTAGTCTTCAGATGGGTGTCGGGTAAGTGCCACCCCATTCTGCACTTAGAACTGGATCATGAGATTCTAGCAGTTTAAAATAGTTGTTTGATCACCTGTACTAAAAGGTCTCTTATTTCACAACAATGGGTAGAGTGTCAAGGGAACCGGTACTTGGTACAAATCCCATGAAAAAGGACATATTTGAGATGCAGGGACTCAGATTGTATATTTTCTATATGCCTTGGTATCTGAAGTCTGACTGCCAATCATCAGTTCATCCCGTCATAAAATTGTATATTTCAGCTTTGATCTGAATCTAATTTTATAAGTGTATAAGCTATGTAGAGAATGTATTAAATAATCTGCGTTTAATAAAATATTCTTTATAAATGTTAATAGTTGCTTCTGCTAGCTCTAGAGCAAATATAAATCCTGTTATATAGCATAAACTAGGCATAGATCATCATGAGCAAACTAAACTAATTCTTAACTTAATAAGTCTCATGAAAACTGTAACCTAAAATGTACAAAACCCGAAAAGTACAATCACCTGTGAGTGATTTGAAATGCTATATATAAACCGTAAATGCTTATATCCAAAATCATCACCTGAGAGTGATATATATATGACAACAAAAATAAATTAAATAATTTGTAACCAGAAAATTAATATCACCTGTGAGTGAGTTAAAATGTCATATATATATATATGTAAACCAAGGCTGCAGAAAGGAGTTTGCTATTAACTGAAAGGAGACCCTTTGATTCCTCTTGGAGGCCTTAAAGGAACTGAGCAGGGCAAATTTCTAATGTCCACTGCATACGTTCTTGTCGTTGCAGCTGTTATTACTATGTGATTATTTGTATAGTATACGAACATGGATGGGCTGCTCACCAACATGCATTAGCCAGCGTGGTGAGTTTATTGGCTTTTTACCTCTGAGTTTAAGATCAAGAAACACCATGGTCTTTCTTCTCAGTGCCTGATAAGGCAGAATGAATGTTTGTGTAAATGATAAATATTTTTCCAATACATATATACAATTATGACAGACAAAAATAAAGCATGGCCCTTATTCCCAGGAGGCTGTAAAGTCACCAACCAAGGCAGCGGTTGGTGGCCGAAGGCGGAGGGTGCTAAGAATCCCCTGATTGTGGACCCAGGCTGCCATTTGATGATGACTTTCTATTTAGGTACTTACAACTGCAGATCACTTTCAAGTGAAGGAAGATTGCAAGAATTAGAAGAAGAATTGTCTTATATTAAATGGGACATTATTGGACTTTGTGAAGTTAGAAGAAAAGGTGAAGAAACAATTGATTTAAAAAGTGGACATATAAAAAGTGGACATATACTCTATTATAAAGACACACATATTGGAAATACAAGTAGAGTAGGATTCATTATAAATAAAAAGTGGAAGAACAATATTGTGGAGATTGATGGTGTATCGGACAGAGTTGCAAGATTAGTTATACAACTTAATAGCAGATACCAAATGCAGATAATTCAGGTTTATGCCCCAACAAGTTCTCATAGTGATGAAGTAGTAGAAGATTTTTATATGGATGTACAAAAGGCTTTTGATCAGAGTAAACAACATTTTAAAATTGTTATGGGAGACTTTAATGCTAGAATTGGTAGACAAATGAAAGATGAAATTGCTGTAGGTAATTTTGGTTATGGTAATAGAAATGAGAGAGGACATAGACTTGTGGAGTTTGCAGAAAAAGAAAAACTTTATATTATGAATTCATTTTTTGAGAAAAATGTTAAAAGGAAATGGACATGGAAGCATCCAAATGAAGGTACAGCAGAGTTGGATTATATTTTGACTAACAGGAAATACATATTTCAAGATTGTAATGTTCTTAATAAATTTAACACAGGAAGTGATCATCGATTAGTAAGGTGTAAGTTACGTGTTAATGTAAAACTAGAGAGATAAAAATTATTGGGAAAAACAATATTTACAGTTGATATTCCTAATCTTCAGAAACATTCTAATGAATTTAAATTAGAACTTACAAACAGGTTTCAAGTGTTAGGAGATTTTGAACATGATTCAGATTTGAATGAAATCAATATGAAAATAACTGATACACTTTTAAAAACTGCAAAAAAAATAGCTGGTAGAAAAAAGGACCAATTGATTAATAAAATTTCTACTGAGACTAGAGAATTTATGAAGAAAAGAAGGAATATGAAGATATACAAAAATGATGTATTAAAAAGAATTGAATATCTCGAATTTTGTAAAATGGTACGGAAAAGAGTTGAAAATGATATAAGAAAGTATAACTGTGAAATAGCAAGGAAAGCTGTAGAAGAAAATAAAAGTCTCAAGAATGTTAAACAACATTTTGGTATTGGTAGGAAATTTATATCTGCAATAAGAAAAAAAGATGGAATTATTACTAAAAAGAGAGATGACATCATGAAATTGGTAGAAGATTTTATCAAGAATTATATAGTAATAAAGAACAAGTACCTCCTATATCTATTACATCTTCCGAATTGCCCAGAATTTTAAATGAAGAAGTGAGACATGCAATTAAATGTATGAAGAAAGGAAAGGCTCCAGGAAATGATGGAATTATAATTGATATATTAAAAGAAGGAGGTGAAGAAATAGAAACAATTTTAGCAAAGTTATATACCAAATGTCTAAATGATAAAGATGTACCGGAAGATTGGAAGAATGCAGTAATAATATTAATATTTAAAAAAGGTGATAAAGAAGATATTAGAAATTACAGACCTATCAGCCTTTTATCAGTTTTATATAAAATTTTTACCAAGATAATTACAACTCGTCTACAGAGAACTTTGGATTTCCACCAACCAAGAGAACAAGCTGGATTTAAAAGTGGTTTTAGTACAATAGATCATATCCAGGTATTGAGAGAAGTCATAGAAAGGACAAATGAATATGAGTTGTCATTATGTTTTGGATTTGTAGATTATGAAAAGGCATTCGATTCTATACACATTTCTTCAGTGATTAAAGCATTGGATCATCAAGGTATAGATCCAGGATATTGTCATATTTTAAAGAATATTTATAAAAATGCAACAGCAACAATTAGATTACATAATGATACTGGAAAAATCAACATTGAGAAAGGTGTAAGGCAAGGTGACTCCATATCTCCAAAACGTTTTACAGCAGTGCTGCAAGAAGTATTTTGTGGATTAAAATGGGAAACTAAAGGAATGAAAGTAAATGGAGAGTATTTAAGTCATTTAGATTTTGCAGATGATGTAGTTGTTTTTGCAAATAATGCTTCAGAGCTGCAGGAAATGTTGCAGAAGTTAGCAGATGAAAGTAGAAAAGTAGGACTAAAGATAAATTTTAAAAAGACTAAAATAATGTTTAATCGATTTGCTCAAAATATGAAAATAAAGATTGATTATGAAGAATTAGAAGAAGTTAACAGTTACAAATACCTAGGTCAGATTATTAATACAGATGGAAACATAATGGAGGAAATTAATCATAGAATTAAACTTGGTTGGAGTGTTTTTGGTAGAAATAACTTGATACTAAAAAGAAATATGCCTATGTGTTTGAAAAGAATGGTTTTTAACAAATGTGTTTTACCAGTTCTTACTTATGGATCTGAGACTTGGACACTTAATAGAAGAGCAATACAGAGACTTCAGACCACTCAAAGGAGTATGGAGAGATGTATGTTGGGAGTAACAAGAAGAGATCGAAAACGCAATGTATGGGTAAGACAACAAACAGGTGTTACTGACCTTATTGAAAAAAATTAAAAGATTGAAATGGAGTTGGGCTGGACATATTGCTAGAAGAAATGATAATAGATGGACAATTGAAATTTTAAACTGGATTCCAAGAGATTGTAAAAGACCCAGAAAGAGACCACATGTGAGATGGATGGATGAAATAAGAAAATGTGCAGGGGTGTTGTGGAAAAGAGAAGCTAAAGATCAGAGAAGATGGATTAAACTTGGAGAGACCTTCATCCTGCAGTGGATTGATAATGGTTGATGATGATGATGTAAACCAAAACTACCTGTAATTCAGTAAACCATAAATGCTTATATCCAAAATCATCACCTGTGTGTGAACCAAAACTTAAATGTTATTAAATTGTATCCCTAACTTAATCACCTGCGAGTGAGACAATCCATATAGCCACATTGTAATTATTATTAACATTTAGTAATTTTATTTAAATATTTGGCTTTCATTAAACTAATTTAAATTTAACTTCTGCTTAGTGTTTCAATGTTGCTTATTGTTAAGCTATTATTGATTAGTTAACTATTAGTTATTAAGAATCACAATCCATATTTGATAATTATGCTTATGCCTACACCTATATATATAGCTATACTGTGTAGAATGTCAGTTTCCCATAGTCTTGTGCTTTACCAATGTGCTACTGCCAGCATGCGATTAAAGAGAATACTTATGTGGCCTCATATATGTCATCCATAAGGTAGTAAATCTTTGAGCATTAGTAAAGGAACTGGGGCTATATCAGACACATGGTCTCAACCACTTTATGCAGATCAGCCTTGGGATGATTTACTAATAGTCTAGATTTTGTTGCACGAATGTACAAATTTGACCATTACAATTGTTAAATATTCGAAAAATTCTGGGCATGAGTCATATTTTAGATCTAGTGTCTGAATGTTCTAGTGTTTCACTGATAAGAGCCATCAGCCTGAAACTGGTTGGGAGATAGGGATAATTCTAGATAGAGATTTTGAATGCTTTCTTTAGTAGCATTTATTGAAGGAAAAAAAAGCTTATTTAGAGCTATTAGCATGCTCATTATATTTACATTTGTAAATACATGCTTGTTGAATCAAGTCATGTGATGTATGACTTGATTCCCTAACTATATATATATATATATATATAGAGAGAGAGAGAGAGAGAGAGAGATTCTAATCGACTCATAGACTAATTACATGGAATGTAATAAAGAAAAAAGTATGAAAACACTCAAGATATTATAAAATGAACTAATAACAATAACCAATCATTTAAACATGAATGGAAAATAATGTAATGCAGGCACATGTATATAGATCTGTAAAGTATTCTATATATATAAAGTTGCATGTGTACATGTCTGTGTTTTATAATTAGAATAAGTCATTTACATACAAATGTATGAATACCACTCCCACAATACACAAATATGTATATTTTACACTTTTGTTAAGGCTAGACATGCTAAAAAAGTCAATTTCTTTAAAACATTTAAATTAATATAATTATACATGTTATAATTGTAATAATAATGTTTAAAGAGACTTAAAACTTGCTAAAATGAATACATAAAAAGTCAAAGAATATTTTTAAACTATTTTAAATGTTAAAATTGTAAAAAGAAAGCAGAATAATTTAATATTTTATAGTTAAATTAAATGGTATTAGTTATACTTGAGAAATATGCTTAATATCCTGTTAAATAATGTTTTATAATCATTAATTTGTAATATAATGTTAAATGTAGTTGAATAAGTTATTAAATTTATCTTTAAAGTAAGTTAAAATTGTGTAATAATTATTTATTAACGTTCTTCATATTTTATGGTGTACCAAATGTTTCAATTTTATTCATTGTGATACAAAGTGTTAAAATTTACTATTCTAAATTTTGTTATTACATTTAATATTTAATATGTATTATTTTGTAATTAAATACTCATTAAATTTTATTTCAGACAGTAGGTTTCAAAATTGCTACATTTGTCTGGAAAGCAGATCACATGACTGGCAATATGTGTGTGATTGCATGAATTTAGAGAAAGTTTTAAATTGCTTTCTGAAATTATACATAAAGTGAAAACATTTGGACATTATAAAATGTTTGAAATAATATTTTAGTTAGTTTTTAAAGATATTATAAACTAATAAATGTAAGCTAAAATGGATGCATTAAAGTAAATATTTTCTTATAATTTAATAAATTAGTAAAAAACTGATAAAATATATTTGTTTGGTTATAAAATGAATTAGATATTAAATATTTCTTATATTTATTATTTAAAGAATGACTCATTATTTTATTTCCAATTTTAAAAAGTACTTAATTAGGAAATATGTAAATGAGTTTGCAATCTGATTATTTTTATCCAATCAAATCTTTTAAAAGAAAACAGATATAAATATAGTATGTAGTTAGAGTATTAGTTATTGTGTTAGAAAAATTATTTTGAAGTTATATTACTATAGGCTAGTAATATAGTAAAAACTAATAGTAAATTATCTAAATTTTTAGTATATTTTTATTTTTAAAAAGTCAAAAGGATAAAGAAAATTAATATTTAGTTCAACAATATATGAGAATAAATATACTAAATTTCCTATCAGTAAACTATTCTGAAGCTTGGTTCCAATTCATTAATGAGTTATGGAGCAAAAACATATAGTATTGTATATAGGGGGATTAGCGATGAAAAGCCAAGAGTTTATAGAAGTATGGTTTTGCTAATGTTATATGAGAATATGAGAATTTAAGTATTTATTTGCGTGGAATATTTCAAAATTGTATATGAATATTATCTAGAGGTATGTTATATATAATGAGTACATTTGTATTCAAAAAGATTAAAACTTTTATAAGACATTATTCTAATAGAAATTATTGAAAAAGATGGAAACGTAATTTACCTTTGTACTTTCAAAGATATTGGAGATGAGCTATAACATAAATATTGTTCTCTCTATAAGACATATCATTATTTTTGAATGATTACAGTTAATAATATTTATCTTTAAAATAAATGTTATATTTGGACTTGTTAAGCAAGATATTTTGAAGATAAATTCTATAAGAATTATAATTGCTAAAAAATACTATATGAAATAATAAAACATTAAAATATGACCATCCACTATTTTAATTGCTGTATTTTTTTTTTTAAAAAAGAAAATGGTTAATGAAAAAAAAAAATTTCTCAGGAATAAATAATCTTTTGATATTAAAAACCTGGATTCAACTATTTGCCTTATGTGCCTTATTGGAATATAAGTTTTAAATGGAAAGATATGACAGTGAATAATGCATCTGTCCCCAAACAAATTGGAATATACGTACATGGGAAATATGATTTACTTTTCTAAAAATGGATTTGAAAAATATTATTGAATAAATTATTATTATCCTGGAAAGATTTGCAGAAATGGGCTGTTTTAAATATCTTGTGGAAACAGGATGAACAGTATTTTAAAAGATTTTTACATATTTTAAAAGTCGACAATTATTTTTTTATTGTTATTTTACTTGCCAAGGGAGGAGAGTTAGAAAAAAAACTTTGGACAATGTTGTTGCCTAGCAACCACACAACCATCAATTTATTATCAGAACTTTTCAAAGAATGTATATATAGAGAAGAAATATGTAACTTTGAATTTTATTATTAGTTTTTATATGTTTTTTTTTTAAAAAAAATAATAACATTAGAATTTAAGCTTATTTTTAGGTTATATTAGATAAACTGCATTAGTAGACACTTTTTGATTATCATAATCTTAATTTTAAAATAATTTAACAATTTTTAAAATTTTGGAAATATTTTTTTTTAAGTATGATATTTTATAATGAGCATTGGGTGAATGGAATTTTATGATTTTTTTTTATATTGTTATGTAATTTGGACCAGAAGACATCAAAATGTGATAATGTTTTAATCATATAGGTAGCTTTAATTATTTTAAATATCATATAATATATATTTTAAGAATTGCTTGGAATTTAAACATTCACATTATGCTAAAGAATGAATGGATATATGGATGTGTGAATTAATAACACATGCAGATTTTTTTTAATTAAGATATATAAGATATAAATAAAAAATATGCATATATTTTGTTTTATATTATAAAGTTCATTATGACTTTATTAATTATTATAATTTTGTATGATTTTTTGATAAGTAAAACCATATATTTATTTTAAATATAAGAAAATTGATCATATATTTTAATCAAAGTCATTTGTATTTGTGGTTAAGCTTAATTGTATGAAAACATTCCGACATTTCGTATGGGATGTTTGATGTTTCTTGAGGCATTTTATAAATGAGTGAATTAGATCATAATGTTTCTATGGTTGGGAGAATAGATAGTGACTATTATGCCAGAATACATTGCTTAGTACTTTATAATAGAATGTTTTCTTCAGTTCATTATTTGGAATTTAGCGAATTATATAAAAGAAAAAATTTACTTCATCATTATTTATATAAGCTGGCAATGTACTCTTTCATTTTCTGCATTCGAACAATAGCACAGTCTTTTATTTTTAATTATCAATTCAAAATCAATTCAATTCTTCCATTAAATAGCTAGAAGTTATCAACTTTTCTTATTTCAAAAGTTGATTATGATATTTCTTTCAACTTTTTGTGATATGAACATTATATGATTGGTATGGGATTTTCGAATAAATCGTCTATCTTTCCTTGCATTCTAAGATTTAATCTTGAGATATTGTTTGTGTGTGGTTATCCTATCTTTCGATAAATAACAAAAGACAATGGAATGAACTGGGTTCGCTTTTATATCATACCTAGTTTCCATTGCCTAGTATATGAGCTTTTCCATTTCCTCTTTCATTGCTGTAGTTGTCTATTGTTGCATGTACTAAATGGTTGTAGTTAAAATTACATAATAAAATTCTACTCTCATTTTGCAGGTACTGATTTGACATTAGGTCATCGCTATGTCTACTAAGTTGAACTCATAAATCGTGATATCTAATACACTGACAAATACCTTATTGTTTATATATATATATATGAAAGATCTTATTAAATGGACTTTTTTACTTTACTTTGAAAAAGATAAATTATCCCATTTGTGACATTATTTAATTTAAGATTTAATAAAGCAAACTTTTGTCGCATGTGTGTATATAGGTATGTTTGCATTATAAAACAATTGATAGTGCATATCCAAGTATCTATTATCTAGTTTATGTTTTAAATGGGTTTGATTTGCTGTTGTAGATAAATAAGGGCTGGTCTAGACAGGATTGTAAGCTACCTTTACAATATGGATTAATGATAATAGTATTATGTTTAATAAAAAGTACAAAATATAAAATATACTAATCTTTAACTGAGTTTAAACTTTATATTTTGGCTATGAAGTTTATAATTTCTAGCCTAATAATGATGAACAAATTGCAAAAGCAAAACTAAGCATGCATAAACTTATAAAATGTGATAAAAATGTTAGATGCTTTATTCAAAGCTGAAATGCTATAAAAAGTCTTATGCATGTGATTGCTACAGCTAATAGGACTTGTAACATTTGTTATTTCAGCCAATGTATTTGTTGATTAAATAATTCCTTGTTTAGCACTTAGATGTGCATCATTGCTATAATAATTTCTTTCAAAATTATTTTTTTAGTGATACTAACATTAATCAGCTTCCAAATTCTATTTTATGGCTCATGGCTAATATTATTACAGTATATGCAACTGAGAGAGAATTTTTAAAATGTCTACAATTTTTTCACCATTAGAAATGCGCAATTCCCCATTTAGCAATTAGATTTCTGCCATTGTTATTGTAATTTCACTTTGAAATTATTTCCTTTTTTGTTGCCAACATTAAATAGCTTTTAAATTCTGCTTTTATGTTTTATGGCAAAAATTATTACAGTATATTCATCTAGGAAATATTTAAAAAAACTACATGCAATGTTTTCAATGTTTAAGAATTTAAAAAAAAAAAAGGAAAATAAGTTTTATTTGACAAATATATCTGCCATTCTACTGTTAGTTATACATATTTGTATTTTGTTGTATATATCATAATTTAATAAGAAAAAAATATTCATGATACTATTTGCTTGCTCTATAACCATTCATGGTACCAATATACACATATTCTTAAAAACCATTATGTAATATATAAATAACTGATTTAACTAAATATAAATAGCTGATTTAATTCTAATTTTATTAATCTAAATAAAATTCAAAAAGTAGAGTATTTTCTAATATACTTACCTGTGCAGGTCATTTTTTCCAATTGGAAAGGTAATTCTGATGTGGACACACTAGCATTTTCACCTAAGATGTCAGACATAGCATTGCGACGACCTGTTCGGCCAGACTGGATAAAAGCTTCCAGTGTTTGGGCACAGGCAATCTCTGTCATGGTGTCTTGGGCCTATAAGTAAATATTGTAAATTAATGTAATTTACTACTAATAAGAATTTTTGACAAAAAAATTGTTTATGCATATTTATAGCTTACATAAAGTATGAAAGCAGTTAAACATATAAATATTGTTTATACATAAACATGCAAGTTTTGTTTTTCTATTGCAGGAAACATAGGTTTTTAATAAGGTGAAGATTATCTTATAAATATAACTGAACAGTTAGTTATTTGGGAGGACATATGATATTAAAGCACCAGAAATAACAGAATAAGCTTCAATCCAAAAACTTTTAGTTTTCAAGATGGCAACTCTAACACCATACTAAGTCACACAAAGCTAAGGAATAAATTGTTTTTATTGCTGAGGGGATCATGTGATGTTGACATACCAAAAGTTTATGGCTGACCAATATGACAATAAAATGTTATTGATTTTCTCATATATCAATTTGCCTTCAGAATAAAAGGCCCAGCAAGAGCAAACAGATTTTATGGTTTATAAAGTGTACATTTCCCAAACTTTATGATCATATTATCATCCATTCAGCTTAGATCCTGATCCCAATACTTTTACTAAACTGTATTTTAAATATGTTTTACTTTACCATAAAACAAGAGACTGAATTAAAATTATTTGCAATTAAAAAAAGCATGAGTACCATTATTAAAAGTTTACAACTACAAATAGCTTGGTCAGATTATTAATGCCAATGGAAGCATGAGAGCTAAATTTTATTAATGGAAACAAAATGTAAATTTAAACACAGAATTACTTTTGATATAAATAACTTGATATTAAAAGAAAATATGTCAGTATGTTTGAAAATGAAGATTTTGATAAATGTATTTTAATAATGGATTCAATATAGTAATAGCAGATCCATAAAACAATATACTTTTAAGTTTTTTGGGTTTTACCACCCACAGAATAAAAAATTTTGATTACCCTATTTCATTACACATGCATTTCACAAACAATCTTCACTCTTCAATTGAACAACAGTGATTAGACACCCAAATTTCCATGCTTATGCTAACATTTTAATAATTTTTATCACACCATTCTTGTACAAAGTAGAAACAATCAAAACAGATGGGTAAACAATGTCTTAAATTAAGTCTCAAAAAATTATAAGAAACCCACAAAAAACTCATATAAGGGGAATAGATGAAAAAAAAAGTTTACTTGAGTAATAGAAAAAGATGTTTTGGAGTGGGAAAACTAGTTTAGATTTGAAGAAACCATAATGCACAGAGTCGATAATGATTGAAACAATGCTGATTTTCTTATTACATAAAAACAAATCATAGCACTGATAAAAATGTTTATTTAAGTAATAGGAGAAAAAAGATGTCTTGGAATGGAAAAACTAGTTTAGATTTGGAGAAGCCATAATGCACAGAATTGACAATGGTTGAAACAATGCTGATTTTCTTATTACACAACAATAAATCATAGAAATGCTTTGCAGAAAACTAAATTCTTTACTTTTATGCAATCAAAATTTTTTAGTATCATTGAACTAAACATCCTGTTTATATATCAGATGTTTCGATTTTTCAATTCATCTTACATACATGAAATAAAATTCAAATATCAGCCTTTCAAGCCAATTGTGCAAACGCTTTGCGAGTGTTAATAATAAATGAATACTTTCTAACCAATACAAGATATAGCATTTATGCAGGAATAAAAGGAATCCCTCTTATTCCTACAACTCAAATATTTATATATGAGCAAATCTGAAGTACTGGCAAAGAAAGTGTGACGATAGAACAGTCACTTTAAATTACTCTATACGATGAGCTGTTCTATTGTCACACTTTCTTTGCCAGTACTTCAGATTTGCTCATATATAAATATTTGAGTTGTAGGAATAAGAGGGATTCCTTTTATTCCTGCATAAATGCTATATCTTGTATTGGTTAGAAAGTATTCATTTATTATTAACACTCGCAAAGCGTTTGCACAATTGGCTTGAAAGGCTGATATTTGAATTTAATACAATCGTATACAGACGCTATATAAAAATAAATGCTTATTTATACATGAAATAAAAAAGAATGGAGAAATATGGAAGTTGTCTATCTATAAAAAAGATATCACGCATGGGAGGAGAAATGTAAATAGCCATGTGTGTGTGTGTGTGCGCGCGCTGAAAATCAGATATATTAATCTTTAACTTGAATTAAAGTTTATATCTGCTAGAGAAAATCTCTAGTTTAATAAATGATTAGTAATAATCATTACGTGTTTATCAAAAAGTTGATGGGAGTTGAGTAAATTGACGCTTGAAAATAAAAATGAGACAATTTGCTCTACATAAATCATCTTCATGTAATAAAAATATGACCTGGCCCAACTGATGAGTGCTGGTTCAGCACGAAATACATCTTGGGGGTTATTTGTCTTTTATTGTATCTTTATTTATATGAAATTATTTATGAAATAAAAAAGAATGGAGAAATATGGAAGATGTCTATCTTTAAACTAATTCCTAAAATCAAAATATTTAGATTTTTCTTCTATATTTTGTTAAAAAATAAATACATCAATTTAACTCAAGTAAAACAGTCATTCTAAATAACATACGAACGTCAACCGCCTCATAAAACATCTTTGCCCAATAATAATAATCAAATGGCTTTATTGCTCAAGAATTCATAAAAAGTTACAGTGCCAGAACTGGAATCAACCCAAAAATCTTACTATCCAGAGTCTGATGATCTACAACTACATTAAATAACAGCAAATAAATGAATAGTTTTATTGTTTGAGAGTTCATAAGAAGTTCCAAGCAGCAGAAATACCAGCACTGGAAATGTTTCAAGAACTATATCCTCCAGAATCTGATATTTTACCATTGCACTAAAACATATAGGAAAAAAATAAATTATCAAAAGGTTTTATTGCTTGAGTTTTAAGTGTCAGAAAATCCAGCAATGGAACTGATCCGAGGACCTCATATTCAAGAGTCTGAGGATTCTAGCATTACAACATGACATTTCAAACTGACAGAAGCACTGTAGTTCCACTGTAAATAACCCAATTGATATCTTGTTTTTTTTCTTATTTAGACTCAATCTATAGGATTTTTAGCTTATGAATCATCTTTTTTACCACTTGCACAAACTGTTCAAGACAAAAGATATAATAGTGAGAAAATTAAAAAAAAAAACCCATTGCAATAGATATTTAATAGCATTCTTTACATTAAATAAATATCTTTAGAAAAATCTTTTTTTTGCATTTTTCACAATGCTTTTTATTAAACTGTCTGGCAGTTTCAACTGTCTAGCAGTCTTCTTCAGAGCTGCAAATAAATAAGAAATAATATAACGATATTTTACAGCTAATGAAACTATCAAACAATTTAATAAATAGTATTAAAGTAGTAATTTTTTAAACATTTACTTTTAGAATGTTCTAATTCAAATAAAGACTTTGAAGATGCTATTTGAAAAGTTTTACGTCATATTAAAATAAATACATTTTCATCAGATGATCATCATTCTTTATGCTTACACAAGGCTACTGTATGGAGAGTTTTCCCTCCGTGATATACATTTTCACTTATTCATTTTACAACATAGTTTAAATGGTAGGTATAATATAAAGAACCAAAATTCTCTATGTTCTTACATTCCACTCATCAACAAAATTATAATTTCAAACATTTTGTGTGTGGGGGGTATTGATAATTACTATAAGATTTTCTGAAATGGAGTTTGTGCTCTAATATAGACATGTCTAGTGAGTAAACATATAACTAACTTAACTATTTATTTTTCTGTTTTATTTACTATCAGTCTTTAACTCTATATAATTCATTGTATCCTTTATATCATTTAGAAAGATTAATTTTTTTCATCCCTTTTATTACCAGTCACCATTTTGTTCAAAACAACTCTCCATTGCATCCTTTATATCATTTAGAAAGATTAATTTTTTTCATCCCTTTTATTACCAGTCACCATTTTGTTCAAAACAACTCTCCATTAACAATTCTTTCTTCTTAGTATATGTTCAATCCATGTTCTCTTCCCATGTCTCATCCACTCTCACTTAAACTTCCTTATTTGTCTCTCTACCCACTTAACTATTTGTTTGTACTCACCTCTCAAAGACCACTAAAACATCACATGATCACCACTTTTCATGCTTAAACAAGCTGTTAAAATGTAGCAACTCCCTCCATACAATAATGATGGCTTTTTCAAGCCATAATATTCAATGGATACTAGAAGATTTGTGCATTAAAAATCTATTTAGTGCTTTCTCATCCAAAATCCTCAGACAATTTTATAGCTTGTAGCCTAGAACCAGTGGAAAACCTTGGACTTGAGAGCATGCATCTAGGTCTTTGGATCTAATGCAATTCTCCAGTAGCCACCTTTTACTTTTTTAGTAAACTATGAAGCTATGTGTCCAAAATGAAAACACAATAATCTCTTCAATCCAAATTCATTCACCTGTGTAGTCACACAGATCTGAACCCAGTTCAATAAATATACATAATAGTGTGTTAGGTTTTTTGATGATCATAATTACCATCACAGTTTGAGTAGGATTGGTAAACATCACACAATCACAATTTCTTATGCGTACACAAGCTGTTAGTACAGGTTCATATCTGTATGACTATACAAATGAATGAGCTTGGATTGAAATCATTCTGTTTTTATTTTGGAGTCATACTTTTATAGTTTACTAAAAAAGTAAAAGGTGGCTTCTGGATGACTGTATTACATCAAAAGATCTAGGTGCACTGTTCTCAGATCTGAGGCTACTCACTGATAAAGTTACAAGTTAGAAACTAATCTGCAGTTATTGGATGAGTAGGCACTAGAATTTTATACACAATATCCATTGATTACTATGGCTTGCACTGAGTGGTACTACGATAAATTTGCAACTGTATCTCAAAGGCCTCTAATGTCCTTAATTTTTTATTTAGTATCCATGTTTCACATTTATACATCAATACCCTTCATACATAGCATGTGAACAATCACTTTTTCAGCTTTCACTTCAAAATCCACAGAATATTTTCTTCTTGTAAATGCCTTCTTTGCTAATATTATTCTTTTAATCTCATTATCACTTCTTCCATTTTCCCTCAACAAACTTCATATATATTTAAACTCATTAGACTGTTGAATCTCTTCAAACATGACCCTATGAAACCTCATTTCATATTCAATCCAATTTTTCTCCAATCTATTCAAAATATACCAATTCTTTTCATTTTTGAAAATTTTTTTACCTAATTATACTGCATAGATTACTGAGCACCTGACTGAAATAATAAAAAATAACTATAGAAATATGCCTAAAACATTCAAAATGATGCATGGTCTTTGGCAATAATATTAATGTACCTATCTGGACATCTAAAATAATTATACTTCATCATCACTTTCACTCATTACCAATCCACTTCAGGATAAAGGTCTCTCTAAATTTACTTCATTTTCTTCCAACTATAAATTTCTCATTTTCAAATTACTCCAACCAGAAGTTGGAGGTTATAATGTTCTTGATTCTGAACAGTAAACTCAGCATACTGGATGAAGTGAGATGCTGACCAGCTCATTCATGTTCATTTACTGTGTGAATAATCCCATGGTAATTAGTTGCAATAATCAGAACATATTCATGACGATATTGGATATCTGTTCTTCTTGTTTTTTTTTAAATTTACTAGGCAGTAATTAATAAATACATACAAAAAAATAACAATAATCAACAAAGTATTATTTACATGAAAAGTAATATCATGACTGTAAAGATATTTTCTAAATCTAAATGGAAAAACATCTATTCCATTTCAGCAACAATTTACAAATGATAAAAATATATTATTTTCAAAACATTACTGATCCATGGTGATAGTTTAATCCAGTTTCTCCAATCCATCTCTTCTCGACATCACACCAACAAGCTTCCTTATTCTATCCAACTCACATGTGCTCTCTTTCTAGATCTTTTAAATCTTTGGGATCCCATTCAAGACTTTAATAATCCAATTATTATAATCTCTTCTAGCAATATGTCCAGCCAAATTACATTTCCGCTTATTTTCTCACCCAAGTATTAGTTAATCTCAACATACAATTATCCATACTTTGTTGAGTGGCTTGAAATCTCTGTACTGTTTACCTGTTGTATGTACAAGTCTCAAATCCATAAGTAAAAACTACTAAAACATATCTACTAAAAACCGGCCTTTTCAAATATGTAGACATATTTTTCTTTTGATATTAAGTGAAACACACAGGCTTATTATATACCTGTGTCTATATATGTAATATATAGGGTATATGAGCACAGACTTTCACACGACCCAACACTCTCCACACTATCTCAAAACACTGATACACCTGAACACATATAAGTTCTACTAAAAGTATTTTATTCAAGTCCGTGATTATTTGCATCCATTACGTTTCCATCTGTTTTAATAACCTAAATTATGATTATAACTAATTTGTTATGACATTAAGTGAGCCCATAATAACTTTTTCTTGTAGTAATTGCACATATAAATTAGTTTATATATATAATGGGAAAAACATAATGATTGTGGAATCGAGAACTGAAAAATCCGGCACAGGATATTGGTATAAATCACATACAAATATTTAATTTCGCTTACGAAGCAGACGATTAAAAAGCGACTTCAAAATAATACCTGACAAATGATAATGGTATGTATATTAAGTCACACCTCATTTCATCGACCTTTTAAACATCAAAATCTATATATGTGAGATTTATTATAAAATATGAAAATTCATTTACATAAAACACAAAGATTTATGTAATGAATTTAACTTGAATTTTATTAGTTTTCAGTTTATATTAGTATAATGACAGATTAAAGAATTAACTTCAGAGCAATTTGAAAAGTAATTTCTTCTGACAAACGATCAACTGGAATTAAACAATAATAAATACAGAATTACTATTTTTTGTAAACTATGTATATTTTGATTAATATAAATTAAATCATAAAAAAGTAAAATAATTAAGATTACTTCAACGAATACTTTGAATTATTCTGTGCGTTTAATATGAATTAAGATATCATACAATACCTGCTAATGAAACTGATCAATTAAAAAAAAAGTCAACACTAACATTCATCATGATTCAGACCTGCCCTCTATTGGACGTTTGGAAAAAATATTCCGAATCTTTAGGGTAGTTCATTTCATCCCTCGATGATTCACTCAAAAAAAAAAAAAATCGAACTACTGTATTTGTTTCTTGGCATTTCATAAGAAGTTCGAGCGCCATAACTTATAAATGTCACGCAACTAGAAATATCAAGGTCGACTAACGCAATCATTCTTAAAACATTTTTCGAGGAAAAAAAATCAGATAATATACAATAAATGTAATGCAAATTATACATGTGATGCCACCAAACACAATTGAATATATTAAACAACATTCTCAAGAAAAAAAATCATTAAAAGAAGGCTGACAAACTTATTAAGTATAGTTACATGAATATATTTTTACTTAATATTTAAGTTGAAGTGAGAAGGTATAACTAGATTCTCTTGTTATTATGGAAGGATATAAAACATTTCTTAAAGAATTTTGAAGGACATTACATAAAAGATTTTACGCATCTATAGAAAATGATTCTGTAAATACAAATTAAAAAAAAGTTAATTTATGTGAATGCCTGTTGTAAACAATTGTTATTTACGAGAAAAGTATGTGCACATACTTTAAAATAATCATATAAGCATGATTAATTGTATGACAATATTTATGAATCTAGGCTTGGACGTATAATATAAAAGCAATGCAAATACTTCAGATGTAGGAGCGAAATATAGAGTTGCATATAAGATATCGAAAGTATATATATGTGAGAGAACAAATAAATGTTAACGTTATTGAAAGATTTTAAAACTAAAATGAAGATGGTCAGAAAATGTTGCAAGAAAAGATGACAATAGAAGAACTATTGAAATCTTAAGCTGGTTCTCAAAAGATCTTAAAAGACCTAAAAAGAGACTCGAATGAGATGGATAGATTCAATAAGGAAATTTGTCAGAATAAAATGAAAGAGAAAAGTTATGAATCAAATAAAGTGGATTAAAATCAGAGAGGCATTCATTCTACCATCTAGATTGCTAATTATTGAAAATGATGATGATTTATACATAAATTAGGCATTTCAATAAATTTCTAATTAATTTCTGTATAGGCCAATCATTATTTCCATAAACTTAACCCAGAAATCAAAAAATTATAATGGAAATGGAAGAAATGACATATTTTAAATAATAGTTTGAAAAAAAAAAAACCGCAAAAAACATCACTTTTACTATTATACAAAACTAATCCTATATTTACTCTTCACTCATTTAAAAATATTACATTTAAAAAAAAATTGCCTTACTAATTATCATCATCATTTTCAACAGTATCCATCTATCACAGAAGGAAGTTCCTTCAGTTATTTCTGCACTTTGATTCATAATTTCGCATCACTGCCAAGAAACTTCATTATCTGTTCACTTTATATATGATCTATTATTATTAATAAGAGACATCTAATGATGTCAAATCCTGGAACTAATATGAATGCCATTTTCTGGAATTGTTTTATCATCTCTTTGGATTTCAATTCAATGACTCATATGCGACCTATTCATACTACTATTCATCTCTATTTATTCCACCAATCAACTTTTATGAGTATTATAAACACTTCTTTTTTGGAATTATGTTTTTCTCATAATATAATCAAATCAACTTTAATCTACTTATTAGCAAAAGTTTGGGCCAATCTGATAAAATGGAGTCTCCATTTGTTTATTTCACTTACTGTCCATAATATTCTTGAAAGTCTTCACAATTAATATCATCAATACCTTTATTTTTTTTTTTTTTTGGATTCAACTTTTATATGTATTAAATAACCTACATGGTTTGGTCCAATTAGTAGGATGTCCGACTTGGGATTGGGAGGTCCTAGGATCTATTCTGGTGTTTGAACTTCTTATAAATTCCCGAACAATAATATCATAAATCTTTTTATCTAATAAATGTTTTATAATTTTCACTAGCACTATCATTCAATACTATTTTTGTTTTTTAGGATCCAACTTTTATAATAATAGTTTTTTTTTGAATTTCAAAAACCATATTGAGACTTCAATTATCTATATATTGTTGTCAAATCTAGAAATGCATCAAACCAGCTCTCTCTCTCTATATATATATATAATTGAATGGTTTTATTACTCAGGAGATCATAAGAAGTTTGGGCATCAGAATTAGAATTGATCCAAGAATTGTGCAATCTGAGGTATGAACCCTTTACCACTGCACTAAACCATATAGGACAATCCAGTTCCACTTTAGTACATTAATTCATTCAGTAATACTTGCTTATTCTCTTGCAGATGTATTTCATTTTCAATTCTTCTTTATAGATCCTAACATACATTTCTTTACACTATCAAAATCACTTCATCCATGTTAATTCTGAGATTAACTTCCTTCATTTATATTATGATATTCTATTTCTAGAATTCTTTTAATCCTTTTTTCTACTATCATAGTATTATTTCAAAATCTTTAAAAATAGCTTGATTTCAATGTTTTTATAATCTTTTGTTTATGCAATATCCAGTACTAGTCGGATATATATATATGGCCGAGGTTCGAGTGAGAGTTATCGCACTCAACAGCGACAAGTAATTATATAATAAAACACACGAACATGGTAGTGGAGTTAATAGGTTTATATACATAAATACATGTACGAGGATCAATACATAATACAATTATTACAAAGATAAAACTGACTAATACATTAATATACAACTCTAGTCTTAAAGGCCCACAGGCTTACAATAAATAATATTAAAGTCTATACGACCTGCAATGGTCCCTAGGTCTACCTTGGTATGATCGAAAGTAGACCTCTCCGCGAGATGAGCTGAAAGTGAAGTAGTGTCTGTGTATTCAGGAAAATGCATCCATCCTTCAACTTCACCTCGCAAGTCTGACCTTGTTTTTTCCTGCCATCCAGGATGTAACACAATCTATTTCCATTGGTCATCCCATGACATGAGGTACAAAGAGGTCAGTTCGGTTATCTCTGACCAACCTTAATCGTTACTGTGATGTTTTTAGCATACACGCACATACTTGAATATTTGTAATAGTTACATTATTATTGCGTGTATCTGTTAATAAGCATACACGCACATACTTGAATATTTGTAATAGTTACATTATTATTGCGTGTATCTGTTAATACACACACATACATAGTTATTATTATTGCATGTATATGTGAATACACACACATACATAGCACACTTCCCCCAAGTTCAGCGACGTACTTTTTAAAAAAAAAAAATTTTTTTTTTCATTTCTTTTTCTCTGAACTTAAGCATAATCTGAAGGCGGAGGGGAATTTTTCTTCTCCTCTTTGCATGTGGGGGTGATTTAATTTCCCCATCTGTGACTATTTCATTTTCTTGACTATTTTGACTTTCTTCCTCAGCAGTAATGATTTCTGTTTCACTTTTAGTTTCGTAGTGAGTAGCATTTTGTCATTATTTTTAAACAATTGTGGAGTGCATTCTGTTATTGCACTCTTGTGTAACTGGTTAATGTGCTTACATAACATTTTACTGTCTGCCCAAAAGACAGCAACCACCTGTTTACTTAAATGGCGTACAATGTGTACTTGACTCCACGATTTATTTAAATTATTTTTCACCCAGACTCGTTCATCAGGTGAAAATTTGTTGTTTACTGTTATCGGCATTTGATGCTCTTTTGATGGCATTATTGCTGAGAGTTTTGTACATAATTTCCGGCCTAAGTATTTTTCTGCAGGTGATCTGCCAGTTTTAGCTGTGGGTGTGGAATGCTGATATAGCAACACCATGAAAACTGCCTCTTGGAGTCTTCATTTTCCCAATTTATTCATGGAAGACTTTAATCTTTGTACCACTTTCTCGGCCAGTCCATTTGATTGAGGGTGGTAGGGGGTAAGGATGTGTTTAATCCCCATCCCTGCATAAATTCGGCAAATTTTTCAGACATGAAACCGGTTCCATTATCGGATACGAGGATTTCCGGTAACCCGTGGTATGAAAATATTTCCATGAGCCTGTCCAGTGTCTCATCCGAACTTGTATTTTTCACTGGTTTGTATTTAGACCATCCTGAGTAGGCATTGACCACTACCATAAATAATTGTGCATGGATTGGACCGCAGTGGTCAATATGAATTCTCTGCCAAGGTTTCTCTGCTTCTTTCCATGCTTCATATTTTGCTGGGGGTGCTTTTGCACATGACTGACAGCTAGAACATTTTTTTATGAATGTTTCTATATCAGTGCTGATTCTCGGCCACCATACATAATTACAAGCTAACGCTTTTGCCCTGACAATGCCTGGATGATCTTCATGAAATAAATTTAGTATGTGCGATCTGCCTATTTTTGGTATTAGGACCTGATCGCCTTTAAGAATGCAACCTTTACATATTGATAGTTTTGTGCACGCTTTCCATAGCTCTATGTGCAAAAACGGAGGATGTTGTGCTGGCCAGCCTCTTCTAATTTTTTCCATCAGCCATTTGTAGCCAGCATCTTCATTGGTCCATACTTTTCGGCTATTAAGAGTCTGGCTTTGAAGCGCATCAATGTAATTGATTTCTATTTCACTTGTTGTATTCTCTGAGTTGTCAGGCATTCGGGATAATGCGTCGGCATGACCAATAGTCTTTCCCTTTTTATATTCCAGACTGATATCATACCCGGAGAGTATGTTAATCCATCTCAACATGCGTCGGCTGAGGTGTTCCGGAATTTGTTTGATGCCTAGAATTCCCAGAAGTGGTTTGTGGTCTGTCATGATTTTGAAATAACGACCATATAAATACTGGTGGAATTTACGAATTCCAAATACTATGGCTAGCGCTTCCTTGTCCAGCTGACTATAATTTTTTTCAGCTTTGGACAAAGTGTGCAATGCTTATGCTATAGGACGTTCCCCAGATTGAGCTGGGTGACATATTACTGCCCCCACTCCATATTCTGATGCATCAGTTGTTAGTGTTATTTCAAGATCGCTATTGTAGTGCACCAGTAATTTGTTTGATATGAGTAAAGTTTTAGTATTTTGAAAAGCCCTTTCTTGTGTTGCTTCCCACTTCCATTTCTGATTCTTTTTCAGTAGTTGCGTATAATGGCTTGGCTATATGAGCTTTGCCCTCTAGGAAGTTCTCAAAATAGTTTACCAAACCCAAAAAAGCCTGCAATTGTTTTACGTTACTAGGCTTTCTAGCTTCTGACACTGCCTTGACCTTTTCGGGAGAGGGACTCGTTCCAGAGCTAGAGACTATGTGCCCCAAAAATTTTTAATTCAGTGGCCTGCCATATGCATTTTTGAGTATTTAATTTCACTCCAAACTCTTCTAGCCTTTGACAGACAGTAGTTAGACGACTATGCAATTCATTTTCTGATCTTGCCGTAATTAATACATCGTCAAAATAAGGGATAACACCCTCACATCCAGTAAGCAGAGTTACAATTTTTGCTTGCAATATACTGGAAGCGGATGCTATGCCAAATGGGAGGCATTTGCATTTGAATAGAACCACATGAGTAGTCAGTGTTAAAATTTTAGCAGTCTTATTTGTTACTGGAATTTGATGGAAGGCTGCATCTAAATCTAATTTAGCAAAATATTTTGATTTTTGCAGTGATGCTAATATTTCTCTGGAGTTTGGAATGGGGTAGGCATGTTTATTTAGAGATTTGTTGACAGTTATGCGATAATTGCCGCACGAGCGTATCTGTCCATTAGGTTTGGTGATAATGACCAGCGGAGTCGCCCACTCTGTCTCCTCTGTCGGTTCTAGAATGCCGTTCTTCACTAACACATTTATCTCTTTCGCTACTTTTTCCTTCTGTATGAAGAGGACCTTCCGAGGTCTGCAAATTATTGGCATGGCCTCTTGTGACATTTCCAGTGACACAGGTTTAGTTTTAATCGTTCCTGGTTTGCCATTAAAAAGTTTAGGGAAACGATCTCTTATGTCTTTTTCACTGTCAATTTTTTTGACCAATGAGATTTCAATTCCGAGCTCTGTAAACCAGTCACGACCAATGAGAGGGTTTATGGGGGCGTGTACAATATATAGCAGCAAGATTAAAATGTTGCCTTTATTACTCGTAATTTGAGCTTGGACTACATCTTTAATTTTTATTTCTTTACCATTACATCCAATGCTCTAAGCTTAGTATTGCTAAGCCTAGGGGGCTCTCTTATTTCCGCCCTGATCAAATTCCAGTCGGCTACAGATATTAAAAAAATTCCGCTACCACTATCTATTTCCATCGACAGGGGTTTTCCGTAAACTTTCACAGTAGTAATAAATTTCTGTGCTTGATTTATAACCATGTTATTTATAACAACATTACATTTGGTTTTATTTATACTTTGTATATTATTTCCTTTAACTTGGTCAACTGTTCTATTTTCACACATTCTCGCCATGTGACCTATTTTTTTACACAACCTACATCGATCGTGTTTGAAATAGCAATCTTTAGATATATGACTAGTTTTCCGCAACAATAGCACTTTGTCCGACTTTTATTTGTCTGTTTAATAATTTTGTTATCGGAAGACCCTTTGTTGAGTTTTTCAACACCAAATATTCCTGTTTGATCACTATCAACGCCTTTTTCACAGCAAATTCTTTTGCTTGCTCCACTATTATTTCGTGAGCGATACTGCGTTTAATAGCTTCACGATAATTTATGTCTTTATCAGCCAGTAACTGCTGCCTCAAACTATCGCTATTCATTCCACATAGGAATTGTTCCAGTAGCGCTTCTTCTAAATATGAATCCTAACAGCAGTTTTTTGCGAGTTCGCATAGGGCTGAGTCGTAATCCTGCGTATTTTTGTTTCTGCCTTGATGGCAATTTCGAAATTGAAGTCTGGTGATGTGCCTAGACGGGCGAGGATTAAAATAATTTGACAAATGATCTTTTAACTCATTGTAGGTTAATTTTTCAGGAGTGTTGGGTTCTGCTAATCTGTTAGCTATTTGTATGACCCCTTTTCCTGCAAAACATAATAATGTCGATGTTTTATAAGCATCTTCCTCTACTCTGTTAATAAAACAGTAATTTTCAATCTGTTGAACATACAGGGGCCACTCATTTGCCTCTCAGATGTCAAACTCAGATATTGTCAATTGCATTTTAAGCAATTTATATAACTCATTTAATACCGTAGGTTCGGTCGCTACTTCAATAATTCTGCCTGACTTATTTGGTTGTCAGCAGAATGCTAGGGTTCAAATTGAACTGTTACGACTGCGCCAGTGCAATATCCAGTACTAGTCAGATATATATGGTTGAGGTTCGAGTGAGAGTCATCGCACTCAACTGCGACAAGTAATTATATAATAAAACACACAAACACAGTAGTGGAGTTAATAGGTTTATATACATAAATACATGTACGAGGATCAATACATAATACAATTATTACAAAGATAAAACTGACTAATACATTAATATACAACTCTAGTCTTAAAGGCCTGCAGGCTTAAAATAAATAATATTAAAGTCTATACACCCTGCAATGGTCCCTAGGTCTACCATGGTACCTTCGGAGGTAGACATCTCCGCGAGACGAACTGAAAGTGAAGTAGTGTCTGTGCACTCAGGAAAATGTATCCATCCTTCAACGTCACCTCACAAGTCTGACCTTGTTTTTCCCCGCCATCCTGGATGTAACACAATCTATTTTCATTGGTCATCCCATGACACGAGGTACAAAGTGGTCAGTTTGGTTATCTCTGACCAACCTTAATTGTTACTGTGATGCTTTTAGCATACATGCACATACTTGAATATTTGTAATAGTTACATTATTATTGTGTGTATCTGTTAATACACACACATACATAGTTATTATTATTGCGTGTATATGTGAATACACACACACAGCAGTTTATTTGCAGTTTTGACTGTTCTACTGACTTCATCAGAGCTGTTACTTAATTTTTATTGCAGCAAATTAAAAACTAGAGCTACTGATAACTGTGGATCAGGAAGCAGTGGCTCCGAAGCCACATGCGGCTCTTTATTAAAAAAAGTGTGACTCTCTTAGTTAGAATAATATATATATATATAAATTTTATTAAAATTTAATATATTATAAAATAATATTTTATTTATATATACTAATATATAATTTAATATAGGGGATTTTGAAAGAGTGGCTGACAGAAGAGCTTGAAATCTATATTATATTTAAACTCCAAGTATGTGAATTATGCTTGTATTTCAAAAATATTAATATAAAATTTGTTACTAAATGTATTAATTTTATTATAATTTAATTAATATAAATGTGAATAAATTATTGTGATGGTTGCGAATGGTTTAAATTTAAAGTAACGTACCGTGCATTGTTTTCTTCAATGAATATATGAAAAATAAACATATGAGCAGACTGATTCAAGCCTGACGGCTTTTATTATTATTAAAATGCATGAAATGTAATCCAAATTTGAACAAGTTGGCCTAAAACATAATAATTCAAAAGTTACATTAGTAAATTTGAATATTATCATGGTATATTCATTTTAATATACTTAAATGATTTTTTTCACCGATAAATTTTACAATGCAAATTTATTATATTTACTAAAAAATTAGAAAAAAAATTTTTTTTTTGTTTCACCCAGAAAAATATTATATGCAAGCTTATGAGTTATTCGAATCTAGTATAAGCATTCTTAAAATTATTAAGTTTATAAATAATGAATGAAATTGATTTCAAGTTGCTGCTCCCTAAATTTTAATTTTTCTATATTTTTTGTCAAAATGGCTCTCAGACTCAAAAATGTTTCCATATCAATTGAAATGGTAATTATATAAAACATTATAAAAGTACTGAAATCAAAGATATAAAATAGATTTTTTTATTTTTAAAAATTAAATTACATTAATAATTTAAAATATTTATAATTTTTAACTTCTAATTCATTTTGATTAAACATTATTTTCTTTTTTTTAAAGACTGATTAAACATTTCTTTGGAGGTTTTTTATGTTTATATTTAGTTATATTTTTTGCTTTCATTTCCTATAGATGAGTGACCATTTCATCTGTAAAATCTAGATTAATCAACCAATCATCATTTACTTTTAATACCCCCCCCCATTCTAATTCATAAAATAAACTATTTTAAAAGTCTCAAAGAGATATTTCTTTGCTACAACCCCTTCTATTAATCTTTTAAAATGCTATCTTTACCTATATGGTTTAGTATAGTAATAGAATGACAGATTTGAAAACCAAAAATCCATATATTGCAGCTTGGCAGTCCCTTGTGATATTTAAACATCATGCAACCTCATGATCAACTATCCAATTAGTTTACTTAAGCACCTCTGCAATCTCATAAAAAATACTTTAAAATTGGCCAATATCTTAAGTCTCTATCATATTTCGAAACTTTAATCAGAGTGAAAATGCTTTCTTGTAATCTACAAATCAAGGCAAAACACCAACTTGTATGGTCTACTGTGATGTAATAGTTTAAATGCAACTTATTCTCTTATTTGACTTGAATATAAATTTCTTTAAAGACAATATATAATAAATAATTTTATGTATAAATACTTTCTATCTTATCTTTATTAAATATTCTAGTTTATTGACATTTACTCCTTAACT
Source organism: Epiperipatus broadwayi (assembly GCA_028023455.1). NCBI lineage: Eukaryota > Metazoa > Onychophora > Udeonychophora > Euonychophora > Peripatidae > Epiperipatus > Epiperipatus broadwayi. The sequence goes on from JAQFVV010000047.1 coordinate 742,080, forward strand.
TGTAATTACATGAGTTTGCCACAAATTTGTTTTTATTTTTTTCATTTATTTTTACCACAACATTAGTTATCCTAGTCCTTTTCTGTTTTTCTCTCCAAGCTGCCTGGAGCATCATCTCTAAATTAATGTGTTATATAGCACACAGTATAGCTATTCATCACAAAAATTTAAAGCACTAATGTGTCTGGATCATGAGTTGTGATATGAAATGTGGGATTGTGTTTTCAATGCTCCTGCTATCATCTTGAAATTTTCAAACCTCTTGAAAAATATTCTTGTGCTACATGACTTCATTGTCATACATAGTTTGAATCACTTCCAATGTTTCAATATCATTTTCTCTAATTCATAACAAAATTTAATATAACCAAGTTATTCCACCATGGCTAAGATATGAAACATCACATCTCATGTTGCAAATAATGATCCAGATAAATTAGTGCTTCAAAATTTTTTTATGAATAGCTAAATTGCATTGCTACATAATACATGCATTGATTCAGAGATGGATCTGCAGATAGCTTGAAAAGAGAACTGCCACCAGTCACCTTTTTTATTGGGACACACTGAGTAGATTTAATTGCACAAATCATTTCTTCATTTATATCACAATTGTATCAGATACTTTATTTTTTTGTTTTTATTATAACATGATTGATTAATAAACTATAAAAATCCTGCCACTGAAATATAATAAATTCTATGCAATTGAAAAAGATGTTCAGCAAAAAAAAAAGTGCATTTTCTCCACACTTTAACATGGAGTTTATTATATAAATCTTTGTGATTAACTTGTCAATTCATCTTTTCCTTTCTATCTTTGAAATATCTCCCAATAACTAGGCGATGCTTATATTATTAAGATTTTATTTCTTAACTCATAATATCACATTCTTTTTTCATGTATAATTCAACACATTTAATAATTTCAAAGAGATTGTTTTAAAGTAGTTTCCATAAGCGTTATTTCTTTCATGCTGCTACATTTCTGAGAATATAAATTTAATACCAGTCAGGCAGCATAGATAACTTTTAAATAAATGTAAGTCCAAGTTTATAGTAACAAAATAAAATTTATTTAATACCAAAAACAAAATAGGAAAATAATGTGTAAAAAATTAGAAATTTCATTAAAAATCTCTATAATCTATTAATAAAATTCTGTGGGTGTGTCAATTTCTACATATGTTCAGTAGATAAATACAACCTATTGCAGTGTGTCTTCATAGAAGAAAGTCCTTCACGCAACCATTCAGGTATAACTGCAATATATATGTTAAAAACAGAAATCAGCTATAAACTATAATACCATTATGCAGGCAATCAGCTGCTACTATAATATGTGAATCATACTCACATTTATTATGCTTCCTCACAATTCATTATATTCTGTTTCACACATATATAAATACTAGTAGGGATTTTTTATGCAAGAATCCACTTTAGCATAATTGTTTCTTATTTGCATAATATACATTTAAATGTATCATTAGCATATGCATATTTTTTAGAGTGGCTTAAAAATAATAAGATAATTTATTCACATATTGTCTGCATGTATTTACATAGTAAAATAATAATTTTTGCATATATTATATAGTAAAATAATAATTTATATATATATATATATGCACAGATAATCTACTCCTCCTACTCTAGAAATAATGCTCTTATTCACATACGTAATCCTCCAATTTTGCATGTTTTCTGTGAACATAAGCTTTTCTAAGGATAAGTCTCTGTTCCTCTTCTTGTAGGGTTATAATCCTTTCTTCTTGTTGGAGCTTGCTTGAAGTAATATGATCTTCAGCAATTTCAATAGTTTGATCTCTTATTGAATCCTTTATAACATCTTGATCTATACCCACAATTTGCTCCTCCTTTTTTCAAATTTTGTCATCATTTGCTAACTAAACATTAATGTTATCTGTATCTGGAATCTACTTTCACAATGCCATAAGTGGTTTATATGTCTCTTAAATATGTTTTTTATCTCCATGTATCAATCTAATTTGTCAAGATAAGATTTTTAATATTACTCTTGGTAGCCATTTATAAAGTATCATATATCCAAATGCTTTCTGCAACTTTAAAATTTTCATAATCCATGCAGCCTTTCAAATTTTCATTTGTAATTGGCAATAACTTAGAAAGATGAGTATGGAGTTTTCTGTGCATTAATAAATTGGTTGGTGTCTTATTAGTAGTTGTACATAGAATAAAGTACTGGATAAATATTACATATAACATCATTGTGACAAGTATTTTTCAATATAAATTTTAAGTGTTAAACTGTCTTTTCTGTGAAACCATTAGACTTGGGATGATACATTGGGGTAAGTACATGATGTATTCCCTTATCAGTTAGAAAACCCTTAAATTGCTGAGATGCAAAGTTGATCACATTGTCTGTTACAATAATCTCAGGATAACTATAAATTTACTAAGATCTTTTTCAGTGCAATAGTGTTTTTCATGGTTTTATATTCCATTTATCATGAATATGAGTCTACAACTACTAAAAATATATAACTATTCATTGGTCCAGTGTGATCCAAATGTAGGCATTTCCATAGATGAGTTGGATTAGGCTATGATTAAAGCTTTTTGGCAGTAAATTAATGATTGATTGCCAATGTAAATACTTTCTTCACTATTTATTCTGTTTCTTGGCTCAGCTTTGGCTACCAGACATAAGACCTAGTCAAAAATTTCATGCAGACAACTTTTGGGTGACCTTAATGAAGTAAGTTGAACACATGCTTTCAGCTTGTTATAGGGATGAGAATATAGACAGTCATCAATAAGCAATTGTTACACATTGATAACTTCTCACACATTCCAAATAGGCTTTATAACTTTATTATGATAGCTTTCCAATCAATCTTATCCACTTCTTTAATGTAACAAAAGTCTTTTTGATCCAATAAACTATTATTGAACTGTTTATTAAGTTAGAATTCATAGTAACAATGTAATTAATTTCTTTTAGCCTTTTTTAAGCTTTCATTAGCATCAGGCTGGCACGATAAAGCATCTGCATGGCAAATTTGCTTTCTAGCCTTATACAACAGTTTATAATCATGGATATTCTGACTTGTATGTTCTGGAAATTTTTATCATTGCTGAATATGCACAGTAAAGGATGATGGGCTGCACAAGTTTGAAATTTCCTCCATATTGATGGAACTTTTTAATGACAAAAATTATAGACAATGTTTTCTTGTCAATCTGACTAATTTTTTCCATCTGCTGACAATGTCCTTGAGGCATAAGCTATGGTACATTCTCCTCCATAGCAATCGGGGAAAATCATACTGCCAATTCCATATTCAGACTTCCATTACAATTACCACATCAGCAACTAGTGATAACATAAGATTTTCCTTTAAGAAAACTCATGAAGTTGGTCTAAAAATTCCTGAAACCCTTTTGTTCTTAGGTTGCTCAGCATTTTTATTGCTTTTACCTTCACTTCCAAATATATTCCCAAGGATGGAACCAGTTTCTTCCTAGTAATGGCTAAAATCTTTTTTGATGATAGAGAGTGGTAAATATTTAATCTTAGAATTTAATTTCACAAGTACAGATACTTCTCCATGCATATCTATCTTATTTCCAATTACGTCTGTGGCAATGGCATTAGTTTTCATGAGTCACATTTTCATCTTACATCAATTATTAATTTTCATCCAATCTTTATAAGATAATAATGACAAACCCATTCTACTGTATGATCACAATTCGCATCATTTAACTTTTTTTATTTTTACTTCAGCAGCTGCTAAATGTACCATTGTTTTACAAACATTGCATTTTTCACTTCTGCAGTTTGTCTTTAATTGGCCATTTTTCCTATATCAACAACATCTCTAAACATTTTTTGCATTCCCATAGTCCAGTGTAGCAGTATCTGTTCCCTTTATTTCAATAATGTATTTGTCCATTTGTTTAGAGAGTGGAAATTCCAAAGCATTACCTAATATAGTTACTTGCCCAATGCATTTTTTATTGCATGTTTGTAATTAAAGTTCAGTTCACTTAATCATACTTTTCTAAAATTATTATTCCATATAATAATTGTTCCAATAACCTATGTTTAGCTCTAGGCTATAATCATTATATTTTGCTTTGGGATCACAAAGTTGATTTCTAATTTCACTTTCTCTTTGAACCACATAAGCACAGACACTTATTTTATCATCTCAATTTTATTTATGAGCATATAACTTTCACTATGATCCACATTAATCATCAATGATGCCATGTTTATCTATATTAAATTCATGAATGTTGGTATGTAATGACACCATTTTTTTGTTCTATCAACCTACACAGAGTTTATATTAACTGCACTATTTTGTGATAATCCTTGATGAGTTAATTATTGATTAGCACCACTCTTCTGTTGTTTGCATGGATTTTTCATAAGCTATTGACTGCATCCTGTGATATCCTAAAGATATAAGCTTGATAACTTTTAAATAAATTTAAATACAACATTGTGGTGTGTGTCTCAATTTCTACACATACTCAGTAGATAAATATAATCTATTATAGGACATTTTAATTAAAAAAAGTCCTCCATGAATTCATTCGGGTATAACTGCAATGTATTTAAATTTATTTAAAAGTTATCAGTGCTGTCTGACTGATATTAAATTTATAGTCTCAGAATGTCTCAGGATGTAGCAGGATGGCGTAAGTCAACAAATGCCTGAATAGATAAATATAATTTATTGCTGTGCATTTTAATTGAATAAAATCCTTCATGCATCCATTTGGGTATAACTGCAATATATTGTACCAGTCAAAACATGTTGATCCATCTAACATGAGCTGGAGCTCACAAAATGTACTTCAAACCCAATAAAGCCTGAGATTTAGGGCAGGGACCAACCTGGATTCGAATCCATTCTCTAAGCCCCAAATCAAACATCTAATGAATAACATATAATGATGGCACATGAGAATTTATTCTAAAATCCGGCCTACTAACTGAGTGGAGAAGACAATGAAACTACATTATAACTAAACTAAAATATGCATACACATGGAAGTGGAGAAAAGGGAATTTGAACGACTCAAATAAGTTTAGATAATAAAAAAAATTTAATATAATGAATTAATTATATACATTAATGTGTGCGTGAATGAGCGGTCTATCAAACGATAGATAATTACATAGTGAAATTCATGCAAAAGGTTCTCAAATGCTCTTTTATTAATTAAATAGTATCTATACATTAACACACATCTTTGGTGGGTAATGGTATTAAGATGCCAATCAATTATTTAAATATTACATACAACTGTTATTAACACTTTGGTTTACAGTTCTGAAATGCGGTGACTAACATATTATTTCGGCGAGCATTCCGATATTCATTACCTATTTAAAAAAAACTATTTTCACACCATTGTGGTCGTGAAAATAACTAAAATACCTTTGAAAAATTATATTTGATTATATGACAAAATATTTATTGGAACTTCTTTTAATTAATGTTTAAAAGACAAAACACTTGGTTTTTCCCCAAAGGCATAAACTCTTAAATACAGAAATAATAAATTATGATGGTGGGATTGAATATGACTAACATAACATTATTAATTAATATAGCTAGTAGTATTCGGAATTTATGTATATATTTGAGCAGAGTGCAATTTTTAACATTATAACATCAAAACTGAATCATGAAGCAAAAAATAAATAAAAATATGAAAAAGTGGCGGTACTGACATAATGGCAGAGAAATCAAAGATAAGGTCATGCTTTTGGATGAAAATGAAATCTAAGACCCCCTTCTAGGGCAGTGCTTAGAGAGATGAGATTAGGTCTGGCAGGGCCCAGGCTTTACTCGAACCACTAACACCCAGAGACCTTTTTAAATGTAAAAGATCACAGGAAGCTCAACTATCCATGGGACAGGACATAAGAAGAAATTTATGGGTTTGATTCTGTTGCAACCCCCAGATTAGAAGCACATATATGTATTTACTATGATGAGCCAAATGTCAGTAACACAGTACTGATAAATGTCACCAATGACATTGAATAGGATTTAATGCTTTAAAAATAAATAACCCCTGTTTGAATGCCATAATTTAGACAAATAATACGCTATGCACTATAATATATGTATAGGGAAGATTTCATTTAATAAAATATACATTAAGATTTGACCCCCTCCTTTTCTTCTATTCAACATAATTCAACCCTACCTTCATGGATTTTGATAATAACTAGAATATTTAAGCATTTGACATTTTAAGAATATGAAAAAGAAAATATAATTAGCAAATGTATAGAAAACAACTAATAGGTCACCTTTTCAGAATTTAAATAAATAACATTTTAAAAGATTTCAAAGTGTTAATTAGCTTAAATAATGGATTTACCCCATGTAGAATTGCTTCATTCTATTTGGAGTTGAACAAATAACAAATTTTATAATAAAAACCAACATAAAATGTTGATTCGTAAAAACAATCTGGTGAGCATATTAATTAATCATTCATTATATTTTAAGGGGATGTTAATAACCTTAATTCATGGAGATTTACTTAAAAAGAAAAGATTTTTAGAAATTCAGCTCATCAGGTTGCTTGAGATTGGCATATTAATAATAACTAAAACATATATATATATATATATAAAATCAAGTAATAAATAAATGACTGCACCAAAGTTATAAAAAGCTAGAGCATATAAGAGAGAATTAGATTCATAGAAGTTATTTGAGAGCAATTTACATATTAGAAAAACACAAATTTAATCAGTCATGAAAGAAATTTTGATGAGATTAGTTAGGCCAGATTTACTTCCAGGTGGCAGTTTGAAAATTTATCTTGCACCATTTTAAGAGTCCATATTAAAAAGTCCAGTTCATGCATGGAAGTTTTTATGTGACAGCAAGCTTCTGATCAGCATTCCAAAGTCCTCAAGTCAGGTCTTTACTTCATTCTTAGTCAGCAAGATGGTATGGGAATGGAAGAAGGTCCACAAAGGTGATGGGCTTTCTAATCAATCATCATTCTGTTAGCTGCACAGTCCTCTCAATAGTAGCTAACCTCTGGTGCTTAAAATCAGTCCATTTTATATCCTGCTCAGGTATTTGTGGAATGCTTTTAATTTCTTATTTCTAGTCCAAAATCTAATCTCTAATCTAACAAAATCTTACATTTCTGTCTATTGTTTTGGAGATGCAATCGTTAGATAATGTTCCAAAAATATATTCAAATCTATTTCCAGATTGGAAATAGGTTTGACAAAAATGCTTATAACAAAAGTAAAATTTATTAATCTTATTCCCCATTTTATTTTCAGTAAAACTTTAATTAAAAATTCCTTCCCAAGATCAAAACAATATTATGTTTCCAACCCTTTAATTATTTTTGGACATTTAACATTGCATTTTCCATCTTGGATTTTACAAAATATAGTTTCATAAAAATAATTTTAAAAAGAAAAAATTTTAAAAATGACTTATATTAAAATATTTAAAAAAAAAATCAATATTTTGTTAGTATGTTTGCTCCTGTAATATATATATATCTGAGCTGCACCTATGTAATTTAATGCGAAGAAGAAAACAAATTAATAATAATAAAAAAATATTGAAAAGCTAAAATTTATAATTTTTAGGTGTGCTTCTCAGATATATATATATATGAAATATATATACACGACTAAAGGAGCGGGATGAGACGTAAGGATTGAACATAGGTTAGTACTTGGTAAGTTGATAGAACCATGAAGTTCAATCTTAAGCCAAGATTGACTGCTTCAATATATATATACACCTGGGTCTCATTTTATGCGATAGATAGGTTCCTCAGAAAACATGCGCAAATGAAATCGCGCAAAAAAAAATTAGAAAATAAAATATGACTAATAAAAAATTTCAAATTTGAAAAAAATTGATACAAAACAAACTTTTTTTAACTATAATATTTAATTTTATTCAAAATAATATATTTTTATGCATAATTTACAGTACAGTAATTTACATTTTTTTATACACGTTTTAATTATTATAGCTATTTGCCGAAAAACATGTTCGTTTGCAAACAACTAGCGTCAACTTCACACTCATGTTGTGTCAATGGTTTTCTGGTGACAACATAATTAGTAATTAATCTTTGAGATGATGATTTTATTAATTGTTTATGAAACTAACAACTAAAAATTAAATTCTTATTTTTGTCTTTAATTTTCAATTCCATTTAAAAATCAAATTTCACATCACATTAATTTCAAGTCATCGTAAGTAATTTTTAAATTGTTAATTACAATTAAAAATCAGATTTTAATTTTCAATTGTCAAATTTAATTGTGCCCACTGCTATTACTGACCTTTTAAAAATAAACTTGTGGACACTAAATGATTAATAATTGATTACGTTCTTTTTTAAAAAGCAAAAACAGAATGTGATTTAAAATGCAAAATTAACACGCACAATGTTTGAACAAATTTACATTATAATCTTGTAAAATTTAATGTGTGTATACCTAAAATGTGGAAATCATGATTTTAATTTCATTATTGCATAAAATCTTACTATTATAAAGCACTAAAAATATTGAAATTATTAAGATGAAAGTCGAATTCCAATAATGTGCTATTACTTTCAATATAACGTAAGTGTGCGAAATTTATTATTTAAAGTAATAGCGCATTATCGGAGTTCAACTTCCGGTGAAACACGAATCGCGTAACTTCAAAATTGTGTTAAATAAGTCCGCTTAAAAAGAGACCCAGGTGTATATATATATTAATAATTCAAACAAATATATTTAACACAGTATTCAAAATTAAATAATATATTCTTTACCAGAAGTACTTTCAATTGTTTCACTGACAATCTTTATCAACTGTTAATACAAATGTACAAAAAATAAAAACTTGCATTACCCATCATTCAATCTATTCAAATTTCCCACAATTCTGTTGTCTTTATATTAGCCAATTGTCTATTCATTAAACCACATCTATTCTTAGATATCATCATTGCCTCTTTAATTTTATGTTTTTCACTACACCTTTCAATTTGAATAATTTTTATATCTCTATTATTAAATTTAAAACCATAATTACATGTTTTATTATGATCAAATATAATTGATCATAAGACATTATATAAACGTGTACAGAAAGAAAATATATCTTCGGTAAATATGAATACTCCATCAATTATATTTGATCATAATAAAACATGTAATTATGGTTTTAAATTTAATAGTAGAGATATAAAAATTATTCAAATTGAAAGGTGTAGTGAAAAACGTGAAATTAAAGAGGCAATGATGATATCTTCATAAGACATTATATAAACGTGTACAGAAAGAAAATATATCTTCGGTAAATATGAATACTCCATCAATTATATTTGATCATAATAAAACATGTAATTATGGTTTTAAATTTAATAGTAAAGATATAAAAATTATTCAAATTGAAAGGTGTAGTGAAAAACGTAAAATTAAAGAGGCAATGATGATATCTAGGAATAGAGGTGGTTTAATGAATAGACAATTGGCTAATATAAAGACAACAGAATTGTGGGAAATTTTAATAGATTGAATGATGGGTAATGCAAGTTTTTATTTTTTGTATGTTTGTATTAACAGTTGATAGATTTATGTATTCCACAAGATACTCGTTGCTCCCCCATTAAATACCCCTCTCGAACATCAAACAGAAATACAGTGAAACTTGCCTACAAATAAATTATAACAAATCTTCCAGCGGAAGATAATGTCTAGTAAACAAATCAACTCTTCCTTTTCTGCTAAACCACAAAAGATACCTTGGCTTCCCAATCTTCAAACCTCCAACTGCAATGGCAAGAATGATTCAAGATGTAATCCTCCAATCAACTGAACCATCACCACTTCACTCTCTAGAGTATACCTTTCATTATATGGAAAGGTTAGCCTCCTCAACATGATCATATAAAATCTCATATTATCTTCCATTCATTAAAATACTAAATTTCAAAATAAAATTAAGATTATCAAATTCTCTGGAGAGGAAGGACTGTTGCATTATTGAGGTATCAAGATTAATGCTGTCTTCCCTATCAGTATATTTTACAAAAATAATATTTATAATCTGATCCTCTCCTATGGATACTCAAATTATGAAAAAATTAAACTGATTCCCGCCCTTTTAGTTATGGATATATTGTAATAGATCATCTACACTTTTATAGGATGTCCTCTACTTAAAAAATACTTTGTGGAAGTACATCTAATCAACTATATAAAAACACCTAAAAATAACAAACTCATTACCCTTCAAAGATGGAGCCTTGACCAAATTCCTGGACTTCATCTTAAAATTAATCTTGATGCGCTTCCCACAAATTGGTTTCTTTATCCGAAGAGATTTTACTAGCATTGCCCTATATGTGGTTTATGTGCTGAAGATAAAAGAATATTATAGTTCCAAGCTTAAAATACTAAAGATATAATCATAAAATTCTTAATAAGATCTGAAATGATTTTCTCACTTGAAAATGCATTAATAGTGGAATTTTTCATAATAATCTCTATCTTTGTCTTTATTCATATGGATAGTGAGATCAAAACTCTCATGGAATACCCCACAAATATACATTGTTTTCAGACTCTCAAAAAATCAAAAACGTGATCACTCCTTCCTCAGTAAAGTCTTTGCGACCTGGTCTCTAAGTCTATCCTTTTCTGATTATCAACTCCCCTAAGAATTCTAGAATAAATATTAAAAAAAATAGTCGTGTTATTAAAAAAAAAAAAAAAAGCTAATAAATTCATCAATTCTCAGTTCTCATATTCTACAAACCTTCATTATACCTAAATAAGTGTATATATAATAAATATTCTAATATGTTAATAGAATTTTATAATATTATTTAAATTATTCATTAATATATTATAAATTAATTATTTATTATAATAAATTTTTTTTGTTGAAATGAAGATTGTCAGTGAAACAATTGAAAGTACTTCTGGTAAAGAATATATTATTTAATTTTGAATACTGTGTTAAAATATATTTGTTTGAATTATTATTATATGATTTAAAAATACAGACATTTAATGGTTGTAGTTATATATATATATTGTAACTTGATGAACTACCAACCCCTCTCTTGGTTGATTTTATTTCCTGATAAGCATATTGCAGGAAGAAATTATTGAATGGCATTCCCCAATGCTGATGTCACCCCTCTACAATAATATTTCCTGCTCATAAGAGGATGTAGTGCCATAGAGACTAAAAATATCTAGAAATTTATGTGTTTGGTTTCCCAAACAGTACCACTGGAGTTCCATCTCACCACAAACTTACTTACCCATGTTGAGTTATTCTGGACATAGCTCAGGTGACATGAGATTCTTGTGAACCAAAGCATTAATTGACGAGGGATGTGAATTGAAATGGACAAGAGGTATTAGGTTTTTGTGATCATAATTTATTTAACAATAATATTTGGGTACTAATTTCTTAAAAGGAAGAAGAAAAAGTTTATCAACAATCTCTACTCTGGCTGCCGTCGTATCCGTGTGTACATCACGGTTCTCCTCCTTGATCCTCCATGATTGTGAGTTATCCTTCTTAATTGAAGTTCTAACATGTGCATAGATATGTATCCATGTGTATAGAAGCATTTGATTTCATCCAGGTATGTAGAAGCATTTAATTTTAATCCATGGTCATAGAAGCATTTGATTTCATTCAGGTATATAGAAGCATTTAATCTTAATCCATGGTCATAGAAGCATTTGATTTCATCCAGGTATACAGAAACATTTAATTTTAATTTGTCATAGAAGCATTTGATTTCATCCAGATATATAGGAGCATTTAATTTTAATCCATGGTCATAAAAGCATTTGATTTCTTCCAGCTATATAGAATCATTAAATTTTAATCCACGGTCATAAAAGCATTTGATTTCATCCAGGTATATAGAAGCATTTAATTTTAATTTATGGTCATAGCAGGTATATAAGAGCATTTAATTTTAATCCATGGTCATAGAAGCATTTGGTTTCATCCAGGTATATGGAAAGATTAAATGTTAATGTATGGTCATAGAAGCATTTGATTTCATCCAGGTATATAGAAGCATTTAATTTTAATGCATGGTCATAGAAGCATTTGATTTCATCCAGGTATATAGAAGCATTTAATTTTAATGCAAGGTCATAGAAGCATTTGATTTCATCCAGGTATATAGAAGCATTTAATTTTAATCCATGGTCATAGAAGCATTTTCAGTTCACATAAATATTAGCACACCATTACTGCAGGTATGTGCATATATTTTGAAGAAGCATCTTTAATTTTGCTTCACAGATTATGTATATATGGCTTTGCATTATTTATTTGGAGTATTTCCATTTCAATTCACATATTATACAGATGTGAGTTTGAACCACTTATTTAAGAGTATTTCATTTTATACATTATATAGATGCGGTTTTGAGTCACTTATATGGGAGTATTTTATTTTTATTTAACATATTATACAGGTGCAGGTTTGAAACACTTATCTAGAAGTATTTACTTTATAACTTCTTAATTCACATCTATTATGTATGTGGGTACATATTCATTATTATTCATGTATATATATATCAATTTTATTCTATAATTTCTTAATTGATGTTACAAACATTTTTATAATTTATGTGTGTGTGTGTGTGGATTCATATTTAATTCACTCTATCACATCATTTTGTAAAATAATACATGTCACTTTATAATCAATAATTTCATTTTATGTGGATACATAGTAGTATGAAGTTTATTATAGAATTATTTTCAAATCAACAAAATCATTTTTGCATATTCAGTTCACCTTTTAATGATGCTTATCTCATCCTATTACACCAGTATATTCCATTTAGAAATTAATCATTTGGCATAAATATATTTGCATTTTTTATTATTTTAAAAGCAATCACTCCAGAAAGTAGCATTTCATTATTTTATAAATTATCTTAATAATTACGTTTTACAAAACATTTTCAAGTATTATAAATTTCCTTATTTGAACCTCTATCCGTTGGTGATTCTCTGTAAATTTTCCAATTAATAAGGGGTTTTACAAGAGCTAAATGAGTCTATGGTTAGTTAACAGGTCTTATTTTCATCTTATTTCCTTTGCTAAACCAGGTGACAGAGGAGAGAGAAAAGCTGTTTCCTATTTTAGCCAGACATTTGAAGATATTCCATTTTAATACTTTGTTTCTTCATTCTTTAATAGTTATAGGTTCCTTCTTTGGTTAATGTTCATGGTGCTCCAAGCTTCATTGGGCAGGTATTCATATAAGCTGTATTTCACTATGCAGTACTAATGATGGCTGGTCAATTAGTAATAGTCTTAATACTTCCAAACAATATTTTGTTGAATCTCTTTAAGCAATATATACTCCCTATTTATAGTCTTATGCTTTTCTTATCAATAATTCTTAGGATTTATCTAGCACTAATTCTATTGGTGACAATGATCTTTCTCTGAGGCCCATGTCTTCATTCGATTCATTTATTGGCAGTCCACTTTCAAAGGAAACTGATTTTGATAACTCTTATCTGACATGTTTTTTGAAAATTATCTATTAACTTTCATGCCTAAGAAAATCTTTTTTAATTAATTGTTAATTACAGCCTTTCTATTTTTAATCTGAAAACATTAAACTTTTACAAAATACTACATTTTAAACGGTAATTTTAATATTTTAAAATATTGATTTTTCTTAATTTTTAACCATTTTGGGTTTTATAATGTACGTGAAATTTGATTCTAAATTCTTAATCATTTCTTTTTTGAACTTTTAGTCATAAAAAGTGTGTCAGCTTTTTATTTTAATCTCAACAATTTTTAAATTGGGGACAACGACGACTTCAAATTATATACGTGAAACGACATATCTGTTTCAATATATATCATTTAAAGCATAAAGCTACAATAAATAGTCAATAATCAAAATTACTCCAAATTCACAACTCAAACAGACTAGTCATGAAATTAAACTCTAAAATATTACCAATTGTTTCACTACTATACTACAAGCAGACCTCTCAAGCATAAAGAACTACAAAATAATAACATACATAAACAAACATTACCCATAATTTCATTTACTTTCCATTCACATTTAATATTAAAATAACTTTTAAATAAGTTAATTGCTTCAAAATTATAAATTTTTTAATAATCAAGATTCTTTAATTCTTTTTTTATTTCATTTCTCTTGAAAAAGACAACCTTAGTTAGTTACATCAAAATTAATAGTGTGGCCTGTATCTTTTTCATGAAGCTAAGATTGTCTTTTTTGAAAAAAATAAAATGAATTAAAGAATCCTTATTATTAAAAATTTATGATTCTGAAGCAATTAATTTATTTAAAAGTTCTTTTAATATTAAGGGTGTATGGGAGATAAGTGAAATTGTGTAAATGTTCAGTTTAAATGTTATTTAGTAGTTTTTTTTTTTACATATGAGAGGTCTGCTTGTAGCAGTAAAACCATTGGTAGTGTTTTACAGTTTATTTTCTGGGCTAGTCTGATTGAGTTGTGAATCAATTATAAACTATATCACCATTATGCAGTCAGCTATTATTGTAATATGTGAATCATATTGCATTTATTATGATTCCCGCAGTTCATTATATTTCATTTCATCTTCATTGCACACATAAATCCTAAAAAGAATTTTTTTTATGCAAGAGTTCATTTAAGCATAATTGTTCTTCATTTGCATAATATACATTTAAATGTATGATTGTCATATTAAGATTTTCTCAAGTAATTTAACACAATAAGAAGATAATTTATTCATGTACTGTCTGCACATATTTTACATAGTAAAATAATAATTGTTATTTATGTTTATGTATATCAGAGATGAAACATCCATATATTGAATGGAATGAGTGTTTCCATAGAAAAATTCACTAAAACTTTGGAAAGCTTTAATTAAAATTCAATTTAAAAAATTCACTTTCAATTTTTTTTTATAACAGTTGGATTGTTTTATATATAACGAAAGAATGAACTTCACTAACTCATTCTAATGCAATTTTTTTCACTAACAGTTGAATTTGTTTTATACATAATGAAAGAATGAACTTCACTAACTCATTTTAATACATTTTTTCACTAACAGTTGAATTCATTTTATATATAATGAAAGAATGAACTTCACTAACTCATTCTAATGCATTTTTTTTTCACTAACAGTTGAATTCATTTTATATATAATGAAAGAATGAATTTCACTAACACATATCTCTAATCAGATTTAAAAAAAAGAGAGGGAAAGCATATTTAAGAGGATCGGAATTAATGAAAATAATTAAATATACCTTATTAATATCTCCCTGGCCAGAATTTTATTATTAAGTAAAACTATGCTTAAAATCATAATTTATCAGTATTACAAAGCAAACCATAACAATTATATATGAAATCGAATTCGGAGTTGATTTAAATTACTGCAATGATCACAAGGTGATCAGTTATTAATTAATGAAATTTAATTTTGAAACAGCGATTCAGATGTAATATAACTAAGCATTACATAATAATTACTAAATTGAAGATAGACATATTATTTTCAGGATAAAATTATTAAAATATATCTGCTCGCTGGTTCAAAATATACTTGACATATCATCACGTATCTAAATGAAATATTAAGAACTTAAATATATAAAAGAGCATAGATTTCACCGCAAATACGAGAGTAAACAGAATTTAATTAACAAAATAATTATTAAGTTTATATCTTTAATAGATTCAAGATAATAGATTTTACAGAGATATTTTACAGTAAAGCAATTGAGTATTTATTATTGGTTTTACAGGTTGAAGTTAAAGAAAGATTTGAACTATTAAACTTTAAACTGGGCATTTATTTAAATTTACTATAGCTATAGTTTTGAAAATTAATAATTAAAGTTCATCTGAGAGCTCTTGAGGTAGTCGTGAAGGTTATTACCTAACTCCTGGACAACAGCTTGTCTCTTGGCTTTGTTCTCTGGATAGGCAGCAGCCCCTTACTTGAAGTACTGTTGCAGTAGGTTTCTATCAGAAAGGTTATCCATCACTTTGTTGGCTTGTACCATCCCGGCAAGTAGGATGGAGATGAAGATCACGGTTCTTCGGGCAGCCTAAGCATTTGACCATCCTAAAATTCAAACGGGTATGGATTTGGCTTGCAGATTTTTTTAAATTTGACTGAGTATATATATAGCAAAAAATAGCCTATTTACACTTGCCCATGATGAAATTATATTTTTAATAAATAAAATTTTCCCAGTGAAGTTAATAATTAGCACCTTTAAAAGTTGATATTTTTAGAGACCAAAATAACTTTTAGCTTTTGTTTTAATCCATGAACAGGATATTTTCTTATATTTGGCCATTTACTTTCTCACAAGATTTTAGCCATCGATACTGATGGCTAAATCTTATTTACAACTTAAAATATATTTCGACAAACATTTATTGTCTTTAATAAAATTTTGAATTCATCATCCCGCCATACTAAATGCAGGTGTAATGTGACATAATTTTTACAGATTATTTAAAAATAATTTTAAAAATAGCAAACTACTAAATAACAAGAAGCTATATATATATGACGGTGGTATGTGAAATGCGATCTAAGCAAAATAAAGTATAAAATTGATTTATAATTTAAACTAAATTGCATTTTAAATTATACATGATCTTTAAAATATGTGAAAATTGTTGTGGCAATTAAAATTAAAACATTATTAAAAAAAAGATGTAGTGTGCTTCCATTCCTAAAAAAGTTACACTTCGTCACAGATGTATATATACATGCATTATGTAAATGTACTGCTGATTTTATTTTAATTCTTATCAGTGAAGCTGCCTTTAAATAAAAAAATATTCTTTATCTTTTTAATTATCTCATTCAATTCTTAACTTCTATCTTTTAACATTATAAACCATTGTAAATTAACGTAAATTACATTTTTGGAAAATTAACAGCTCAACTCAATATTGTTCATCAAACAAACCATTAGTCAAAAAATTATTAAAATGAATTGATTCTTACAAGGATACTATTAAAAAGAGTTGCTTCTTGTACAAAGATAAAGTTGTAATAGGAATTAATAATGTCAATACTGTGTTTATTGAAAGCCAGGAAAAATAACTTACTGTAAAATCTGGGCTGAAATAAGACTAAAAGGAAATTGTTTTAGTAAAAATTGAGCAAACGAATTTGTGTTAATTCATAAAAGTTCTGATCAGTTAATAGATTGCAAAACCTCTTAAAAATTCATTAAAAAAAAACCCTCCAGAAAGATAAAAAATTTCATGATCCAATTTAAACAATGCTTTTTAGGAATAACTCTTCACTCCAACTCTGCCACCTATTATAAGCTTGAGTAAATAATAGTATTGCTTATTCAATCTCTATTCAATGCTAACCTTCCCATACTCCAGAATAATTTCTGGCTTATAGCTATCATCAATGAAGAGTATCAAATCTGGATCTAAAGCATTTGGATTTTTGGTAGCTAATGCATCTTTTAGCCAGAAACCACTTTTTACATTCTTTTGGACTATTAAGCTACTAACTTGAAATTCAAAAATATCTTAATGTTTTGAATCCAAGCTCATTTACTTGCATAGTTATATAGTTCCTTTGCTAATTCAGTATCTATATATTTTGGTGCCCTCAGTTTTTGAATAATTGTAGGCACCTCTAATCTTTGATCAGGATTGATATAAAATCAAAAATGTTAATCACATGATGCCAACTTACATAATCTTTTTCAGAAGTAAACTCGATTTATATTATTCCAATTTTGCCACCTATTATAATTTAAAGTAATTAATAGATGCTAGTGTTATTAAATCCCTACCAGTGACAAAGGCCACAAAGCAAAAACTAATTCATGGATATGAAAAGAATTGCATTGAATAGAAATTTAATAAACACTAATCACTTAGCATTTTTTTGATAACTCAAGCTTACAATAAGTAGCAGAAATAGGATAGTGTAAATAAAATTTGCACCAGTAAGATAGATTTTTATTAATTTGAGGTGTGCTTTACTTGTGAGAAAATTGGGAATTAAATCCAGCAGTATATTCGTATGATATATGGATTAGCATAGACTTCAATGAAAGAACATGCATTCATAAAAAAGACAGTGATTCACATTTATTTAAATATGAACATAAAAGAGGATGATAAGAATTTTGCAAACTGCCAAAACAATATCAAAAGAGATTAGACAGAAAAAAATAGAATAATAAAAAAATGCTACAGACATGTTCTAATGCACAATGATCAGGAAAAAAAGCAGAGAAAATAGAATAGAATGATTATGATTCAAAACAAATGAGAAGGGGCCATAGTTGGGACACAGAGTATTCAAGAATGGTCAAATGGAAGTCAACCTCCTTGAAGTAAATAATATGTAAGAAAAGTTAATAATTCAATCTAAAGATTGTAAATATTTTAGGAAATTCCAGTTTACTGTAAGAGACTTTTTTGTTGTTTATTCTCATCTCATGCCCTTTATTCTTTCTTTGCTTGTAATCTCTCTTCATCTCTTTAACATCCATCTGTAGTTTAGTTTTTTAATCTTCATTACAGAATAAAACCCTTCCAAAAAGTTATAAATGGAAGTTCCTCCAATCTGATCAAATAGAGATACACTTTTTCATAACATAAACTCTTTTACATAGTTTTTATCAATAGTAGCAACTAGTTTTTAAATAAAAAGATGGGTTGAGAGTATATATATGTATGATTAATAAAAGATAAAAACAATGCAGTGAGAGAAATGATAAAAAAATATATTTTTTTTGTATTATGTTATTCATAATTTTTGTTGCTAGGACTTTATAGAGAAAACCAAAAGACTTTATGAAATTTTAAGGTTAGATAAATAAGTTAGTTTAGATTCTGTTCGCCTATTAAAAGTTATAATTAGCTTTGAAGAAGACTTAAAAAGAGAGTTGAATAAACAAGTTGGTTTAATTAAGATGCTAATGTTCTACTAAAAGCTATAATTAGTTATAAT
The DNA here is from genome assembly GCA_028023455.1 of Epiperipatus broadwayi. NCBI lineage: Eukaryota > Metazoa > Onychophora > Udeonychophora > Euonychophora > Peripatidae > Epiperipatus > Epiperipatus broadwayi. The sequence continues at coordinate 761,151 of JAQFVV010000047.1, forward strand.
TAGATTTAGAAAAAACAGTAGGACATATATATATATTTAAACAAGAGGTAAAAAGAAAAAATAAGTTCGTTTTTAATCTGACATTTAGATTTCATTAGAATTTTTTTTCCTTCTTGAAAAAATAAAATACAATAGAGCTACCATATTCACTATCTCAACATCTACTACTTCATTTATAGACTGTCCAAAAAATAATAAACAAGGAAAAAATTATAATTTTTAAATTAATTAAAACGATGTAAATTTTATATATTTAATTTTCCAATATGACAGCTACCATTTTCTGCAATGCCCTTATCTAAGTTTCACATTTTACTGAATTGCACAAATTTATTCAGTTATGTGATTTGTTTTCTTTATTTTTTATTTAAAAAAAAAAATTCAATTGAAATGGTCTCCAAATATAAATCTAGTGATCAAAGCAATTCAACCAAGCATAACAGAATTCACAGAAATGATTCATGTTTACGATAAAATGATAATTACTACTTTAATTATTAAATGGGGAAAAAAAATTCTGAAGTCAGTATTTGTTTAAGAAAAACATAAAATTTATGAAATATGGGGGGGACGGGACATTTTTATAACAATAAAGAAATATATATATATATATATTTCTGAGAGAATACAGCGAAGTATATATATATGTGCATATACAAAAGTATGCTATTCTATAAAAATAGTCTTATTTACAATTTTAAGCTGTTTAAATAATGTAATATTTGAATTAACATCACAGTTATGTATATATACATATTAGATAATGTCTGTGTTATGTACATATATAGGACAATATTCTAGAAGTCTTAAATGCAATATGTCCACTGAATTGTGATATGCAGGAATTCAGAGTTTATGGACATAAAAAATGAGAAGACATGAACATTGACATGTATGAGATAAAACTGGCCTTAATAAAATTATAATAGTGTTTCAACTAATGTATAGTTGTATACTTTGGTACATGTGGAATTCTGCTGTTTAAGTGAAGTACCATAGAAGATTTGCTATCACAAGGCATCTCCCAAGAGTTATTCATAGAGAGATAGCAAAAAAGACAGTCTTTTTTAAGCTTGACAGCTGTCAGGTGGCGAAAGTTTAAATGTTTTTCATTTTGTTTTCTTCTAGTTAAGGATATCCATTTCTAGGTTGGAATAATGACTGATTATCTAGGATGAAAACTCACTTTTCTTTTAAAAGTTTTTAAGTTGATCAGCATAGACTCAAACCCTGATTATAAAACATGACATCAGATGCATTATAATTGAATAAGATATATATATATATATTAATTACTAAATACATTTACTCTAAATTATTCATATAATATTCAATTAACCAAACAATTTATTACTTTTACAATGCTTTATTATCCACCCTTTCCTGCAGTTTACAGTTTTGATTGTCCCAGCAATCTTCTTCAGAATGTTATATCTCCTATTCTTAACTGTTACAATTGGCAATGCAATAGGAAACAGTAGTGACTAAAATATTCATCTAAATTAAACAGTTGCAGACGACCTCCAACAGCTAAAAATAATCACTCATGCATCAACAAATGTAAAGAGAAAGGCAGACCACTTTTAACTTCAGCACTGATGTTATTTAAGCAGACATCTGTTGATGGTGGTGGAAATAAAACATTTAATTATATTTACTAATCATATTTTAAATACGACATATATCACTCTGAAATAATTGTTAAATATAAGATGAATAGATACTCTTACTTTTAAAGACCTTATAATATCAACTTAAGTTTGTGTTGTAAATATAAATATATTAAATACACTTATCCCAAAGTATATACATAAATTAAATAAAAGAAGAAAACCTCCGATAACTAAGAATGAGTAACGTCATAGTTGAAGTTAAGAATCTGGCATTTTCTTCTTTTATATTTGTTGATGCCGGAATATGATTATTCTTAGCGATTGGAGGATATTTGCTTCCTTTAATTTACAAATATAGTTTATCTAATCATATTTAGTATTTAATATATTTATATTTATAAGACAAACATTACATTGATATTATAAAGTATTCAAAAGTGAAAATATATCTTCATCTTGTAAAACAAACTATTATTTCAGAGGAATATAAATCATATTTAAAATAAGGCTACCAAATAAATTGAACATTTTATTTCCAGCACAATCAACAAGTATTTGCTTAAATAATAGCTGAAGTTGAGGGTGATCCACTCTTTCCTTTTGTTAATGAATGAGTATGATTACTATTAAATATCGGTATTTGTCTGCTTCCATTTAATTTATATGCATATAAGCGATTGCTCAAACATTCAGTGTGCTAAAACAAATTGGTTGAAATTATGACATACAAATAGAATAAGCACTGCTGTCATTTCCATGTAAATGTTCATATGATTAACCTCTATCTCACCCAATGATCACGAATTGTCTGTGAAATATACATTTAGTGATAAAGAATGAAGTGAATAATTGTTCACTGAGTGATAGTTTCAGATTTGTTACATGCTTAGAGGATAATATTATAAATCAGAAAGATCCAATTGTTTACAAATATTTCAGAATCAATTTATTTATGATGCAAATTAATTTAAAACTACACAACACATTAGCACATCAATAAAATACAAAAAAATAACTTTACAAGTATATATAAAATATATACCAATCATAACACATGACCTCTCATATGCCCTCAAGAGCAGATTTCACTGTGCTCTATAGTCATCAACTGCAGGCATGAGTAATCAATGGATAGCAAATGATATAGTGCTATAAAATCCTCATCTTTAAGTTGACCAGCTTTGGCTTTTTTCTTTGTCAGTGAAGACTAGGATGTAAAGATAGAACTAATGAACTTGTGCAGCCAAAAAAAAAATTAAGATTTTAAATTTAGGATAATTCACTTACATAGCTATATATATCTGACACTGTTAGTTTATATTTTTGAGATCTTGCACAACTATAGGTCTATTAGCTTTTAGCTAAGAAAGTTAATACCAACATCACATGACTGCTCATATGATTACTAAGAAAGGCAAAACTAGAAAATGGTTAATTATAAAATGGGAATTTTATAACATTATACTACCTGGTGACAATTAATTATTTAAGCTTACAGTTGATGGCTCTAGATTTATTTAATGTTATTGGTATTAATATTGATAGGCAAAGAGATTAGGCCTAAATATAATTGCTAAAACAGGCCAGATCTGTTGGAGATTTTATAGAAGTATCTACAGATTACTCAATCTTACATGGATTAGTCTAGGGTTGAGTGAAAATAATTGCTTTTGAAAATATATATAAATGTTTTTTAACAATAATGCAATTAAAAATTTTCTTTTACTATATAAAAATAGGTTTATAAAGTGCTGTTTTAAATTCATATATATATATAATCAAAATTACCCAAAATTTACAACTAAACCAGACTAGCCAGAGAAAATAAACTCCAAAATGCAAACAATGGTTTCACTGCTACAAGTAGCTTTCTCAAGTATAAAAAACTAAAACATAACAAAAAATTTATACTAAATATTACTCACAATTCACAAATGCATTCCACACACCCTTAATATTAAAATAACTTAAATAAGTTAATTGCTTTCAATGTTTATACATTGTAGTGATTATATTGGGAATGCCAATGATACTTTATTGTATTTTCAAAAATATGTGAGATATTCATTTAATTAGTTTTCCTGTTTATTAAAAATAAAATATGTTGAATTTATTGTGGAAATGACCCCAAAAGATTTATAAAAATATGATTAATTTGTTAATATGTAAATCAAGTGAAAAAATATTGTAATGAGATAATTTTTTCCTCATTCTCTTTCACTCTTCTTTGAAGCAGGAAAAGAAAAGCAAAATGAGTTAGCTATTAAATAATCATTTTTATATGTAAGACATGAAAATTATTGTTTTTCATTATTCACTTAAGGTGATAGAAAGATTCATTGTACTAAGGTTTATACAAAAAATTAAGTATTAAGTTAAACTAAATAGTTCACTGGTTCCAACTCTAGTGTAATTGTCTAATCTATATTCCTTCTCTGCTAATTTTAAAACCACTATTAAATGAATAGTTAAAGAAGAAATAAAGATATGAACATCTTATATAATTTACTTTTGGAATTTCACTTAATGATTCTGAAAAGTAAAAAAATAATATAGAGAAAAAAACTTTTCCTAGTAGTGGTGAGACATTTTAAAGCCAGAATTGTTCAGGCTTTGATATTATTTTGTTATTTATGAATATTCAAGATAAGTGAAAAAAATAATATTTATGAACTTTTAAAGAAAGATTAAATAATAAAAATTATTTTCAAATATATTAAAAATATTTTCTTATGCATAAAAGAATGATAGAAATATAATATTGGAACTTGAATTCTTTGGTGCAGTATAATATTCTACAATAATAAAGTATTTAAAATTATTTCCATAAAAGCTATCTAGAAATAAATGAAGATAATTCTTTTGCATATGAAAAGTTACATCATGAAATTGAAAAGAAAGAAAGCATTCAATCTTTTATTGCAATCTTTGAAGCAAAAAATACTCAAGAAAAGAACTTCCCAAAGATTCTAATGATTTATTTCATTACTTATTAATTAACTTATTATTTTATTTTTCTGATAAATAAATTATTTTTTTTACAAACTTATTTTCACTACAACAATAATGGAATAAAAATATTTCATGAAAAACATGCAAATTGCATACAGCTCATACAGACCACTTACTAATAAAATAAAGCAATAAACATTTCATACAAAATCTCATAGAATCAATATCTCCATAGCTCTGAAAACATGCTCTCATATGTGTTACATCTGAAGTGTACTGTAGCTAAGTAAATGCATCTTTATGGAAAGTATGAGTCCCAGAAAAATAATTCCTACGCTCTGATTATTTTTACTCTGCTGTTTCTACTTTTATTGAAGAGAATTACCATTACATAATTAGCACACAACATAGTGGCATCAAACATTTTGTTTCACTGGTAATGAATGATGGTGTCTATATATATAAAATTAGTGTCAACAATGTTGAAAACCCTAAATATTTTATCCTGAAAAAAAATGAAGAATAATGAATTGAAAAATTGTTAAAGGGTTATATTGAGACTAATGTTAATATAGTTAAAGAAGAAAAACTATGAACAACAAATAAGTATGGAGTCACTTGATACCAGAAAAAGCCAACCAATAGATGCTGAAACTGTGATAGAAGAGGGGAGGTCAGATGTGCAAGTATCTGAGGAGCAAAAGTCAGCAGCATGCCTCTCAAATTGGAAATGTTTCTAGGAGTAATGAATCAAATGAAAGAAAGATATAGATAGAAGTGATAATCAAAGGAAAGAAGAAAATAATAAAATTCTAGCAGCAATAAACCAACATCAAAAATAAATGCAGATAGAAATCAAAGAAATGCATAATAAAATAGATAAAAATCAAGAAGAAATGAAAGAAGCTTATATTCAAATCAAAGAAGAAATGAAAAAAAAATTACAAAGAGTAGAAAATAATATAATCATGTTGAAGAAAGAGATGATAAAGCAAATAGATGAACAAGTCCAGGAAAAGATGGAGTTCGTAAAGAAAACATTGTCTGTAGGTGTCCAGAATATAGCCCATAGAGCCATTAGGACATACCAAAACAATGTGCAAAAAACAATGTTAAGCCTGGGGAAAAGATTACAGAGGCTGGAAGTGAAAAATGAAGATAAGGACAAATGGAAGATTCTTCATTTAAAGAGGTGGTTGTCACTGTATATTACATAAAAACTGATTATAATAGATTGAAAGAGACTGTGAAACAATATAAAGAAGAAAACCAAAGTAACATTTTGGACAAAATGATTCCAGGAAAACAAAATGATGCAGTAGTTAGAAGCCAACATGGATTTGCTGAAAATATGAAAATTATTAATCAATTTTTGAAAATTGAATATTTAGCAGTGATGTAGGAAATGCCAACTGAGCATCTAAATAGTCTAGAAAGCTATTTTCAGCTGAATCCACTAATTAAAAAAAGAAAAAGTAGGCATTGCATATAACAATCTAAATGAACTAGCTAATGATTGGTGGCATCTGCTGATAAGCCAACTGATTACTTATCCAGAATATAATAAACATATTTTAAGCAACTTTTGGTCAGAAGAAAGACATGTAGTGATAAAGCACCAGTTCATGCAAAAAAAATTTTGGATCAAAGGATATGAAACCTATACACAATTCTTTAAAAGACAGTTCAACAGATTATGAACATTATCTGCATATGGAATAACTGAAAGTCAAATAATCAGGATAATAGAACACAATTTATCTTTCAGGATTGAGCAAATAGTTATTAGTACTGACAAAAACACTATTGAATAGGTAGCTGATATCTTGAATGCTGTAGATATGAGTTACCACAATCAGAGTGAAAAAGCAAACCTCCTACAGTAGCTCAATCATTACTTAAGAAAGGTGATGGATCCATTGGTAGTATGAAGATTGATTATAATCCAAGATACCAACATTATAGAAATCAACAGAGAAACAAAAGAAATTATGAAAATGACTGTATAATTAAAGTGAGACCATGCTCAAGGAGTCAGTCTGAATCATGCATAAAAGTTCCTAAAAAGCAATCATCATTTTTATCTCCCATTCTAAGTGAAAGTGAGACACCTACAAAAAAGGGAAAGCAAATAAAAAAGGGCAGACCCAGACAGAAAAGAGAGGGCATTTTATGTCAGCCAAAAGCAGATCAGGAAAAAACTGAAATACAAGAGGTTACCACCACATCTTCACTAGAGTTTATTTTGGAATATGTGAAAGCTGATAATAAAAAATCAAGGATAATGCTCCCAGATGATTGACGATTCGTTCAAGAATTAATGGTTTTGAAAAGAAAAATAATATAATTTCTTTTTTAAAATAAAGGAACATCTTTTATTTTAAAAATTATTTGACAAGTATGTAAAAAAATATCTTTCATAATAAAGTTACTGTTAAATGGTATTAAGATTGGAGAAGAGAAATGCAATATTTCAGTCCTATTGTCTTATCTTGGAGAAAGGGGATGTGTAGCGATTGCATTGGAAATGCCAACATTACATTATTGTATTTTCAAAAATATGTGAGATATTCATTTAATTAATTTTGCCTTTCATTAAAAATAAAAACATTGAATTTATTACGGCGGCGATGATCCCAAAAGATTTATACAAATATAGTTAAAGTGTTGATACGTAAATCAAGTGAAAATTATTATAATGAGAATTTTTTTCTCATTCTCTCTCCCACTTTTTTTTAAATCAGGAAAAGGAAAGTAAAATGAATTAGCTATTAAATATTCCTTTTTATATGTAAGAAATGAAAATTATTGTTTTTCATTATTCATTTAAAGCGATGGAAAGATCCGTTGCACTAATATTTATATAAAAAATGAAGTACTAAGTTAAAGTAAATAGTTCATTGGTTCCACTTCTAGTACAATTGTCTAATATACATTTATTTTCAACTAGTTTTAAAACTACTATTAGTAAATGGATAGTTAAAGAAGAAATAAGGATATGAACACCTTATATAATTACTTTTAGCATTTCACTTAATGATTCTAAAAAGAGAAAAAAATATTAAAGAGAAGTTTTCCAGATAGTGGTAAGGAATTTTAAAGCCAGAATTGTCCATGCTTTGACATTGTTTTGTTATTTATGAATATTCAAGATAAGTGAAGGAAAAGAATATTCATAAACTTTTAAAGAAAGATTAAAGAATGAAAATTATTTTAAAATGTGTTAAAAATAATATTTTCTTATGCATAAAAGAATGATAGAAATATAATACTGGAATTTGTATTCTTCAATGTATAAACAGTATAACAGTCACAACAATAAAGTATTTAAACAGAAAAGCTAACTAGATATAAATGAAGATCTTTCTTTTCCACGTGAAAAGTTATAATGTGAAATTGAAAGAAAGAAAGCATTCAACTTTTATTGCAATCTTTGAAGTGCATAGTACTTAAGAAAGGAAATACCCGAAAAAGATTCTAATGATTTATTCCATTATTTATTAATTGATTATTTTATTTTTCTTATTAATAAATTATTTTTATTTACAAACTTATTAATTATTATTTCATACATTCACTATAATAATAATGGAATAAATATATTTTATTATTTCATGAAAAATACACAAAAACACTTGCTAATAAAATAAAGCAATAAATACTACACGCGACTTATAGAATAAATACTTCCATAACTCTGAGAATATGCTCTTGTATTTCTAACATTTGGAGCATATGACTGCTAAATAAATGAATATTTATGGGAAGCATGAATTCAGATAAATAATTCCTAGCCTCATATTATTTTATTTATATACTTTACTGCTGCTGTTGTTACTGATTAAGTTACCATTAATATATATATACTGCATGTAATAAAAACTGAATCAAAATTTAAAAATCAATAGAACACAAAACATATGCTATGCATTAATATTTTTAAAAATTATGTATAAACATTAAGACATTGATAAAAGTAAAAATTATCCTTTTCTCATTCTCATAGTAATGATAATTAGTAATAAAATATGCAAAAATAAATCGAATATCTAAGTCATAATAAATTGCTAACTCATAATTTGATTTTGCTTGGAAGAGACATTAACTATCCATTTGTGAGGCAGTATAACATTTTAAAATCATGCTTGGAATGTGCACTGTAAATGTGCAAATCCATTTACTTACTAATTTTTTTTAATTATATTTTTTGAACTGTAAAAACGTGAATCAGGGAATTTTGGGACAATGAAGCAAGTGAATTGACTACATACATATATAACTTTCCCTCCTTTTAATTTCATTTATCACTTTTCTCATTATTTTGTTTTTAAATATTTTTATTTGATACAACTATAAAATAACATCTATATTTTTATAAAGTGAAACATTAGCTATTAGTCATATATATATAGTAGTTGAGTCAGTAGATAGCTAAATGTTAAATTAATAGGTTAAAAGAGTTGTTTAGTAAAAAAGCTTATTAATTAATGTATTAATTAAATATATTATCTAAAATTAGATTGAAAATTAATCACAAATAAAATAGTAGAGATTGTTAATTTCTAATGACAAATCATTTATTTCAGTATGAGGATTGACTTAATCAGATTACCCATAAAATTGTTTTACATATAAATATGTAATATTAGAATTGAGAAGTTCAAGTAAAATATAGATAATGCTTAGATAATTCATCACTCCAAAATCATATATACACAAAGCACAGAGTCTAGAGCAAAAAAAAAAAAAAGCAATAGAAAAAAAAATATAGCATTAGTATGGAGAACTACAAAACATATTCTAACGACAAACTTGATATTATGCATTTTCTGGGGCATATAGTTATCCTGAATGATAGTAATAATTGCAGAATTTTACAGATGATTACTGTGACAAAACTCTCATCTCTGCTTTATTACATTTTGGACAAGTACAACTTACAAAAATTTGCAGTTGCAAACCATTTTCAAATAAAAGTTAACAATATAGCTGTAAATTTTCAGACACCTAATGAAATACATTTTGTTGAAGCAAATATGCATTAATTTAAATTTAAAGTTAATTAGATAATGTAAAGATAACTTAACTGTGATGAATAGTTTGTGATACTATATAGTAACAGTAATTTTATCAATAGCAGCTGTAAAGTACATAAATAAAATAATATGAGGCTAGGAATTATTTATCTAGAACTCATAATTCCCATAAATATTCATTTACTTACCTGGCATACACTCCAGTCATAACACACACAAGAGCATATTCTCAGAGCTAAGAGGTTATTCTACAGTATTTATTGGTTTTTTTATTAGCAAGTGTTATATATAAACTGTACACAATTTGTGTTTCTCATGAAATAATATATTTTATTGCAGTATTACTCTAATAAATGCATGAAATAATAATTGATAAGTTTGTAAATAAAAATAATTTATTAATGAGAAAACTAAAATAATAAATCAATTAATGAAATAAATCATTAGAATCTTCTTTGGGAATTTCCTTTCTTAAGTACTTTTCACTTCAAAGATTGTAATAAAAATTTGAATGCTTTCTTCCTTTTCAATTTCTTGTTATAATTTTTCACATACAAAAGAATTATCTTTATTTATTTCTAGATAGATTTTCCAAAAAAATCTTATATCATTTATATACTGAAGAATCCAAGTTCCAATATTATATTTCTATCACTTTAATATGTTTGAAAATAATTTAAATTTTTTAATATTTCTTTAAAAGTTCATAAATATTCTTTTCCTTCACTTATCTTGAATATTCATAAATAATAAAATAATATTAATGCATGAACATTTCTGGCTTTAAAATGTCTTACCACTATCTGGAAAACTTATTCCATATTTTTTCCCTCTTTTCCAAATCATTAAGTGAAATGGTAAAAGTAATTATATAAGATGTTCATATCCTCATTTTTTCTTTAACTACCTGTTTATGGAGTTCCATTCACTAAAAGTAGTTTTAAAACTAGTTAGCTAGGAATGTAGATTAGACAATTTCTGTAGAGTTGGAACAAATAAGCTAGTTTTCACTTCTTACATATAAAAAGGATTATTTAATAGCTAATTCAATCAGCTTTCCTTTTCCTGCTTCAAAGAAGAGAGAGAGAATAAGAAAAATAATCTATTTCATTTTAATATACATATCTACACTTTAATTATATTTTTATAAATCTTTTGGGCACATCTCCACACTAAATTCAACATATTTTATTTTTAAGAAAGGGGAAAATAATTAAATGAATATCTCACATTATATTTTTGAAAATACAATAATGTAACATTGGAATGGCTGATATAATTGCTAGCATATATTTAAAAATAAATATCTTAAAATCTTATAAAGATTATAATAAAGAACCATATGACATTGATCTCTAAATGAATTTCCAACTTTCATGAATCAGACATTTTGGGAGAGTTATTAAAATTATTTTTCAATGAGTTCTAATTTTCCTGGATTAAACTGTGAATTATTTTCACAATCTTTGGAATAACATTAGATCATATGAGAAAACTTATTATCTGACTGGATGTTTTCTTAGCTACTTCTACTTTATCCAAAAAGAACATCACATCATTCTAATCTTCTATTCAACTAATATCATCCTCATCTGTTGGGTAATATTAATCAAATACAAAATAAAATAGTATGCCAGACACTATAAATTTCTAATCTTGGATTCTTATTTTTTTTAGTGGTGAATAAATGTGACTCATATATAAAATAAACTGACAACATTAATGATGAAAAAAAGTAACCTTCTCCATATCTGAATACATAACCAACTTAAAATATATAACAGTAATCTCATAAAACAAATATAATTCTATAAGTATATATAACCATATCCAGTTACAAACCTGGACCTTTCCTCTCCAATTATATATATATATATTGCGATATCTACATAAATGTAGGCTCGCATGTAATATATTATCAGGTAAGTTATCATGCTGAATGCTTGACAATTGCCTTACAGCTATTGAATACATCTTTAATAGAGCAATTAAAAATTCTAGTGTGATTTCAAAAATAAAATAAATGCCACAAACTAAGTATTTACAATGTTTTCAATTGATATGATATCAAGCTAACATTTCCAGGATAGACTTTTTTCATTTATAACTCCATATTGTAACTATTATTTTGGCAATGCCAAAGTTACATAAAAATACTTTTGGTAACCAATGTGTGGATGCTCATATATATGCACATACATACATTTAGAATTGAAAAAATAAGGGAAGAACAAAATATATGTGAGTTGATATATTCATTTAGTTATTTTCTCCTTTGTTTCAAATGAAATAGTCTTTATAAATTTGTTGTGATGATAGCCAAAAATTTATAAATAAATAAAAAAGTTTTATTTTATGCAAATGAAGTTAAAAAGACTGAAATGAGATAGATTTTTTTCTCTCTCCCCTCTATCTCACTCTAGCTAGAAGTAGAGGAGGAAATAAAATGAATTATCTATCAAGTTAAAACTAAGTGTAATATCTTCCACTAGTAAAAACTACTGGAGATAAATGGAACTCTGTAAAAAAAATGCCAAGATCTGTTTAAGAATTAAAATACCAACTCTAAATGTAATTGCATTAAATGTTTTGTTTAATGATACTTAAAAAAAGAACAACTTTTCAGATAAACAATAAGATTCCAATAAACAAAAATAAGAAATACTGAACTCTCAAAAAACAAAAGTAAAAAATTGAAATTTGAAACAGCCAAAAATGACATTTTTTATTTAGGAATAAAGTAGAAGAATGAAACATTTAGAATTTAAATGGTTCATTGAACAAATTACATGATAATTCACCCAGAATAAAGTGGATGAAACTATTTCTAAGAAAGTTACATAGAAATTAATATTTTTTTTATATCTGAGAAGTTATGTAAAGTTGCAGAAAGTACAAGACTTAAAACTTGTGTTATAATCTATATCTTGAAAAGTATTCAAGAAGGACATCTCCAAAGAAGATATTTTGTTTCATTATTTACTTATTTTTTTTTCATTAATAAATTATTTCATTATTTACTAAATTGTTATTTTATATTTATTATGAAGCAAGTATAGAATTATATACCTTGCTATTTTATAAAATACATGAACTACTTTTACTTAATCAGCGTATTGCTATAATACTTTTCGTGATATATTTAACATATTAAAAATACATAATTAATGCCATACATATGACTCATAGTAAGTAAACTCTGCCCTATAGCTCTGAGAACATGCTCTCTGATGTGTGATATTCAGAATGTGTGGCAGTGGAAGAAAATGAGTGATTGTGTATAGTGAGCCTTAGTTAATCAACTATTTGTTTCATTTCATTCTATTGTTTATCATTTTGCTTCATCTGCTTTCCTGGATTTAATTACCATTACAATATGAATGAACAAAATCCCAACTTTTATAATAAATTTATGTAATATGCAACAGCCAATGATAAAAATATGGACTTTTAGTGCACTCCCAAGAAAGTGTAATTCTACACAGATTGTAAGTTATCATCCAATTAAAAAACAATTAATATGCCATTATATATGCACTGCATGTAAAATTAATTTCAGAAGGCGAGTTAAAGATTTAAAAATATCAGATAAACATGACAAAATTATTGAATTCAAATCATATAGAATTACACTTGCTTAAGAGTGAGCTAAAAACCTGAATTTCTGACTGGTTACATTAACATATAGTGTGGTTATTACTTATTATAAATCTGAATACGTGTACTAAAGTATATGCGTCAAAATTTTCAACAATCCAAAGGGTGTATTTTCTAATTCACTTTCATTTATATAATTAAGAGATCATAATTTTAAACAATTTAGGCAAGATGCATGTAAATAGGCACATACACCCACTCATCTTATTTCTATAAAAAATTTCTTTTGGATCAATACAGGCCCCCACTACCAACTCCTATTTTGACAAGCTAGTAGATATTTATAAGCAAAACCAATCATTAAAAAAATAACAAATACTTATATATCTATCAATGATGATTATGGTGTAAGAATGAGATTTGTAACATTTACAAAATTTTCAACTTCTTTAATTACATGGCAGAGAAGCACAAAAAATTATGTCATAAAAAATGAAAAGCTTAATTACAAATAGATTTCTTTAACAACACAACCATATGATCCTCTCACATGCTTCCAAGAATAGTAATTTCATCTACTCTACAGTAATCCCCTCTAAGCTTGAATTATCAATGAATAGCAGATGGTGTAGTCCTATAAAATCCCAATCTCAAGACCAGTTTCTGGAATTGCCTTCTTCAATGAAGTTTAAGATTAAAGCTGAAATTAATGCACTCATGCAATTAACAGCGATTATTTTCTTCTTTATATAATTCAAGTTATTAGATTAAGTTTAAAACCTTAAGATTTGCAAAAAATTCAGGTCACTAGTTTGAATAATACAAAGAAGTATAAGATGGCTGCTAGATGCATAAGGGCATTAGATCCAGCTTCAAATTCTACTCTTCATTGATAAAGGCAAGAACCAGAAACCAGTTTGGAGATGAGGATTTTTAGCATTATAGAATCTTTTGTCTATTAACCACTCAAGCTTTACCTTAAATGCTCCTTATAGTAAGGAGAATCTAACTCCTTTTATAAATAATTTTTTTTTTATAAAAAAAAAGCTTTAGTTTTAAAAAATAGAATTAGTTTTTATGCTTATGTCAGTTATATAATTAGATTTTAAACTATAATGATTAGCACATTCAGTCTGCTCTGTTCACAATCAAGGTCTTGAAACCAAAACTTGATATTTTTAAAGATAGCTGAGAATTTATTTTTCAGATAACTATCTTGTAGACAACTCAGTTGTTCATTCAATTATAAGTCAGTATATAAGTATCTAAACTATTTTAAAGTAGAAGATAAATCAAAAAACCCCATCAACTTTGTAATTAGTCTTGTAAGATATTTTCTATTTCATTGTTCCTATGTGCAAGAATTCTAAAAAGCATTTGCTTTTCAATGTACTATTTAATGTTGCTTTTATCTTCCAGTAGATCAAATAACAAACTATTTATTCTACTCCAGTTCTGCCACCTACAGTAAGCTTAGGTAATCAAAATAAATAATAAGTGACAAATTTTATTAAATCCTTATTCAACACTGTTTTATATATATCCCCAGATTAGTTTCTACTTTATTGCTTTTGTCAGTAAAGAGCATGAACCTGGATATAGTACATCAGGATCTAATGCATCTATTACCTTTTATAACTTTTTGGATATTACCAAGCTCAATAATATAAAAAAGTGACTGCTGAATAAAAGATATATTACATTCAAAATATCCAGATGCACTTTTATGTATCTTCACTACTGAATGCGATAAACCAGAAACTAGTTTAAGAATATAAATAGAACTGTAGTGGATAAGGATTTCATAAACATGATCATCTATTGATTAATTACTCAATACTGGAGTAGAATAAATAGTTTGCCCCTGAAAAGCATTGTGTAATCTTGAGATTATATCACAGGGAAAGCAAACAAATAATGAAAATTTTTATTTTGAAAATGCAGAACTAGAATGACCCAACTTTCATTAATGTGTAAACAATCTAAGATAAAGACTGAAGCTGGGAATTCATCAGTCTTTCATAATCATGAAAGGGAACACAGCCATAATTGTGATCCAAGTGGTGTTAAAATTATATGCGAAGAAAGAAATGATCACAAACATAAAAAAGGTGTGGCTCATTACACAAAATGAATACATAATGAACCAAAAATTAAATAGCATACAAATCAGCAAAAAAATTGTTCTCAGCAGATTAACTGCGAATACGACATGAAAGCATTGAAATTATATTTGATAAATAAATCTTACTAAATTTTATATTTAAACTCTATTTTAGTATTTTATATATATATTGTAACAGTCAAGTTTGTACATTCGCGTAACAGAATTCAGAATCCAAGCAAAAGAGACCGAAGCTGACCAGACTAGGACTGTAACATCCCGAGTCCGACCGCACTTCAACTCGTAAGCCAGGATTCCAAGACTCAAGACCCTACGAATGACCACCTTGAAATTACACGTAGTATACCTCTTTCCACACGGCCGACATAGGTCACGGAGAAGCAATAAGACTCTGATGAATAAAAGAAAGGTTCTTAATTGACTAAAATATCACTAAATTTAATTTAACCTAATGCATAGTTTTCACATATATAGACTATAAATAGTAATTAGAATTGGATTGAATTAGATCAATAACGAAACAGAGAACGAAATACATTAAATTAATTATATATTTATTTACAATTGGCATGAAATTGATCAGTTTTACACATTTCAGCGTCGAATGTACAAACATTTGATAATTCAAAATCACTTTACATAAGTAATCATTAAATTTCATAGATGAGTTTAACATGTGCCCATCCTAGGAATTGTTTACAATTGATACATAATTAATCACTACGTTATGTCTATAAATCTCGATAAGCCAAATCCTATTACATTTGTGGCTGGAAGATACATAATTATATCGAACTTTGATCATGAATTTATTTACTAAAATACCCATATATAATTTAATAACGAGCGCATAAACCAGCTCAAGTAATGATCGATCGAACATGGCTTTCGAGAGAAAATTTCAGAATGCTGAAAGCGTTATATAAAGGTGGGAGAGTTGGCTGCATAAGATTTTACCAATGCGCTATGGCACAGGTAAACAATAATAGGAAAAGTCGCTCTGCGGATGGATGAAATAACTTCAGGGTTCTTGCGACAAACGCCGGTACCCTGTAACCGATCGCAATGCTGCGTGAAAAGGAACATTGTGTTCAGGAATGGCGGGGGTCTTACGTGCTAACCTGGCCTTGGCTCAGGCTTCGCTACTGCTCTACCCTATAAGAGAAGATGTGCTGGCAATGCCGTGGCTCCATCTTGAGATACGTATATTACGTATAGCAGCAAAACGAGAATATTTTTATAAAATAATATCACATCCGCCAAGCAAAGAATAGTATATTTCATACTATGAAATACGAGTTAATAGCATATTAGCTCTATCAAATTGGGACCAACTCTTGTGTAGCCTGGTAATAAATGTCTATGCTACAAAAGGGAATATTATTACATCTGTACTTTGACATGTTCGATCTATTAAGTTACTTATAGATAATAAATATTTAAGGAGGGAAAGTATATTTCTATGGACTTAAGAATTTAAATGTCAAATATACTTATAAATATGATCAAGGCTAAATTTAATTCTAAATAAAACTATAAGGTTAAGTTTTTTAAATGGTTGATTATAAAAGAGCCACATTTCACATATTAAATCATTTAAATAATAAAAAAAAATAGGATTTCGAAACAGCGTAGAAAGTTGATGCTATAAATAAATTACGCGAAGATTTTCAAATAATATCTTCTTAAAACATACATGAAATTAAGTGCTCACTGTTTCGAAATATTGGCATATAAAATATAATAAGCATTTAAAATAAAATAAGCAAAGAAATATAGACACAACCGCAGTGATATAACTTTAAATTAGACGCTTATAATGTACTTTAAATGAAAGGAAAATATAAATAAGTCAGATTATTTAAACTTTAACACATTAAATTTTGATAGCAAGTGACATATTTAAAATATTAAATGGATTTTAAGTTTTGATTACATTTTAGCTTTATCATTATTTTAAAAAGAAAGTTAGCTAACTTATATAGATATATTTACATAAAGAATTACACAGAATTACACAGAGCTCTGCGGTTTGAAAAATAAAACGGTACCGGTATGATTTATCTGCAAGTTCTTGGCTGTTGGTTTGGTTTAGTTTGACTGGGCGGCATCATCTTTCCCATTATGTTAGGCTCGTCTCTTCTATCGGCATGATGGTGGTTTAGGCATTTCGACGAGAGAAACCCCGTTCTCCCGCGGAGTAACAGCAACAAGATGCCCGCTTTTAGCCGGACATGTTAAACATTAACAATTGTGAAGACTGGCTGCAATTCTCACTAACAATATGGCTGTCTATCTCTAACAATATGGCTCTCTCTCTCTAACAATATGGCTCTCTCGTTAAAAATACAGAGTATTTATCTGTTTTCCTTATCGGAATCTCCCGCCTCAAGACTCACTAAACTCAGGAATTTAATTAAATATTTTTCAATTTATAATCCAGATCTTAGATAACTTATGTTAGAAACATTCCATAAGCTATTATTATAATTAAGATTTTTCGTTGCAAACAATTGTCCAATTTAGATTTTAAAATAACTTAAATCTTATCTAAGGAGATTTTAATTAGTAAATTTTGAACTAGTTTTACTTTTTACGAATTCCAGGTGTGGTCGTTAATGACACTTGTTTACAATCAAAAATCTTTTTAATTACTTGACCAGCTTTTATTTTTAATCTTACATATAATAGAAACTCTTTCTATTTAAAAACAACCTTTTAACATTTTTTTAAAACGAAAACATTTTTAACATATTTATTAAAAATAATTTACAAACATATTTTGATATAGCTTTTAAATATATTTTCGAGAAACTTTTCCCTGAAATATATTTAAAACAAGAAATCTTTTAACAATTTTTAAAGAAACATTTAATATTATTTTTAGATAATGGCTTTTACATATTTTAAATCATGTCTTTCTTCTATATAGCACAGATTATATATCCACATACGAAATTACAATATTAAACAACAAAATTAATAATTTACTCTTAACTTAAATAATATAATAAACATTTTTAGAAATATTAAATAACTTTAGTACGCTATAATTTTACTAATCCTATCTAATTATAGCGTTGGTTCGCACGTAAATATATAATACTGTTTAGACAGACATGAACGAATTTTAAATTTATTAACATTTAAATAGGTTCGAACTTAGCACAGATGAGAGTGTCATTAGGTTTGATGGTGAAACGATAGGGGCTTGGAAAGTTATCGTTTCATATCCGAATACTTGGGACAAAAAAAATAACAAAAAAAAAAGGAATTTACTTACAGTTGGCTATTAAATAATTTGATACGCTTTTTTTTTTTTTACTAGTAATATTAAATCAATTAAGCTACCACATAGAGATGAAAACATATAAACCCAATTGCCTGCTACATTCTATACCGAGGAATTTCATACATATTAGACAATCAATTATTACAAAAAAATACGACTAAATTAAAAGTTTAAAAGCAAACCACACAAAATAGAATATTGTCAAATATTTACATTAAACAAACTTTTATATCCTACTGGATATACGTTAATTAATATACAATGGGGATGTTAATTTTTTTTTATATATATATATAATAATAATTTATAAACTATATAATGATAAGGAAAGGCAGATCGTAACAAATATATACATATTTTTATCTAAATAGGATCTGGTGGTACATTAAGTAACTCCTCTTTATCTAACTTAAAACAGCACCCGAATATAATGTCATCCTCTTCATCTGATGTCCATTCATATCCCTCATACTCATCTTCCCATCTCACAGGCGGTCGTGCTGGGTGCATTTCTAGACTGTGTGGAAACTCACTTCCACTGTATGGAACTTCCTTATCCGATCTATTTAAGTCTACTCCTTCATAGCTAGGGAAATACTTTGGGTGCTTTCCAGATCTGTTATTTCCGAATAGTAGGGTTTGAACCCGTTCTTTCTCTCTCCCTCTGTTCTTCCCCTGGCGAACCTCTGCGGCTGTCTCCTGCCTTCTCTCTATCCATCCCAGCCTTGATTTCTTCCTACTTGTGTATGGATCCTTTCTCTTCCTTTTCTTTTTGCCCTTTACAGTACTCTTCGATTCGTACTTCCCATACAGTCCACCTATTTCCCAAAGCTCTCTATCCAACTCTGTTCTGTCCTGCTGGAGCTCCCGCTTTCTATCTTCTACTATCGCCTCAATATCCACACATTTGGATTCTTTATTCTCAGTCTCTACTATATTCTCCAGCGTGTCCTTGCTATCCCACGTTTCCAATTCGGTCTTCTTCAAAAGGAAATGGCAACTTTCATCATCCCCTTCATTAATCTCTGGCTTGCTCATTTTGTCCAGCTCAGTTTTCCTCAACTCTTCCTTTTCCACTGGTTTTAACTCTTCTTTTACTAATACTATTATATCAATTTTAATATTTTCTTCTTCTAGCATTGTGCTATCAGACTTTACTTCTTCTCCCTGATCTGACACTAACTCTTCTATCTCATCCTCTACAGTATTCTGCATTTCCTTGCCATTTTCGTCCTGTGCTTTTTCTATCTTCTCTGCGAGTTTTACTGGAATCTCCTCACTTTTTAGCTGGCATCCCTGCAGGATTTTACACAGTTTTTCTTCTAAGTCTTTTCTAATCTGTGCTGTTCCTTTCTCACATCGCCTGCCCAAAGCTTCAAAACGTTGTTCCATTTTTAGATTATTTCTATGATCCCTCTCTTATAATCTCTCTCTTCTGCATCCTGTCTAATTTGCTTTAATAGTGACTCCATCATTGAGTTCATATTCCAGCATTCTTTCTTAATTTCTTCTATAGGTCTCTGTTCAGTTACCGTGGTGTCTGACTTTTCTGACATGGCCACACTCTGTTGTATAGGTGCCTTTTCCCTAATCTGGCTTGCTACTTCCCTTTCTTCCTCCGTACTACTATCCATTTTAATATACATTTTAATATACTAACAACAAAAAAAAATTTTTTTTCTCTTTTTACTGGCTCAATTCGTTTTTACTAAAGTTTCTTGGTTTTTGTTTGCTTTACTAACTCGGCTAATTGCTGCACTCCACAAAGAAAATGATCTGTCTCCTACTCATCTCAACACCTATGCCTAACTCTATTAATACACCTAACTTCTCGCTATACATTCGCTTGATGCCCACCCAACATTTAACTAACAGTGAAATAAATTTAACATATATAACAACAAAAATTATAAAATGCAACTCACCCTTGGCCTCTTGCAGCTGTTTTTCTTTTTTAAATTTTCCACGGTTCATGGTTATAATTTAATTTACACATCTGTGCTAGTTTCGAACCTTTAAGATTTGATTTGACCTTACATTTATTTCCTTCTCTTTCTCGTTCAATCCAATTCATAAAACATAAAACAAATAATAGACCCCCCTTTTCTCTCTTTACTCCTGATGACAAAATTTATGTGAGAACGATTTGACATTTATTCAAATCATCCTCGGGCGCCAGTCACAGTGAGCAAGAAAGTTTACACAACATATATTAGAAATCCCCTTAAAAATTCTACTATGCATCTATATAAATAATTTTTATATAATAAAATAATAATCTATTCAGAGTATGGAATTAATTGACGTTCAAACTCAGGAAAAAAAATCTATACATATACATTATTTTGGAAAACGAAAAAAAATTAATTCAAAATCATTAATTTTAAACAAAAGAATTTTATCTCTATACTCAATCTCCTCAGGGGTGGAAATAAGTTACTACAAACCCGGGGGAAAATACTACATATATATTATTCATTATTATTTAAAATGGAAGGCAAAAAAAAACTATATGTACATATTAAATGCTCTACAGGGTATTGGAATATCGAATAGTCACACGATGGGCGTCCAAACCCGGTGGAAAAAAAAATCTTACATATATACATTATTTAAAAAAATTGACTCAAAATCGTTAATTTTGACCAAAAGAATTATATATATACTCCATAATCTCTTCAGGGGTGGAAATAAGTTACAAGCCCCACGATTTGGGCGTCCAAACCCGGTGAAAAAAAAAATACTATGTAACAGTCAAGTTTGTACATTCGCGTAACAGAATTCAGAATCCAAGCAAAAGAGACCGAAGCTGACCAGACTAGGACTGTAACATCCCGAGTCCGACCGCACTTCAACTCGTAAGCCAGGATTCCAAGACTCAAGACCCTACGAATGACCACCTTGAAATTACACGTAGTATACCTCTTTCCACACGGCCGACATAGGTCACGGAGAAGCAATAAGACTCTGATGAATAAAAGAAAGGTTCTTAATTGACTAAAATATCACTAAATTTAATTTAACCTAATGCATAGTTTTCACATATATAGACTATAAATAGTAATTAGAATTGGATTGAATTAGATCAATAACGAAACAGAGAACGAAATACATTAAATTAATTATATATTTATTTACAATTGGCATGAAATTGATCAGTTTTACACATTTCAGCGTCGAATGTACAAACATTTGGAAAGAAAACACTCTTTTATAATTCAAAATCACTTTACATAAGTAATCATTAAATTTCATAGATGAGTTTAACATGTGCCCATCCTAGGAATTGTTTACAATTGATACATAATTAATCACTACGTTATGTCTATAAATCTCGATAAGCCAAATCCTATTACATTTGTGGCTGGAAGATACATAATTATATCGAACTTTGATCATGAATTTATTTACTAAAATACACATATATAATTTAATAACGAGCGCATAAACCAGCTCAAGTAATGATCGATCGAACATGGCTTTCGAGAGAAAATTTCAGAATGCTGAAAGCGTTATATAAAGGTGGGAGAGTTGGCTGCATAAGATTTTACCAATGCGCTATGGCACAGGTAAACAATAATAGGAAAAGTCGCTCTGCGGATGGATGAAATAACTTCAGGGTTCTTGCGACAAACGCCGGTACCCTGTAACCGATCGCAATGCTGCGTGAAAAGGAACATTGTGTTCAGGAATGGCGGGGGTCTTACGTGCTAACCTGGCCTTGGCTCAGGCTTCGCTACTGCTCTACCCTATAAGAGAAGATGTGCTGGCAACGCCGTGGCTCCATCTTGAGATACGTATATTACGTATAGCAGCAAAACGAGAATATTTTTATAAAATAATATCACATCCGCCAAGCAAAGAATAGTATATTTCATACTATGAAATACGAGTTAATAGCATATTAGCTCTATCAAATTGGGACCAACTCTTGTGTAGCCTGGTAATAAACGTCTATGCTACAAAAGGGGATATTATTACATCTGTACTTTGACATGTTCGATCTATTAAGTTACTTATAGATAATAAATATTTAAGGAGGGAAAGTATATTTCTATGGACTTAAGAATTTAAATGTCAAATATACTTATAAATATGATCAAGGCTAAATTTAATTCTAAATAAAACTATAAGGTTAAGTTTTTAACTGGTTGATATAAAAGAGCCACATTTCACATATTAAATCATTTAAATAATAAAAAAAAATAGGATTTCGAAACAGCGTAGAAAGTTGATGCTATAAATAAATTACGCGAAGATTTTCAAATAATATCTTCTTAAAACATACATGAAATTAAGTGCTCACTGTTTCGAAATTTTGGCATATAAAATATAATAAGCATTTAAAATAAGCAAAGAAATATAGACACAACCGCAGTGATATAACTTTAAATTAGACGCTTATAATGTACTTTAAATGAAAGGAAAATATAAATAAGTCAGATTATTTAAACTTTAACACATTAAATTTTGATAGCAAGTGACATATTTAAAATATTAAATGGATTTTAAGTTTTGATTACATTTTAGCTTTATCATTATTTTAAAAAGAAAGTTAGCTAACTTATATAGATATTATTTACATAAAGAATTACACAGAATTATTACACAGAGCTCTGCGGTTTGAAAAATAAAACGGTACCGGTATGATTTATCTGCAAGTTCTTGGCTGTTGGTTTGGTTTAGTTTGACTGGGCGGCATCATCTTTCCCATTATGTTAGGCTCGTCTCTTCTATCGGCATGATGGTGGTTTAGGCATTTCGACGAGAGAAACCCCGTTCTCCCGCGGAGTAACAGCAACAAGATGCCCGCTTTTAGCCGGACATGTTAAACATTAACAATTGTGAAGACTGGCTGCAATTCTCACTAACAATATGGCTGTCTTTCTCTAACAATATGGCTCTCTCTCTCTAACAATATGGCTCTCTCGTTAAAAATACAGAGTATTTATCTGTTTTCCTTATCGGAATCTCCCGCCTCAAGACTCACTAAACTCAGGAATTTAATTAAATATTTTTCAATTTATAATCCAGATCTTAGATAACTTATGTTAGAAACATTCCATAAGCTATTATTATAATTAAGATTTTTCGTTGCAAACAATTGTCCAATTTAGATTTTAAAATAACTTAAATCTTATCTAAGGAGATTTTAATTAGTAAATTTTGAACTAGTTTTACTTTTTACGAATTCCAGGTGTGGTCGTTAATGACACTTGTTTACAATCAAAAATCTTTTTAATTACTTGACCAGCTTTTATTTTTAATCTTACATATAATAGAAACTCTTTCTATTTAAAAACAACCTTTTAACATTTTTTTAAAACGAAAACATTTTTAACATATTTATTAAAAATAATTTACAAACATATTTTGATATAGCTTTTAAATATATTTTCGAGAAACTTTTCCCTGAAATATATTTAAAACAAGAAATCTTTTAACAATTTTTAAAGAAACATTTAATAGTATTTTTAGATAATGGCTTTTACATATTTTAAATCATGTCTTTCTTCTATATAGCACAGATTATATATCCACATACGAAATTACAATATTAAACAACAAAATTAATAATTTACTCTTAACTTAAATAATATAATAAACATTTTTAGAAATATTAAATAACTTTAGTACGCTATAATTTTACTAATCCTATCTAATTATAGCGTTCGTTCGCACGTAAATATATAATACTGTTTATACAGACATGAACGAATTTTATATTTATTAACATTTAAATAGGTTCGAACTTAGCACAGATGAGAGTGTCATTAGGTTTGATGGTGAAACGATAGGGGCTTGGAAAGTTATCGTTTCAATATATATATATGGAATACAAATATAATTAAAAAATGCATTTTTAAAACAAATATATAAAAAAATTAGCTCTGAATGTCTTATATATAAATAAACTATATCTAATTTAGAAATGGCACTGTTCAAAGAATCAATAAAACAGTTTGATTAAAGAGATGCAACATAAAACTTATTAAAAACTGAAATAACATTAGAATTATTATTCAAGTTTTGAAATTGTTCCAATAATATTCTAAAATTTTTATCATTGATGTTTTACCATCAATTAAATATTCAATAGAAGAAATATTTATAATAGAATTAAGACAGCTATGCTGCCACAAAATGATTTCAGAGACAATGCTGCAAATTGTCATGCTTTCTAGTCATCTTGAATATGTAATGACAATAATAGATTGAAAAATCATAGATTTAGAATATGCGAAAGAAACATCAATATTCTTAGATATGCTCAATATATATATAAAGAAATTCACCTTATTTATGCATTTATTTCCTGCAATTTTTAAAAATAGTTTCCACTGTGGAACAGTCTTCTTCAGAATATGTGAAAAAAGAAGTGGAAAAAATAATTATATTTACTTTTTCATGTCCTGATGACATCACATCTATAGATACCAAAAGATCTCAAGATTCTCATCAGAAAATTAAAAACCAGAAAAAAAAATGGAATTTTAAATATGAAAAAAGATAAAAATTATGATAACAGGAATTAAAATTGGTATTATTTATTTATTTATCAAGTATATAATGTTTTTTTAGGTAGCTGTTAACAAACATTATAAAGATAGTTTTATTGTCTGATTTGATAATCATTATCTATGAAATTCGTGGTTTTGGCTTGGTCAAATTTAAATAAATCTTATGTTAAATTTTATTTCTGAAATGAATAACACAGTAACTATGGATGACCTGAATGTAAATAACATTCAAGACCAAATCCAGATGCTTTTATTGTTGTATTTGGGGAAAAAATTGTTATGGGTCTCATAAAAAGTCTGCTTCTTATTACATATTTTATATATTTATTCAGCTATGCCAGTAACTAATATCTAGCTAGTCTAGAGTTAATATCATATAAAAATATAAATGACACCATGTTAAAACAAAATAGTTGCACTTACCAGTAGAATAACTTGTACATATCTTTAATATGTAAGACTGCAGGATAGCAATTCAAATTTGGATATTTCTAATACAGATAGTTGTTCAACCACAGTAACCAGTTCTAATACCCCTTCAACTGATCATTTTAAGTCAAAAAGTAGTCATAGCAGCAGCAACAATAATGACTGTGGCAATGAAGGAGCATCTCTCCATTAAGATACATATCGAATTGTTGCCAGAAGAGTATGATCAAAAATGTAAAGTAGTAACTTAAATTATTACTGTGGGAGAAATTTTATAATAAACTTTGCATTTAGAAATCACACTGGATAGTAAAGAATCTTCACAGTCATCCAGTGGGAGCAATTCTAAAGTATATAGAGTAGTCTCTCTAAGACTGTATCTGATCCTCTGCAAAACCAATGAGCTTGAAATTATCATATCTCCATCAGACTCTTCTAAAAAAAATAAATTATATGAGCAATAAATTATAGCAGTGGGTGGATCATCTGGCGTCACTAAAATGCTCTTGCTCAATTTCAGTCACATCACTAATTATCTTTATTAAAGATGTGAAAAAAGGTAAATATGTACTCATTAATGTTATTTATCATCATTGCATTCTGATTTTTTATGATACAAAAGTATCTATGCTTTACTTATAACCAAACAAGCATATATAAACAAGTTGATGGAATGTGATCTCATTTAAGTCAAGGTATATATATATATAGTAATGGTATATAATATGCCGTTACATTATTTTAAAATTAAAATAAAAAGAATGTAAATAAAAATTGATTTATTAAAAAGAAAAAACAACTTAAAAACTGAAAATTAAAAGTTGTTTAACGTATATATAGATCGCACAGATGGAAAAACTTTAAAAACTATTTTAAAATAGAAGTAAATGATTTCTATCATGTTAAATCTTAGAAAATGGAAATGATTGTTTTTTTTTAATTAAATGATTGTTTTAAAGCAAATTAGTCCTTGGGGCACTTAAAATAATTTAAAAGGTCAGATAAGAGAATAAAAAGAATTAGCTTGACCAATGGAAGCACCAAGCCACAGCATGGACCAAAAAAGACTCTAGGATTAGTGATGTCTTGCTCGTTGAATCCTAAAATTTGCTGTTAAGAGCCTAATAAAAATATAAAAGGAAAAATAATTGTTGTCTAAGATGCTGACTATTAAGCTATATGAACTGTAGCTGTATTGCAGATTTCACGATGTATAAGTCTGCAATAGATTTAATTTCTTGACAACCAGCTGAGGCCTCACTATGACAGTATATGGACCAAAAGAAATGGCAAGTAGCGGCCTCATTTTTTAAAAAAAGGACAAACAATCTACTAAGTGATCATGAAGATGGACCTCTAAATCTGCAGAATCCGGAAAGTATAAACTCTTTTTGCTCATCTAATAGGAACTTTTTCTAAATTTGCAATGAGTAATTGAAAATAAGAATTCTCATCTGACCTAAAGAATTCAAAATCAGTTATTAATATTTTTTTCTGCATATGTTTAATTAATCATTTCCATTTCTTTTTTTTTTTGTTATGTGTTAATTAAATTATTTGACTATATTTAAATTTAAGTTGGGTGTGGACGGCTATATAGATTCATTACGTTTGTTAGTTTAAGGGAGGGTTAATCTTGGGTTAGTTGTTTTGTGGTTAAATTGGGTTAATGTATTGGATATATTGGTGTAATTAGTAAATGTAGTATGAAGATCCGCTATGTGCAGGATCACGTATATGCCGCACTTGGAAAAAATAAGTCCCATTTCTTAATGACTATCGGAAGCAGACATATTCCCTGCTCCTTAAATCACCCCTTTAGCCTATGGAATGGGATAGTAAGATGGCAAAAAGGACCGCAATCCCTTCCTATGGAGTTTTTTTTTTATTGTTCTTCTTGCCAGACAGATGTAACATTCCTGTACTGGATGAGAGCCGATTTCTTCTCTATAACCATGCTGTTCAGATGTGCATTCCTGACAGTATGGTATTGTGCTGTCATATTCATGTTGCATTGAATACATCAATATATCAGATAGATTGGCATTGGTTTGACTACAAACTTTTGGCCTAGGGTTAAATAAGGGCTATAGGATATTTTCTTTTTCGAACGAATCCGTATAGTGTATCTATACTCAACATTATAAAACAAATTCTTATTAAAATCCATCTGTGCAGATTGTTTAAAATAATAATTTAAATTTAAAAATTAATATTAAAATATAAACAAGATAAATTTTATTTCTCAATTTTAAATATTTATATGCATCAATAAATCTTTTGTGTGTGTTAATTCAGGTAGTAGCTTATTTATTTATTTCATTGAAATCTTTTTTCTTAAAATATATTTTAAGCAAGAAGTTGTATATTAAATCTCTGCATCTCCATGAGCTAGTGGCATGGGCTGACGGTCGTAATAAAATATATATGTAAAAATTAGATCTTAACAGTATGTATCTGCCTACTATATACATTTTCCAGGTTCAAATAGCCTGGTGGCACCCTGTATGACAGATACGATGACACCCCAACTATCTGTTATACCCTGACTGTAATATATATATGTATGTGTGTGTAAAAGTAGAAAGTTTAATACTGTAAGAAATATCTAATATATAAACAAGCAAATAATAATAATTATGGTAAGGCAAAATAAGCATAAAATAAATTTATTAGTCTGCTAAGACAGGCTATACAAGTGGAAATGCCAATACATTTTGCTAACTTCCTATCAGTCGTGTTTTGAAAAAGATACTCTGCATCAAAAACCTGGCTTAACAGATTAATAAATTTATTTTATGCTTATTTTGCCATACCATAATTATTATTACTTACTTATTTGTAGTACACGTGTGTATATAATCAAATTAATTCAAAATGCTCTAATCTTATAAACTATTGACATGGTGAGAGGAGACAATCTGATATCTTTTCAATGCATTATAAGATTATGGAATGCAACCAAGTACTAAGAACTAATTTACTCAATTATATACTTACTTCCAGCATATTGTTTGCCATTCCATACATATATTAAATTGTAAGGGCCAATAACTAACTAGTTATTATATTAAATTACATGACCATAACTCTCATTCTTAAATAAACCAATAAAATATGAGTAATATGTTGTCAAGGCAATGCTACATTTAGGCAGTAAATGAAAATAGTTTACTGCTTAATTATATTGTTGGCTTGACAATAAATTGCTAATATTCTATTGGTTTATTTAAACTTAGGCAAAACTCTCTATATAGTAGGGCCAGCTAGTGCAAGACAGAGTAATCAATGGTTGCAAGAAAATTTGTGCATAAAATCCCTGTGTAGTACCTACTCTTCCATATATCCACAAACTAGTTTCTAGCTTTTGGTTTTCATGTGATGTTTATTTAAACACAGGAGCTGTGGGCAAGTGATATATATATATATATGAATAAAAAGTAAATGAGCCAAGCTAAGGCAACTCAGATTCCATTTACAGGAAAATAATGAACAAAAAGATAATAAGCACAAAGTTATTCA
Source organism: Epiperipatus broadwayi (assembly GCA_028023455.1). NCBI lineage: Eukaryota > Metazoa > Onychophora > Udeonychophora > Euonychophora > Peripatidae > Epiperipatus > Epiperipatus broadwayi. Next base: position 790,238 of record JAQFVV010000047.1, read on the forward strand.
AATATCTAATGACAGTTTATAACTTTGCTTCCACATTTTATTTTGTAATTAAGAATAACTAGTTATTCATTTACAAACAAATAATTGGAAAGCTAGATAAAGTTGCCTGTGGGGAGGCCATCGGAAAGAAAAAAATGAAGTCTGCTTAAACCTCTGATCATTGAATCTGAATTCTCACTTCTTCAAAAGCTTATTTCAATAACATTATCATTCTCACATTATCATGAATAAACAAAAGTGATATGCTTTCATTCACAACCTAAACTGTTATACAGAAAATAAATTATTGTAATGCTTAATATAAGAATGAAATTTCAACAAACTGAATATTTTAAACCTCTGTTATATCGATTTTATATTTTTCCCAAGACAGAGTTAGTTATCTTTGAGATATTACTTATCATTGTCAAAATGCAATAGTATAAATGTGATTAATATTACATAATATAAAAAAACCTAAACTCTCATGTGTTTATTAGAGTATCTTAAATATGTTATAATTCTAGCACTATCATATCTGAAGCATTAAGTAAATAAAAGTGAGAGCTTATGTCTACAATCTAAGTTGTTATATATGAAACAAATTATACAGCAATACATAAAAAACAAAAACAAAATTGAATCAAACCGAATATTTTAAATCTCTATGTAGTAATATAAATATCATAGCATTATTGAGGTATGTCATTGTAGAAGAAAGAAATCAGATTCCATCATTTGTATAATAATAATCACAATAATCTATACCATTCAATATTGGGAATGTCAAATAATTTCTTAAGCCAATTAAAATAAGTATAAGATAACTCTACACCTAAATTCAATCAATTTAGACTATAGGTTTAAAATATTCTGATCATAGAAATAAAAAAATGAATGTGTAACCAACTATGCCATGAAAGTATAAATACCTATATACATAGTGTGGCCTATTAAAATGAAAACTGTCTCTCTTTCCATGCTTTCTACAACACCATCTGTATGCTATCCACAACAACATGTTTAAGTTGTTAGCATGTCTGGAACATAAATTTCGACACAAACTGTGATAATGTTTTGTATCTTAAACCAGGATGCACTAACATCAAATTTTGTTTTAAATTGCTACTGAAACCTTTGAAAGGATTCAAACTGAGGATGGCAGTGAAGCTGCGAGTTGTAAGTACAATTTCAAATAGTTTGCAAAATTTTGTATTGTCTAGAAAAGTATTGAACATGATCCATGATGGTAAATAATTATAATTGAACTCCAAACACACTAGTGTCTTAAAATTTTTGTGATAAACAAACTATGTTACTAGATAGCAGATACATTGATATAGATGCTGCTAAATGTAGTTTAGAGAAAGAGAGCCAGTTATCTTTTCACTGGAACACACTGTAATTAAGCAATATTTTTAAAAAAATAACAATATACTTGTTAATGACTTTGGCTAATGAATTAATGAGTGGGACTAAGTAATAGAAAATAAATTTCTCTTTCTCTTAACTTACATCAATGTCCTCTTCCTCAGTAGATTCTGATGTCATTAGTAAAACAAATTAATAAATTTTTTTTAAAAATGTCAAGTTTTCTTTATAATATTTTCTGCAAAGAAAAAAAGAGATACTTATCATGAATAAACTGTTCATTTTATTTAGCAATAGATAATCTAATTGTTACTAATTCAATTCATGGCTTGACTGGGATTGTAAGAAAACAAAATAAAATCTATTTCACATCTGTGTAAATCAATTAAATGTGTAGAATATGACATGTAGGTATAGATGAACATACATTAAACACAAAAGATATGGAAGAAAAACAAAACAGAATAAATGGGAGAATTACTCAGGAAGATATAATATTGGCCACAACAATAACCTCTGCAAGTTATCTAATATTAGCTTTTAAAAGAAATTCTCTATCAATCAACCTTAGATGACAATGCCATTGTATCCATAAATCCAGACTACACCTTGACTTACACCAGTTATACCTTTCATGAATGAGAAGTTTCCCACTGGTGAAGGCCACACGCCAGAAATCAATCTGGGAATGTGGATATAAGAACATATCATTCAATGTGAATACCAACATCACATGATTTTGTTAGCTTATCCATATGCTTCCTAGAATGATTCTCTTCACCCTACTTTAGATCCAGCTATTATAAGTTTCAAAAGATCGACAGACACCAGACAATACAATATTCACATCTCCATATTGGATTCCAGTTTTTACCTTCACCAGAAAAGACTTAGAATTCAAATCTAAAATTAATGCGATTAAGCTTCTAGCATCTATCTTTCACTCCTTTACACTATTCAAGTTAATAGCCTGAAATAATTTAAGCCAACTCACTTAGACAGTAATATAATATTATGATCAAAATCAACTTTTAGACTAACTGTAGGCCTCTCCTATTTGAAAGGTTGGAAGAATTAATACTAACCACAATAACTATATAATAGACTTTCTCAGCTTATTCATATGCTTCCATGATCCGTTCACTCTAGAGATACCTGCTGAAAGCTTAAGTAATTGACTGATATCTAAATAATCTAATAATAAGACAGCCATATCCTAGATTGGTTTATGGTAACTTAAAATAGATATCTCAAAAAGTTCATGCAATGTTTTATTTAACATCTCAGATATCTTTGGATTATCTTCTTCAATTTCCTTTTATCACTAGTCTCTTCATCCAAAATTTAATTATTATTTTACTGTGAATCCAATCAGTTTTACTTAACTGGCTCTAATAAAAAGAGTTTAGTAAGTGAATTCCTGAATAAAAACAGATCAAAACTCCCATGAGAAATAATGTTAATAAGGTTTAATAAGAATAATGTCCCATGTAGTTTAATGCAGTGGTAAATTCAGAAGTTAAAAGGTTCATGGGTCACAGCTCATGCCTGTCGTTTCTGGTGCTTGAACTCATGAACTTCCAAACAATAACAATTTAATAATTGTTAATGAGAATAATAAAAGTATGTATCTACTTTTACAGATATTACAACCATTCAATAGAAACTTACATTTTTTTTCTTAAACATTTATTTTTACTTAGAAGAAAAATAACTGAAACACACAGGCTTATTATATACCTGTGTCTATATATGTAATATACAGGGTATAAGAGCACAGCCATTCACATGACCCACCACTCTCCACACTATCTCATAACACTGATACAATTGAACACATATATGTTGAAAAGAACTTAGGTCAACATGAGTGTGATAAGAATCTCGACCTCAGGGTGGCCTTTGAGCATTCCATCATTAGATTTTCAATTGGATGGATGGTTGAAGAGTTGGAGTGTGGAGTGGATTGAAGCCTGTCCATTAAAGTATGAGATTTGGCTGCCTTAATATATATCTGAGCACTTATAGCATATATGTTGTACCAATCGGAATGAAAGTGAAGATCGAATCTAACCGCAAAAACAATATCTGCCCTACAAGGGCGCCATCTAGGCATTTGAGCCTAGAAAAATTTATAGAGTAGGTAGATACGCGCTGTTAAGATTCCACTTTATTTAAATATTCCGATCGTTAGCCCAAGTCACTAGCTCAGTGGAGACGCAGAGATAAAAATCTATATCTTAATTTATATCTTAAATATCAAAGAGTAAAAGCCACTGCCAGAAATTAACATATAAAAATATTTATTTACGCACATATAAAATAATATTTAAATTTTGAGGAATAAGTTTAACATTTTAGATTTTTATATTAACTTTTAATTTTATATTTAACTAAGTTTCAATGAGTTTAATTATTATTTAGATAGTCAAGTATGAATAGACTACATAGATCTGCATTTGAAAAGAAAATATTCTTCCCTGATTTAACCTTAGGCAACAAATTTCGCAATCAAATTGGTGCCAATCCATCTGATACATTCATGTATTCAATGTAGCATGATACGACAACACAAAATACTATATTGTCAGGAATGTACATCTGAACAATAAGTAGAAATAGAGAAGACATTGACTCTCCACCAACAGGAATGTGACATCTGTTGGCAAGTAGAACAATAAACAAAAAACTCCATAGGAATGGACTGCGGTCTTCTGCCGACTTACAAACCCATCCATAGGCAAACAGAGGGTGTGTGGCGTATATCTATAATCCTGCCCGTAGCGGACCTCATACTACATCTACTAATTACACAAATATATCCAATCCATTGAACCAATTCAACTACGAAATGAATAACCTAAGATTACCCTCCCTTAATACAACTTTACAAAACTATATAGCCATTCACGCCCGACTTAATTTTAACATTTAAATATGTTCGCACAGATTTGTTTAAAAATGTTGGGTATAGATCGATTACATAGATTCCACGGTCAAAAACATTTCAAAATAAACATAAACGATCAAAATACAAAATTATTGATACCGACAATCGCAGAGGGAAACTTATAAGTAACCCAATAGTATTCACCATAAGATACTTGCGTTGTCACCAATAACTTAAAAGACATCCGAATAAATACATTTTAGATACTCACCGTAAGGTATCATTATTTATCGAATGTCTATATATTTTGATCAAATATGAAAACCAAAATATAATTAACCGCAAATGAATCCATGCAAGCGTCTATAAACAACTTAAATTTCATACATTTAAATAATCTTTACAATAAGAAAAAAAAAAAAAATGGAAATGATGTTTATCAATCGGAAAACATATAAAATTAAACATTATTAATTTGATTTAAAAACTTACAAAAGTCAGATAAGAGTCCATTTTAACATTTCAGTTGGCTTGTTTATCAATTTGTAAAACTTGAAGAAAGTTCTTAATTGATTTTAACAATTGTTCATTTCATGTAGCTTATGGTAGAAGAGTCCAGGCCTCTGCTTTCAATTCCCGCGACACCTCCGTTGGAAGGTAATGTTCTGGAGATGGCAATAGCTGGTTCAAGGTATCACAGTCTTTTCATTTTTTTTTTTTTTTTATAGAGAGTGTGGTATGTGCGTCATACCACATCTCTCAAACACACAACGCTGGAACTGTCCGAAAAAACTGTATTTCCCTTTTTATATTATCCACATGGATTCAATCAACAAAACGTCACTAATCCATCACTTTCGTTAGGGTCCGAGCCAAGGCCTAGTGCTTCCATTGGTCAAGCTAATTTCTCTTTCTTCTCTTATCTAACTTTTCATCTGACTTTTTAATTAAACAGCTTTTAGATAATTAATAAACAATCATTTCCATTTACAGATTACAGGAATTAATTAATACCTGTTTTTATTTTAACTTACGTTATTTTTTTATTAAAATATTTTTATATTTCAATCTTGTATTTTTTTATAAAAAAATACGTTCAAATACTTTTTTTTCTTGTTTATGAAAAAAATATTTTTAAAGTTTAGCATCCGTGCGAATATATATATGTTTAACAAACATTTTAATTTTAGCGTTTAGTTTTTTCCTTTTATTTGCGAACTTTTAAGTTTTTATTTTAAATAAATGTAACGACATATTTATATATCGTTACAATGTGTAGAGATGGTAATCTGGACCAACTGATGATTGCTGGTTTAGCATGAAATATGTATATTGGTGATTATTTATCTTTTCAACATATATGTGTTCAAGTGTATCAGTGTTACGAGATAGTGTGGAGAGTGGTGGGTCATGTAAAAGTCTGTGCTCATATACCCTATATATTAGAAGAAAAAGATGTTATAAATCAGAGCATTAAAACACTCTCTCCTGGACTTTTTATAAAACATTCTAGTAGTCAATTTCTGAATAGTAAAACACAACAATACAAGAATAACAGGACCAAATAGCTGGATTTCACACTTTTAAATAAATAAAATAAAATCTTAATGTAAATAAGACCGATGCCTGTTGTGATTTATAATTAACTATGTATAAGAACTTAAGTCAACTGATGCAGGAAGAATCTTTAAAATTATTTAAGGAATCTTAGAATTGTCTTGGGTTCAATTCAAATGAAATTTTATATATATTCTCTAATATCTTACTACACACGCAGCAATGGAAGGATACTTCTGAATCATTTGTATATCAAAAATTTTAAAGTTTATTTTTGCTCAATTTTATTTTTGACAATTTTACTAGATTAAAGACATAACCCTTTGAAAAAAATTGTTAGACTATGAAAATTATATAGCAAAACAGTAACAATAAAATGCATTGATAATTTATAAGTGCAAAAAAAAAAACATATTAAATCTATATTCGGGTTATACTTTAAGTTTTTTTTTTTTTTAAAAAAAAAAACAAAACAAAATAATCCAATTTCTAAAAAGCATTAATAAAGATAAACTTTGTTGGGAGATAAAATTTAAAATGACACTTATAATGATACTTGAACAATAAGTTGTACTTGATAAGTAAAAAATTTCTCCCTAATAATATAGATATATTTTCCATTAGAAAGCAAGTAGATTGCTAAGTGGTAATAATATAAAACAGGCAAAACTCTCCTTACCATAATGCATAAAAATCCCTATCTAATGCCTACTCATCCAATATCCCCAGACTAGCTTTTAGCTTGTGACTTTCGTCAGTGAGGAGCTTGGATCTGAGAGCACTGCACCTAGAAACTAGTCTGGGGATATTGGATGAGCAGGCACTAAATAGAGATTTTATGCACAAGCCTTCTGGCATTCACTGAGTGGCACTACTGTATGGAGAGTTTTGCATGTTTAAACAACAGCTATGAGCAAGCATAAGAAATGGTGATCATGTGATGTTTAGTGGTAATAATATAGCTAGTGACTTAGGAGTTCATGTGATATTTAAAAAGCGTAGAACAAAAAAAAAACATTTAACAATTCCATTTAGACTGAACTCTTTTTTTTTTAAAGTTATTCAGATGAAAATCAATCCAGGAATTTTAATCCTGAATCCATAATTTACCAGTTGCATTAAACTCCATTCAACAATAATAATATATGATTATAAATGATAGCAGTTTGCCATTACTTGCCTCCATAACTTTATTCCAGGATCTCAATTTTTGAACTACTGTAATAATATTTCACTAGAAAGGAGAAATAATATTGTAATGACATTCTTCAAGATTGGTTAGTTTCAGCAAGTACAAAATAAAGTACTTAAAATTTCCTTGAGATTATATAACATATAAACCATGTTAACCTTCTAACTAGAGTATCAAAATTTCATTGGGGATGGAAAATTATTCTTAAAGCACATGCAATGCTCATGGATTCCCATTATGTTCATTAGATAATAAGCTCTTCATCTTTCAATTGATGTTAGAACTTATAGAATGTAGTGCATAGGCATTGTATTCCAATAAAACAGTACTACTTTTCTCTCTAAGATTCTTGTAACACCATCACTGAATGAATGCAGGTTAGCTATTCACTGCAAAAATTGTAAGGTGCTAAATTGTCTGGATCATGAGTTAAAAGATGAATATGAGAGTGTGTTTACCTCATGATGAAACAACATGCTTATTTTTAATAGCAAATCTGTGGCTGAAATGTTTGAATGAATCAAACTATATATGCTATTTTTAATAGAAAATCTGTGGCTGATATGTTTGAATGAATCAAACTATATATTGGAGTGAAAGTATAAAAGATGATCTACAAAGATATAAAACATACAGTTACATTTCAAGTCATAACTTGTGTTTCAGACATATTAGCACCTTAAAAACTTTATGGTGAATATCTAAATTATGTCACTATGTAACACATGTTGTTTAGAGACGATTTTTCAGGTCACTTGGAGATAGAACTAGTTAACTTTTTAATCGGATCTCATTGTTATTGTGTAAATCATCTTAACATTTTAACCAGTTTATTTCTTCAAGATTTCATTAGGAGGTGGAAGGTTATTAAGACAAACATAAATATATTCTCATTACATTCATAAAATATTAATAGACCAGCCTTTTTCATCTTTAGATTGATAATATTAGGTTTTACAAATTACTCTATACAAGTATTGGTCTATTGAGGAGTTGTAATTGATCATAGACTGGATGTTTCCTCAACCTATAACTGAGCACACACTGAAAACTAAAATTAATTATCCTTATATTGATTAGTTATTAATCTCTAAATTTTACTCTTTCATTGGCTATTTACATGTTTGGCTAAATAATCCAATAGAAAATTTTACCACCAATCACTGCACTGTTAATCATTTATACAAATAATGAAATGATTCCCCCAAATATATTATAGGAGCTCTTTCATTATTATTATTTTAAAATTTAACAATACATTTAGACCTCTTTTTTGGAATGCAGTCACTACTACTGTACTAAAAAGATCATTCATATGTTAGTTTTTACACATGAACAAGCATACCATATACCTATGAAAATATTATATATTTATGTAGACACACAAAAAAAATATTATGCCCATAAAAATATGCATGTAGATAGCAAGAAAAATGATGAAAAGTAGGAAGTTAATGACTAGATACCAACTACAACCATCCTTAGTACTTTACTAACTTATTTGCATTTAATTTCAAAACTAGCTAAAAAATAACTGATTGTTAACTCTTTCAAAAAAATTTGATTAAAAATTGATTATTAGAAAATGTATAACAATTAAACATTAACTTAATCAAAAAATTAAAAAAATACTTAGTGGTTAATTTTTCCCCCCTCATACAAAAAATGATTGTTTTGCATGAATGTTCATATATAAAGTGGCTATTTAACGGTATTCACACTAAATTAAATGTTTTAATATCACTTTAATAATTTATGCTACATGTAATTTTAATGCCTTTTGTTTCAATTTAGTGCTCTTTTGGACTCAATAAAAAGTGAAATTAAAATCTAATAAAAAAATTTACATTCAAAACTCTGATTTTGTCCTAGGTAAGGCATTTACCTAACATTTTTCATAATGAATGTGCTTTACTTCTGTGTCTTGCATTTTACTTTTGAAATCTGTCAATTCTAGGTCAGTTAGTCATATATGATGCCATATAATGTGTGAAAACATTTTCAACAATGGTAGTCTATCAATTATATATCTTGTGTTGTAGTCTTATAACAATTGCTCCTTAAAATAGATTGCTATATAAAATCCTAGTTATATAAAAAATGTGTTTCTGATATACCAATTTGCCATCTAGAGTAAGTTTGAGTAACTAATAAACCACAAATGATAATATTATGCAAGTAATTTTGGCCCAGTTTCAAAACATTAACACATTTTTGAATACAAGGTTGGTAGTTTCTGAGAAAAAACAGTTAAAAGATAGATTTCTGGAGGAAAGATGCATTAGATCCAAAACTCTTCACTGATAAAGTCTATAAACCAGAAAATAATCTGGGAATATGAATACTCAGCAGTGAATGGCTTTATTATCAATACCATCTATGATCCAGTAAGTATTCAGACTTATGGAAGGTGGCAGAATTAAAATAGGAGAAATATAATTGCCACCTATAAGTAGTATTAATAATTTAGTGATCATGTAATATTGTAGTGACTCTATGTGAGCATTTGATTAATTGTTTAATAATCAGTTTTGAAAATTTCAATTGTTTACTGTCTGATAACCTGTTTCCAATTGACTTTTTAAGCCACAATTTCAACCCTAACTTTTTACCAACCACATCAATTTGTTAAGATTATTTGTAATCCTGTGTCTGGTGCTATCAGCATTTCTCTTCTCAATGATATTCCATTGTTATAAACCAACACTGATTTACATCTTTAATAAGATGTGTATATTAAATTCTCTGATTGTAAGGTATTAGAAATAAGTATGAAAGTAATATGGCCAGATAATAATATTTGATACTATAGAAATTAATAGTTTGCCAAAGTTTCCACCCCGTTACGTTGGAAACTCAATATTTAGAGCCATCCCATTTAATCATTAACATGTAGATCAAAACAGATATTAATGTAGTATGCAGGCTACCTGCTTGACAAAGCTACATAATACTTACAATAGAGCAAAAAAACTGAATTGATAAAAATTAAAATGTTCACATTTGTTATTGAATTTATTGCTATAGGAGTACATTAGATAAAATTAAGAAAATCATATACTTTGCAAAAAAAATAATTTATTTACCAAAATAACGTAAATAATCAAATAAAATATACAGAGAAATAGAAAACCCATATGAAAAGCTGGCATCAGTTTTTGAGTTTACAGTGGTAAATGTATATTAAATAAAATAAAAAAATATATTTTGCAATAAACATGTCTATTAAATAGAAAAAAAGGCAAATGTGGTCCACACATAAAATGTGTATTAAATAAGAACAATACTTAATATACCTTAACCATAAATTAAATAATAAATGTAGACTTCATAAATTCAAAAATAGACAGATATTTATGAATTTCTATTTATGAATATCTCTGATTTGTTAGATATGTATTTTATTGTAAAATATACGATATTATTTCATAAATAAATAATTTTTATTGCAGAACGCAGTAATTTCTTCACTATTATTTAATACTCTATTGTCGCCATGAATTGAAGAATAAAAGCAGACATTTTATTACCTATCAGTTTTTCTTTTACTCGATGGTAATTACTACATAGATCAATAAAACAACATTAGCATCTAAAAACAATTAATCAATGAACAAAAATGATGTAACAATGTCATCAAAAAAACTAGTAATTAAATAATGTTTACTATAAAAAAATCTTTCAACAAAGAAATTTGTCTACCAACAAAAACTAAACAACTCTTTTTGAATATTGAAATAAAGCTTCTTTTTCCCCATGAAAAGGTATTTCATTTATGGAGCATATCTATGTCCAGTATCATACATACTAATCATTTGACTTAACTTATTAAGCTTGTACTATAAATGTAATATAACGAGCAAGCTAATAACTCTAAACAAGTTTTTCGGATAAATGCCAGAATACGGTACATATACATAAACACATATATGTAAATATTATGATGCAAAGGTAAAGAAATGAATACAGATATTTCCATATAACAACTAGAGAAATATATTACAGTAATAATTGCTATATATCAAATACTATTAACATCTCTTAAGCTAAACTAATTTGTTTAGTAGTCTACAATAGATTTTGTCTTGAGTTTCTTAGAAACCTTTTGTTTCTAAGTAAACTCAGAAACAAGAAGTTATTGTGGATTACTAAAGCAAATTACTTTGGTTTAAGGATTATGAATAGTAATTCAATTACCTAGCAAAATCACTGCTAATACATTTATCTAGTTGTTACATAAAGCTATCCACACTCATTCCATTATTAATAAACACATACACAAATATATATGTACGTATAACAACATAAACACATCACAAATAATTTCCTACATCAAATATGAGATAATAATGTAAAAATATTGCTACATGGGTATGTCATATATTTGCTCCTCTGAGAAAGACTATTGAACAGCCAAATTTTGCCAGCTGAACTGAAGAATAAAGATACTGCATTCTACTGAGTGCATAATAAAAATAATAATCCTAAATAAGAACAAATTTTTAAGTATATTATTAAAATAATCTAGTCTATGCCATTTAATATAAGAGTCCATATAATGGCCACCTATACCCTGGGAGTGTTGCCCTATATATGATCCTCCTGGATTTGGTTCAGACGAAGAAAGAATGTGTGAAATGCGATGTCAGATTTTCAGAGATTATTTTATTGACATATGCAAGCTAAAAAAGTTTTATTAACTGATGGATCTGAAAAAGATAAAAAGAGCAAAGGAGGGACCAAACTTCTGTTAAACACATTGGTACAATTATATAAAATGTTATCATCTTTTAGTGTTTCCTCATATTGAGGACCCCTTTATGAAACATTCTGATGGCGAACTGTCCTAGGACCTGAATTATTCCAAGCATCTGGAAAAGTTGAACTTTTAGAGAGAATTCTTCCAAAACAAAAATCTACAATTTATAGAGTTTTACTTTTTTGTCAAATGACAATATTAATGACCATCACAGATGACAGCATTTAAATCTTGTTGCTGTATCAAATATAATGATGTTCAATGTAAATTTAAAACGTTCAAATAAAAAAAAATACACACAATAGAAGAAAAAGATCACATGATAAAACATAAAAATAAAACATACTTTCTATATTAACGATTTAAAGAATATAAACAGGGATGTGATAAACTGGTAAACCAGAAACAAGCTGCTTTAGAAAAGAGAAACAGCACATTTCTTAAATGAATAAATTATGTATGATTCAGAGTTAAATCAAATTAGATTTACTACACATAGTAGCCACCTAAGTAAAAATAATAAAAAGAAGACTGTTAAAATGATAGTAATTATGTGTTTCAAGTACTGAAGTGATCTTGGTTTAGGTGTCTTAGAATAAAATAAAAGAGCAATAGACCTAAAAGATTCCTAATGCATTAGATTCAAGTCCCAAAACTCTTCACTGACAAAGACCATAAGTCAGAAAATAGTCTGAGAATGTGGACAGGATAAAAGAGGATAGTGATATAATAAGCACTAACATCTAATTACTACTAGTTACTCAAGATTGCCATAGGTGAAAGAACTTTAGTAAAAATAGACTACTCTAAAAATAACAATGTTTTTTTGAAAGAATAAATATGTCACTCTAATTAAAATTGTGACTTTTCAATCAAATTAAATGATTTTACAGCACTATAGAACACATTTCGATAGAGTATAATGAAAATTGGCCATTACTAAAGAATGGCATTAGGGATGAAGAGTAAAATAAAACACTCCTTTGAATAAATACTATACTGGGCGGCTGATATGTCTCCAACTACCTTTCATAGTAACAGCAGAGAAGGCAATATCAACCAGGTCTGACAATTGCTGGGGAGTAAAGATTTGAGTTGTTTTCCATTCTTCTTTTACTCTCTTGTTGAGAAAAACTAGACACACACTTATCAAATGTCAAATAATTAGCTGCATTGCCTATTGTTCAGAATATGAAAAAAAAAGCTAAGCTTCTTGAAGTTTTACTTAGCCAAAGTTAAAACCCCAGGTCATGCATATGGTAGATGGATGTGCTTCCTTAGTGATTAAAAATAAGGAAAGATAAATAACTGTTACCATCATACAAACATAAGGTCCATTTGACTTGAGCTATTTTGGGATCACATTTGTCACATATTGGATCTCAGAATAATTTTAATGGCCTAAATAATTTTTTAAATGTGCACGAGCACACATTATAAGCATTTATTTTAAGCAAATGATTATGTGTCTGCATCTTATAAATATATAGGAATAGTCACAGATGCAATACTATTAATTTTGTGTTTTTATTTCTCAAACTTTCCAAAACAATAATTTTATTGGAATAAAAATAACTGACAAACATCTCCCTTTATGTTTCCTTCAATACAAATCTCTATGTATTTAAAGTATAAAATGCTACTGAAAATTTAAGCATATTAATCATAATATTTAGACATATAATCATACTTTTTTTTTTTAATTTGGAATTTATCATACATTCTTTTAATTTGTTTTAATATAATATGTAAATAACATTTAAGATTAGTTCTTTTCCTTTTCCATTTTTTTTTCTTCATGAAAAATCTATTTTAACAATTTACTTTAACAAATAATTTTATTAGGCAAAAAAAAAAAATTTTTTTTTTTTTTTTTTTACATATTTCAAGATATGAAATTCAATTGGATATTCTGTAGTTCAAATTCAATGGTGTATAAATTACAACAGGTACATTTTGTAAATACATAACAAAGATATAAAAAAATAAAGAAAGAAAGAAAGCAAAAAAATATCTACTTATAATGGGATCAGAAGTGAGACCAGGCTTCTAGGCAGTATTAACAATGTCTGAAAAAGTGCCCTGTCTCTGTTTTTATTTTTTTGAAATTTTATTGTAAAACAGTGATTGTAATTTCTTAAATATAGCATTGAAGCAAAAATGGCATATTAGGAGCCAAAGAATAACATGAAGAAAAGGATAATCCTAAATGAAGGAAAAAGAGATCTCATTTCATGCTATCAATAAAAATAGAAGATTTTCTATCTTTAAAAAATAAATTAGAAATAAAAGAAATACCTGATTTGATAATTGATTCAATGATATTTCTATAGATAAGAAGAGCAGGTCACTAGAACAGAAAATGATGTATTGTTTCTTCAGATTTATGACAAAGAGAACAAGAGGAATCAATATTAGCATGCACTATTTTCTGTGATAAGAAATGATTAGAAGGGAGAGCATCTAAGTTGATTTTGATAAGGAAATCGAAGTATTTTGGTTCTAGATACTAGAATTTGAATTTTTTTACTATCTGTTTATTGGTGATAGTAAGAAAAGATGAATATAGTTGAGGTTGACTAGTACTACGCAATTATGTTGTAAGCCTCCCAAAAGAGTAGTTTCCTAGAGAATAGATGACTATTAACATCACAATAAATAGTAATGGATTTTATTAAGGATTAAAAAAAATTAACTTTACTGAGTGGAGGCTTATCAATAGGGGTGACTAGAACAAATTTCACAGCATTAGGGTATTCAGAAACAATATTAAAAATAGTACTACATGATCTCTGAAAATATAAAGTAGAGATTAGGTAAAAGGAGAGACCATTGTCTTTGGCATGTTTCTGTAAGATTCTAATAATGACAGCAACAACTCTTTTATTCCACATCAGTTTAGAGCAAAGCAAATTAATCTTCTTCTTGAAAGCATAGTTAATAATGGGCATATAATAAGTTAATTATTGGAAAAATCAGGATGTTGATACAAGACAATTTTGCATGAAGGGAAAGATATACTTCAGACAAGGATTTAAGTTATATTTTCAGCGGATGTAAAAATAGAGTTTTGAATAGATGTTCTCATAGCATACTTATAAATGAAAAATCTAAGAAAGTTATGAGGGAGAGTAGTGAAGAAAGAAGACACACTATTACCAGAGATTATATTTCATGTGAATGATTTTTTAAGGTTAAACTAAAATTTATAGTGTGTCATAAAATTTTACAAAATAGAAATAAGTAAAGGAAGATACTTTTTATAGGGGAGAAAAATGATAAGATCATCTATAAATAATATATGCTTGATTGCTTTATCAAAACAGCAGAATATAGATACCAGACAGTTTTCCATATATTTCCAGAAGCAGCAGATTTATGTAAGAAATAAAAAAACAAAGTACTCAAGGGTGAAGTCTGCAGAATAGTTATGAAGTTTGAATCCTGGTGTAACTTTGCCATTAAGAATGATAAAGATTTCTCTACTCGTTAGAATGTTAGCTACAATTTAGAGAATGGAAACAGAAATATTATGCAACTGCAATACTTCAATGAGGATGTTAATAGGGACAGAATCAAAAGCTGATAAAATATTAAAGTTGTGCTATTTTAGGATCAGCTGTTCTTGGTCAATAACAAGTTTAAAAAGAGTGATAGCATAAGAGGTGGAAGCAACTTTTTTTAGCAAACTGATAGTTTGAGATGGAAGGCAAAATAATAGGTTATATCTTATCGTTAATGATAGGTTCAATGACTTTGATAAGTAAAGGTGACATAGAAATAGGACAAAAATTATTAAGAGGAGACAGAAAAGTATTTTGCTTGAGAAATGGAACTAAGGAAATTGGATACAGCCTAATGATATGATAAATTAATTAGAAAGAAAGTCAAGCAAATTCATAATGATTGTTCATAAAAAAACTAATATACAAGAAAAGATATTTAGGAATTGTATGAGGTCCAGGATGAATGCTATCAAGTAATTTCAGCTTAAACATATCATGACTTTGATGAATTTCATCAAAAGCAAATATCAGGAGTTCAGAACAGCTAAAAGTTTGCAATTTAAATTTAAATAAAAAATAACAGATCAAGTATTGAATCCTGTATGGAAATGTTTATCTACAATAATTGAAATGAACAGATCTTTTATTTTTATAAGAGCCCGGCAGATGTATTCTTTTGACCAGTTATGAGGTTGAACTAAAAAGATTTTGGCCTTTTTAGTAGAAAGACACTCAGCCAAAACAGATTGAGTATACTTATAATGGTGCTTAAGAGACATAATTGAAGGACAGAAGAAGTGTGACAAGAAGTGGTTTTTAATTTCAAATTAATAGCACCAAGTTCCTTTAACTAAAGTTGTAGGTAATTTGTTTTTACCAGTATAATATCTAATGACCAATTGGATAATATTGATAAAAGAGAACCAAGTTATAGTAGCTGTAAAGAAAGAATAACAATTTCCTTAAAATAAATTTCTGAGATTACTACTTCCAGATATATAACTCTAAGCAATACTCATAATTTATTTTAATGATTTATTATATCTTTCTAATCTAACTTCATGGCAGCTGTTTTAGAAGTTTATCTCTCAATCTTTTTAAAACAAGTTTTAATTCCCATATATAGTAGTAAGTGAAAAGTAGAAACAGAAATTAATTACAACATAAATAATAAACATGACACTTTTATCAGTTAGGTTTATTAATTTATAGGCATTTTATTAAATGGACTTTAATTTCATTTTAAAATTTATTTGTTAGTTTATGTACTGAGCTAATATGATAAAGATGTGTTCAAGATTAAATAAAAAAATATTACTTAAGTAAATTTTACTTTATGCCAAAAATATTTGATAGTTGTGAAAATTTAAAGTAACTTTCAGTAATTTTTATCAGTATGTTACTGAACTACAGAGAGTCAAATTACTATATTATAAACTCATTTTGTTTTAATAATAAAAGACCAAGTTGGAATAAAATGTTGACAACAGGTTGTTAATGCTAATAATTGAAAAAAGCTGATCAAAGTTATAATACAGTGTCAATATCATCCATATTAACTTTTGAAAGAGGGTTTCATCACATTTCACATGTTTTGATAAATGACATTCATTATGAATTTTTTGTGTGTATTAAAAAAGTATAATTTCAGAATGATATGGCAAAATTATTCCATATACTGCATAATCCATATAAAAGTTGTTTTAGCACAATCACTAATAATTTATTGTGCATTTCTTACATTACAGATTTGAAAATAAAATCACTAAAACATATGATCACCATTTTCTATGCTTATACAAACTATAAATACAGTATCAAACTCTCCCTACAGTACTGCCACCCAATGCAAGCCGTTATAATCAATGGATACAAAAAGACAGTCCCTATCTAGTGCATATTCATCTAATATTCCCAGACTAGTTTTTAGCTTATAGCTTTTATCAGTGAGGAGCCATGGATCTAAGAAGTGATTGCTGGAGAGTTGCATTAAATCCTAAGATCTAGGTGCAGTGTTTTCAGATTTATGGATACTCACTGTTGAAAGCCACATGCTAGAAATTAGTCTGGAGACATGAGATGAATAGGGACTAGATAGGAATTTTATGCACAAATTTTGCATCCATTGATCATTACTAAGACTTGTACTGGGTGACACTACTGTATGGAGAGTTTGCTACTGTAGATTTTGAAATGTCATATTATCGTTTGTTTTCGGTTCTCATATGATTTGTAAATAATGCACTTTAACATAAATGAAAAAAATATATAAAGACTTTTTTAATTCAAAATAAATACATACAAAATGTATATAGAGAAAAGCTTTATTTAATCCTAATAGCATGGGATATTTAGCTTGCTTTCGACTATCTGGTAGTCACAATCATAGGAATAGTTGTCCGAGGAGCTTGTGACATTTATCAAGAAATAAACAAGATAGGGGATTTGCATAAAATTCGAATATAAAGCCTTTTTAATGGACATTATAGAAATAGAGTAATTCATTCAGGAATAAAAACACAATATGTTGGAATATTTCAATAAAATTAGATGGTGGATGAAGTTTGTGATGATGGCATCTTGTGATTATAATATTGGATTATTTTGAATCATCTAGAACTAATTGTTAAATGTTTTTAAAAAAATCAAAATTTATTTCAATTTTTCAAATGCATTCAACTGATAATAATATCACACAGTATAGAATACAACACAACATTTCAAATGGTATTAATCTCCTTACTCCTTCAGATGCTTCTGGCCTGATCACAGTGCCAGCATGAGAATCAAAGCTGAAACTTGTAGATTAGTAAAGATTGCATTTAAGGTGATGTGCTCTAATCAACCAGATTACACAACAAATGGTATTATTCTCTTTATCATTTGTTGCTGGCCTGACCAATGACACTACTAGCATGATAATTGAATCTGGGATCTTTAACTTTATGAAGAATGAAGATTAGTCAGAAAGAAGTGATACCATGATTTTCATTCTAATACTTATATAGATCAGGCCAGCAATGCCTGAAGAAGAGAGAAAAATGATATAAGTGGAAATGTTGTGTTATACACCAATCTGGGTGAGCAGTTGAATATATATGAAAAGTTTAAATAAAGTTTGAATTTTTCTAAAGACATTTAACTATTCACATTCTAAATGATGGAAATGGTCCAATATATAATCATAAATTAATACACGTGTATCAATAACTTTTGTGATTACGGAAAGCATAACATACATTCACTAATTCACTCCTGTGTAGTTTCAAATTTCTGAAAATAAATATGGTAAATATATAAATATTAGATTTATAAAAGATCTTGTGATGGAGAGAAAGCTGAAAATTAAAGTATATAAATTTACATATTCACTCCATTTATTACTCAAAATATATATATTTTTCCTTTTTCATTACATGCCCCAAATAAAGAATTAATCATTTAAAAATATACATACTCAAAAATATGCATAAGATTCCTACAATTATTTCCGTTTACGATCCGTACGTATATGCAATAAACAAAGATTTTTATTTACACAATTAACATTTATTACATTATAATGTAAACAATTGTAATATTTATTCTCTTTTCTTGCCAAATGTTTATTTCTCTTGGCTTTGCTTAAAAAAAATAAACAAAGTAAATTTTTTAAAATGTTTTTTCTTTTAAAAAAATGTTAAAAGGCAAAGTTTAGCTTTTTTTTTTTTGTTAGAAACAATATAAATGGCAAACATTTTGATAAACATTATCACAGAATGAAGAAAAGTAAAAATATTTTGGTGATCCAATTTTTGATATATAAAATTTGATCTAATCTGTCAATTATAATAAAAAATATTAAAGATGATTGGGCGACTAAAATAATTGGATAGCTTTATAGCACAGGGGTTCATAAAAGTTTGAGCACTTGGTGTCAAAACTCTGGGATATGAACCATGGATCTTGAGCTCCAGAATTTGCAATTTTAACACTGTAACAAATAGGGGCAGGGTAAAAATAACTGAATGGTTTATTGCTTGGTCATGATTCATGAGTTTTGTATTCCAGAGTCAACAATTCTATCAATGATCAAACTACACAAAGCTAAAAAAAAAATGAAATGCTTTATTGCAGATATATTATAAAAAGCTTGAACACTGGAAATCATAAAGTTGGGTCACATCAAATGGACTTTGAACTCCAGAGGTTGTGACTCCCCATAGACCGATCTATACATGACAGAGGATGCCTGATTTTGTTCCAACATGAAATGGCAGAATCAAAAACAGAAGACTTAAAGATTAATTTTCAACTGAAGTAGAGTAAAACAAAAAATTCATTTAGTGATTGGAATTGTTGTGTTCAACCTGATATTCATGCCATATGACTTCCTGATCAATTAACCAGCATAATAACTTATTCCACTGTTTTTTCCCCATTTGTAAATTATATAGCCAATTATTATTTCTAATAACCATTCATTCGTTAGCAGACACTCAGAAATGAGTAAGACAATTCTAACTCCAGAATAAAAAAAAGGACAGAGATTAAAAAATTAGAGGTGTTTTAAATAAAAGCAATTATATTGTCTTTCTTATATATTTATTCAATGCAATGTCTTCTTCCTATTATTGTTTTATTTGCTATAATTTCAACTGTCCAACAATTTTCATCATCGCTACAAAATATACACAAATATATGAATCCAATAGAAATAACAAATATAGTATTATAATATTAATATAATTCTTAATTTACTGACAAAACTGTACATACAATTATATTTGAATTTATGTTTTTTTTCGTATCTAATATTATTTAATTATAACTTCAAATATAAATTCAAAATATAAATATAAAGGTATTCACAAAAAGTTACGTTTTTTTTTTTTTGTCAGTAAATTAAGAATTCTGTAAAACCAGTATTTATTATAATTTATCATATTCATATACTTGTATATATATTTTGTAGCTCTGATAAAGACCGGTAGAAACAAATAAAAAATGATAAGAATAAGATATTACATTGAATAAGTGTATAAAAAAGGAGATATAACTGCTTATATTTAATAATATAATCAATGCACATAAGTTAAATAAGAAAGGAGATTACAAATATTATTTCAAAAAGATGTGTTTTGTGATGACTGTGTAAACCAATACCTAATCTTTTCTAGTAATTTTGATATGATGTTGCCTTTTAGATTATTTTTTTTTTAGCAAACTTTACCTTTTTTTTAAGTCATTAACACAAAGGGCTAATTGCTAATCTCTTTTAAATCACATCTTCCCAATGAAAGCAATCAGTATTATACTTCAAACTTGTAGAGAATCATTTTAAATTCTTTTGTATCAAACTTTAGGTTTTTTTTTTTAAGTCTTTAACACTAAGGCTAATTGCTAATCTTTAATGTATTCCATCTGAAATCACATCTTCCCAATGAAAGCACTCAATAATGTACTGCAAACTGTGGAGAATCTTTGAGATCAGCACTATAACTAAATGGCAACTATCACCTCCCACAAAAATGATGCTCAAATATTTTTAGATGTGCCTTTGCAGTAGTATATTCTATAATATCTCCTCAAGCAAGTTGACAATGTACAATCACTATTATAACATTGCTGCTTTATTTTTAGAATCTTACAGAGTATTCTTAGAAATTTTTTAATGCCTTTATATTATGGCAAAAGAATGTGTTTTCCTTCTATATAATAAACTGGACAATATAACAGCTTTAATTTAACTGCAGTGTTTATATAATTTTGATGAATTACTCCAACTTTTAACTGCAACAACAGCATATTGACATTCATATTGTACTTCAACATCAAAGTCTATATTTCTACTTTAAAAGTTATTAAGAATTTTAAATTGATTCACATTCTCAAGATTAACAAAGTCAAATGGTGAGATCAAATCTATTAATATATATTTCATCTTTGGTCCTAACAATTTTTTTTTGTATTTTATTGGCATTAAAACCACATCTACAGTGGTTTTTGATCCTCTATATCTGCAATGAAATCCTGATAACCACTAATTATTAGAATCAATTCTATTCAATAGAATATTTGAAAATACTTTTATAGTTAAAAATATTATTTTTATGATAATTAATGCAGTGTATTCCATCCCTTTAGTTTCCTACATTTGTAACAGTAAAATCAGCATTAAGATCAGATGCAGAAATTTGAAATGATCCATATTCTCTTAAAAATTTTTAATGATTTCGAA
The DNA here is from genome assembly GCA_028023455.1 of Epiperipatus broadwayi. Taxonomy (NCBI): domain Eukaryota; kingdom Metazoa; phylum Onychophora; class Udeonychophora; order Euonychophora; family Peripatidae; genus Epiperipatus; species Epiperipatus broadwayi. The sequence continues at coordinate 811,712 of JAQFVV010000047.1, forward strand.
GCTAACATAACATAACCCTATTTAAAAATTTCTGTAGTATCTGAACAGAAACTGCAGCTTTTGCATGTCCATGATAACAAAAAGCTATTTTTAACTTTACTGAGAAACACTTTTTTGTCCACATGAAAGTGAGTAGTTAAAATGGATATAACATAAAAATAACAGTATCACTTCTTGCATTATTATTCATAAGGTGATCTAAACAGTTTCTCTAGCTCATCGAAATATGAACACCATGTATAAAGAAAACATTAAACGCTTTAATAATATATTTCCACTCCATATATAACATTTAAAGCGTTAAAAAATCTAATGTGAGATCAATCAGCAAATGATCATCTTTTCTTTGCAGTTTTATTCTATTAATCATTTAAAAGCTTTCTTGTCAGTTATCAAATTTTGATTTTAAGACCCCATGTTGTCCAGGAAGTGCTGCAATTTATTATTCTGTCACATGACCTGAATCCATAGCATGGAGTGAGATTGCTGATGAAGAATGTTGCCTAACTGCAATGTCATGCTTATCTCTTCTAGTACTGATATTATGATTGTTCATACCTACATGAAAAGTTTTACAAATGCTACAAAATAAGTAATTAATAATAGAATCCCTGCCAGAGAGACAGCCAGAATTTTATTTTTAATAACCTCCCCCTTCTAATAGATTTACTTGTATTCACAATGAACTTTTTTTAAGAATGTGAGATCTTGGTTCTGTGATAATATTAAAAATCTGCAATGACAATTTTAGGATTTAATAACTGTGGAAATTTAGCATTAGTAATAGATGATTCTCAAGAATAAGCATCCAATTCCACGTGGTATATTTGGATTATGGCTTATTCTTAAAAATAACTAGTCTATAATTGTTCAATGTTAATTTAACTTTAAAAAAAAACATTTATTTAATGCACTTTGTGCAATGCAACCCTTTATATATATCAAAGCTGCAACAGAGTTGACAGTTTTAAATGATCAACAATCTTCCTCAATTTAAATGTTTTTTAAATATTAGGAGTTTTGAGGAAGACTGTTAAACAGTCAAAACTGTTAGCTATTTTTTAAGTATAAGATATAAGGTATCACATTGCATAAATTACATAAAAGGAAATTCATATTAATATAGTCAATGCAGAAAAGATAACGAGAGAAGGGAATACATTTAATATTCTATTCAACATTCTGCACCTGTAAATACTGATCTTATTTAGCATTGTGACTTAAAACTATAACATAATACATCTCAGCGGTTTCAAAGCATCAATGCATGATTCCTTGATAATGATATTTCCACTTCAACAAAGAGTTTGCCATAGTTAATCTAAGAGTTGTTAATAACAACAGATCATTTGAATTCACAAATGCAATACTATTATTTCCAATAATTTAAAGCAAAATTTTATGGTTCCTACTAATATGTGCATTACAATCTTCAAAAAATTTGGTCTTTTAATGGCATTAATGTAATAACAATATACAACAAGGAAAAAAGCTTTCTTTCTCAGAACTCTTTGAATCAAAAATAGGATCATAAGCACTGATAAAATAGACTCAAGTATTATTGTAAATGAAGTTTTCATATCATTAGTCTTTCCTGATAGAGCTAGGAAATCCAAAAATAGAATATTAAAGTTCACAGCAAATTCAACAAATATGGTCTCTTTACAGGCTAATCTGCTATTCAAGAAAAAACAAAAACAAATTTGTAGTCATTTTTTAAATTAAACAGTCATTTTCTGCAAATGAGTTTCACAAAGAGCAACATCTTGATAAGCTACAAATACTATCCTCCACTTAATTTCAATGATTTGATGCCAAATAAAGTTCACACATTCTTTATTTATTAAAAATTAAACTTTTAACTATAATCACTACCTCCTACTTTACTATTTTTATTGTTACTGATTTTAAGATTAGTGATATATGATCAACCAGGTAATAACATTTAATTCAGATGGCAAGAGTTAGACCATTTTCAGATGCCCACTACTAAATTCTGCTACTTTCATGGTATGTGGAGTTATTCATAAAAGATGCCTTCGCAAATATGCAATCACTTGTCAAGTTGAAACTCAAGCCCCTAATGCAGTTCAAAAAGGATCATTATGGATTTCACTGCTTATGACAAGATTGCAGCTACAGATTCCCCACTCCCTCTCCCCTATAAACTTGTCCTGTTATCACTTACTCATTATAAGTCATTTACAAAAAAAAATAGTACAAAAAAGAATAAAGACAGAAGTTTCAATCCACATAAGAAATTAGGTTATACAAATATATAATCCTATTGTCATAGATAGCACAGAGAGATGACAAGAGAACATGAAAAACTCATGATTAGACTGGGACTTAAACTAATTTAAGTAACTGGAGACAAAAAGCATAGGAAAAGAGTGTTTATTTCAGAAACAGTTCTCAGCCTTTTATAAACCAATATCTTACTCTGTAAGGTGACATGAGATATTGCTGAATAAGCACTGCTTTACATGTTTTTTTTTTTAAAATAATTACTACATATATCTGAATGGCATTCCACTATCCACTTACCTCTGGACTCCATCCCACATAGGAATCTTAATTCAGCACCCAACAAGTGGAACAAAATAATAATACATAATATATAATAAAAAAGTACTCATTAAAAGCATAAATACAATATTATGTTTAATATAGGGATAACTGCAGTAATGTGAGATTAATTTTTCATAATTTACTTCTCAATGAAGTAGCTATTTATATAAGAGTATGACCTAACATACCAGTGTCCTTTAAAGAAAGCAATTCTCTTCATTCTACTCTTTTTCCATTTACTGTGATTTTAATTAATAGATACCAGATGATATAGTGTTAAAATAACCATCACCAGCAATGGTTTCTCCCTTCATTAGAGAGAACTAGGATTCAAATAAGGAACTAGTGCACTTATGCATCTAATAGCAATATTTTACTTCTTTATAATATTCAAACTAACAGATGGAAATTAAAAAAGGAATGTTTTGAATTCAAGCCAATTCACTTATATGGCTATAAAGACTTGACATCAGATCAGTTTCTGTACATTTTACAGATCTCAATTACATTTTGACCATAAAGGTTAAGATCAACAATATCATATGACTTTCTGCAAAGCATTTCAGTAAGCATATAAGAGAATAATGTGCCAGTTATTTACAGAAAGCATGACATTATTTTGGGAGTAGTGATACCTTTATGTTTTGGAACCTATTGGTCAGACTGCTTCAAAAACATATACTAATGGAATTTATTTCTTGCTTTAGGCATCATAGTGGAGTAATAGTTGAAACATTTGGTCCTTACCAAGTCATTCTTGCCAATATCAATATCATTCACCATTAATTAACATTAACAATAATAGTGTCAATAATCATTGCTGCTATTTTTCTTTACGAATGACAATTTATTACTCACTAAATAGCAGCCTAAAAATCATTCATTCTAAGATCAATATCAATTCCATAGTTTGTAATGAAAACAGTATTACATCACATAATGTTAAAATAAATATAACCATCCTTAGAGCATTTACAAACCATCTATTAGCTCATTAATAGATATGACATTATACATAGTCAAATACTGAATTGTAAATTATAACAACTGAGGAAAGAGGTTTTCCTGAAACTTATGCAGGGAACTGTGTATTGTCATATTTTACAGTGCAAAATTTGGCTAATATACATCTTATATCTTAGTTAAAAATAGAAGATATTTAAACACATCTATTCAAAATATTATAACATATAGCTCTTTAATATATGGATTGCATAATTGGTTATCCTTATCAACTATCATAAAACTAATAATAGCCAAGATTAAACATTTATCAAACAATCATCATTTTCTCATTCATAGGAGAAAAATAATTGAACAGCTTATTACTTGATATGTGACAGAGCTAGGCAATGATCCATGGACTTTCATCTCCAGTCTGCCACTATAGGGATCAATAGACCAAACTGCATAGATTATTGATATCAATGGTATTGATGGATTTCATCACAATAATGCATGTGCCATTGGGAAAGCAAAAAATCAAATAAAAAATTAGGCATTCTTAAGCAAAGACATTCTAATGATCATCAAAAGTTGACATCAATTTGATAGAATCTAATAATAGTAATAATAATGATCTTAAATTACTTATTTTAAAAATGAATCCCTGCAGAATTACTGAAAGTTGGGAATTTAGATTTGGAATGATTTGTTGTGAAGTTGTAATAATTCTATTATATTAATTTTGAAAATCATTGGAAGGCTAAACAGACATAATGTGTTCCATCAACAAAAAGAATAGTAAGAATGATATAACATTATGGAAATATTTATGAAATATTTCAGTATTGATTCTACAAGACTGCAGTTATATCTTACACCCATGTTATGAATAATGCATCACAGTATTTTTATTCTTAATATAGCTTTGCTCTTAATACAGTTTTGTATTTGCATATATATATATATGTTGATATGTAGATTTTCATGAGTTGTATATATAAAAGACATACTTTGTGGGTTCATCTGTGTTAAAAAATTTAAATATTAATATTTAAATTTTTTAACACGGATGAACCTGCAAAATATGTCTTTTATATATATATTACATTTGTGGAGATACAGCATTTATAAAGTTTACTTATAATACAAATATTGTAATAATTAATAAATTTTACTAGTGCAATGTTAAATTATAATTATATTTAGAAAGTAAGCAACCTTTGTCACTAATGCAGAACAACACACTTTAACATCTAATATTAGCACATAGTAAATTATATTTCAGAAGTGCTAATAGACAATAAAAAAAAGGGATATAAAGTAAATAATTTATATATTCATGCTCTCACTTCTAGACAATTAAAATTGGCTCATATAAGTGCACTAGAGTTTGAAACTAAGATGGTTGTAGTAATTTTCTCAAAGTCTTTATCTTGTGACTGGTTGAGAGTATCCTTGCAGTTAACATCACTGTTCAATATTATAATACAGAGCTAATTATAAGGGGTAATTACTTTCTAAATATAATAATAACCACAATTTTGAAAAAAAAAAAATTTAGTTGTCAATATAATGATTTAGTGTTATATAATGAGCATGCCAATAGCTCTTAACAAGCTTTTCAGAATATTCCTATCCTCAGACTGGTTTCTAGCTCTGGCTTTCATCAGTGAGGTGTTAGGATATTCAAGCATTAGGTTTAAAATACCACATCAAGCCCAGCACTTTATCTAATAGTTAACTATTAAGTAAAAAATGTGAAATTTTCATACATCCATATGTCTTCAAAAATAGAAATATTTTGAAAAGCTTGTTAAGAGCTAGTCACATGATATATGATTTGATTTCCTTGCAATGATTTAGTGCTACAATGACAAAACACTACAAGTATAATAGTACAACTGCATCCATCCATCTCAAAATCTGATGATTAACAAAGCTACTATCAGAAGAAAATAAGAAACAAAAATATAAGCAATTAAAATTTTGTAAAAAAAAATAAAAATTTAATTTTTCTAATCCATATTGTATGCACTGTATGCTATTGTAATAATTAACCAATCATTGCAAATAGCTGTTTTCAATATAAACAAAAAACATGAGATTAAAATTACATTTAATAATTTAATATCAGTCAGATATTATATTTTTTATATTTTATCAAGATTAATTTTTATTTGCAAAAAAAAAAAATAACTGAACTATATATGTGAGCTTATGAAGATATATTGTGTATGATTGCAATTTTTTGTTTTCATGACAAAACTTAGAATTAAATGATATTGATATGAGAATTCTATTTGATCAAATCTGTGATATCCTTGCTATTAATGATATTAAAAAAATCTAACTTTAGTATGAGGATTTGTACCAATCTTTGTTTCAGAAGATCTTCCTGACTTAAGATTGAGTATAAGCCTTTTCCTTGGCTTATCTCTTTTTGGTAATATTGATATAATACAAAGCTTCAGGCAGAAGTTATGAAAATCCATTAAAGAGGAATCCAAAGACTTACCGTAAGTTTCCTATTCAATAAAACACAATATAAGCATGTAGTTTCATGCATGCTCTTGTGAACAATTACTATGTTTTAATAAGTACACAAATAGTTTCATATAATTTTTCCTAAATCAAAAATTAATACATATATTTTAATTTCATACACAGACTATACTTTTTATTGAAGATTAAATATATCCATTTTATTATTAATTATACATAATATCTTTTTTTTATTTTATTCAATATTTCAACTCCTACATGTATATACAAGATCATATAAAATTTTAAAACAACACAAAACATTTTTTACTCTTCAAATGTATACTTTTTTCCAGCACCTAAAACCTTTGGTAAAAAGTGTGAGAAATATGAATAAAGATATCTAAAAAGAGAAATGATTCTCAAGATGAATTTTATTCTGAACAAGCATTTGGTTCAAATAATAATCTTAAATATGATTTCATCAGTTGTTCAATATCTATGCATATCAAATTATTACAAGTTGATTTAGAGGTATCAAACTTTCTATACTCATATCTTTGACACTATCTATTTCAGATCAATACATTAATGATTATTAGTGATCATTTATTAGACTAGAAATTATCATATTATTCTTAACCCAGATATAAACTTTAAACCAATTAAAGATTAAAATATGTTTTTTTAATTAAACATAACACATGATATTATTAGTTCAATTACAACTCACTCTTTCTGTGTATATAATCATTTTTAGATATATTTAAAACTCAACCTCTATCTCACATTCTTGAAACATATATATATATATATATATGTATTTCATGATGATTTGACTTCTAATCTAATAAAGGATTAGTAATATTCATCAATGTATTTATCAGAAGTGGATAGTGTCAAAAGTTGTAGATGCATAAAGTTTGATATTTAAAATCATATTATTGTAAAATATATTCAATAAAACACTTTTTAATGGCAAATAATGATTATATTTTTTAATTGAGACAGATTGGTGATGTAAACTAAATTGTCCTGAGCATATTTAGACTTTCAATTATATATTTAAGCTTGAATAAAATCGAAGATGATTGATGATTCTGATGATAAAAAGAAAAAAAAAGCACACAAAAGCAAACAAACACAAATTAGAGCAAAGTTGCAGAAAAACAAAAATAACAATAATAATAATAAACACATTAACTGCTACTACACAGATGTGAAGCAAATAAAATTAAACACACTATTAAATAAACTAATAATAGCTTTAAAAATAATAAAGCAGTAATATAAATAAATAAGAGAAATAATAAAGTACAGCTTACAAAAATTGTGCCTTTTAAATTAATATTTCCCAGTTCAACCCATATACATTTTTATAAACTATATGTAAATTCATGTTTTCCCATAAGTTGGATGAACAATAAGCAATTTAGAGTTAACAGACTTTTTAGAACTTTATTGTATATATATATAATTACTCATATAAACATTGAAATAATAAATTACATTAAGAATGCAGTATTTAATAAATTCCAAAGGTTAAAAATTTACAATACCAACACAACATCACTCCATTCTTTCTCTCATTGCAGTAACCAAGAGTGTTTCTTCTTTTGTTATTCTAACACTATCTATTAAAGCTGGAGTAATCATTAATTATAGATGTTAACACAATTCTGATACCCAGACCAGATTTTACATTTTGCCTTCATCAATGCTATGTAACAACACCATACATATGATGTTTTTATTATAATCATTAGCAAGTAGAATATTTTTTGTAAATTCCATTTCTTGAGTAAGATGCTCTTTATCAGATAAATTATAAGCTCTAGTCAAAATATTTTTTGCTACAGAAAAAATTTGAGCAGGGTGATGATGAGAATTAAAATTAAAATATCTGTTTGTATGGGTGGATTTTCTGTAAACTGATATTGATAATGCTTCATCACATTTTCTTGTAATTAAAACATCTAGAAAAGAAAGCGATCTGTTATTTTCCACTTCCATAGTAAATTTAATATTTGGATGCCAATTATTTATAAAAACAAGCCAAATATACAAATATACATATAAATATATATATACACACATATATATATACACCTATATACTCATAAAAATACAATCAACAATCTAGATAGCACGTTAAATTATGAATTTTTAATATTTTTTAAAATTATTATTATTATTATTATTATTATTATTATTATTATTATTATTATTATTATTATTATTATTATTATTATTATTATTATTAATAATCAAAAAAGCAAGTCATATACAACGTGATATTACTTTTAATAATATTATTATTGATAAATGCATGTATAATATATAAAATAGAAATTAACTAGATAAATGAATAAATTTAAAAATAGTAAGAATATGAAGAAATAAACATTTAATTTACATAAAAAATTAATTGAATATAGGTATAAAAAAAAAAAAGAGGAAAATATTAGGTTTTTTTTTTAAATATTAAAAATCCATAATTTAAGATGCTATTTAGATTGTTGTTTGTGTTTTTATGAGTATATATATATTAGTGTATATAAATATATGTACAGAAAAGTATTAATTGTATGTGCTCAAATGTTATAGCTCTGATGATGATTGCAGGGCAGTTGAAACTGTAAGCAAGAGGAAATAACTCATATATTAAAATTGTATTGTAAAGTGTTTATTGAGGAGTGTCATCATCATCATCATCATCATCAACAAACATTATCAATCCACTGCAGGATGAAGGTCTCTCAAGTTTAATCCATCTTCTCCGATCTTTAGCTTCTCTTCTCCACAACACCCCTGCACATTTTCTTATTTCATCCATCCATCTCACATGTGGTCTCTTTCTGGGTCTTTTACAAACTCTTGGAATCCAGTTTAAAATTTCAATTGTCCATCTATTATCATCTCTTCTAGCAATATGTTCAGCCCAACTCCATTTCAATATTTTAATTTTTTCAATAAGGTCAGTAACACCTGTTTGTTGTCTTACCCATACATTGCGTTTTCAATCTCTTCAAGTTACTCCCAACATACATCTCTCCATACTCCTTTGAGTGGTCTGAAGTCTCTGTATTGCTCTTCTATTAAGTGTCCAAGTCTCAGATCCATAAGTAAGAACTGGTAAAACACATTTGTTAAAAACCATCCTTTTCAAACACATAGGCATATTTCCTTTTAGTATCAAGTTATTTCTACCAAAAACACTCCAACCAAGTTTAATTCTATGATTAATTTCCTCCATTATGTTTCCATCTGTATTAATAATCTGACCAAGGTATTTGTAACTGTTAACTTCTTCTAATTTTTCATAATCAATCTTTATTTTCATATTTTGAGCAAATCGATTAAACATTACTTTCGTCTTTTTAACATTTATCTTTAGTCCTACTTTTCTACTTTCATCTGCTAACTCCTGCAACATTTCCTGCAGCTCTGAAGCATTATTTGCAAAAACAACTACATCATCTGCGAAATCTAAATGACTTAAATACTCTCCATTTACTTTCACTCCTTTAGTTTCCCATTTTAATCCACAAAATACTTCTTGCAGCACTGCTGTAAAGAGTTTTGGAGATATGGAGTCACCTTGTCTTACACCTTTCTCAATGTTGATTTTTCCAGTATCATTATGTAATCTAATTGTTGCTGTTGCATTTTTATAAATATTCTTTAAAATATGACAATATCCTGGATCTATACCTTGATGATCCAATGCTTTAATCACTGAAGAAATGTGTATAGAATCGAATGCCTTTTCATAATCTACAAATCCAAAACATAATGACAACTCATATTCGTTTGTCCTTTCTATGACTTCTCTCAATACCTGGATATCATCTATTGTACTAAAACCACTTTTAAATCCAGCTTGTTCTCTTGGTTGGTGGAAATCCAAAGTTCTCTGTAGACGAGTTGTAATTATCTTGGTAAAAATTTTATATAAAACTGATAAAAGGCTGATAGGTCTGTAATTTCTAATATCTTCTTTATCACCTTTTTTAAATATTAATATTATTACTGCATTCTTCCAATCTTCCAGTACATATTTATCATTTAGACATTTGGTATATAACTTTGCTAAAATTGTTTCTATTTCTTCACCTGCTTCTTTTAATATATCAATTATAATTCCATCATTTCCTGGAGACTTTCCTTTCTTCATACACTTAATTGCATGTCTCACTTCTTCATTTAAAATTCTGGGCAATTCGGAAGATGTAATAGATATAGGAGGTACTTGTTCTTTATTACTATATAATTCTTGATAAAAATCTTCTACCAATTTCATGATGTCATCTCTCTTTTTAGTAATAATTCCATCTTTTTTTCTTATTGCAGATATAAATTTCCTACCAATACCAAAATGTTGTTTAACATTTTTGAGACTTTTATTTTCTTCTACAGCTTTCCTTGCTATTTCACAGTTATACTTTCTTATATCATTTTCAACTCTTTTCCGTACCATTTTACAAAATTCGAGATATTCAATTCTTTTTAATGCATCATTCTTGCATATCTTCATATTCCTTCTTTTCTTCATAAATTCTCTAGTCTCAGTAGAAATTTTATTAGTCAATTGCTGCTTTTTTCTACCCAGCTATGTTTGTTGCAGTTTTTAAAAGTGTATCAGTTATTTTCATATTAATTTCATTCAAATCTGAATCATGTTCAAAATCTCCTAACACTTGAAACCTATTTGTAAGTTCTAATTTAAATTCATTAGAATGTTTCTGAAGATTAGGAATATCAACTGTAAATATTGTTTTTCTTAATAATTTTTGTCTCTCTAGTTTTACATTAACATGTATCTTACCCCTTACTAATCGATGATCACTTCCTGTGTTAAATTTATTAAGAACATTACAATCTTGAAATATGTATTTCCTGTTAGTCAAAATATAATCCAATTCTGCTGTACCTTCATTTGGATGCTTCCATGTCCATTTCCTTCTAACATTTTTCTCAAAAAATGAATTCATAATATAAAGTTTTTCTTTTTCTGCAAACTCCACAAGTCTATGTCCTCTCTCATTTCTATTACCATAACCAAAATTACCTACAGCAATTTCATCTTTCATTTGTCTACCAATTCTAGCATTAAAGTCTCCCATAACAATTTTAAAATGTTGTTTACTCTGATCAAAAGCCTTTTGTACATCCATATAAAAATCTTCTACTACTTCATCACTATGAGAACTTGTTGGGGCATAAACCTGAATTATCTGCATTTGGTATCTGCTATTAAGTTGTATAACTAATCTTGCCACTCTGTCTGATACACCATCAATCTCCACAATATTGTTCTTCCACTTTTTATTTATAATGAATCCTACTCCACTTGTATTTCCAATATGTGTGCCTTTATAATAGAATATATGTCCACTTTTTAAATCAATTGTTTCTTCTCCTTTTCTTCTAACTTCACAAAGTCCAATAATGTCCCATTTAATATAAGACAGTTCTTCTTCTAATTCTTGCAATCTTCCTTCACTTGAAAGTGATCTGCAGTTGTAAGTACCTAAATAAAAAGTCGTCATCAAATGGCAGCCTGGGTCCGCAATCAGGGGATTCTTAGCACCCTCTGCCTTCGGCCACCAAACGCTGCCTTGGTTGGTGACTTTACAGCCTCCTGGGAATAAGGGCCATGCTTTATTTTTGTCTGTCATAATTGTATATATGTATTGGAAAAATATTTATCATTTACACAAACATTCATTCTGCCTTATCAGGCACTGAGAAGAAAGACCATGGTGTTTCTTGATCTTAAACTCAGAGGTAAAAAGCCAATAAACTCACCACGCTGGCTAATGCGTGTTGGTGAGCAGACCATCCATGTTCGTATACTATATGAATAATCACATAGTAATAACAGCTGCAACGACAAGAACGTATGGAGTGGACATTAGGAATTTGCCCTGCTCGGTTCCTTTAAGGCCTCCAAGAGGAATCAAAGGTCTCCTTTCAGTTAATAGCAAACTCCTTTCTGCAGCCTTGAGGAGTGTATGGTATACTATATAGAATATTACTGACAGATTGATTAAATATTAATGATTGATTGTTTGCCTCTTTTACACATAACTGAAAACTTATTAAATCAAATTGTATTTGAAATTTTATCCACTAACACTATTATAATAAATAACTAATTAAACAATCCTGAAATATTTCATTAACATAGTGCATTGTCATCAATTTCTAACAAGTACAAAAAAAAAATAGGATTAAAGATAAATGGTAGAAAGATTAAAGTAATGTTCAATGATTTTTTTAGGAAAAAAAAATAAAGATTAATAATCATGAATTAGAAAAAATGAACAACCACAAATAATAATTTAGCCACATTATTAATACAAGTGGATGAAATTTATCATAAAATATAGCAATAATTCAATATTAAAAAAAATCAATATATTTGAAAAGAAAGATTTTTAATAATGTGTTTCACCACTTCATATTTATAGATCTGTCTGAGCCATGAATCCAACATAAAAGCAATTCTGAATTCAGACCATTCAATGTAGTATGGTGATATATATTAGGAATAGCAAGAGATTGTAAATAAAATACATGGGTGAGAGCACTTGCAGATATTACTGACATCATTGAAAGAATTAAGAGACTGAAATGAAGCTGGATTGCTAGAGGAGATAATAAATGGACAGTTAAAGTTTTAATAGATCTCAAAAGATTTAAAGGACCTACAAGGAGATCATATGTAAGATGGGTGGATGAAATAATGATGATTGGTGATGTCTTGTGAAGAAAAGAGTTTAGAGATCAGGAAAATTGGATTAAACTTGGAGAGATCTTCATCTTGCAGTGGAATGATAATGAGTAAAAAAAATGTTGTTCTTTAATTGTATTTTTAGTAGTACACTATTAATTTAATAACTAGTAAATTGTGTTATAGTTGTAACATGTACATGTTGAAAATACCCAGTCATACAAGTATTCATTAAAACATGTATACATCTGTCTGAACATTCTGTACTTTTTCTTTGTGTTTTAGTGAAAGTGATATTAATAGTAAAAAAGATTTAAAAATTAGCTGTCTATTTCAATGTAACAATTTTATTTCAAAAAAGTGATGTTTATAACAAACTTTATTATCTTTTCTATAAAATATCTTACAAAGTCCAGAAACAATGCTTTCTTTATCAACTCTAATCCCTTTCATTAATTAAGAGTTTAGCAAAAATATAGTCTCATTCCCATTAAGTACTGATGTCTAGAAAAATCATTTAATTAATAAATCTGGAATTTCATAATTAAAATGCTGGCTCACCTGAGTAGAAATTTTAATCACTGATCTGCTGATTGAGGAGATTCTTTAAATTCTTGAATGGGACAAACAATGAGCAGAGGATCTATATAAAGGACAAACTAAAAATTATTAATTATTCTATGCTTGTCTATTCCATTTTGCTGACATCATTTGACACTGTTATCCCACATGTATTTTGATCCTGCGAAGATAAATGTGCATGTCTAGAAATTGAACTGAGACTTACTCCAGTTACCATATCAAAAGCCATGTGTGACTAAGGCACCCAAAGGATGAACTCCTCTTCAGCAAAAACCTCTTTCACCAGCATATACTAAATTCACCTGGCAATTGACTTCATGAACCAGCTAACGGTGACATCCTACAGCTTGTCATCGCAAAGCACTTCTCAACAACCAAGGAACAAAGAAGATCTCATGAAAGTATATCAATCTTCCAGAATTAAGTACTCATTTGAAAATAATCTGTAGAAAAATCACAAATTCTCCACCACATCACTATGGTCTAATGGTAAAATCTATATACATATATCAATAAGCCAGTGATATCAGGGTATATGTTTCATTAATTCATATTTTATACTCATATATTTTTTAAAGGTATAACTTGTTTCGTATTTCAATTTGATTAATTTTATTGATCTTAGCCTTTTGTAAATTATAAATATGCTGGTTTCAACCCTTTAATGTCTTTAATTTCTTTGATAGTTGATAAATCAATTGAAAATGCTGTAGATTTCTAGAATTTTTTTTTTCTTACTCTTAAAAATTAAGCTATTAAAAAGAATCTTAGAACATATTTCTCCCCCTCTAATTTCATCATTATTTTCTGAGCAAAACTAAAAAGAGTTCTTGTAAATTAGATTTAAAGAAAAAATAAACTCTTGATGAATATATATTTTTTGAATACATGCTTTAATTAATAATGGCTCAGAACTTAATATATTCTTTTTTATTTTTTATTATTTGATGTATGTGGATATGTGTATAACCATTTTTATATATATTAAACTGTTAAAGTAATATCAGTTTCCTTGTGTTTATATCATACATTCCTGAAAAAATAGATTACTGACTTGTGTGTGTGCATGCATAATATAAATGATCCCATTATAAATACAACAGGGAGGTTTATATACCTATTTGGTCTTTTATTTATTTCTACTTAGCATTGGGGTCAGCTAAGTTTTTGCTCATTTATATATTTTTATCTGTTTTAACCCATGTTTATTTACTGCCTAAAATTAGTGATCATTATTGATTCTGCATTGGGTCAAGTGTAGTAAAGCTTCCCATGTCTTTACATATATATATATATATATATATTTCATTTGCAATTAACATAAGTTACTAACAGCCTATTTATTATTGTTCATTATGTTTTCTCTCATGGTGGGTCTTGCACTTCATATGAACTATGTTATAAAATTTAACACATGTGAGCTTATCTAATAATAAAGACTGCCTATTTTAATTATCCAGTAATGTTTTTTAGACATATATGCACACATCTCCAATTGTCAAGCATATGGAGAGTTCTATTGTATTCACACTCAATTATTTAATGAATAAAATTAAGTCAAAAGGAGAATCAAAATAGTCAACTTTTAGATACATGAACTACTTCTTAAAAAACATTTATACTAAATTTTAATAAGACTGAGCTATAGTTCAAACTCACCCTTAATGTGAGCTATTTTTTTTGTTTTTCAATTGTTATATAATTAACAAATATTATTGTTAATTGATAGATTTGTCTGACATTTGTTTATGAAAAATCTCTATTATTCCTGATCTAGTTGCAATAATTAATTAATATATAAATGAACAGCTGTGTAGACACTTGTAATAAATATACAAATCAACCAAAAGTAAATATTTTAGGCTAGATACCTAAAGGCATCCTCTGTTGATGGATATTATGTTCAGACTGTCTGGTATAATATACACTTTTTAGCCAGACATTACTAGAACAACAGCTGCAGAGCAATCCTATGTCATCTTTACTCTATAAAATTAATAACTGTTCTTTCAAAATCAATTTATATTAAAATATATATATTGATTTAAGATTACTCATTGGCTAATATTATTTCTAATAACTTTATATAAAAAGATCTCAAATACAATAAGAAATGGTTCATTTTCTTAGTGTAAAAAGTTATTGAACATGGCAGTTAGAAGAGGTAGTGAAAGTAGAAATTATAACAGAATGTGTAATTACAACTCATAACATTTATCAAATATCAAAATCAATTTATATTAAAATATATAGATTGATTTAAGATTATTCATTGGCTAATATTATTTCTAATAACTTTATATAAAAAGATCTCAAATACAATAAGAAATGGTCCATTTTCTTAGTGTAAAAAGTTATTGATCATGGCAGTTTGAAGAGGTAGTGAAAGTAGAAATTATAACAGAATGTGTAATTACAACTCATAACATTTATCAAATATAAAAATATTATTCGACTGGCTTATGGAAGCCATTGTGAATTGTTCTCTATTCACAAGTTCTGCCTATCACAGCCCTTTTGCATGTTGGAGATCAGATATTTAAGAGAATTGTTGCTAAAATTACAGGTAAGTACCATATTTATTACTATAAGCTAATTTTGCTCAAAAATATAATAATTTTCCACCACATATCTTATAAAACATCTGTTCTAATAAACAGGTGTAATGGCTGACTGCAAAGAAGCTTCAAACATGCCAAGAAGGTGTGAAAGTTGCTTAAATCCTAATGAATATTTAAATGATGACTTTATCAAGGTCAATAGAACAACAAGAAGGTGCAGAGCTATTAGAAAACCTACTTCCGTGAATAATACTAAAGAAAAACCACTTATGAAGTCAATTCCTACCAAATCTTAAAAAAAAAATACTCATAAAAGAGAAAATTTGTAATGTAGATTTAAAGATGCCCAGAAACAAAGTTAAACCCAGTTCCCAAAACAATTTTAATTCAAACACAGTTAAAAGTGACCAAATCCTAAAAACTGTGGAAAAACCAAATCAATTACCCTTGTTACAAATAAAAAGTGCTGATATGCGGCAAAACAATTACCCTTGTTACAAATAAAAAGTGCTGATATGCGGCAAAACTTTTCAGCCATCCAAAATTAGTCTAACACATAATTCAAACTCAAATTTAAATGTAAACAATATAGATTTGGACTCAAGCTACAACTCAGTGGATAAATCAGATTTTTTAGATGTTCCAATAGAAAGTGATAAGGAAAAAACCGATGAAACAGTGGCGCCAAACAAAATTTTCAGAAAAAAAAATTCTAATGGAGATTTCTCCGTATCAGAAAATGACATTCCAATGCCAAGAGTCATAAAAATTGCGCTTTGGACACATCTAAAATTGATAATTCAATATATTATTCATCCAAGAACATGACTAAAATTTTCTAAGTCTGATTATAAGCAACAACAAGAAAATTATACCATTAATTCAATTTCACCGTCTATGAAAGAAAAACCTGTTTCCAACGTAAATACGCGACACATACAAGAATTTACTCCGAATGTTCCCAACCCCAAAACTAAAGTTTCAGAAGCCATTAAAAAAACCATAATGATGGATAACTCACCAATAAGGACTACAACGACATCTTCAATCGATATGCCCCAAAATGTAAGCCTTCATATCTCCATTCCAACAAATTCTGGCTATTCACCCAGCTTACAAATTAATAACACGGAGCACATTTCATAAAAAAATCTATCATGTTCTCAAGTCTATACTAGAATGGATTTAGGATCTGATTTTCCTTCTCTAAGTCCCACACTCAAATCAAAACCACCAAACTATTTCAATAAAAATAAATTCACAGGACCTAAACCACTACTACAAACAATTACTATGATCTTGAGAACCAACATCTAAATAAAACAGTTAACTTATACCAAAAATCCAAAGACTTCCCTTCACTAAATGTTGCTCCCAATCATAATACCTATCAATCAGCTTCCAAACCATTACCCTATGCTGAGGGGGCAGCTATGATTCCTAACACATACATTCTGTCTAAATCATTTATCGCTGAGAATCTTCATCACACTCTTAAACCAGACCCCTTCAATAAGGCCATACAAATTATTGATGGAGAAAACACGCTTCCTAAACAGGATACTTCAGAAATAACACCACTCAGAACCACTCACAATTTTCACTGTGATCCTACTATTCATGCTTTTATTAATGAACAATTCAATAGATCTATCCCTGCTCTCCTACATAATACCTTTCAAAATTTACAAGAATGAAAATGCAGTCATTCTCTCAACTACTGATAATGATCTTAATTTGTTTAATTTTCCGATCAAATCACTGTATGCCTTATTCAAAGATCACAATCTATGGGGATCAATATATAAGATCTTATTCCATCCGAATAAATGATATCTCATTGTGCAATTCCATAATGTTGCTGCAAAAGAAGCCTTCAGAAACAACTTCAAATCACTTGCTAATCATTATCTTGTCACCATAGATGCTAATCGTCCTCTATATTTGGATGGAACAGTACAGAACTGCAGAGCTGATTTTGATAGAACTGACCTACAAAAGATTCTGGGTCCCTATGGAAAAATCATCTCCTTTGACTACAAACTCGTACCTCATGCGTAAACCCACGTACTCACCAATGTGGCAATATTCAAAATTGTTCTCACTAAGAGCATTTCTCCTTTGTCTATTCTAGGATTGATTGAGTATCAGGAATGTCCCCTTATAAACATTATCCATGGTGTCCCTCCTCAATGCTTTCATTGCTGACAAAGAGGACATATCATGAAGGAATGCCAAGACCACATATGCATCCAATGTGGAGATATATGCCATAAATATCATAAATGTGCATATACGAACAGACTGCCCTCATCCCAATCTCATTCAAACAGGCCCACTTCTTGGGCCTAAATCACATTTCAAACAGGCCCACTTCTTGGGCCTAAATCACATTTCTCCTCCACAGCTGCAATTCCTGGCCCCAGTGCTCAACAATTTACCGATGACTTATCTACTGGGCATATCAAGATAACGATTGATGACCAATCCACAGATGTCTCTTCTCTGGCTGAGGAGGATGACCTGACTATGGTCTCTGTCATGGACCCAGGTATCGACTCCTGTGGGCCCTTTTCCCTTCCTTGATGTAAGAGAAAAAACTGTAATCTTAAATCTCAGTCTAATCCAGCTGAATCTTATTCCAGTGCTGACAGTCTTGCCAACCTTGGGGGGCTTGATCTTCCTGACAAGTCGGCTGCCTCACCCAGCCCTAGTAATAAAAAAATTAGATACACTTCTATGATACCTGAAGCCTCTCAGACACCTCATCAAATAGACCCAAATCTCGAACCCATTCCTGCTGTTTCTCTCTCATACAGTTCTGAACATATTCCACTGCTGAATGATATTGGCTCTTCCTCCTTACTTGCCAAGAATATTCCTGAGCCTGTTCCTGAACTTGAAATTTCTTTTCCTCCAGTCATCAATCCTGATCCTTCTGACTTTTCTTTTAAGTGCATCATATCTTTGAATCACAAGACTAAAAATACCATCTTCTATGTTTAGTGTTGTATCAGTTAATGTTAGTCTGAACTCTCATGACAGGGCTTATACCTTATCACACTGGTTTCATCACCAAGCCCCTGATATTTTTTGCCTATCCGAGACTAAGCTCCACGGGTCCGACCCCTGCATCCTTGATCTCATTCATCACCTAGGCTACTTCCATTATTCCTATTCCTCCTCTGCTTCAGGAGGAGTTGCAATAATCATCAATAAAAATTTCCCCTATTTCCTTTAAAATTTCTGCACATTGATTCCAACTGTTTAGCCACCATTCAAATCAATAATTTTCCTTTTAATCTGATAAATTTATACTTATCCAAGGATTCAGACACAGTTTTCAGGACTACTCATACAATAAATTCCATCCTTAGAATCAGTCCTCTTCCGACTTTAATCATCGGAGATTTTAATCTTACCTATGAACAATGTCAAAATAAATTTATGCAATTTCTAAATCAACAAATGGAAAGTGGAAGGAGATTCTTCCCTCAAACTGCATTTTCATTTTACACACAAAAGTCCAAAACACTCATTGACCTCATCCTCTTCTCTCCCTCCTTTTCACCAATTATCAAAGCTCATCTATGGCCTACAGTATTTTCTGACCACTTTGCCTTAGAAGTTAGAGTCAACCTGAGAACTGTCTCACAGATCATTAATGAACTAGCATGAATGATTTGTATGCTTACTAAGGGCAATATTACTATCCAGATGATATCAGAAACTTATATCGCCTGATTTCTCTTTCTGCCCAGGCTGCTTGGAAGGCGTTTGTTGACACCCTCAAATACCTAATCAATAAATGCACAATTAAATCTAAGGGTCCAGTTCATATGCTTCATGAACTGGACATTGCCAGAGAGCACAGCTCACTTCCATATGAAGCCCAAACTGTCTCAAATATTCTGGCTCTAAAGACAAAATATAAGTACAATCAATGAGCCATTGCTGAGTATCTCTCAATTAAGAGGGCCCGCCAATACCTTCATCACCAACATTGCTGGACCAGAGATGGGCCCTGGGCTCTGGTAAAAGGTCTAG
This sequence comes from Epiperipatus broadwayi, assembly GCA_028023455.1. Lineage (NCBI taxonomy): Eukaryota > Metazoa > Onychophora > Udeonychophora > Euonychophora > Peripatidae > Epiperipatus > Epiperipatus broadwayi. Next base: position 831,638 of record JAQFVV010000047.1, read on the forward strand.
GGCCCTTAGGTCAATTGAGGTACAGGGCAATGAATACTCTGGTTCTTCCATGTTGGCCAAAGTTTGTGAATTTTACTACAGAAAAATTCCAGCCTCTGGGAGTAATTAATTCATGTAGGACTTTCATAAATAGGGAATCAACTCTGCATAAGAACACTGAAACTAAGATCCTATTAAAATTAAGATCATTCCCGGATAGAACTCATCCTGGCCTACATGGCATTCCCAAATTTGTACTCATACATCTTCGTGCTGTTACCACCAGATTATCAAAAGAATAAATGACCTTCTGGCTGAAGGCACTCAGGAAATTGATGGAATGTGTCCGATTGCCATGATTCCCCTTATTAAGAAATGGGAAGCCCCACATCAATTGGACAACCTCTGGTCCATCTCGATGTTGCCCTTACTAGTGAAGATAATTGAGGGCCTAATTAAAAAGAATATCCAAAACAACATCATAGCTCAATTGTTCTCATACTAATTTTCCAAGAAGGGGAGCTCGACTGCTGATGCCATCAGCCACTTTCGCCATCTCAAAGATCATGTTCGCAGGAGAAGAATGTCCCGACCGATCGCAGTTCAACTTGACTTTGCTGTGGCCTTTGATTGCATCAGGGTTGAAGTATTACTTAGTATGCTGGTGAAGTGCCTTCAGCATACCTCCAGATGATAGAGAACCTACTTCACAATCAGGAGGTATTTCTCTCTTGATGGTAGAGTGGCTCCAGGATTTTGACCCTGCATTTCCACTCCTCAGGGCTCACCACTAAGTACTCTCCTCTTCACAGCCTATGTAAATCCATTACTGCTAAGCATAGAGGCTGTCTTTCCTGGGATAGCCATCCCTATGCTGAGGGAGAACATTCACGATATTTCCTATATGGATGATGTGGTGGTGTACCTCTCATCTCGGGATGAGTTCACTATGCTTGAGGAACTTCTGGACCAATTTTCTCACAAATTTGTCTCAAACAGAGTAAAAAAGGCCATATGGTCAATTCTATCAGGCAAGCAAATACCAGGTGAGTTTGAAGCCCCCCTCAGAAATTTCTCAGCTTCCCCCTAGCCTCCCCTCATCCATTATGAGAAGGGAACTCAAAGATTCCTTATTAACTAAGGTCAATTCTGCAGTAACATCACTATCTAAGGTCTACTTGTCCTTGTTGGGGAAGGTAACACTACTTAATGCTATAGCATTGCCCAAAATAACATATTATCTAGCATGATCCCATGGGTAAGTTTATCCAAAAAATTGAAACTTTATGCAGAAAACTTTGCTGGGTAGGCAAGACTCCCTTCATCAGCCTCAACGTATTACAAAAACTGAAGCTTCTTAATGGCCTTAGCCTTCCCCATGGAAAAGGTAGAGCCTACCAATCAACCTCCACCTAGATGGAGAAGCATTTGGTTACAAAAGCAAGTTACAGTGATTATTCAACACTTCCAGTCGTCGGGTTCCCTTTTTCAGGGGAAATGATCATATTGGGAAGTTTTATCGATTAATGTTTCCTGGAAAAACTAAATCCGTTAATATACTCTCAATAGAAATCTCTTGATTTTCAAAATTAACAAAATTCATGAAACTGAGTCCAAAATTTTGATTTCTTAATAAAAAATCATTATTGAAGCATTCCCCACTGGGGCCTTTCTCCACTACCAAAGGGATTACAACATCAACCCTTTTTGTCCCCTATGTAGCAAACAGGAGGAGTTAATTGACCATATTCTGGACCAATGTGATTCATGGACTTATCTCCATAATATAGCGTTAGACCGGATAAATTTCAATGACCCAGCTAACATTTCTCTTATGGCCGCAATTAAAAAGGGTCAATTCGGAACAATAAGACTGGTCACTTTCATTAACTTCTCACTTTGGACTGCCAGATGTAGCATGATATTTGATCATGGCTGTGATGACTCAATGGTTAATTGATTTTTCAAATCCCTCTACAAGATAAAAGATGAGAATAAATGAACTTGTCAGCCTTGGCTAATTAACCAAACCTGGAGACAGATGAGGCTAGAGACTTAATTCATGTATTTCTTAGGCCTAAAACTAGAACTTTCTCCCATCCACTGAATAAATAATATATCCCATCTTTCACCTAAGAATAATCTAAACTTTAGCTATATAGATCTTTCATACATCCTATATATTTAACACATAAACTTTGCATTAGTTCCATACTGTATAATTAATTTACCTATATCAACATGTAAATATTGTTATAGTCCTCATTACTCTTTGGGACAGGATAGTCATTAATCAATGGAATTTCCAAACATTATATAAAGGTTTGACTTACTTTATATTCCTAGCTAATTATGCATATGATGCACTTGCCTTAAGGTATTAGTGTAATCTTTGATTCTATTTATATTTATTTATGTTTCTTTCATACTTACATTAATTACTTATCATAATTTTCTTATGCTGCTCTTGAGACTATGTTATTGATATAACACAATTTTTGATTTTTCTATATACATGGTTTGCATACCGCATTTATATGTATACATTGAAACTTTCTTATTGACATAATTTTATGCTATCATTGATTTCTTTTGTATCTACTCTAAGGTGTAAATAAAGTTTTAATTTTGAAAGTAAAAATATTATTTATCATCACATAAATGACATGAATATTTATTACAGAGTTTTAAATATGAAACATATCTGCTCTATAAAATTAATATCAGTTCTTTCCCATCCACTGAATAAATAATATATCCCATCTTTCACCTAAGAATAATCTAAACTTTAGCTATGTAGATCTTTCATACATCCTATATATTTAATACATAAACTTTGCATTAGTTCCATACTGTATAATTAATTTACCTATATCAACATGTAAATATTGTTACAGTTCTCATTACTCTTTGGGCCAGGATAGTCATTAATCAATGGAATTTCCAAACCTTATATAAAGGTTTGACTTATTTTATATTCCTAGCTAATTATGCATATGATGCACTTGCCTTAAGGTATTAGTGTAATCTTTGATTCTGTTTATATTTATTTATGTTTCTTTCATACTTACATTAATTACCTATCATAATTTTCTTATGCTGCTCTTGAGACTATGTTATTGATATAACACAATTTTTGATTTTTCTATATACATGGTTTACATACCACATTTATATGTATACATTGAAACTTTCTTATTGACATAATTTTATGCTATCATTGATTTCTTTTGTATCTACTCTATTTTAATTTCGAAAGTAAAAATATTATTTATCATCACATAAATGACATGAATATTTATTACAGAGTTTTAAATATGAAACATATCTGCTCTATAAAATTAATATCAGTTCTTTCAAAAACAATTTATATTAAAATATATAAGCTGATTTAAAATTGATCTCTGGCTGTTGTTTTAGATAACACAAGAAGTCCTAAAATACAGGAAGAAATTGTTGTGAAAAGCTTATTGAACAAGACAGCTAGAGGGCAGTTCAAATATTAATTATAATAAGAAATTTTATTACATTTATTATAATGCCTTTTTTTTTAAAAATCAAATTAATAATTATATTGAATATTATAAACTTTTTCTCCACTATAAAGAATGCTACTTAAAAAATCTATTAAGAGCACTTTCCATAAAGTGAGTATGAAAAATATTCTTTCATTGAACTTTTGATTTAAAGTTAGAAATTAAATTCTCAGATTAAGAATTGTATTTAATATTTTCTGAGCAATTGATATTTGCTTCATGAGAACTTCAAATTTAAAAAAAAAGTTCTATTAAGAGCACTTTCCAAGCTTGCTTTATGAATTGTCAAAGAATTTCATTCTTTGCTTTTAGTTTACAAGTTTTTATAACAATTTGTTTAAATTCACATTAAAAAACCAGTTCCACAAACATTCAAGTTTTTACATTTATTTTTCAAATAAATTGGAGGACTTATTGGTTGAGGCTTATCATCTTACACTTTTTGTCATTTTTTTCCTTTTATGAGCTAAAAAGTAGAAATTTTACATCTAAAACTGTTCCACAACTATCTCACTCAGATTTTAAACTGATGTTTTAAAATTATCAAACAACAATAATAATAAGATCTGGTTGTCAAAATTAATTGATTAAGGTTTAATATAAAATACTGATCATGATTAATTATATCAAATATACACAAGATGTCCTAATGATGTGACCAATTATCTCCCATGCTGCCTGTGATATCATCTTGAATCAACGCATGATTTTTACATATAGATTCTATCTACGCAAAAATTTTAAGGCACTAGCATATCTGTATCATGAGTTATGTCATGATATATGTTAGTATCTTTTGTATCTTCACTGATCATCTTTGATACTCTTTCTGCTAACACAAAATTCCTCAAAATGAAAGACATTCCATTGACTCACACATTTACTATCATACACAGTTTAAATGATTTCAAACATTTCAGTAGCAATTTTGTCCATTTTTTATAAAATTAATATTAGTGCATTATTCATTGCGAGTTGTCACATTTTATGTTACAACATGTGATTAAGACACAGTAACTCCTTAATTTTTTTATAACAAATAGCTAAATTATATCATTATATAATACATGCATTGATTCAGATATGACACTATAAGCAGCTTGGAGAGAGAATCAATCACTAGTTTTATATTTTCACTGAGATATGCTGCATATTAAATCAAAATAATAATAAATATAATTAAAAATAAGAAAAATCATCCAAACAAAGCAAAAAAATAAAACAGATAAAATTAATATTCTTGAACTATGTTTTTAAAAAAGATGAAATTTAATAAATCAAAATTATTCTAATCAAAATGCAGGAAACCAGAAATACTTTGCACAACTTTGGTTTTTTTTTTTATTGATGCAAAACAAAAATTTTGAATTATACAAATTTCTATTTCTTAGTATTGAATTTAAATTAAAAAAAAGAAAAGAAATTATGAAATGGAAAGATTAAATCAATTGGATATATGCAAATAGCCTAGTGGAATTAAGAAGAATATATTAAAATGAGTTCTCTGAGAAGTACAAGAGACAAAGATAAAATGATAAATAATATGGCTGCTGCTTTAAAAAAAAGAAAGTTGTTATGAGTGCCTGAAAGTTAGTAATATGAATAGGATTATAAGATTGATACACAAAACTGATGTTTTTAACAAAAGATAAGTGTTCAAATTAATTTAAATAACAGAAACATTTTAGACTTAGAAATAAGTAATTTTTGAATTAACTATGCTGAAATTAAATAAAAATAAATGTTTATTTAATTCTTTAGCATACAGATTTCTTCTTGTTAATTTAACAATTCATACATTTTAATATAAAAGAACCTGTAGAGATTCCAACTATGAGATCAAATCATTAGAAGATTTATTAAATCTTTAATTTGGACACTGTAACTATAGATACATCAGTCATTAATTGTATGTTTTGTGTTTGATCCCATACATCTATTTAAGTCAGAGCTATTACATTCTACTTTCAAGGCAGGTGAGCACAATGATTACAGATTGTTCTGAATCTGTTAACAGGACTCCTGCAACATCTAGGAAAATCAAATCCAGAGTTGTTGAATCTGGAAAAAAGAAATTTGTTTGAAATTGCTTAAGAAGTCCATTTTTGAAGTCTAATTCTTTGGTTATAAATTCTGAATTGAACATTCAGAACAAAAATCTTGATTTGAGATGAGTCTTAGCTTGGGGAAACTATAATGTGAGTCATTGAAAAGTCTGATCTAGTAAACAGATTATACATTTTCTATGAGACAATTTTCCTTCTTATATCTGATGAGGAATTTTTGAATTATTACTGCTGATTATGTATTATTTAACATATGAATGTTTTTCATCAGCTTGATTATTAACAAAATGTCATAAAAAAACTTGTTCCAACTAGTAGACAGATTCACCAATAGTTTTATGAAATTCTTCATATTTTCATTGCAACCATAAATATGTTTCTGTTTGCCTACATATACAAAATCACAGCTGTTAATTAAATTAATTACTCAAGCTATATGCAGTTTGAATCTCAGACTGGTAGATTGAGCATTGGTATATCACATTTGTATCGGAGAAAAATTTAGGACTGCTCCTCATGTTTTTTTTTTTGTTCTGTGCAGTTTCATGTGATAATAGATTGAAATAATGGAATTAATAGCTAATGGATCTTTGATCAAAATTCAACTTATTATTTCTAGTACTTGAATGTCATGTGATTTCCTAACCAATTAATTATTCAATTTTGTTATTTCAAATCAAATACTGTAAATAAATAAAAAACTGATTTTATATTTATTAATTTAAATAAAAAAACTATGATTAATTCATCACTAAAATGTAGCAAATATATTGCTTTTTACAGGGAAAAATATTAAAATCCTTGAATGTATTGTAATAAATTTTCAGTATTGCACACTTTTATCAAAAAGCAACTATTGTATTTTAAATAAAAATGGAAATATGAAATTATACTTTTAGATATATTATAGAATATGTTCACTTAAAAACATAATTTCTAATCCTGGAACAACTAAGACTGAAAACATTATAAAATAATTCACAAGTCTGATTCCCAAAAAATGTCGGCATTATTTGCAATTTTATTTAAATAATTCTGTGGAAATCAGGCTTATGAATTATTGTAATAACATTTTTGGACTTAGTTGTTGATCCATGAGTAGATATATATCATTATAGATTTGTTAAGCTGTAATTTAGCTATGAGCTTGTAAAATTATTACAATGTATAACTTTGTATTTCCATTCTTATCTAGAATATAATAATTACACTTGATATGGGTGTTCAGTGCATTGAAAATGCCTTAAATGTTATATTTAATATTTTTTTTCATTTATGAAACAGTTTTAGTATTACATTAAATTATTTATTAACTTTAATGAAGTCAAATAATGCCTAAATGAATGTAGAAAAACAGTGGGTAACAATATGGGAATACATGGATTTACATCAGAATAATAACAACAACAACAACAAAAAGAACAGATTAAAATCAATATTACAGTTTAAAATAATGTTAATTGAAAAGAAATACCAATTAAAAATGAACAAAACTAAACAAAGCAAGCATGAATGAAATAAAAATAAATAATTACTAACATCCATTTTCTGGGAGCTGTCCAAGAGGCCGGGCTTGCTCTTTGAGATTAAGCCACATGGGTCTCTATCAGAGAAAATAGTAAACTTAAAAAAAGTGAGCAAAAACAAATGATCTGAGCAGCAGTGAAAATAAGCTACAGAAAATAAAACAAAATAAAAATTATAAGTTTAAATATGCAATGGCTTAAACAAAAACAAATGAAAAGTAAGATTTTTTTTTTTTATATGATTATTTATAAATCAATTTTTAAAAAATAAAACCCACATGATAGCAAAATATACATATATATTAAACTATGCTTTTTTAATAGCTGATTTTCAAATATAATTAATCTGATAATAGTCAAACCTTAATAAATCAATAAAATATCCACAATCTCTTGTTGAGACATCCTATATAAATTATTAAGCTTTAGCTGTTATCCTGTGAACTATATTTGGAAACCAATTACCTATTGGCAATTTATGGTTTGTTATACCTAAAGTATTGAATAGATGTTTTGAAAAATTATTCTTAATGTACTTTTAAGCAGTTTTATCTCTGCCTGCTGAATGAAGTTTATTTAACATTAGGCAGATAAAAATATCAAATTATTAAAGTCATGTGGGAACACTCTGTTTATTCAAAGATTTTAGACCAAGATAAAAGAAAATCCATTTATTTAAGAAGAAACCCATTTTCTTTTATGTATAGAGATTGCCGTTGATAACAGATTGTGAATATTCTTTTGGATTATTTCGCTTTCGCTGTTCTAATGTGTATACAACTTGATTATACTTTAAATAGAAAAGGTCAAAATAACCATTGCAAAAGTCTCTCACTATGTCAAAATATTTCATAAAAATTTAGATCAAATGTCAGTCTACCCATGCTTAAAATCACATAATGTTGTCTGAAAATTTGCTGAAGAATAAAAAATTAAAAGGTTAGTTTAAAAACTTATGAAAATCACTCACAATTGTAATTAAAATGCATACTAAATATTACAGATTGAATTATTGCAGCTATATATAAAAATATGCATATTATTACTGCCCTATATGGTTTAGTACAGTGGCTGATTCCAAACTAAAGGATCTTTGATTGATTCTAAATGGAATGGTGGAAATAATAATAAAAATAATTAACCTCAATTCAACTGGAGTCAAACTGCTAAATATTCAATTTGCCTTTAGAATTAATGTCATATGATTTTTGAGCAATTACCAATAGAATTTTTTTCACCTGTGCATTATTATACTCCAGTGGTAGAGTGAAAGATAGAAAAGCTAAAGATTATTGGAACCTTAACTTATTAGTTACTTAAATATTCACGTGACCTTTTGAGAAGATAACTTCATTGGTTTCTGTTCTATGCTGTTTAGCACACTGATAGTATGAGAAAATAATATTTGTGGATTAAAATTTCAATCTATCATATAACACATGACCTTCTGAGAAATAATTATACCATTATTTTTATTATAATTAATTTCTCTTTTTAATACAAATAATTTAACAATTATGTTTATATATAGTTTTACAAAATATATTTATTATTAATTAGGTCTCCTTTTTTAATAAGCATCTTATTTTGATTATGTTACAAGAAGAACTAATTCATTAAAATTGGTCTATAATTAGAAAAAATAATGGTGATACTAAAAAAAAAAAAAAAGATTAAGAATGAGATGGTCAAATTTTGCTATTATGATAGTGAAAAACTAGATAAGCCAAAGATTGGTAAGTCATTGTAAGAATGCCAATGTCACGATCGCTAGAGCGAAAATTGACAAAATGATATCAAATAACAATAGCAATTTAAAATAAAAATCATAGAACTTGCAGGCATATGATGCTTACAACTGCCAGTAATGAAGATTGATTCCTATTCTGCACTCCATCTCTATAATTAACACATATCACCAGCAGTATCAAGAGCTAATGATAAGCCTGGGAAAAAGGAACAGGTCACCAATATAAATAAACAAATAAAACAATTGTTTTCATATTTTTCTATTTTATTAAAACAAAACAACAACAACAAAAAAACAATACTAGATTTTAAAAAAATAAAAATTACATACATAAATACAAAACTTATTTTTAATATAATACCAATAATTAACATATTTTTACAAAAACAATTGGCTACTTTGTCACCATAGCAAATAATTGCCAAATATTTAAATTATAAACATATTGGGAATTTTTTTGAATTTGTGATTTTTTTTTAGAATTTCAATAATACTCTCTCTCTCTCCTCATTACAAACTCAAAACCTATTGAAAATTTAAATAAACATTAATTTTACTATCCATAACTTGGATGTATTGAAATAACTTTTTGTATACTATTCTAATTTATTTTAGTAATAACAATAAAACTTTAAAATACAGACTATACTTATATTTACAACAGCAGAAAATTTAATAGTTAAGTATTAGCCCAGACACCAAGATTGATTATAAATAATTCCAGATATAAATTAGTAAACAATGAAATAAAAGATTCTAATTTTAAATTATTTAATTTCACAAATTATAAATGACTTTTTAGAAAAAATTCTGACAAATCAGCAAGAATGTGTTTTCATTATGATATTTTACATTTTACTACTCTTCGCGCTGTCAAAGCTATCCTTCTCCACCTGACATAATACAGCCCTTCATGCTATCATAAACATCCAGCACTTGTAATATCATACTTCAAATCTAAAAAAAGGCACATTTTATTTACAATGATGGAAATATATTCATTAAACAATTTAAAAGTTGAATCATTTATTCCATTGATTAATAATTTATACTTAAAATTATCCATAATCAATCTTGGGTGTCTGGACTAATGCTTAAGTACTCAAAAATTTTATCCAGCAAAAATTATAGCAATAAGTCAAAACAATATTTTATAATTTTGTCCACATAATAAAAGTTTTTTAATTAGAGATATTCAGATTAATGGTAATCTGTTTATATTTTGAATTCTCTGTAAATTGTCAATCACTTAAGAAGTCAAATGTTTTCTTAAAAGATACTATATTAAAAACTTTATATTAACATATTAGTATGGTATCTAATTTGGCTGCTAAAAATTACAGGCTCCTGAAAAATATGGGCTTGGGGAATCTTACCTCCATTAACCTTTTCTCAACTAACCCATTAACCAATTCATGTGGAACTTAATTTTACTCTCTAGCCAAAAAATTTTATTAAAAAAAAACTTGAACTTACTTGAAAATTCTTTATCCTACTTAAAAAGAATACAGCTTAGCTCAAGATATGAAATACTTTGCTGAGGTTAGCATTTTTTATAACTTTCCATGTGTATGTGTGCATTTAATTAATGTCTTGTAAGATTGGCAATATATTCCTATGAGAACTGAATACATGGTTTAAGTCCTTTTAAATGGTAATAATTATCTATTTAATAAAATCAATTGAATGATTAGCTACTCAGGAATTCAAATGAAGATTCACATAAAGTTTGAGTATCAGAAGTGATGGAATTGAAGCTGTGATCTATAAACCTTGAGTTCTTGAATATGCCACTCCTTCACTGCTTTAAACCACCTTTGTCTTTCACTATGAATCTTCCCAAACATCATATATTTCTCTGATAAGTAATATGATCAAAACAAGGCAATCTTAATCTAGTTGTTTGTACTTCAAGAGAAAATTTAAATCTACTTAAAATCTCAAATTTGTTTTCTTTTATTTCCAAAAGCTTTACTAGATCAAAACCATCAATGTTTTCATGTCTTTCAGTATAATAATAATGTATCTGTGAGTTTTCACATAAACCAAAATGGCAGCATACATTTTTGATATCGATAAATATACTGTTTTGTGGGCCTACAATATAGCTAATATGTGTTAGTTGTTAAATTTAAAAAATAATAAATCAATTGTTAAATTTAAAACAAAATACTAAATTCCAATAAATTTCATTTAATAGCTTTATTTCAATTTTTTTTTTTTAGCTATATCAGAATGTGGAACTGATGGGACACTCTTAATCGGTGTGTTTCTTTTTGTCAGCATTCTTTTTTAGTAAAATGTCATCATGATCAAAATTTGAGACTTTCCAATCACAGATCATGATGCAGTGGAGTATTTACAAAGATATGACATCCTGCCTTCTCAAAAAATGTGCGTTAATGGTTATGATCAAATCCTTCTCACCATCTACTGAAGATGTGTTAGTTTTTAAATTAATACAAAATTAATAAATTTATTGTTAAATTTAAAAAAAGAAATAAATTCCAATAAATTTCATTACGACATACTTTTTTTTTGGGAGAAGTGATGAGAGTTCTTAACATAGTCGTACTTTGGTACAATTTAGCGTGTTTTTTCTTTTGTCAGCAGTTTTTTTGACAAATTGTCATAATGATAAAAATTTGAAATCTTCCTGTCATAGAACATAATGCAAGTGGACTATTACCAAAAGTATAGGATCCTGCCCTCATGAAAGGTGTGCATTAATGGTCAGAATATGATTACATGTCACCAGCATGAATAAGATGTAAATATTGAATAATTTTTCCCCATTTTTTTATTAATAAGCTAATCCAAAAAAATAACAATAATAAACTGCAAATATTGTAATTAATTTTCCACAATGATTTCTTTTTTTAAAAAAATAACAGTGATAAAAAATAAAATGTAAATATTAAATACACTTCCTAGTAGGCATTTTTTTGTTAAACATTTTTGGGACTCTCCTTGAAACAATAGATTTATCAAAAATACAGGCTGCCAATTTGGTTTACGTATTTGAAAACTTACAAGTACTAATAAGAACAACAGCATGATTACATAGTAAAAACAGTAAAATTATTTTTAAAATCATGTACAAATGCAAACATCTACGTAAACAAAATGGTAGACTAAAAATAATTGCAATATATTTTTAAACATAGAAATTACCCTTATCAAAAATAGTATTGTATAAGATAATATTCACCAGACAGCATATGAAATATATTGCAATTAATTTTCAAAATAGTATACGAGAACAAAAAGTAGTGAGAAACTTCTGTCTTCAGTATGATTTGCAAGTATAGCTGGATATGTGATGTGACAATAAATAAATAAATAGTAACATTCAATATTCACATGAACATCTTCCATAAAATATAATATATGGATGAAAAATCTAGAGAGCAACTAGATTGAGAGAACATGTGGGATATATGTATATAATCATATGAAGTCATGTATTAATCTGAGGAAAAGATGACTACCAGGTTATCACCCATAAAGACAACAATATGGATTATAAATAACCACTATACATGCACTGTTCCATCAAATTAAACCAATGTTTCTGTTAAATATTAGAAAACTCTTGATCCAAGCCATATGATAAGAGACTTTAAAGAGATAAGAATGACCATCTGATCTTTCATATCTAAATGCAATTATATAGACTAATCATAAATATCTTGAACTAAGTATAACTATTTTATATTATTCACTTTATTTGCATTTTCTTTATTATGCATATTAAAACTCACAAAATTTTAACATTTATTGTATATTAATATTAAAAGACATAGAATTACAGTTTGAAACTGCATTAGTAAATTATCTTAATCAATTACATTAATTCTAACACCTCAATATTAGCTGCAGAAAATGTGAAAATTTTGCGAGTGTTAATATGCATAATAAAAAAATGGACGTAAAGTCAATAATGTAAAATATTCATACTCTCAATCCAAGATACTTATGATTGGTCTATATCTCTATCATGTGGCTTGAATCAAGTTTCCTAATATTCAACAAAACATCGTTGGTTTAATATGACAATACAACATATGTATAATGGTTGATTCAGTCTGATTATAATTACAATTTAAAGTTAGTAAGTATCTTAGGCAACTACATGCATTGTAAAACTTTATCCAAAAGCAGTAACCAATTATCAAAGCTAATAGCATTTTATCCAAGAATTATCACACAATGTACCTTCAAGTTCGAAGTAGACTCTACCCAAACAATATTCATAAATGGCCTGATACACTACCACTTATAATGCCATGCAGCTTAACTTTTATTTAATAGTAAATGAAAATGATTGCAAAGGCCAATAAATACTCAGGATTTTCTCTGTCTGTTTCTAGTTCATAATATGACTTGAGATGGAGATACACATTAACAAATCATGGTTTTATCTACTTGCATTCAACATCTATTTTTAAAAGTATATATCTTCACTTTATTCCAATACCATGCTTGAGAATTCAAGGTTATTAAATAACAGTGCTCTTATGTTTGCTTTTTTGGTTTATGATTTTTGACAATAAGACCTATAAGATTTGAATGATAAAAATCCATAAGCCAAAAAGTAATCTGAGGATGTGGATATCTACATGCACTACCATCCAGTACCACTGATTATTAAAGATTACAATAGACAGCTGTAGAGTGTGAAGAGAACAACTCCTAAAAAATGTTATTGCACTTTTGCAATAACTTCAATGATTTTATCACTTCCTGAAAATTAGTATGCTAATGTGTCCAAACTTATACTGGACTACAAGGAATTCTGACTAACATTTTTCTGCAAATACAATTGGAAAACACATCCAACATTTCTTGTATAATGATGTACATGGGCTGTGATTTAATATAGGGATGAAAACCTTGTAATCAGGTCTGTGATCCTGCTTTACAAAACTTGTCTGGCTGCCAAATAGAACTGAAATAAGTTCTTGTGACTGTTTTGTCTCTTTGAAATTCTTTGTCATCAGTGAAATTTCTGCTACTATTATCATATCTGTAAATACTATTTGCCTTTACATCATTTGCAGCTTGAATGCAATGGGTTGGAGGGTTTTTAAAAATGGAGTGTTTCTCAAAAAAATAGATTTTTTGGGGGGGTGTTGTGATGGCGTGATAAGGGGAGTTGGGGGTTCTATTTTTAAGGGGTAAGGGGGGGGGGGGGTGGCTAATACTTACTGATTGCATATTTATGCTATTTATTCAATCCTACTTGCTGATTTGCATAAAACTATGTTGAATTTTCATGGGAAAGATATTTATTAACATCGAACAATATAAATATGAAAACACTAAAAAAAAAAAAAAACATACTTGTAATACTTAAGCAGAATAATAATAATAATAAAAAACCTAAAAAAAATTTTTTTTTAACAATCACTATCACTACTTTCTATGACATAATAACATTTTAGTTAACAGAATGAATTAAGATAAGTAGTTTTTTATTAGAATCTGAAAGATACAATTTGTATTCATTATAGTAACCCTTTGAGTTCATTCAGTAAATTCTTTTCTTCTTTCAACTTAACACTTCATTTAATTTTAAAACTGATAAATTATTCTTCCACTTAAATAAAGTTCTTAGACTACGATAAAAAAATAAAAAATAAAACTGCAATTAGACTATTTTAAGAATAAATTACCTTTTTTTTTTGCGATTTATTTTTAAATGTCATTATATTACTAAATTGTATTATAGGCGTGTTTACTACATATATACACACACGTGTGTGTGAGTGTGAAAAGCACACAAATATGTTAAAAAGCATATTACATACAATTTGTGTGTTATATATACATGGAAGACCAGAAACCAAATGTCATATATATATATACACTGTATATGTAAATACATGAAAGAAGACAAAACAATATAATAACATTCCCAATCTGTTATCAAAGTAATCTCCTATTAACAATAAAGGTGAATACCTACCTTTATCTATGGTCCAATATGTTTATGTATAAAGATTGCAACTTGATTACAGAGAGTGAAATTATTAATTCAAGAAAGTTAAAAAAATCTCATTAAACAAGCAAATATAACCTGTTTTGAAAGCAAACTAACAAGTAGTCAATCATAACTTTCAAATTCCATTGAAACTATATACATATATATAATTAAAATTATCCAAAATCCAAAATTCAACCTGACCAGCCAAGAAATAATAAAACACAACCAAAGGTTTCAATACTACAAGCAGACTTCTCACGTGTAAAGAACTACAAAAACTACACCATATAAATAACATTAAACATTACCCACAAATCCATTTACTTCCCATCCACCCTTAATATTAAAAAAACTCTTAAATAAGTTAATTGCTTCAGAATAATAAATTGGCAATAACAAAGATTCTTTAATTCTTCTTTTGATTTCATTTCTCTCAAAGAAGAAAACCTTAGCTCCATCAAAATTAATAGTGTGGCCTGTATCTTTTTCATGGACATACAAAGCAGAACAAAGATATCTATTCCTAACTCTACTTTTATGAATCTTTATTCTTTCATTTAAACTCAAACTACTCTGACCTATGTAGACCTTCTTACAAAAACAAGGGATAAAATATACTACACCAGGAATAGTCCTCCTATCAAAAATTTCCTTTGTATTATTTAATAAATTATCCAATGTAATACCCAATTTCTAAGTAATTTTCTTATTTCCAAACAAATTGCTATTCCTACATACAATTTTATTAAGAAGACAATTTAAATGGCAAAGAAATAAAATCATATTTTTCTTTATCCTTTACATCCTTACAAATATTACTATTAAATAAAATACTTTTAACAAATTTATCAGAGTAGCCAAAACTCAAATAATCTTTATAGAATTGACCTTTCTGAAACAAAGCTACACCACTAGAAGTATTGGTAGTCTTCTGTTATGCATACTGTGGCCACAAGGTGATGCTGTAGAACCACCATGAAACCTGTAAGTGATAAATTTCTATACGAAAATGGCTGAAATCAGTGGAAAAGTAAAATTAAAAAGCCTGAGGCATGATATCCCCCAAAATCGCTGAAGTCTGTGAAATTAAAACGCCTAAGGCTAGACATCAAAAGTAAGTAAAAAAAATCAAGTACAAAAAAAAAGTAAGTAAAAAATCAAGTGAAATAATACGTAAATTTTAAAAAAGTAAAAATACATAAAATACCCCCCCCCCCCCGAAAGCTAGACATCAAAAGTAAGTAAAAAATCAAATACAAAAAAAAAGTAAGTAAAAAATCAAGTGAAATAATACATAAGTTTTAAAAAAGTACACACACACACAAAATAGGTCCAAAAATGGCTAAAATCAATGGAAAATTAAAATTAAAACACCTAAGGCAAGACATCCGATGCTGAAGTCTGTAAAATTAAAATGCCTAAAGCTAGACATCAAAAGTAAGCAAAAAATAAAGTGAAACAATACGTAAATTTAAAAAAAGGACACACACACAAAATTGGTAAAAATAAAAAAAATACCCCCCGCCAGCGATAAATTGAAATGGCTCAAAAATAAATAAAATACAAATTAAAAAATCACTCAAAAATAAGTAAACTACAAACTGCAAAAACAGAAATTGCCCCCACCTCCCCATTTTCACTCTTATGCAAAGAAAAGCAAATTTTGGATAACTTACAATTAAATAATTTTAAAAAAAAATATCAAAGCTTAAAAATCTATAACCTTGCCATTCTCTTCGCATATATGTATGTGTAAAAACCCACACACCAGGTAATGTTTATGTCTATTATTTAAATTTATAACTTTAAATTGGTAATTATTTATGCATGCTTTAACTATATATATATCAGCTAGTATTCCTAACAGTCAAAAAACCCAAGTATAACATACACATGCAAAAAAAACCCACAAATACTTACAAAAAAAAAGTACTTACAAAAGATAGACATCATGAGCAATTTGAAAGTAGGCAAAAAGAACATTCAAACTTTGAGACTTTGCATGAAAATTATTTGGAGAAGCTTGTTCAAACAGATTGCAGATGATTATAAAAATACAGGATGGCTTTAAAGTAGACAAAAAGAAAATTCAAACTTCAGTGTCGAATGTTTTGCCTTAGATGTTTTAATTTTTCATCAATTTCAGTCATTTTGTGTGTGTACTTTTTTAAAATTTACATATTATTTCACTTGATTTTTTATTTACTTTTTTTTATACTTGATTTTTTCACTTACTTTTGATGTCTAGCCTTAGGTGTTTTAATTTCACAGACATCAGCGATTTTTTTGGATATCTTGCCTTAGACATTTTAATTTTAAATTTTCTATTGATTTCAGCCATTTCTGTATAGAAATTTATCACTTGCAGGCTTTTTGGTGGTTTTGCAGTGTCACCTGGTGGCCATAGTATGTATAACTGAAAACTACCGATAATTTTTATTCCTATAACAATAATTCCTTAAAGCAGCTAGCTACTTTATAAGATACAGACTGATAGCTCTTTAATTATAGACCTTAATTCTCTACTTTTAACAAAATGACTGCATAGTAAACAATTAGTCTCTACATTTCTAATCACCAAAAGATCTAAAAATTTTAACTTAACAAAATCTAACCCCCTCTTTCTAACACATATCTTATAGAAGGATCAAAACAATTAAACACATTTACAAATTCCTTCAATTTATCATTGTCAACTACAAATAAACAATCATCTACATATCTAACAAATAACTTTAAATATAAACAATTCTTTTTAATAATAATTTCCTCCTCCATATAATTAATATAAATTGAACATACTAAAAGAGAAATAATATAACCTATTATCCACCCTTCCTTAATTTTATAAAAATTATCTTTATAAGTAAAATACATAGAATCTTCCAATAAAAAATGAATAATAATGAAAGAATAAAGGTTCATAAAAGTAGAGTTAGAAATAGACATCTTAGTTCTGCTTTGTATGTCCATAAAAAAGATACAGGTCACACTATTAATTTTGATGGAGCTAAGGTTGTTTTCTTTGAGAGAAATGAAATCAAAAAAGAATTAAAGAATCTTTGTTTTAAAAATTTATTATTCTGAAACAATTAACTTATTTAAGAGTTCTTTTAATATTAAGGGTGGATGGGAAGTAAATGGATTTGTGGGTAATGTTTAATATTATATATATGGTGTAGTTTTTGTAGTTCTTTACACTTGAGAAGTCTGCTTGTAGCAGTGAAACCTTTGGTTGTGTTTTATTATTATTTCTAGGCTGATCTATTTGAATTTTGGATTTGGGGTAATTTTAATTATATATTGACTAGTTTAGCTTTATGCTTGTAATATATATATATATATGAAACCTATTGGTGTGCATATATATATATTTCCAAGTTATTTTTTGTTTTTATCAGTACATTTCTCATTTCAACTACACTAATAATACTAGAACAGAAAATCAAAACATTCTTTCTCACTATGAATCCATTTTGCTAACGACTTTCATTCATTAGGTAAGTTAAGTATATCAAACACTTGAATGTCCATGCTTGTATTACCAACTTACTATTTTCTCATTAAATCACTTTTATGCAAAGCAGGGACTAATAATTTATCCACTTTATAAAATTCTGTATTTCAGAGCTAAATTACAAGTACTTTTAATTCTTTTTATACTCTATCCATATTAGAAGCATTGAACCAGGTAATGCTGAATAATGCACAGGACTATAAAAGATGTATTACTGTTGATAAACTGGTTATTTGTTAAGCTTCTAAAAGTGAGCCATTATAAATGAGCCCTAAGTTTAACTATTAGTTTTTTGAGGGAGCAACTATGAAGGCATACTAATATCTGTAATATGTCATTATAGAAAGTAGCAGGATAAACCAAAAAAACCCAAAAACAATAGTTTGTAAGAGATCTGTAATGAATACACTTTCCATAATGTTTTTGAGAATGTTCAAGTAAGTAACTGTAATTATGACAAGATTAAGCTTTGAGGATTTTATAAAGAATACAGAAAAGTTGCAGGTTTTAATCAAGTGTAAAATACAATCTCTGGAAAAAAAAATTAAATGCTAAATAAAATGCACAACAAAACTGGAAACAAACAATTCACAATAAAATATTTTATTTTTTTATTTGGCTACTCTAGAAATCCTGTTACAATATAAATGCCTCAACTTGTGGCACTTAATATAAACAAGATATTACATGATTGCTTCTGCTTACTCTTGATATATATTTTCATGAGTTCTTTTCATCCTACTACAGACCAACTACTGGTAAGCTTAAATAATAAATGAATGCTAGATGACAACATAGATGTAGTAGCACTCTCTAGAATCCAATAATTACTCAAACTGGAAAAGGGTAAAAAAAAACTGTTTTTGAGAAGACAGATGAATAATTCTATTCATTTCTTATTAGATATATACATTTTCTCATTTAAATGAAGAATTCTTAACTTTATATTCGATTTTCATATAATCACCATCATCATCATCACTTTAAACAATTATCAATCTATTGCAGGATGAAGATCTCTCCAAGTTTTGTTCAACCTATATCTATTATCTCTGCATCATTCCAACACACTTCATTACTTTATCCATTCATTTTAAATATGGTTTCTTACTAGGCTTTGTACAATATCTTGGAATCCATTTTAAGATTTCTACTATCCATCTACAATCATCTCTTCTAGAAATATGTTCAGCCCAGATTCACTTCAGTCTCTTAATTCTTTCAATGATATCAGTATTATCTGTTTGTGCTGTCACTCATATTTCATTTTTGATCCCATTTTGTTACTCCTAACATACATCTCTCCCTACTTCATTGAGAGATCTGAAATGTCTTAGTTTTCTCTTCAATTACAATACAGAGCAATAAAAACCTGCTACACCACTAAATTGTATTATACTATGCAATTTTTTTTTAAAAAAAAAAAAACTACACATAAAAACTTGCTCTTACTAATATTTATTAAATTTGCAACTCCTTATTTGCCTTTAAATGATTTGGAAATAAATCTTGTGATTAAATTTCAAAATAAATTTTCAATGATACAATAGACAAAGTTATTATAGAAAAGTTAGACCAAAAAATTGAAAATTTAGATATAAAACTGAATTTTGAAATGTTGTATTTATAATAAAATTAAAAACTCAGAAATCAGCATATATCATGATTAAGAGGTATCTATGAGAACATTCAGAGTATAGTTTGACAGATAAAACCATCTTAAGAGCAAAAAACAGTGAAAGACTTTTGACAACATAAAGATGAATTAGTTGCAGAAAGGAATTTGATTTAACTTAAAGAAGACCCTTTGATTCTTCTTTGAAGTCTTCAAAAATTGAGTTGGGTAAATTCTTAAATACCCATTACATATGTTTTTATGATTGCAGCTGCTATTATTATATGATTATTCACATAGCAAATGCATCATCAAACAGCATGATTAGTTTATTGACTTTTTACTGCTCAATTTAAACTCAAGAAATATCATGATTTTTCTTCTCAGACACCTGATCATTCATAACTAAAGTAGTAGTTACATTTTCTTAAAGAGGGGACGAATGGGTGTGCAAATGAAATTTTTAAAAAAATATTTAGAATCATGACAGACAAAATTAAATTAGGGCCATAATTCCTAAAGGTCACCAGCCAAAACAATGATTGGAAAACAAAGTCAGAGAATGCTAAAAATCCTATGATTCCAGATCCAGGATACCATTTGATAATAATCTTTTATTTCAGTACATACAATGACAAATCATTTTTAAGTAAAGGAAGATTGCATGAATTGGAAGGAGTGTCTAATATTAAATGGGACATTATTACATTTTGTGAAGTTAAAAGAAAAGGTGAGAGACAATTGATTTCAAAAGTGGATATGTACTTTACTACAAAAACACAATTGTCCAAAGCACAAGTGAAATAGGAATTATTATAAATAAAAAATTGAGGAGTAACATTATAGATATTGATGATATATCATATAGAGTGACAAAATTAATTATTCAATCTGGAAGATACAAAATAGAGATAATTCAGGTTTGTGCCCCAACAAATTCTCATTGTGATGAAGAAGATTTTTATATGGTTGCACAAAATACTTTTGATCAAACTAAATAACATTTAAATTTGTCACGGGAAACCTTAATGCTAGAATTGGTAAATGATTGAAATACAAAGTACTGTGAGTAAATTTGGTTGTGGTGATAAAAGTGAAAGAGGATTCGTGCTTGAAGAATTTGCAGAAAAAGAAAAACTGTATACTATGAATTCTTTTCTTGAAAAAAATGCTAAACAGAATGGATATGGAAGCATCCAAATGAAGGTATAGCAAAATGGATTATATTTCAACTAATAAAAAATGACTCTCAATATTGCTAATGTTCTTAATACATTCAACACAGGAGGTGAGCATTAATTAATAAGATATAAGTTACATATTACTATAAATCTACAGACAAAAATTTTTAAGAAAGGCAATGTTAACAATTAAAATTCCGAACTTTCAGAAACACTCCATCAATAAATTTAAATTAGATCTTTAAAACTACTTAAAAATATTAAGAGATTTTAAAGATGGTTCAGTTTTAAAAGAAAGCAATAAAATAACTGATATACTATTAACACTGCAACAAAGATAGCTGATACAAAAAAAATAGCAATTTAACAGTAAATTTTTATTGAGACAAGCCAATGTATGAACAAAAGAAAATATATCAAAAGAATCAATTCAATAGAATTGAATATCTAGAGTTTACAAAATGATATGAAAAAGAGTTAATAACAAAATGTAATTGTGAATTACCAAAGAAAAATATAGAAGAAAATATAAATCTCATAAGTGTAAAACAATATACGGATATTGAAATAAAGGTTATTACTGCAATAAAAAGAAAAGATGCAACTATTATTCCAAAAGAAAAATGACATCATAAATTTAATGAGTGAAAGAGTTTTATAAAAAATTTATTTAGTAATAAAAAAAAAAAAAAACCAAAGTATCCATGATAAGTATTATATCTTCTGAATAAATAAGAAATGCAATTAAATCTATAAAGAAAATAAAAACTCCAAGAATGATGGACTTATCATTTTTTTATCACTTCAATACAAAATCTTTTCCAAGATAATTACAAGTTGTTTACAATAAACTTTCGATTTCAACTAATCAAAAGAATGTCAGATTTAAACTAGTTTTACTATAATAGATCACCTACAAGTATTGAGAGAAATTGTAGGAAAAAACCAATGAATATAAGATGCCATTATATTTTGAATTTGTAGTTCATAAAAAATTATTTGATTTTACAAGCATTTTTCCAGTGATTAAAGCACTGAATCATCCTGAAGAATATTTATCTAAATGCAACAGCAATAATTAGATTACATAGTGATAATGAAAAAAAATAATATTGAGAAAGGTGTATGATAGAATGATTCTATGTCTCTAAAACTTTTTATCACAATTTTAACCAAGAATTTTGTGAATTAAGGAAAACTAAAGAAATAAATGTAAATGGACATTATTTATTTAATCATTTAGATTTTGAAAATGATGTGATTACTTTTGCAAATAATGCTTCAGAGCTTCAGGAAGCATATCAAAAATTATCATATGAAAATAAGAAAGTAGAACTAAAGATAAATGCTAAAAAGATTAATATTTAATGAATTTACTCAGACGAAAAAAATAAAGATTAATAATCATGAATTAGAAGTTAACGATTACAGATATCTTTATCAGATTATTGATATATAAGAAAATATAATAGATGAAATTAATCATAGAATTAAACTTGGATGGAGTACTTTTGATAAAAATAATATTAAAAAGGAAATAGACCAATGTATTTGAGACTCGAACATTTAATAAAAAAGCAATATGGAGACTTCAGACTACTTAATGAAATATAGAATAACAAAAAAAGATATAAAATGAAATACATTAGTGAGAGAACAAACAGATATCACTGTCATCATTGAAAAAATTAAGTAAATGAAATGGAGCTGGGCTGGATATATTGCTAGAAGAGATATAACTAATAGATGTACAATTTAAATTTTAAATTGGATTCCAAGAGATTATAAAAGATCTAGAAAAAGATCATATGTGAGATAGATGGATGAAATAAGGAAGTTTTCTGATATGTTATAGAGAAGAGAAACTAGAAATCAGAAAAACTGAATTAAATTTGGAAAGATGATCAATCTGTAGTTGATTGATAATATTTGAAAATGATGATGATAATGATAAATCTCAGGCACAATGCCAGTAAATTTAAGACACCTTCACCAGTACAAAAGATTATGTCCTATTTTTAAAAAATGCCAGTCTGTATAACATCTGGTTGACTACACATTTATTGACCAATATTTCACAAAAAAATTATAAATGTTCTTAATAAATTCTCAGTTACATAAAATAATATCTGTTTCAGTCCAGATCAAGAAAACATTACATACTGAGTCTCACAGTGAATAAGTTTTCATTAATGAAGAACAACTGCTTAATTTTTATGATTATTTTTTATTAATAACACTGAATTGATATGAAGTTTATATTGTTTTTTATATATATATAAACTTAAAAATAATAAGTAAATAATAATAAAGATGATAAATATATATAGATAGATACTAATTCAAATTTGGGCCTACTTAACAAATTGTGTTAATCCCAAAATAGAAAGGTTCATTGATTCAAAATCTGTAAAAAAAAAAAACCCCAAAATAATAATAATGTCTACATGCAGATGAATATAAAGAGATTAAATTAGATTCAGAATCATTGTTTGGATATTTGAGCATACACAATAATAACCAGTTAAGATTAAACAAATTATAAGAGCATTAAAAAGTTTTAAAAAAGTATTACTACTAAATAATAACATATAAAGCATTACAAAAATTAATAAGTAAATGATTTCAGCTTATAAATAATAATCAAAATGTTTTGAAGAAACAATGTATTCCTCACACCTTTGCTATCACTTAAAGAGTTTCCAAAAATGTAACTGCTACATAAAACGGATTTAAATGAAGTCAATTTAGCAGTGTTTATTATTAGATACATGAAAATGCACATATATCTAAATTTGTTATTCAATTAATTATTAAATTATAAGATTTTTATAAATATTTTATAAATTAATAAAACACCTGTTAAATTATATTACATATGTAATTATTTTAAATTATACTAAGACTAAATAAATAATAATAATGTGTAACAATCTTATACAGAAATAAATTTAAATTATAATCATTATTGATTGAACTTATACTGATAAGAAAAAAATTATAATCATTATTGATTGAACTTATACTGATAAGAAACAAAATGTCACACAATTTTTCTAGTACAGTATATTTCAATGTTAGCACATTGCTTGTTATCAGCCAATACCAAATATATAATGCTTGAAAAATTATAAGTTCAGATGATATCATGTGATTTTCCAAGTATTGTATATCTTAATGTTAGCAAATTGCCTATTTATTCTGAGCAATGTGCTAACACCAAAATAAATAATGCTTGGAATAATTAGGTGATGCCTTCTATTTTCTGTCTTTATAGATTTAGTTGATAATGATTATGATTTAAGTAGTCAGACTACTTCTATATAAGAATATTATATGTTATTATTATTTATTCATACTATTTTCAGAGTTAAAGTGATATATACATTCATAATTTTTTTTACATAATTATTACTCTAATATCATTTTCATTTTGATAATAGATCAGACTTGTCAAATGACCTTGTATATGCCCTCTTTACCACTACTTTCTTTAATGAAAACCTAAAAAAAAAATTTTCTTTCAGTTACTGGAATTAGCAAACAAACATTTACTAATTACATACACATTGATTCCAGGGCTTTATTATTTTTTTAATATAATGTTCTTTTCCATTAAATCCAATTAAAAAATATAATCAAAAAATATATGCACTCTCCTTTTTTCTTTCCAAAAACTTTATTTTTTCCATCACTATATATATACATTTACTTGTTTACCACATCCAACGTTTCGATCACTTATGGGATGTGGTAAACAAGTAAATGTGTATATATATGGTGATGGAAAAAATAAAGTTTTTGGAAAGAAAAAAGGAGAGTGCATATATTTTTTGACTATATTTTTTGATTGGATTTAGTGGGAAAGAACATATTTTATAAATCATATATATTTTGAAAAAAAAAAAAGGATGTGTGTGCTGTTAAAAAAGTTTTAACAGCGGTGATAATAAGTAAAATATATTATTTTTTTACATTCCAATTTTTTATTAGTAAAAGTATGAAGATTTAAATAAGATGATTTGCATAAAATGTTTCAAACATTTTGTATAAATATTTTAAAAAATTAATTTAATATATTACTACATTACAATTTGTTTTGTTTTTGAAAAAGGAAATTTATTTTCTACACAGTTTGTATTTTAAGTTCACATTTATTAATAATTACAATGCAGTTTAAAAAAATAGTTTTCAAACTTTCTAAAATATTTAGATAACTTTTAATGATAAAACTAATATTAAATCAACTTGTTTTATTTTCAAATAAATAATTGGATGTAAATGTGTTCTCTTGTAATGTTCTAAGTTATAAGACCAAAAATAATTAGGTACATGAATAAAAACACACAATGACCAGAACAATAAGAGAAACAGTAAAGAATAAAAGCAGAATGATTAAGTGAAAATATTGTACTGATATTACAATGTGTTTTTGAAAAGTTAGTTGCAAATGATTACACAAAAGTTAATATCACTAAATATTAGAATTTATGTAGAGGGAATGGATTAGGTTTGCTGAAATTTACTAGGGAGCTAAAAGTCAAATCTATTTAATTTACCTTAGGAAGCAATGTGTCAGTATCCATTCATGATTACCCAACCATGACTCTGCTGCTAAGCAGATGGACAAAAACACCTGTGGAGAGAAAAAAAAATTCAGATGAAGATAAAATGAGATTTGATGAGTGGGAGAATATGACATGCATTTATTTATCAACAATCAAATATTAAATTAAAATAAAATTTTATGTGTGAAACATTTCAGGTACCTTTGAACATATATACTTATAAAAGCAATAATTTAATGTAGAATTTTTAGACAGAAATGGCTGTGAACGAAGACAAAGGACACCACTGCTTAATACAGAAAAGCAAACTAAAAGAGAATAACATCACCTGATCTAGTATATCATGTTTTTTCTTAAAAACATTATTATTTTTTTAAAATCTTTGATTACTTTTAGAAATACTAAAAATGTGTGCTATATTTATTAATCAAATTTTTAAGTGGATTACATCTCTGTAATAAACAAAATGGTGACCATAGAGGACAAAATGTCCCTTCTCCGTTTGCAATAAAAAAAAAATTACTTATTGGTAAATTGCAAGAAAAAAAAAAGTCACATGTTACATAAAGGGCACCAAATTGACCAATCTGGACTGATTTCAACATTTCTGCACTGGGAACAAGTTTTAAATTACCATTAAAAACACATCTCACCACAATTACACAATTTATTATTACTTTTCCTCAATTTAAATTTTAGTTATCAGAAATTTAAATATTAAGTAATATTTTGAATTTGGAATGATCAAGTTAAATTTTTTATTATAGGAAACCATTACACTTGTATATGGGATTCATAATTTATGATAAGTTTTGGGAATTAAACTATTCACATTATCCAAGGTAAAATTGTATTTAAAATTACATATATATATATATATTAAGACATTAACAAAAATAAAACTTCCTATCCTTGATTCTTTTTGTGATGAAAATTTTTGATAATAAAATTCTGAAGTTACAATGGTATTAGTTGCATGTGCATATTAAATGATAGTAGAGCCACCATTCATATATCAAGTGAGATAAAAACAAGCTAGGTAATAAATTTCATTTTTTTTTTGTAAAAATACAAAAAAAAAAACAAACAAACATGAAAATAAGTATATTTGAAAACATGAAATTAATATAATTTACTTAGAAATCGAACATTATCAAACAAACAATGATTGAAAAACAAATATTTTCAATAAATGTGAGAAATGCAAACATTCATTAGAAATTTTTATTAGTCTTATCCATTGTGAAAATTGAAATATGCTGCATCAGTTGCATATAACCAAAATTAAAAATAACCTTGAAACTTTATAAAAATGTATAATCTATTAACGTATAGTATATCATCTTATTGATTAATCTATAAAAACAAATGTCTTCAAAGGAATAATAACACAAACAAAAGCTTGAGAGAAAGGGGGGGGGGGCTCAAATGATTGATCACAAAAAAAATAAGTTAAGCATAACACTTCTATTCAACTGACTTAATCAGTGCTTTTTGAATTGAGAGTTGCAATCCTAAAGCAAATCAAGAACAGTTTTGAGAGGGGGGAGGGATCTCTGTAAAAGATAAATAAAATTATCAACTATTAAAAAAATTAATTATTAGAATCAAATAAAAATCTATCATCAATGTAAAATAGGTAAATTTTAAAAATTTTGGATAATCAAAATCCTGCTGAATATTTAGCAACACTTAAAATAAGATCATTCTTGAGGATCTTAAAATTCTTCTAATAATAATGATAATTTTTATTACCAAATATGTTAATTCAAAAAACGAACTTACTTATATAATAAAATCATTACAGAATAATCTTTTACGGAATAGTGCAGTGGCAAAATGACAGGGATGAATGGTCTAACTCAAAGCTTTCAGATTGCAACTTTGCTTTATAATTTATGGTTCTCAAACTTCTTATAAACTCATAAATAATTAACTATTCATTTTATTTTTTCTGTCCTCCATGGTTTTGTGCAATTGGCACAGTAGCAGATTCAGGAGCTAAAGGTCAGTGGGTTATGGTCTTGTTTGTCATTTCTGGTCCTCAAATTCTTATGACCTCACAAATAATAGATCATTTCATTTTTTATGCCCTGCATGATTGGTACAGTTCATAAAATGGAAGATTCTGGAGCTCAAGGTCTGAGAACAATCATTCCACTTTGTCACTTCCAGTAGTCAAACTTCTTATGAACTTCCAAAAAAATAACCATTCAGTTTATTTTTTTTTGCTCTGCATGATTAGGCACAGTTATAGAGAGGTGGACCCTGGAACTCAAGATCTATGAATTGCAGCTCCACTTTGGCACTTCTGTTATTCAAACTTCTTATAAACTCTTAAATAAATAACCATTTTATTTTTTCAGTCCTGCATGATTTGTTGTAGTAGTAGAGAGGAGACACTGAAATTCAAGATCCATTGATTTTGGCTCTACTTTGTCACTTTTGCTTCTCAGATTTCTTGTGAAATCCAGTGCAATTAATCATTTGATTGCAGATCATAGAGGAAAATGGATGAGAAATACAGAACTCAATGAAATTTTTTTTTTTACTTTCTCCATTGGGGAACTAATTTAAAACACACTAATAAATCAGTTTTTTTTATTGTTGTATTGAGAATTATAAATAAATAATCACATTATTTTGAATTACAGCAATGTTTACCCCCCAAAACTATAATTTCGTTGCTTCTAAAATTTAGATAGATGGGCAAAATAAACTCATTTTATTTTTTTCTTTTGTAACAAGACCATAACCAATAATTAAAGCAGGCATTGTAATTTACTTTGTTGTGTCTATATAAGACACGCTCTGGAAATACTTCCTGATTTCTTGAATTTATCCACAATCATTTTAATTAATTATGCAAGGAGGTATTTTATGGGCACATATAAGAAAAGATGAATGCAAAAATAGTAAGAAAGATATTAAATCATAAAAAAAAACTAGCTGGTAATCAGTAATACAAGATTCTAAATAGACTAGGGCAATAGTACATTTAGGATGTACACTATTCTTAAAACGTATTCCAGAGATTAATCATAAGTAACAGTAGAATGACAATCCACCAATGATGACAATCTAAAAAAATCATGACTGATAAGAGAGATTACATTACAGTGAAGATCAGAATATAAAAAGGCACAAAAACAATCCAATATTGGAAGAAAAGAATTTAAAAAAAAAACCAAATCTCTTCTGGAGATTCTGCTCTTTATAGATCCAACAATCATCTTAGTGCATGTTTTAGACTGGCTGGACCTTATTGTGTGCTTTATGCAAATCTTTGGCCTAGTTAGACATAAAGTTAATAAGATAGTAATATGTATTAATGTATACATTCTTTATATTATTTTTGTAATTGATGCTTCAGAGCTGCGGAAAATGTTGCAAAAATTAGCATCTAAAAGTAAGAAAATAAGATTAAAGATAAATGCTAAAAAAAAAACCCTGAAGTAATGTTCAATAGATTCTCACAGAAGAACATAAAGATTGATAATAATGAATTGCTATTATAAACACCTTGGTCAAATTACTAACACAGACAAAATATAGTAGAGAAACTAATCATAAATTAATTTTGGAAGGAATGCTTTTAATAGAAATAATTTAATATTAAAAGGAAATATGCCTATGTGTTTGTAAAAAATAGCTTTTTAATAGATGTGTTTTACCAGTTCTTACTTACAGATGTAAGATTTGAACATTTAACAAAAGAGCAATAGAGACTTTAAATCATTCAATAAAGTATGGGAAAATGTTAGAAATAACAAGGAGAGATCAAAAATGAAATATACATGGGTGAGAAAATAAACAGGAATCAGTAATATTTTTGAAACAATTAAGATACTGAAATTGAGCTGGGCAAGACACATTGTTAGAAGAGATGATAAAAGATGGTCAGTTGATGCTTTAAATTGAACCCCAAGAGATTGTAATAAACCTAAAAAAAAAAATCACATGTGAGATGGGTGCACAAAATAAAAAAGTTTTCTGGTGTGTTGTGGAGAAGATAATCTTAGAATCAGAGTAACTAAATTAAACTTGGATAGATCATCCTGCAATGTATTAATAATGGTTGAAAATGATGATGCAAATCTATCCTTCAACTCATACAATACGTGCTAAAACAAGATCAGCTTAATCCTAAATTCAGTTTCCATTCCTAGAAAAGTTTATTTTCTATGGATCGTTTAATCATTTAAATGCTGGTCAACTAAAACACCATCATCACATTAATAAGCCTGCCATTAGATAGAAACCAGAAACTCATCTAATAATATGGATAGTACAAAAATTTTTTAGGCACTACCATATAAAATTTGTTGATTATTCAAGCTTACTCTAAAAAGTAGAACTAAAATAGAATAGATTTGCTATATACAAGTAATGTGTGAGTTGCAGTCATATGGTGTTTGATGTGTTTATGGCAGTCCCGGCCAAGAAATAAAAGTAAATACAGTTAGTAAAAACATGAGAACACCGAAGTATATATCAAAATAGTGTAAAATTTATATAACTATAGTAACAAGTTAGCATAGACTCATAAAAACAATATGTTTTGAATTTCAGTCTGGTAGAGCTTAACAGTAAAAAAAAAAAAAGAGTAAAAGATGGCTGGAAGAGAAAAGATCTATCAGATCCCAAAAATCTGGATGTTCTAGATCCAGATCGAAAACTCTTCGCAGATCAAAGCCATAAGTAAAAAGTAGTGTGGATATATGGATAGAATAACACTGAATAAACATTTATTAAGTACTGTACTATTATCCGCATCTGTTGTTACATTAAATGGCAGACATAGAGACGAAATATTTAAATACGTTCTATTTTTGAATAGCTAAATCACAATTTCCCTCCTCTTTCTCATTTTTTTAAATCAGTAAAATAAAAGTTAATCTTTGACATTTATTTTTAAAAAAACAACAACATACTTTCCATTAATTAACTTCCTAATTTTAAAAAATGAAATTTTATAAAAAAAATTATTTAATTTAAAAAAATAGCCACGAATAATCATTTCCAGTAATTAAAAAAAAATCGGAGTTTTAAAAAAAAGTCACAATCAATAAGTCACTTTTAACAAACTGTGTAACAAACTAGTAATATGCACACATGTATGTTCTAATGATATAAATTTTATATAACCAAACTCTCATTGTAATCACTCAGTGAAAAGTTAAAATAAAAAGTAACACATCTGACCAATGGCTTTGAAGGATTAATCTTCCCATCAGAAGTGCCAAGACCCACTCTGCAATTATCACAATTCGTGTAAGCAATGTAGACGCTTCTATTGTTTTCCTGAATCGTAATTTGAATAAACAATTCAAAATTTGATTTTATTATTTAAACTTTTATCTATACTAGAATTGGTACTTCTGTATTATCTGTAAGCAGGAAGCTTGCCAGGCATTTTTGTTTTTATTATCCATTTTTAGGGCGTGTTAAAGTATTTGTTTGTTTTTTCCCTCAAAATTATTTTACTGAACATGTTACTTCCTAACTTTAAAAAATATTAACAAATCGATTATAAATTCATCTCAAGTTTTATAAAATAATACTAAATCTCTTATAAGTTCCATTCACAAGATTTAATGCCTTTTTTTTAAATGTATATTATGATGTATAAACGTTAACCTGTTGTTGAACATTGTAAAGTGATTTTTTTTAAGTTTATTGAGTCTTTTCAATGGGGAAAAAACAGCAGAGGGAACATTTCCCATAGCTTTTTGTGCAGAAAAGTAGCAGGTGCTTTATTGTAACTGTTATACACATATTGTACATATAACAGCATCCTTTCTTATAAACATGATCAAAGCAAATGTTGCGGAGAGATCTACTATTTATTCAGATTGTTGGAAAGACTATAAAACCATGCTGGATTTAAACATTTCAAAGTAAATCAGAGATATAAGTTTGTGGAAACACATTTATTTCAATTACAATCAGTTGCACTTTTTATGTAATTTTTTCTGTTTTATAATCATATTAAAAAATAAATAAAAGGAAATATTAAATATTATAGCTTGGAGTCAAACATATTGTTTGCATGGTTTATTTGAGGCCCCTGAAAATGGGTAATTAAAACAAAAACATTTGTCAAACTTCTGGCTTACAGATAATACATAAACACCCTAGAATTTAATAAAATGGACTTGATTTGCTAAAAATAAAAGTTTGCAAATAAGAGCAATTACATTTTTTTTTTATCACCACAACATCAGTGAAAAAAGCAAATTAATGAAATCTTTGTTGATTGAATTTCATTTCTACATCACTGGAATGAATTATTGTTAAGTCATTACAAACCTTTAAATTTCTGCTGTAAAATTTAAAATTGTATTTATAATTTTTTATAATATCACAAAAGTTCCATACTAGAGGATTAAATTTCCATTTTACCATTAGTCAGAATTTCTTAATTTTTTTTTTTTTTAAGATTAAAACATATTTAAAAAAACAACAACTAAATATTATAATTTTTTTTGATAATTACTATACAAATATTTTGTAAAAATGACAATAAATATTTAAATAAACAATGAAAAATATATGTTTTTATTCAATTTTTAGAACCAAAAAAAAAAAAAAGAAGATAATCTTGCAAATCAGTACATTATGGGTGCAATATTCAGTTCTTTAAAAAACTTTTAATCTGTAGAATATTGATCTCTTTAGATTTTTTTGACTTTGCTGTTTCTACCATCAAATGAACGCAAACCCAGCAAAATAGCATTACAGATAACCACAAGAGAATAAAGAAAAGCTGAGATCTACCACCACTATCTCCAAATAAAGGATTTTGTTTGTATTAGTGCAATGATATCTTTTTGCTTTATTATTCTATAAACATGAAAAAAAAAAGAGCTTTGAAAAGATTATAGTTGTAATGTGACTTTCCTTATTGGTAGTTAGCTATGGTACACTTTGCAGACTCCTATATATATAAGCTACTTTTTATCTAAAAAAAAAACATTGAGGCAATATGTACATTTGTCAAGATTTCAAAATACCCTGAATTAATAACAGAAAGTTAGCCCCCCCCCCTTTTTATTTTCTTATTTTTATTATTCATTTTTATTTTATTCTAATTTTATACTTCTTTATATATTTACACACCTGATAAATATTATTGATGAGAAAATCTTATATAAAAAATTTCTGGGAAGATATTTAAAAGTGATTTCAAGAAAATTAAACCATTATTTATCTTTTTAGGTATATTGTAATTTGTCTTGTTATCAAATAGTAGTGATCATTAGGCCAAACACATCTTATTGGATGTATAGTCTATGAACAGTTATTTTCACATTAATTTAGAGACATCTACTGTATGCTTAGATAATCAATGGATAATAATAAAAAACAATCAATTGTAAATGAGTATAGTCATTCTAACTCCAAGAGAGGGAAAAAAACTGTATGAAATAAAAAAGGGATAAACAAAGAAAGAAAGAAGAGGAAAAAAGGGCTCTAGAAATTATTTTTGTGCCAATTATATAAATCAGTCTGTAAAACACAAATACATCCATATATAAAGCATGCTGGTGGTCTCTTTTTCTGTGTGCATGATATTTTACAATGTTATTTTTTATTTTCTTTACCAAAAATATTTCTTTCTGAAATACTTCAATACTAATTGTGGCTCATTAACATATTCTATTATCAGCCATATCTTCCCAATATTGCACTTCTTTAGGATGTCTTTGACATAATCCTCATAACGCAAAAGGAGTCTACTTCTCCCATGAAAACCATGTTCAAGTTCACCATAAAATACCTTTTAAGAAATCTTGCATTCTTTATTCATTCCAATCTAACAAAGAATTTGATTTTGTAATACTGGATTCTACAATATCGTATTCATCAGAATGAAGAACATATTGACTGGTTTTATTATCTTGCCATTGTATTTTTAAAATTTTACAACCATCCTTAAATGAAATTTGAGTACCAAGAGGTACCGTGCTATAATGTCATTATCTTCTTGCCAATAAAAAGTGGCTAAAGAATAAAAAATGCCTAAAATTTTTAAAGAATTGGGATCTCAAAAATATATAGAAAATGCAAATTGGCCTGGTGTTCAATTTATATAAAATGCAAATTTAAACATTTGAAACCTTAGGAGTGAAATACAACTGTTAGATGCATAAGTAACATTACTTCTAGCATTTAATCTTAGTTTTAGCCTTTTCACTGATGAATGCAAAGTCCAGAAACTGATTGGTGTGAAAATAACAAATTCATAACACTATACCATCTGGGGTTCATTTATTGGTCAAGCTTACAGTATAGATGGTTCTAAAGTGGATAGAAGATAATTACTTTTATAAGTATGTGAGTAAACATACAAAATCATGTGATAATACTGTTGGTATATGTATCAACACAGTTGCATTATAAAAACATCTTTTAGCTACTTTGGAGCAGTTGCTTAAGATTGATCACTAGTCAATTAAAAATAAGAATCTTAGTTGTGCAAAATAAAGTTGGGAAGGAAAATATGTAGCATACTCTCCAAATGATTATTGCAAAATAAAGTTGGGAAGGAAAATATGTAGCATACTCTCCAAATGATTATTGCAACAAACCCATGTTAGATCAAGATTGAATCAAAAACTAATAATTAGATATTGTTTCATAAGTACTGTTCTTTAAAAAAGACTAAATACATTTTTAGCCAAAATTGGCATTACATATATATTATCGTATCTGAAAATGGTTATAACTGTGGGTATCATTATTCATAGAAATCTGTATTTTAATAATGTTTTATAGTGCTATGTGTGACAACCACAAACAATCTGCAGTTCAGTTCATCCACCTTATTTGGCATGCTCGAATGAATAATAAGTAAAAAAAAAAGATTGTTTTATAACAGGATGGTTTTGTAAACAGTTTAATAAAAGGCAGCACTGCCCTCACCATGTAATTGGTTAGTGTAATACCATACATTTTGCTTCATTTCATCATGATAATAGTAAAAAATAGGAAGAAATGAATTTAAAAAGATGTCAGCAAGGCAAGCATTTGTTCAGATCCTCCAAAGAGGGTAATTGAAAATAAAATCAAACCAATTTCTGGATAATAAAGGCTAGTTAATAATGCTACATATCAATTGTATTCATAAATTGATGGTTATCTACATTGGCTATAGTTGACTACATAAACAATCTTAAAACCTGCCAACACATTGTTATGTAAAATAATTTTCTGTTTCACTTGGATTTGAATCTCAGGTCATGGAATTGCAGGTTGCTGTACAAACTTCTGCATTACAAAGCACTCACATTGTAATTTTTTTAAAATTTAAAACACATAAATGGTTTCCCATAAAATAATCTTATGAATAATCTTAGGAGGTTATGTGATATCTGAGCATCCCTAACAGTAGTTTGAGCAACTTCATTCAATTAACTGAACTCACAAATTGTTTTCAATTTTTATTTACATTTTTCAACTGAAAATTGAATCTGGAATATTTAGCTAAACCCATCAGGCCACATTAATCTTTTTTTTTTTATATAGTTACAAGCATTTCTTCTCCAATAATGGAAGCCAAATTATTTTGAAGTATATAAAAAAATTTTTTTCAAAAGCTAAACAAAATGATTGATTATAATAGAAAGAGAAAAAAAAATTGCTTCTCTAATATTTGACTATTAAATCCAACAGCTGACCACTGCTAACATTTTAAACAATATGCTTCTGAAAAACAATAGCCAATTCTCCAAACAGCAGTAGGATATGGTGATCATGAGGTATTTAGTGTTTTTTATATGTGTCTGGGTTGTGGAAGAGTATGAAAGAAAATATAGTAAAGTTTGAGCAATGAAAATATTAAAGTTTTGGGGGAAAAAATAAAAATTGTTATTTTATAAAGTAAACTATTAATCATAATACACTCAATGAAACATTAAGATAGATTAGATATATATAAAATTATGAAGAATGTTAAAATATTTATGAAGGGAAATATTACATAACTGCGATAAGAATGAAATTTTTTCAAAGATCACTACACAAACATTAAATATCTTGTAAAAACTTATATGTCTAATTATAATAATAAATTTGTTTCACGAGTTCTTCGTAATTAATACAATACACTTCAACTTATAAAGGCAAAATTATTAAATTCTGAATCTTAATATTGGCTAAGCGCTTTCAGAGCCTGTTTACTCCATATTCATAACCTTAATATGTATTAAACTCATTGTATGCAAATTTATGCAAAACAACTCAGACCATCCATTTTTTTGAAATTGTGAAACATATGTCTTTTCTATTTATAGCATTTATGTCACTAGCAATGAAGTAAGCCTCCTTGATTTTCGTTTTGGCATTGTTTCTCTCAATACACATGATCAAAGCTCTGGAGGGTTCAAATATATGATTAACCACCTTTTGATGATCAACAAATATAGAATTGCCTTTGTTTTTGTTTAACAATCTGTTATATGCATACTTATGCTGAGACAATCTGTTATGGGCTGTGGCTCAAGTTTCACCATAATATATTGCACTGGATCCTGCTTTAAGGCATGCAATCTTGTATATCACCTGTGGCGTTGATTCTAGGTTTATTTTATCTTTAGTGTTATTAATTATTTTGTTAGTGTTTGGTGGAGTCTGAGTTGTTTTGCATAAATTTGCATGCAATGAGTTTAATACATATTACGGCCATGAATATGGAGTAAATAGGTTCTGAAAGCACTTAGACCAGTGTTAAGATTTAGAATTTATTAATTTCGCCTTTATATGTTGAAGCATATTGTATTAATTAATGTCTAACTGTACAACATTTTTTTTTTTTGTTTGATGATTTTCTGCAAGAAACATTATTAATGTGATGATTAGAGAAATCTTCACTCTTTATAGATTTAAAATAATTATTATTTATAATACCCCCCCCCTTTATATAATGCACATATTCTTTTCTTCAAATAATTTTATTTCCTTACAGTTTTGACTGAGCAGCAGACTTCTTCAGAGCATCTTTCAGCTGCACAAAATTTCCATTCATTTTAACAAATTCAAGATTTTTTTACAATTATTTTACTTAGCTGAGAGTCAACAAAGGCATCTATAGATTTCTTACACCCATACCAATTCCTTTACCCTCTCTTGTGAAGAACAGTTTTGAACAATAATACCTTCAAAGACTACATTTAAAGTATAAAAAAAAAAACATTAATAATGTAAATATAATGTACATATAATGTAGAGTGAATAAACCAATAGTACACAAAGGAAATTTCAATGTGAAAAGAATAGGGGGAAAACCTAAAATAACATTGAAACAAAGAAAGAAATCCACTTGAAATAAATATATCTAAACAGTGAGTGAAGTGAAAAAATAGAAACAAATCCAAAATATTATGAAGAACAAAATTATAGTCTAAATAAATGTACAACTGCATGCATATTTTCCAATATTTTTTATTTTACCATGTGTCCTTCATTTCAAACCAACCATATTGAACCATTAGTTCAGAAACTCAGGCTAACATCTTTCACTCTGCATAAATTTTGCAAACAACTCTGACATGTCAGGTGAGCTAGAGATATCAAACCCATACCTCTAGTTCATCTGATGAGGAAAGATTGTTTACAAAATACATACATTAGTAAGAAGGAGATGCCTGAATTTATGAACTGGTGAATGATTGTATTATGGTGGAGTTGCCATCTTGCATGAGAGTAGCATAGTGGAGAAATACCATACAGCCTACAAAGACATAGAGATTCAGGTATTTGATATCTCCAATGCATTTATAGTGTGTGAAAAAGAGAGTGGTCTGAGTTTATGAACTAGCAAATGATTGTGATGTGGTAGAATTAAGATGATAGATGCATTGATAAAAACCCCAAAAATCTTGGAAAATACCTCTGCAGTGTAATTATTCTTCATCTTTCCAGAATGTTAAAAGTTGATATAAACCAATCCTTGCCTTATATGAAAGTGGTGTAATGAAAGAATACCAAACTTCCAACATAGGCATGGAGATTTATGGGTTTAAGGTCTAATGCATCTAATAATTGAAGATTGATCACAAAATGCATGTGTAGTAGAGAGAGTGATTCGAATTTCTGAGCTGGTAGATGGTTATAATATGGTAGAGCTGAAATGAGGGATGGACCAATATAAACTAAAGGAGCTTGAGAATATTTCTTTAGTGGAATGTTTACACACTCTTCCATAAAATGAAAACCAGTCCCTATCTTCCATGAGTGACATAATGAAGAAGTATTGGAATGTTACATGAGAATTTGGGTATTTGACATTCTAGCTAATGAGAGATTGGTTGTTCACAAAATGCATATATAGTAAAAAAGAGTGGTCTGAGTTTCACACTGGTGGGTAGTTGTGATGTGATGAAGTTAAGATGAGTATTCACTTATAAAAATTAAACTTGAAAACTACAATCACAGCGTAAAGACAATAGTAGTGCATCCAAATGCCATACCTTTTTCCTTCCAGTAGGTCGACCATAGACAACCCGACTAACTATCCAATAATGGGTGGTAAAGCACTCTGCAAACTTCTTGAGTACACCCAGTCCTTTTTTTTTTTTAACTATACATGCATATAAGATTCTTTCATTCATTCTCAAATTTTAGTCAATTATTTTTTAGCCCCTTTTTCCAGTAAAAATATTGTATATAGACATATTTTTCGAAAACAAATATTATACTTCTCTTGAAGCAAAATGGGAGAAAATGCAACAGTTAATGTTTTTGCGATCTATAAAATAATTTTCTCTGTCTCTGAAAATAATCGCCATTTATCCCCCTAGAGGTTGTCGGTTAAAATTTTTAATTTCTTCCGCTTTATTATATTTTCCTAATATTCAATCAAAATTCAGAATCTAAGATTTCATTACGAGCATCTTAATAAACCACGATTTCTACTTTTACAAAGTAATTTATTTTCCCAGAATTCTCTCATCTGGGACAAAACTATTCATCAGCTGCAAGTTTTCAGTTCAAATAAAAATAATAACTTTGTCAGTTGTGACGCAGATAAATAAAAGAATTAAATTATTTGTTGCGATTTATTTTTATTTTTTAAAAAAACATTTATCATATGAAGCTAAAGAAATAGGTTTCTTCATTAATATTACCATTGAATTCAAGGTCTTTGTATGTAGATTTCTTAACAAATTTCATACAAACCGTATTAGAAATTTATTTGGGCGTGCGTAGTTTTTTTTGAGGTGGGAAATGAATATTATATAACTTTGCCTTGTGCGTTAAAATGCCATAGTGAAATGTTTTATTAAAATATGACAGCTAATTCAATTTGATATCAAGTAGATTGTTTTAATTGTTTTTAAATAAGAATAATGTCGTTGTATTGATGTGGATGTCAACATTTTCGAAGACAGTTAGTTGACAAGAGTAATAAATGCGAAACATGAGTCCCGTAGATATTTTTTCATCGTACAGAATGGATAAAATAAACTAGAAAATAGATGGTACTTTGAACAGTACACAACACTTCAATTTATTTCATAAATGCTCTGTGTGATTTGATATACTAGAAGAGAGGTAGATTCTGGAGTACAAGATCCATGGATCATGTTCAAATTTTGTCATACATTTAAATTATCACTATTATTTCATTAATTCTTACCATTATACCCACGATAATTTGAATAACCAAAACCATCAAGTACTCATCACTATCAATATTTGGTGCTGATTAATGCCTATCTGCCAATCTTTATATAGCTTTCTCAAGTATATTTTTTATTTGTTCTCCTTTCAGGTTATCTGCAGATTTTCACTTGCTTGCCTGTCTTCCAATAGCCATTCTTAATATGTGTCTTTATCACATTCATTACAATACTAATTTAATCTAGCGGTTTTATACATTTATCAATATCCATATTGATAGGTTCAACTTCGATCCATCAATTCACTTTCTCTAAAATTTCAAAAACACAGACACATTTTAGTTTTTAAATCTTCCTTCTATGTTTAGATTTATTTCCCTCGAAAGTATAGTTATATCTAACCATAAAGACACATACAAATGTAGGTAGAAGACAATAATAGTTGTTAAATAGCCTACAGCTCAACAATATACAGTAGTGCAAAATCTCTCTATCAGCTCCTAATCGAAGAACAATGGAGCAAATCATACTCGCCAAGCTTGCAAACTAAAATAGATGGTGAGGATATAAATAATTTTTTATTTTTGTTTTACCCTCTAAATAAGAAGACAAGTTATTCAATTACCAATCAATATTGAATGGCAACCATTTATCTGAAAGAAGAATCACAAGTCTATTGAAAAATCTTTAAAATAGTGCGCAAACTTTTTTTTTAATAATTATTTTGGATCATAGATAACAGAATTTGATAGATATGGGGAAACTGCTATATATTGTTAATTATTTGCAATCTAATCAGCCTAACACAAAAATGTTTCATCTGTCAACATACGAACTCAACATGATGAGCAAAGGTTGTTCACAAAATGCTCTTGTGAAAGACTACACTATGATACAGTGAAATGAGGAATATTGATAAAATAAAAAATGAAAACATCCAGAAGTGTTTCACTGGCTATGCTATTGCTCCTGTTCAAACAAAGCATCACATAATTCCCATAAATTACATGTAACATCTGCATTAAGAGCAAGAACACATTTTTATCAGTCTATTTTAAAGCCATTTATTGTAAGCAGACTTTAAGTTTAAACAGATATAAAAATAAAAAAGTATTTTCTGGATGTTTGTATGCAATTCAATGTCTCTCTCTGTTAAAGGCCAATAAACTATAAACCAAACAGGAATTTTGTTAGCATCACATGACTTTCAACAATATTACATGAAGGATGAAAAGAGTTTATTTATCAATAAAAAATTATTACATTAATAAAAATATTATTAAATAATATTTTACAAAAAATTGCTAGAAAAATAATAATATTGTGTTTATAATAGCACCAAATTATTTAATTCTTTATCTTTTGCCTTTATCAATAAGGCTTGGAATTCAAAGCTGGGTGATCATTTGATAATCATTGTTTATTCAACCTTCCTATATGTAAAACTAAAGTGTTTTTGAATTTCAAGCTTTAGTCACACACACAAAAAAGAGTAAAATGTGGCTGTTGAATGAAATTGCATTAGATCTAGGCAATCCAAGTGTGTGAAATCCACACTCTTCAATAACAAAGGCTACAATCAAATCACTATTATAGCATTGCTGATAGAAGAGCATTGAATATGGAAAAAAAGCACTAATAGCTAGAAATATTTATTAATTACTTCAACTTACAATAGGTGGCTTTGAAGTAGATAGAAGAGAACTGTTCCTAAGTTTATAAGAAAAAATGATGGTATTAGATCTTAATTTATATGTTTTAATATTCTAGTTATACCTTACTTCTATAAAAGTATTTTTTGATCAGTAAAAAAAAAAAAAATTGAATTGTTTATTGTTAATTAAAATGCAAGCATTTAATTATACTTCTGAAAACTATAACTATTTCATATTCTTATATTTCAAAAATTATGATTGTAGATACTGGGAAAAAATGCTAATGGGTTCTAAAATGCATTTTGAATCAATCAGATCTCATTAGTTAGATCATATAGCTTACCAAATTCCACACACTAATGGAATAAAATATATTTTAATAGCCAAAAATAAAATAAAAATCCCAACATTTACAATCATAAGTTTTAAACAAAATAAATATGTTATTTGAAATTTTTAAAAATAGATCTTAGTGCATGATTGGAAAGAGGTGAATAGTTAAAGCATGGAAATTTTCATGCATTTGTCTAACGTTTATTAAATAAGTATTTGAAGTTAGTATACAGCCATATTTAAATTAAAAGTAATTAAGTCTATAGCCATACCTAAATAAAAAGTAAATTTGCATTATTTCATTATCTAGTTTAAATTTTAAATATTTTTACACTTTATTTATGCATTCAAAGTACATTCTACTATTAGTAAGATTACATAGATTAGTAAGAAATACAAAGTTTTAGTTACTATCTTCTCTTTTTCAAGTGTTGTTGGCTTGATCAATTATAATACTAGTACGGGAATCAAACCAGATATCTTTAGCTTCAAGAATGTCACATTTAAGTTGAAGTTCTAACCAACTAGGCAGGCAACTCTGTTAATTATGAATCACATGCTAGTACTATCACTATTCAGATCAACAACATCTGAAGAAGAGATGAGAATAATACTGCTTGAAACATTGTGTTATATACCAAATTGCATGTTATTAATAACAGCCAAATGTATTTGGAATAGCATAAAGGAAGGTTGAATTTTTCTAAATATGTTTATCAATAATATTATGAAAATAATCCAACATATCATTACAAATAAACTGCTACCATCACAAATATTCAGATAAGTACAAAATCTAATAATTTCTAATCAAATAAAATATAATTAATAGCCATAATATACAAATATATTCAAAGATGAGTACTGTGGGAAAAGTTCCTGAAAAGTATGTAAATTTACACACATTTCTCAATACACACAAATAATAGTAATTTTATTACAGGGACTGCTAAAATGAATTGGAGTGTTTCAGAAGTATTTTAAATATTACATAACTTCAACATTTCTACCATGAACCACCTGATGCATCTCGATACATTCTACATCCTTTTGAAAACAGTTGTATGCTGATGGATATAACAAATTCATCCATATTCTCAGATCTGTCAGAACACATCATAAAACGGAAAGATTTATGGCAGCCATGATCAAGAGAAAGTAATTATAAAGTCACCAGAAAAGACCAAGTGATCAGTACAACAAGTACTATCTACATAATACTAGACAGTTGAGGATTCAAGCATAAGAGTATTTCAACTTGGAATTGTGGCAGAGTTGCTATCACATTTGAAGTTGTAACAGTCAGGCTTGTACAATTTGCTCAACAGACTGAGAGTCTGGGGGAAAAAAGAAACAGGCTGACCAAGTCGGAATAGTGACACCCTACATCTGATCATACATGCCTTCTTTCACCCGTGTTTCCAAATTTCCCCTAGCGAACGACCTGCCTAAGGCTACACTAGACATTTCCTTGACCATGTTCCAGCAATAGCAAAACAATAGAGCATGAGACTTATCCCCCTAACTAATACTAAATGACTTAACTAGTGATTCATAAAGACTATGAGCAAGAACTGAGATGTAGGTGTGAAATAGTTTAGAAAATTTAATGTATAAATTCATAAGCAATAAAACAAAAAGGTACAGAAATCAGTCACACGCAGGTGAATGTACATATTAATAAAAGATTAATAGTTTAGCTTTACATAATGGGAAATACATATAAAGGTACAATACAAAATAACAAACTATAAAACCAAGGTATATAAATTATTCACGCACAGGTGAATGTTACTTTACAAAGGTCATATTTTAGCTTTATGATGGGCAATTCGGATGAATTTACCATACAAATTAAAGAGGAAAGAAATAGAGTGTATAAAATTCCTTCACATGCAGGTGAATGTTTATATTTATCAAGGGATTCTTATTTCAGCTTTTTATATATGATAAAAACAAGGTTACAGTGGCGGATTAACATTAACATTGGCCATTTCTCCCTCTAATTAAATAGTGGTGGTCAAATATCATACAAAGTTTATGTAGTGATCTATGCCAAAATATACACCAGAAACTTTGCAAAACGAGGGTGATCAGATGAGCTGGGGATGTATACTACTTATCATTAAATTTACATCTAATTTGCAATACAAATTAATCAAGTTAATTCAGATTCTGGCTCAGAGTTATTAAATAAGGTGGGAGGAACTGAGGAAGCAGTGCCAATTCAGATTCTACGACATGCCAAATAGTAGAATGAGTGTGTCTTGAAAGTGCTCGTAAAGATTTATTACCAAGAAACCAATTCTTTGGACTGTACTGCTTGCTATATTAATAAAAGGAGACTTCTTTAGACCGGATGATCGAACAGCTGCTTCAAGGATGAGACTCTTTGGTCCCTTTCAAATATCAAATACAAAATGACTTTACTGTTTGAACTAAGTGACCCAGTTTGACATTAAATCAACCCCAATGCAGACACATCTGTGTGTAGAGAATACAGCAAGAAGCTAAGCATTATTTTTCTAATGAGCATCACATTCACTCCACTAATCTAATATAATTAACTTTAATTTATTAAATACG
Source organism: Epiperipatus broadwayi (assembly GCA_028023455.1). Lineage (NCBI taxonomy): Eukaryota > Metazoa > Onychophora > Udeonychophora > Euonychophora > Peripatidae > Epiperipatus > Epiperipatus broadwayi. The sequence continues at coordinate 875,564 of JAQFVV010000047.1, forward strand.
CAAAATACAGAGTATCTATCAGTGCTACTGCCATTACTCAGTTCGGAAATAGTACATAATAATTCTACTATGTGGAAATACTACGAATATGGCTTAAGAGTTATCTGTACCACTTAAGGTATATAATCACGGGGTTTTGCAGTATATTTTAGGGGTTATTAAGGATCTAAATATTAACTGCCTATATACTATATAAAATCACTCTCACCTAATGCAAATAAACACACTTTTTAAATTATTTACTTGGCCATTTTAGATAGACGTATTATCATTGGTGGAAGAAAATTAATTCCAGAAGGGAGTTTGCCTGTTTGTTTATAGCAAATTAGCACAATGAGATCGTATAAGGGTCTCTTAGAGCAGTGTTCTTCAACCCTTGGTCCGCAGCCCAGCACCAGGCCGCAGAACTTTTCTGCAGGTCTGCGTGCTAGACAGGCAGTAAAGTTTGTAATAATAAATAATAAAGTTTAAACTTTTAATTAATATGGCCAATTTTTATTTATTTTTTTATCTCATTTTTACCCAATTAAAAAAAAAAGAAAACAGAATGAAAACAAAATCTAATCAATCGTTCATAAATTGTTTTCTAGTTATCACAGATGTTTATGGGGGGAGGGGAGGTAGAATTAAATTTTTTATTACTTTTCTAAAAAAATTAAAAAAAAAGTATTTTATTATATAAACTCCATATATATATAAAACTTTATCTTATATATTTAACATTGTTGTTTTGATCAGTTATAACAATTATGCTTATCTTTAAGAAAATTTATCTATAGACTTCTGCCGGTCTGCGAAATCTTATCATTATTTTTGCTGGTCCGCGGAACCTTATCCTTATTTTTACCGGTCTGCAGGTGTGAAAAGGTTGAAGACCACTGTCTTAGAGGATTAACAATTTGCCAAATTCCATTCTGATTACTTTAGCATAAATCAAACATAACTATAATAAAAAAGGGCATAAAATAACATCTAAATAATAAATAAGGTTGTAATACAATTATTACTAAAGTTTTATGCTTTAAACATTAAAGATTAAAATGAATATATGTGTATGATCAAGCAAGATTTTATAAAGTGACTACCTTAAATTAAAGATAAATAGCAGATTTACATTTCTTAGCAGAGTTATGCAGGAGACATAATGATTGCTAGCTTGATAGTTATTTTAAAGAATGGAATGGTATTTTTAGCATGCTTTACTGTAATTCTCGAGAGGGATTCTAGTAAACATTCATGGATGGGCAGCTTCTTCAAGTAGGATTCCTATTCTCCATTGATGGATGCGAATATGGCTTCTTTCTTTCTGATGCAGTTTAGTAGATACAGCTTCCCCATTTTAATGCGGCTTCTTAGATACAGCTTGCTTATGGCTGAGGTGGCTTACTAAGTACTGCTTCATTATTGCTGATGCAGCTTCCAGATACATCTCCATTATTATCAATGTGACTGGCTTATATTTTCAGGGCAGTTGTTGATGGTTCCTTGGTGTAAGACAGTTGATGTTATTATCATTGGTAGAACAGCTCTAGTGGAAGATAAACAGCAATTCTTAACTCCCACTAGCCGATGGTTCTCATCTTAGCAACTTTAGGGGTTTTCGACATAGTACTCGAACTCAGTCTCCCCACGATGTTAACTGCCAAATTACATAAAGTTGTGGTGAGTGTTTTTTTTTTCTTCTCTCTTTCAATATGAAACTGTAAGTTTTTTATAGCTATTTTCCAGCACTCCCCTCTTTCTTTCTTGCGCTAACCATGTCACTTGTTTACTGCTTTGAACCTCATGCTCTTCAATTATCTTTTACCATGCCTAAAGCTGTGAGTAAAAACTCTCCCTTGGGCCCTTACAAATGGTCAAGTCAAAATTATGACTGACTGATTTTAAAATGATTTTTTACCTATAAGGCTAATTAAGTTAAAATATTATTTTGGTCAAATGCTAAATCCCATAAACAACTTCACAGTCTGCAGTTTTAAACAAAAGCATAAACTTAAAATAATTTTAAGAAATGCTAATCTGGCCAATCTTTAACTAAAATGTAATTTTGAGCAAATATTAAATCATAAACCACTTTTAACATCTGTACTTCTAACAAAGAATAAACTTGAAATAATTTTAAGAAATGCCAATTTGGTCAATCTTTAACCAAAATATAATTTTGAGCAAATAATAATTCATAAACAACTTTACTGTCCATACTTCTACCAAAAAATAAACTTGAAATAATTTTAAGTAATATTAAGACTAAATCTTAAATAAGTGATTTTTACCAAAGTTTAAATATAATTCTATATGTAAATTCTAGCTGCACATACTGTTAAGTCTACACAGTTTTACTAAATGGAGGGCTATATGTGCGTATATATTACCTTTACTGGCGTATATATTGCAATGAAATAGGCACTTATACAGACATGCACTCTATAATTATTAAGAGCACAAGTTCAGAGTTCTGAATTAAAGTAATACACGCAATTTGGGGTAAAATAACATACAAAGAAGTATACTATTATGACTATAGTAGACGAAACCTGTGGATCATTAGATCTAACTGTTTCAAAGCTAAAGATAGCTTTGTTGTTCACCAATAGCAGTATCAAATATGTCCAGACAGCATGTTCTAATTCCAATTAATGTGGGAAAAAATCATATGATGTGTGAAGAACATACTAAGATTTGATGAACAGTTTTCATTCTCAATATTTGAAAAAAAAAAACAACTTTATAATGAGGTTTTTTTTATATATGTATCAGATGAACTTCCACATCATATTTTTAGGTGATCAATTCCTATTACAGTTTTAGTATTAAGAGTCAGCAACCCCTTTGCTTCAAATGTTCCAGAAACTGACATATTATTTGTCAATGCAATGTTGGAAATTGCAATAGTTGTGGCAAAATTGACAGACTCACTTGTGCAATAATAATCATAAGGCTACTTTATGGGCTAGTGTAGCTTCTAACATAGTATGCCCTCCACAGACATAAATTATCATATTAACAATAAAACCCTACATACAATACAATCCACAAAGTACTGCCTATCAAGAATCTGATGTACCACAATCAAGTCATGGATGAAGCACCAGTAACACTTTAACAGATATACCATCAGTACATTACTGTTATGAGAATCAATCTCAAAATTCACTTACTCATAATCATTTACAACAATCTATGGACTTGAACAAATAGTCATATACAGAATTCAGTTCTGTGTCATAACCAAAATACAACATGCACTAAATATTATCCAGAGCTAAAAACAAAACCAAATTGTGAAGCACCTAATAAAATTACCTCCCCTGCCAATGCAAATAGTAAAAGAGCTACAATATCTGATTCCGACACCAAACATGCCAGCAAAAAGCATCATTTCAAGTCTTCAAAAATATATGTCAAGCATAAAATTGCCACAATAAATCTGCAAGGCCTTAATTTGTATTATAGAATCTTACAGCAATTACAATTTCTAAATAATCACTATGATAATATTTTTAGCATTGCAGAAATGAAAATTACTTTATCAACCAAACAAATCATTTTAACACTCTAAACAGTAAATACATATTTGTACATAAGCCCGACATCAGACCAGCACAAGAAATAGGTGTTCTAATTAGTACACATATTGACAAGATTATAAATAATATTCATGTCAGTTAATGCAATCATTATTTCCTTTATTCATTGCCCAAAGTAAAATTCTACATAAACCCTGTTTTAACTATCATGTGTGGTGATTTTAATGTCTCCTATTATGATCTCTCATCTACTTTGAAACTAAAGCTCAATTAACTGGTCTTTCTACCATTACTATTACTCTATCCTCCAAATGCTATGTCATTTATTGAAGGTCAAGGATCTTCTCTCGTTGATCTCTTTTTTGTTTCTCCTGCTAATCTCAAAACTTCAATTCACCTGTCTAATGTTTCATTTTCTGGTTATATCCGTGTAACTCTCATACAAAGTACCCTTCAAAATAAACCATAAGTTTATAAATTTACATTCATGTGGCAAATTCCTAGTGAATTTAAATTAACTATTGATGATACTTCTAATATATTGAATCGGGTCAGAGAAAATCGCTCTGATTATATTCTTTAAATCTCGATTTTAATTCAGGCTGCACTTTTCACTACAGCAACAGACTGTCCTTCAAGCAGAGAAGTAGAATACAACAGATAGATGAAACATCAATGGTACCTATAACTAGCCCAATGCTATATAAAGTATAACCTATGATCACATTTCCAGGCTATAGCACTTCTCGATTTCTAGATTCAAACCCCTGCCATCCAAAGCACTTTGTTTTGAGGATCAACTTCAGGTGCCAGCTAACCATACGTTATAGAGTCAGCATGCTTCAGTCAATAGGTACATAATCCCATGTTTGCCATATTCCAAGCTAGCTCCTTTTCTCAATTGTCAGGGGGGTATCTTTAGCACACTTGCCCAACACTTATAGTTATTTATAAATTAACCTACTAGTGATACAGTTCTAAGAGAGAATTGATCCAACAACAACAAAGCAAACAAAAATTTATTTTTACACCCACACACAATTATAAAACAATGTAGTAAAAATTTACATAAGTAATATTATAGATTATGTTGGCTGTAATTATGAAAGTTCATTAAAGTTCCTCTCATTCACATATATGTGTACATATTTATAATGAGAGAAAAACAATTATATTTACCTAGGACTTAGAATAATATGTCACACTTTCATGGATTCAGTTCCTTGCTTGTTTCCATACTTGTCGACTACCAATCGATTGACCTTTGATTTCCATTGATGGTTTCTGGCTTCTTATTGATTCTTCAAGTTTACAATGAGGGAGAGAAATTATTGGCCATTTACAGGTCATGAGGCAAGCATTGGTTCCAGGTGGAGAACATCTGATGGTACTGAGAACTCAGGCTCAAAGGATAGCCAACACTTCTAGCACTGCATACTGCTAGGTTGGCCTTCAATGAAGATAGATCAATGAACATGCATACTGGAAATGTAGACAGCTTTTTTGATCATCTTTGCTTCTTTATTTTTTTAATAGTAATACAGCAGAATGTTGCATCTCAATAACAATCTGACTGGGAATTATATTACTTCTTGATTCTTCTGTCTTTTATATTTCTCCTTCTCAGTGTTTCTCTTTATCTTCAGATCAAGTTTAATTAATTTTATATTTCTTATCTTAATCCTCCTTTCAGATTTATCTACTGTCTCATTGGAATTAATTTTTGCATTCTTTGGTAATCTAATCTCATTTTGAGATTAATCTTCATTTCTTGATAAGATAGTGTACACAAGTTTTCCTTTTTTCTTTAATTAGTTCAACTGGGGGAGTTATCTTTTCTTTCATCATCCAAGTAATCTTTAATGAATTGCAATTTTAAGTTTTCTTTTTTACAAATTATATTTTTAGTCTGATTTTATTTTTACATTTATTCCTTTTTTTCATCCATACATTTTTTTTAATTTATAAAAATGAAGAGCTAGTTTTAACTTTTACTTAGAATTACCTCCCCCAATCACTCTTTAATAGTAAAACTTTATTTTATTTTTATGAGAAAAGGGTGATGCCATACTTTCAATTTTGCAAGTTTGCGTTTCTTAGAAAAAACAACAACTCTTTAGTTAAGCGTTGTTATCCGAGAGGTCATCACAGCCGCCTTGCAAGCAAGTAGTTGGTTGCAGACGGTTGTGGGTTCGCGTCCCGGCAGATGCTATGACATGAAAAAAAAAACAACTCTTTAGAAACATTATATTGTTCTTTCTATTTTACTATTCTCACTTTTTTTTTAAAAATCAATTTGATCATTTATTTTTAGATGATTATATATGGAACAAAGAATATATATGCTTGTTTTTTTCTTAACATATATATTTACCAGTGGTACAATATTAATTGCAAATAATTATTTTTATCAACTGCAGAATCTTTCTTTAATTGAAATATGGACACTTAAGTAATTTCTATATAATTGTTGTTCTGATCGATTAATAAATTATCATTCAAATAATTTTATAAAACAATGTATTAATGACATCAATTTAACTTTTCAAACTATAAAAAAATTCAATGATGCAAAACTCCTTATTCATAAACTGCAAAGTGAAACTAAACATATAACTGCTCTTTATAATCAAAATATCATGATATTTAAACTTAGAAAAGTAATCACTAACCTTTCAAAACTACAGTAAATTATGCAAAATCAACCGATTCTTATGCTTATGGTATTCCAATTCTGTTGAGAGAAAAATACTCTTGTGTCTGGCACTAATATTGATATCGAACTTCTTAAACACTTAAAAATACTCAAGCAATTGTTTATCACCTATCCTCTACTAACTGTAATAAGCATATCCCTCAAAATTATTACACCTCAAAGCAACAAATTCTTGATGAAATTATGCACTTACATTCACATACTTCACTAGCAAATGATCTTATTCCAGCCAATATTTATAACCATCTAAATTTATATTATCTTCCCCATTCTACCTAACTATTACAATCAACTTTGTTCACATGAATATCACATACCTAATCTATCCACTAATATAATTTTAAGCCATAAAAAAATTTCAAAAGCTTTATATCCATCCATAAATGATTTGCATCTTATCACGGACATTGATCAAAAAATTGTTGTAAGAATTATTCTTAAATAACCAAATGACCTTATCCTCCCTAAACTGCCCTCATCACTTTATGCTGTTAAAACCCCGCTGAGCATCTCAAACTATTCTATTAACATAGAAATCAATATTATATTCAAAACAAAATAAATTAACAAATTATGTCATATACCAGGTTGACTTTAAAGCTGCTTTTGATCTGGTATACTGAGAATATTTATTTAACACATTAAGCAAGCTTCTGCCTAACCATACACATCTAATTACTGCATAAAAAATTATACATATCTTTCTTCTCCTTTTAAACCAAGCCGAAAAATTCCACAAGGCTTATCAATTGCTTCACTATTATTTGTAATATATATATATATATATATATATATATATATATGGGATATATATATATATATATATATATATATATATATCCCATGATGAAAAAGATTGAGCAATGCATAAAAGGCCTCTTTCTTCCTCAACTTGATACTACTGTTAAAGTGCTATCTTTTGTTGATGATATCTTTATACTCTTCAGAGACCTACAAAATATTCCTTTCATTCTTCATATTCTGAACAAATCTAAAACCTTAACAGAATCTACAATACAAGTTTGTAAGTCATACATATGGCAGATAGCTACAGGTCCCAATCTATCTTCATTCTTCATAAGTACAGACTCATATTTTCTTGGAATTCCAATTATTTTATCCAAAACACAATTAAGCCAGCATCTAAATCATCCTATTATAAACAAGTTCAATACAAAAATCAAATCCTTCTGCTCAAAACAACTTTACCATATAGTAAAAGTTTGTATTGTTAATGCTTGTTGGTATACTTGCTTACTATAGTCCATGGACGCATCTTTTAAAGAGTATTGTTAAAAATATCGTGATCAGAATAAAATCATATCTGGGGATCAACATCACATCTATCGATTACAAGTACTTGTTATCCTATTTGCAAAGGTGGTCTTAATCTAATATGTCTTCAGTCATTTATATCCTATATCAGAGATAGGATGTATATTGCAACTACAGTTAATCCAATCCTCAAAAACATTCCTCCATCTATAATATTGCTTACTCAATTTCGATATGTAAAATCTTTTTTTTTTGTATTGATATTGCTATTGAGCATGCAGATCTGCTGGACAATTATAACATCAAACCTCTAAATGATGTTTTATTTAAAGATCTGAGAAAATTATATATCCTGACAGATATCTATAGTCAACCCTCCCAAATGCCAAAACTTTAATCAGATTCCAAAATATGTGTGTACCTCAATCATGGCTAAATTTTTTGCATAACTTATTATTCAACACAATTCCTACAAAAACCTTCCTCATTAACCGTTTCAAATTAAATTTGGATCCCATGTGTATCTTAAGCAATATTCATCCAGAAGATATACTACACAATTCTGAACCATGTCCATATTTCTCATCTTTAAGACCCTTCGTAATCATAAGCAAATAATTAATCTAAAGAACTACTTGAAAAAAATAATAAAAATTTTAATCCATACCATGCCAAAGAAATTATTCCCACTATTAAAACCATGTGTCCTCACTGTTTTGTAATTTTCAACAACAAAAAATATAATGTTCTAAAAATAATAATAAAGAGTGGTATAATATATATTTATATGCTCTAAAATATATTTCCAGAAATACTATGAGAAAAATTTGGCAAAACAATATTTTTCTTAATTATTTCACTGTTTTAAAATGATATAAATTATATTTTAAAATTGAATCACATTGTATCTGCCTTCAGATATATTTTATAAGCTGTGCATATTTGTCACATTAAAATAAAATAAAATCCTACTGTACATTTGTTAATACTTGTACATAATTTGTAATTCATAAAGTTCATTTATATATATATAATGACTCGTTAAATGTACTAAAATTTCTAAACCATATGGTCAAATATGTTGTAGCCAAATTAATATTTCTATCCTCTGAAGTTATCATCCTGTTATCCTCTATCAATCTACAACCATTGTCCGAATTATTTTTCCAACCCTGATCTATTTATTTTTGAATGCTCTCATTTAATTTAAAAATTTTGTTTGTTTTTCGGTGGTCGAGAGGTCACAAGCAGTTGTCCTGGGTTAGTGGTTTCACTTCCTGGCTGATGCTATGACACATGAAAAAAGAAGAAGCAATATTTCAGAGTTGTCCAGCCATTTGTCTAGTCTAATAGTATTGAAGAGCTACATTTTAAACCACATTAACATCACCTAAATAAGATTTCAATTATATCATACCATTTACACCTTTCTTAAACACTTTATCAATACTTTTATTTATATCAAACTAACAGTTTTGACTGTCGTGCAGTCATCAGAGCTACAATATTCAAATATATAATTATACAATTAATACAATTATCGATATATTCATATACATAATGAAATACACAATATAAACAAAAATAAATATACATTTTAATCTGACCATTATAAATAATCATTTCCCATTTTATTACTTTACTCTTTAAATAATTCTATCAATATTTATTTTATATCACTTTAATTTATTTTTTAAAAATATTATTTATTATAATAATTATAAACTTTAACATTTATTCTACTATTTAATACATATTATTATCATTTTACTTATAAAATCAACTTCTAATCTTTTCTTATTTTTATTAAATATTTTATAATTATCAATTATAAATGATTATTTATAATGATCAGGTTAAAATGTATATTTATTTTTGTTTATATTGTGTATTTAATTATGTATATGAATATATGGATAAGTGCATTAATTGTATAATTATATATTTGAATATTGTAGCTCTGATGATGACTGCAGGACAGTCAAAACTGTTAGTTTGATATAAATAAAAGTATTGATAAAGTGTTTAAGAAAGGTGTAAATGGTATGATATGTTAAAGTAGAAATCAATACATAGGAAAATGAAGCAGTAAATTTCAGTTATACACAATAGACGGGTGGTATATTATTTTAAAATATGCTTTTATGATATTTCAAAACTAATACATAAAAAAGTATTTAAAATGAATGATGAAATATTAATTTCTCTTGATTATTGGACTAAAACTTGCTTTTTCAAAACATTACATTTATAGATACAAATGTCTCGTAAACTATTATTAACACATAAGAATTTCATTTCAAATACTGGAAATATGGCGACAATGTTTTGATTGTCAGTTTTTAAATTTGGATACAAAAAGTCAATTGAAAAATATCCAAATACTATATAGGAACATAGACACACTTATGCTCAACAATAGTATTTAAGATATATTACAATTAGAAATTAGAATACAAGAAAAGTTCACATTGCACAAGCATTTACAAGTGTAGATTATTGGACAGATTATAGATTAATACATTCCAAGATTAAAATCATACTTTATTTAAAAAACAGATGCTATTCCAATCATATTCACAAGAAATTGATGTTCATTTTTTAAAAGAACCTATTTAATAAATTTCAACAGCTATTACAGACTAAAATTGCTGACTTAGATCTCAAGACTGTCCATATTACTAAATCATGACATTTTTTAAGGAGTGTGTTATGGATACATATAAACAAATCTATTATTAGATTTACTGCTTTTTAGAATAAGAAATTAAATGTAAAACTTCATAATAAAGATCTGAAGGCAGAAGTTCAATGATTGACAAGAAGGTTTAAAAATAATGGATGGATTACAACTGCAAAGATGATAGACATTTATTGATTATAATTATTCTAGATCTTTTTTTGATGCAACTGAAAGCAATATATGGACCTGAGAAACAGTATTACAATCCTATAAAATCCAACAATGGCATTTTATTATATGATGACAATGATATTTTGAACAGGTGTAAGAAGTATTTTGACTATCTTTTGAATAATGATACATAAACTGAGATGATAATTTTTAATGAGACATCCATTTTAATTTGCTTATTTAGATTTGAACTAAGTTACCCAGTTTAGTGAAGTTAAAACAGATGTTTATAATCTAAAACATGGTAATAAGCTGTAGCTCCAAAAGTATTGGAATTCTTTAAAAAATATATGAACCCATGAAGTTGTGTCATGCAATCTTAAAAATATTTTTATTGTTCTAGTTTTTAAAAAACAAAAAGAATAGACAAGATTGCAATAATTGTCATGGTCATCATTATTACTCACTACAAAGGTACTTTCAAGAATTTTGTTGAATAAATTGTTTCATGTCATAAATGGTTATCAGAGATTCATTATAAATTTAGAGAATGAAGAAGCACTATAGACATGGTTTTCATTGCTAGGCATATGCAAGAAAAGTGTCAGAAGTAAAGGAATAATTTATGCATGGCTTTTATTGATTTGACTAAAGCATTTGATTCAATTACTAGATAGGTCTATGGTATTGTTTGAAATTAGTTGGTTGTCCAGTAAAAGTTACTCATATTAGATAGCTTCTACATGATTGAATAAGAGAAAGCATTTTTACTACAGATGAAATTTCTCAGGCATTTGAAATAAAATCTGACTTTAAACAAGGAGGTGTACTGTTTTCAACCTTCTTTGCAATTTTTATGGCAGTGGTCTTTGGAATTATTTATAGACAGCTTAGCCAAACAAGGATAAAGATACATACATATAGGTTTGATGGTGAAATTTTTAATTTGAACCAATTAAAAGCAAAAACAAGTGCTTCTTCTTGGATTGTGGATTTGCAATATGCTGATGATTATGCTATTTTTGCAAACGCAAAGATGGGTATACATAAGATACTTAATATTTTTAATGCAACATATAAAGACTTTGATTTATTAATATTCAAAACTCAAGTTCATTATTAGTCAGTGATGAAAAACAAAGAAACTTTTAGCATGGATGCTTATCAAATTGACAATGTAAACCAGTTCAAATATCTTGGTAGTTTTATAAGTACAAAAAATAGATGTCAAAGCAGAACACAGATGCTGTAACTGAATGTCTGAGTAGTGATTGGTTGTCAGATAATTATTATAATTATAAAAAGTGTGAGAAGTTTGCAGTCTTTCAATTTAATTTCAACTGTCTGCACTTTATAAAATAAATATTATTTACAACTGAACATATATATAGAACTATTGTTTTACCAAATTTATTATATGAATGTAAAATTTGGATATTCTACAAGCATAATATAAAGACATTAGAAAAGTTTCGCTTAAAAATCCTCCATGAAATTTTAAAAAATACAATGACAAGATCACAAAACCAAACAATATGTTCTTAAAATTTCTGAATGTGATACTATACAATTTACTATTGTAAAATCACATTGTCATTGGACTGAATATGTCAAATAAATGAACAATGCAAGATGTTTTAAAAAGATGTTTTATGGTGAACTTAAGCATGGTTTTTATGAGAAAGGTAGATACTGTCTACATTATAAGAATTATCTCAAAGACATTCTAAAGAAGTGCAATGGTAATTGTTTCCATTGGAAAAATATGGCTGATAAGAGAATACATTGGAAAGATACAATTAAACAGGGTGTTGATATATTGCAGAAAGAAAAATTTTCTGCTAAAGAGACCACATGAGATGGATGGATGAAATAAAAAAGTGTGCAGGGGTGATATGAAGAAGAGAAGCTAAAGATTGGGGAATATGGACTGAACTTAGAGAGACCATCCTGCAGTGGATTGATAATGATTGATGGTGATCATAAAATATCAAGTAACTGAAAAATGGAATATAGACATATTTGTGATTGAAAAATTGGTTTATATAATCATCACAAAGCTCATTTCTACAGTAACCCCCTCCCCCTTTTCTTTGGACTTAAAATGGAAATACTCATTTAAATCAAACTTTATTAATATTATATTAAGACTGTCTCAAAAACTGATGGGTATGGCAAGAATTGGGCAGTCTGTGTCAAGCTTACAGGTCCATGATAATTTAGTATACATGAAGCTATTGCTAAAAGAAAACCTTATCGATTGAAAAATGAAGATCTCTGTAAACATTTAAAGAACTTAATGAGAATCTGTATTACGTGTGCCATTTTTTCCCTCCATCTGATGAAATGTCAAAAAATAAATCCTGATTACAATGTTAAAATGCTTTATGTATTATCAACTATGATATTAAGTAAGTTATTAATTATTTTCTGGATGAACTGTTCATAAAAATTGATAGGCCAGGCAAAAATTGGATAGTTTAGGTTGAACTAACATAGCGGTCCCCAACCTTTTTGCACTTAAGAACACATTCTATAATACTGACCAGATGGCAGGCACCATTTATTTTTTCAATGTAAATTTATAGTCAGATATTGTTAATGATAGATCCTTTTACACTGTAAAAGTATAGTACGACCTATAATTTGATTACAATATAATACAATAATTTATAAGAAATCTCAAAAATTAAATTTATTTGTATGAGATAAATAATTTTTATCGTGTTTGGATAGTGGTGGGCACATGTAAAATGATCTGTGAGTGCCATGGTGCCTGCGGGCATAGGGTCGGGGACCCCTGAGCTAACAGATCCATGATAATTTAGTTTATATATAAAGCATAAAGCAATCACCAAACCAAATGCTATCAACTAAAAAATGAAGACCTAATCTATGAATAACATAAATCTAAAGGTAATGGTAAATATTATGTGTGTCTTGGTAACAATTGCTCTTAACTCTCTTGATGAAACCTGAAATAAATAATTTCCAATTAGAATGTTAGGATACTTTATATATGATATAATCTTAAAGAAATCTTATGTACACTTAATGAATAATATTTCTGTAGTGAAATTTTCATTACACTGCTCTCATGCAAGATAGAGAATGTTCTCTATCCATTTTTAACACTTTGTGGAGGGATGTAACCATAATCATATGGTCAAAGGCATGTAAAAAAGATCTATGATCTCTAAGATGCACATTTTGTGCTGAACAAGCACTCATCAGTTAGCTCAGACCACAATCTCTTACACATATCATAATCATTGTTTATTCATTATTGGATAATCTCTAATCTAACGAATGACTAATAACAATTATTAATCTACTTTCAATAAGTGATTTGTGTTAAAGTTGTGAGGGGTGCACATTTGACACTTACCAATTAAACAGCAGTAATTTGCTATCTATATAAGATATTGTGGTCTTGGGCAATTGATGAGTGCTGGTTCAGAATGAAATGTGCATCTTGGGGATCATAGATTTTTTTCACGTCTTTAATCATATAATTATGATTACATTCCCCTACAGTGTTAACAATGGATAGAAAACATTCTATACTTTGCATGAGATTAATGTAATAAAAATTTCACTACAGAAATATTATTCATTATTGGGTAATCTCTAGTCTAATGATTGACTAACAACAATTATTAATATACTTATGTACACTTATTTGGTATATGCTGAAACTAAACAATGTAAATAATTATAATAATGATGATTTAAATACCTTATAAATTTCTTGCCAGTTGGACTGTTCTTAATATGCAATAGGAAGTAAACTTGAAATTTGTATAACAAAATTATTATATTAAGATAAATCTTAATTAACTAATACTCCCACAGTTATATAAATTTAAAAAAAATAAAGACGATGACATAATTAAATTATTATAAACTAAAGTTCAATTAGCAATTACTAATAAAGAAAAACAAAGTTACTAGATTTAATTAATATCTAATATACAGACTATATATATACCTGTACAAACAATGTAATATATAGGGTATTTTGAGCTCAGACTTTCACACGACTCTCCACACTACCCCATACCACTGATACACTTGACCACAGATATGTCTAAAAGATAAATAATCACCAATATGCGTATTTTGTGCTAAACCAGCACTCATCAGTTGGTCCAGATTATAATCTCTACACATATATACAATAAGTGCTCAGATTAAACTTAAGATAGCCAATCTTCATACTTTAATGGACAGGCTTCAATCCACTCCATGCTCCAACTCTTCAGCCATCCATTCTATTGAAAATGTGATGATGGAATGCTCAAAGCCCACACTGCTCCGACATTCTCGTCACCAACTGACTAGCATGAAATACATATATTGGTGATTATTTATCTTTTAGACATGTATGTGGTCAAGTGTATCAGAGGTATGAGATAGTATGGAGAGTTGAAAGTCATGTGAAAGTCTGAGCTCAAAATACTCTATAGATTTAATTAAGTAAAATGAAGAAAAAAAGAGGTAATTTTAATAACTTCATTAATATTAAATATATAGAAAATATATTTTTTGAAGAATGTATTTATTTAAGGACTAAAAAACACACAATTTTCTTTTCTTGGATCAAAATTTTAGTTATATGTATCTTTAAAAAAAATCTTGGGGCATCCATAAATTGCTCAATTCAAGAAATGATAGAAAATTTACTTTGATCACAAACTGTACTGCTTGAATTAATTAACTCATGGGTGCCTACACTTTTATTTAAAGTTACCTATTACAATCGAAATAATAGTCTAAAAAGTATTTTTTGTTTTTTAGTGCATTAGTTCTCAAATTAAATAAAAGCATTTTTAAAAGAATGTTATATATATATCATTTTTTTTATTTTTTTGGGTACAAAATTTGAAGAAAGTCTGGATGTAGCAGAAATAGGGAAGCAGTTTAAAAAAGCAAGTCTAATACAAACAATTCAAAGGGAAATTAAGATTTTATTTTTCATTTATTTTTTTCTTTCTATTGTAATTAAATGTAAAAGCCCCCTAAAATTTCTTACTCAAGTTAAATGAAAGTGTTTGCTTAAAAAATATCACATCTATTATGCATATCTCGAAACTACCAAACTGATTTGAATGTGTTACATCAACACTATTGCCATTGAAAACAAACATGTGTACAAAATTTAAAAAATATCCATTCAGTAGAAGTATGTTAAAAATTATTTACAAGATTTGAACCAAATAAACAGAAGTTTTAAGTTGAATAAAACTTTTAAAAACATTCACTATTATGTATAAGAATAACAATTAAACAGCCTTTGATTAGGCCTACAATGGCACAATAGCTTTTCCACATCATCCACAGAAGAACTGTGAAAAGGATAGCATTTACTAAATTTTCTAATTGCTGAATGGTAAGAACTTAAACAGTTTATTATTTAAACCTCAGCTAAGAAAAGTTAAATACCTATTTACTGACTAATATTAGATGAGTTGGTTATTGAAAAACATAATCTTAAACCTAAAAAAGTTACTAGATTTTGCACAGAATGGATTCAAACCCAAGCTGTGGTCAGGTAGATGTGCTATAGTTATCCCAAGAGACCATGCTTATTATTCATATAAATTTGTAAAAAATCGCAGCTCCAATCCTCATATTTTATTTACTATGACTGCTGTATTACATGAAAAAAATTGGCAAATCACTCTGCAGCATATATTCATTTCAGAAATAACTTTCTTCATCAGCTATCTTGTAGCACTACCATGTGTCTTATATTAATACTGCATTGGTGAATGACTTGGTATCAAACATGAATATTTAATATTATGATAATTTATTATAAATTAGCTTACTGCATTAATCTCTATACATTAATCAAGGAAAAATCAGAGATTCATATTATTAAAAAAATGACCATAAAAATAATTAGTAATTATATTTTAAAAATTATAAAAATAATACACCTATTTATGTTTACATTAATGGAAATTCTCTCAATACTAGAAGCCAAAAAATAAGTAAAAGAAAAATCAATGGACATTAGATGTTATGTAATTAACCTCCTATGATTGTTTTCTGATTTATACTTCTTTCAAAAAATAGATCCACCTCTGTTCTACAGATCTGAATCAAACTATTAATTTAATTAATCTGTTATTGCACAATTGAATAATTCTAAAAGTATAACAATAGAAAAAATTATATGGTTAATTGCTTGGAAAGCAATATGACATAGCAAATAACTTCCCGTGTGTATTAAGAACAATCTAGCCATCAAGTATAGTATAACTTATTTAATATATTGATAATAAATGTAAAAATATTAATTTATTAAGCGCAAGCAACTGATGTAATAATAATGTGAAAGACTAAAACCTTCAACAGATGCACTTTAAAAATGCTTATGTGACAGCCAATCAGATATAATAATGACTGCTCGTGGAACTGTTAATTCTAAAACACAAGCCAGAAATACAAGAAAAAGATAGGGGCCCACCTTCTTCTCTACTTAAATTTATATATAAATAAGCCAGACTCAAGCATTTTGAACTAAGAGCATGAAGCTTTAAACACCTTCACATTTAATTCACTAAATATTATATATAAATAAGCAACTTGAAATCTTTCGATTTACTATGCAATAATTTTCAAATCTAATGAAATGATCATAACAAATGTAAATATATTAATTTATTAAGTTCAAGAAAATGATGTAATAATAATGTGAAAGGCTAAAACCTTTGACAGATGCACTTTAAAAATACTTATGTGACAGCCAATCAGATATAATAATGACTGCACGTGGAATTATTAATTCTAAAACAAGCCAGAAATGCTTGAGTCTGGCTTATTAATATATAAATTTAAGTAGAGAAGAAGGTGGGTTCCCATCTTTTTCTCGTGTTTCTGGCTTGTGTTTTAGAATTAAGAGTTCCATGTGAAGTCATTATCATATCTGATTGGCTGTCACATAAGCATTTTTAAAGCGCATCTATCGAAGGTTTTAGCCTTTCACATTATTATTACATCATTTGCTTGTGCTTAATAAATTAATATATTTACATTTATTATGATCATTTCATTAGATTTGAAAATTACTGCGTAATAAATCGAAAGATTTCACATTGTTTATTTATATATAATATTTAATGAATTAAATGTGAAGGTGTTTAAAGGTTCACACTTTTAGTTCAAAATGCTTGAGTCTGGCTTATTTATATATAAATTTAAGTAGAGAAGAAGATGGGCTCCCATATTTTTCTCGTATTTCTGACTTGTGTTTTAGAATTAAGAGTTCCACATGCAGTCATTATTATATCTGATTGGCTGTCACATAAGCATTTTTAAAGCGCATCTGTCAAAGGTTTTAGCCTTTCACATTATTATATTGACAATAATAATACATATGTCCATACATACAATTATCTATTCTAAAATTCTAACAATGTTAGCAAATGAAAGATTACAAAAAAAAGTAAAAGCTCAAATAATAAATGGATTCACTCTATTCTTTTTCCTATGCTGATGTATAATTATTATTTATAACATTTGGAAGTGAGAGTTATTTCTGTTTGAATTTTAGAAACATTAAGCTATGTTTATTTGAAATTTAAATTTACAAATTTATATTTAATCACTAAAACAGGGGTTGTTAAAGTTAAGATTCAGTTTCAATTCTCTATTTGAAAATTATCATTTATTAATTAATAATGCCATATTTAAATCTGGCTAATATATAATATCAAATTTCTAACAATGTTAGGAAATGAAAACTTAAAAGATCAAAAGCTGAAAGAATAGGTGAATTCACTTTATTTTTCATCATTTGCTAATATATGAGTGGCATTTATACATAGCTTGGGTTACTTTCATTTGGATTTCATACAGAGTAAAATATACTTATTTGATCTTTACAAAGTCACATATATATATATATATATATATATATGTGACTATTTATTGCTGTATATATATATATATATATATATATATATATATACAGCAAGTAAAAATCAATAAATACTGCAGTGCAGTAAGTCTCCAGATAATTAAATTTCCGATATGAAGCATTACATTTAGATTGTTTCCATCTACAGAACACTATTTACTCTCATTCTGTGTCTAATGGTTTGAAATTGAACAAAGTTTATTTTGGATGAAATTTTATTTCTGTATTGAACAGCAAGAAATTGCTAAAAGATGACCTTTGGTGAAAGATTAATACAAATGGAGAGTCTTCTATTAGAAGATCAAGTAACTAAAATCCAAGTGTAAAAGTCTGACAGCACTAGTATATAATATTCATCACATGATCACTAGATAGGGATTTTATGCACAAGCCTTCTGGCATCCACTGATTGCTCTTGTTAGCACAAGATGGCACTACTATATGGAGAGTTTTGCTTTATATAATATTCACCGATCATTTTTAAAATATCAGCACTTATAATGAAAAAGCCATTGACATAAATAATGAAGTTAAGCTTGAAAAGGCAGAATTAAAAGATAAAAGATGAAGAAACTGGTTTTAATAAAGCTAATTAAATGTTCAGAATTATCTTAGTCACTAATCATCAGAGAAAAATACAATCAATGTCTTCAAACTCCTATTTTTTTTTAATTCAGATAAAAAAAATTTTAACAGATAACAAATACACCAACCAACACCTGAGTAAAATTTTTAACACATTAAACTTTTAAATTGAATCTAATGACAACAAGCATAAAGATAAAATTGTAATATAGAGCAATACTAGGCAAAGGTTAAAAGTGCATCAATATAGTAAAAAAAAAAACCTGTTTTTTTGTTTTCACAAATAAAAGTATGCAGTAATCATGGTTAAAAATTGTACCAATGCTAATCTATTTATCAGATCATTTACAACTATCACCCATTTTCTTGTACCATTGTCAAATGAGTGTTAGTTGCAAGTGATCTAATAGATAGACTGAATTTGATATAATTTCTAAGCATGATCTTCCCATACTTTTACTTGTAAAGCTGAAAAAAAGTGATGGATGGTTTTACTCTTTAATGCATATATATCAATAAAAGCATTTGTTTAAAAAAGTTACATTTCCCCCCCTACTTTTTAATTTTATCTAGTTCCAATTTAATACCATAAATAATACCAAATCTATATAAAATTTTAAAAAAAATTATGTTTTTTGCTAAAATTGTTTGCAAACTCTAAAAACAATTGTTTTCAAAAATACATATGTATGCAAACTTTAACTAGATTGGAAATTGTCTTGCGTTGTTAGCCGAGAGGTATCGCAACTGCCTTGCAAGCAAGTAGTTGGTTACAGATGGTTGTGGGTTCGCGTCCCGGCCGATGCTATGACATATGAAAAAAAAAAAAAACTAGATTGGAAATTAGAAAATGTGTGAAAATTGAGTTACATGATTTCTCAGATGAGGTTAGATAAAAGCATTTAAAAATGTATGAGGATGCAAATACCATGACCAACCATCCAAAAAATATTTTGATTGAAATAAACATAGACTAGCAATATCTTTCAATGGTATCTTCATCTTGGAGATACCATAATTAATATTATGAACAATCCATACATCCGGTAGAAGAAGATTGCATATTTTGTCCATCTTAAAAGTTATGAGAATAGTAGGCATTATTATATTTGCAGGATTTATCATGCTGGACAGCATTCATAAAATAAAAGCCTGAATATAAGATACTGCAGCAATAGGCAGAAAAATTACTATTATTAACTTGGTGTGAAGATGAATCATATTTGCATGATAGAATATGAAATATTTAAAACTACTGGGTGGATTATCTTAAATAGCCAATAATGCTAAGAAGAAATCAAGAACCACATTAAAAACAGATGAACTTGAAGCCTTTGTATATGAAGCTATCTTTCATTTGATGAAAAAAACATTAAAAGACTGACATATTGAAAATACTCTCAGAGATGTTTTCAATATATGTAAAATTATCAAAAATATAGTAAAGAGGGATATTAAGCATTAGTAGTATATACAATTATATTTAATTTGAAAATAACATCTTTTCATTCTGTAAATGGACAAGAGATTGCAATGCAAACAGGATTAAACAATTTACCTTATGGCTAATTGGTTTTCTTATGGTAAAATATATTTATTTAAATTGATTCCATTGAAAGCAAATAATGCTTATCTTTTAGCTTCTGTATAGAGGGGAAGGGAGATATGACTGCTTATAATAAAATTAAGTTAGGAATAAAAATAAGACAGTTTTTTGTTTGGTTGGTTATATTAAGTCCAAGCATCAAAGTGATAATATTGAGATATAATCCATGGGTTTTGAACTCCAGAATGTCATTCTATCATCATAGCAAACTATATAGAACAATATAAGTTGTAGAACTTATATGTTTTCTCATCATTTCTTTCAAAAGATCAAATATAGGTTATAGAGATTATCATCTACAATGTATAGTTGTTGTCCTAGTTTAATACTATATAGATGTTCCTATGAAGAATTGTCAGAAGAGAAAAGAGAAAGCCAGTATATAATGCATGAATAATTTAAAACTAATAGGAGGGCAAAATATCCACTGGATAAGACCACCTGGCTCATTATGCTTACATTTTGTATCCAATATAGGTGAAAGGATAGTCAAATCATTAACTCCCAATGAATCATATTGCCACAGCAATAATTGATATCACATAAGGTTATGTGATATCTGACAGTCAGAAGTGACAGATTAATCTTTGATCCAAGAACCCTTTATTTCTTGAGTCTATCTATCTTACCATTGCATTAAACTGCTTTCTCAACCAATTAAAAATTTGAACATTTTTTTAAATAATAAAAAGAGCTCTGAAGAAGGCTATCGAACAGTCAAAGCTGTCAGCTGTTTTTGGAAGTTCAGATATAATTAAAGTTTAGCATTATGTAAAATGCTCAGATGATTAATAGAAAGAGTTTTGAAAAAAGGCTATTGGACAATCTAGACTGGTAACTATTTTTGAAAGTTTGGAAATAATAAAAATTGTATTTGCGCCATGTAAAGGGTATAAAAGATTAAATGAAAAAACTCTGAAGAAGAATGACAAATAGTTAAAATTGTCAGCTAGTTTTAGAAGTTTAGATATAATAAAATATTATATTCACATTATATAAAAGTTTAGAAGCTTGGTGTGAATAGCCTTGAAAAAAGCTGTTGGACAGTCAAAACTACCCACAACTTTTGGAATTTGAAATATATTGTGTAAAATGCACAGAAGAATGGGTTGGTATTGTTTATTTATATTTGCAATATAAAATAATTTGCATATTGAGAGAATTGATGATATTGGTAATCTCGCCAATTACTACCAAACATAAATATTAGTACTATTACTAAAAAAACAAAAACAACAACAACAACAAAAAACAAACAAATAGAAAGCAAAATAAATAAAAGTTAATAAAAAAAAAAAGTTATAGATACTTCTTATGAAGAACTGTTAAAATCAAAGGAAAACAGTATATAATCAATAAATGAAAAAGATTGCATAATAAAATTGATAACTTAATTATACACAGAAGCAGTTCTCTACTCTATTGCAATCTATAGTATGCTTTAGTGAATAATTAACAATCTATAGTTTGAGAAATAAGTAGGCTAGATGTCATTAATATTCCCAGCTAGGGGAGTGGACCTGCAGTTTAGAATCTATTTAAATTATTTAGTAAATTGTTTTTTCTCTTCACCAATAAAAATTATAACGATAAATATGCGATTTTTTTTTCCGCATGTGTTAGTGAGGCTGTAATTATAATATAAGGTTTAATATGTGCTTTAAACCCAATACTATCCATCAGAGAATAAAAACATTTTATAAAAAACTTAAAAATAAACAGCCTAAAGACAAAATGAAATACTTAACTATTCCTTTTATACCGCTAACGATTTCAAATTTAGCTTCACAACACCTCCCAACACTAACAGAGTAATAAATAATCTCAAGGATAAAATAGAAAAAGATCAAACCTCACATGTGGTGTATAAAATAGCATGCCCTCAATTACACTGCCAGGCATCTTACTATGGTGAGACTCGGGCTAAAATCAATACAAGAATTTACCAACACAGGTATGCATACAACAGGGTTAAAAATAAAAATGAAGGAACATCGATCTTATGGGACCACCAAGCAGCTACAGGCCATGTATTTGAACCCAGTTCTGCTCAAATAATTTGCACAGAGAAGAGCAATGCCAAAAGAAAAGTCAAACAAGCTTTTTACATAGCAAATGACCTCAGTGCCATTAATAGAAGAGAGGTATGCTTTGCTCTCTCTGAACAATGGACTAACTAATTAAAAATTCAAGCTCATTTGCATATGTGTACAATAAATCACAACAGTCTTCATTCATAAAGCTATGAGTATGAGATTTGAATACTAAATCTTGAAAGCAATAAGCTGGCATATTAAACCTTATATTATAATTACAGCTTCACTAATACATGCGAAAAAAAATCGCATATTTATAATTAAATTATTTAGGGAGATTGGCTGGTGTTTAAATCTTGAATATTTTCAATTTGAGTCATTTATTTTGAATGATAAAATGGAATCAAAAGTGTTTGATCGATGCTTAACTTCATTATTTCCAGTTTTGAGTCTTAAACTTCATTGACAAAGACAAAGATGACCAGAAACAGTCAGAAGATGGGATTTAAATATACTCATCTGGTAATCATTGATCATTCAAATTCACTACAGATGGCACTAGAGTAAAGAACTGATCTTGCTTTATCATATTTTCAATACACAAATAAAAATATATAAAAAAACATAAAGCAAAAATTTTAATGCATTTCTTGAAATAGTAATCTTTCAAAATCATGAACTGCAACACAATATAAAACAAGATACCAATCCTCTCATGTTATTCACATAAACCAATTACATTAGATATTCTGAAATATTAACATGTTATTCACTCACTGTTACCTATACTGTAGTAGCAGTACAAGCTTCATAAACAAAGTACCTCAAAGCAAGATATTTTTGTTTTGAAGTAAGTCATTGTGATTAACACATACCATCTTGCACATATTGTATTTAAATGGATAAGAAAACATTAAATACACACTAACAGATGAAATTATAATCTCATACATAACTGGAAAATATTACATAACTACTAGACCCAATATATAATAAATAACTGACCTGTATAGTTCAATGCTATTACATGCCATGAATTGTGGCCCAGCTTTGTCATTTCCAGGGTTCAAACTTTTTATGTATTCTCAAGCAACAAATCAATTAATTATCATTTTCCCTGTATAATTTGGTGCAGCACTAGACTAATGAATTATGTAACTTAAAGTCCATGGATTGCATCTGATTCTGATACTTCCGGCATTCAAACTTGTTATGAATTTGTAAGCAATAATAATAAAAAAAGATATATGGCTTTATTGCTCGGGCTTCATGAGAAGGTTGAGCACCATACCTGTGAGAGACAGAATTGATTCTAAGACTTCCCAATCAAAAAGCCATTTGTCTATTTCTTTAACCCCACAGTTTGTGCTGCAGACTTCTTGGGAACAGGAGGTTCCAGGATTGATTGTGGTGCTCAAACTTTTTGTGAATTTCTGAGCAATAAAGCTATTAGCCTTTCTTTTCTAAGCCATAAAACCGTTTGACTATTTCTTAAAATAAATATAAAATTCATTTACAATATTCCTGTCTGATTTCCATAAGTTATTGATCAGTAGGCAGATTCAGATATTTTACAGCTTTAACTCACCTGATGACTAGAAAGTATTCATAAAAAATTATAAGTAGAGAGAAAAGAATCAGTATAATATCTTTTATCATTGTTTGATAGCTTATAACTTATGACATTACTAAGTTCTGAAATTCTGTGAATTAATTTTATTGGGCTACACATTTTTCTCCAGCATCATAGTTAATTATTATATAAATAAATAATTCCAACTAGAAATACATAATAATCGATTTTAATGATTCTGTTGTTTTGGGTTTTTTTTATGTTAAGAAATATATTTATTTTGGAAGTTTACATGAACTGTGTGTGATACATAGTATTACTTGAAATCAAGGATCCGTGGGTGTACCACTTCATTGCTCTGCTCATATGAGGGACCAGGTCCTACACAGTACTGAGTACCTGCGCCGGCACACCTCAATGTAGTTGACTAGATTCCGTGGGAGCCCACGTCATTTGTGCAGTTGTAATTTGTACATTTTCGAGATTTTCAATCACTGCTTGACATAAATTTACATTTAATTCTGTTGTAGTCACATGTTCTTCAATTAAACAGCCTCGGCTGATGTGTTATAAGTTTTAAAGCCTGTTAATCCTACTAAAGTAACAATATAAGTTTCATAAATAAGTATTTCAAGGCAGCTTATATGATTTCAAAGTATGGATGTACTAACACACACACACACGACCATCATCATTATCAACCATTATCAATCCACTGCAGGATAAAGGTCTCTCCAAGTTCAATTCAACTTTTCCTATCTTTAGCTTCCCTTCTCCACATCACCTCTGCACACTTTCTTACTTCATCCATCCATCTCACCTGCGGTCTCTTTCTGGGTCTTTTACAATCTCTTGGAATCCCATTTAAAATTTCAATTATCCATCTATTATCATCTCTTCTAGCAATATGTTCAGCCCAACTCCACTTCAGTCTTTTAATTTTTTCAATGAGATCAGCAACACCTGTTTGTTCTCTTACCCATACAGTGCATTTTCGATTTCTTCTTGTTACTCCCAACATGCATCTTTCCATACTTCTTTGAGTGGTCTAAAGTCTCTGTACTGCTCTTCTATTAAGTGTGCAAGTCTCAGATCCATAAGTAACAACTGGCAAAACACATTTATTAAAAACCTTCCTTTTCAAACACATAGGCATATTTCCTTTTAGTATCAAGTTATTTCTACCAAAAGCACTCCAACCAAGTTTAATTTTATGATTAATTTCATCCATTATGTTTCCATCTGTATTAATAATCTGACCAAAGTATTTGTAACTGTTAACTTCTTCTAACTCATCATAATCAATCTTTATTTTTATATTTTGAGAAAATCTATTAAACATTACTTTAGTCTTTTTAACATTTATCTTTAGTCCTACATTCCTACTTTCATCTGATAACTCCTGCAATATTTCCTGTAACTCTAAAGCATTATTTGCAAAAACAACTACATCATCTGCAAAATCTAAATGACTTAAATAATCTCCATTTACTTTCACTCCTTTAGCTTCCCATTTTAATCCATAAAATACTTCTTGCAGCACTGCTGTAAAAGGTTTTGGAGATATGGAGTCACCCTATCTTACACCCTTTTCAATGTTGATTTTCCTACTATCATTATGTAATCTAATTGTTGTTGTTGCATTTTTATAAATATTCTTTAAAATATGACAATATCCTGGATCTACACCTTAATGATCTAATGCTTTAATCACTGAAGAAATGTTTATAGAATCAAATGCCTTTTCATAATCTACAAATCCTAAGCATAATGGCAACTCATATTCAATTGTCCTTTCTATAACTTCTCTCAATACCTGGATATGATCTACTGTACTAAAACCACTTTTAAATCCAGCTTGTTCTCTTGGTTGGTGGAAATCCAGTGTTTTCTGTAGACGAGTTGTAATTATCTTAGTAAAAATTTTGTATAAAACTGATAAAAGACTGATAGGTCTGTAATTTCTAATATCTTCTTTATCACCTTTTTTAAATATTAATATTATTACTGCATTCTTCCAATCATCTGGTACATCTTTATCATTTAGACATTTGGTATATAACTTTGCTAAAAAAAATTCTATTTCTTCACCTGCTTTTTTTAATATATCAATTACAATTCCATTATTTCCTGGAGCCTTCCCTTTCTTCATAAATTTAATTGCATGTCTCACTTCCTCATTCAAAATTCTGGGCAATTCAGAAGATATAATAGGTATAGGAGGACTTGTTCTTTATTACTATATAATTCTTGATAGAAGTCTTCTACACATTTCATGATGTCATCTCCCTTTTTAGTAATAATGCCATCTTTTTTTCTTATTGCAGATGTAAATTTCCTACCAATACCAAAATGTTGTTTTACACTTTTTAGACTTTTATTCTCTTCTACAGCTTTCCTTGCTAGTTCACAATTATACTTTCTTATATCATTTTCAACTCTTTTCTGCACCATTTTACAAAATTCAAGATATTCAATCTTTTTTAATGCATCATTGTTGTATATCCTCATATTCCTTCTTTTCTTCATAAATTCTCTAGTCTCAGTAGAAATTTTATTGATCAATTGCTGCTTTTTTCCACCAGCTATCTTTGTTGCAGCTTTTAAAAGTGTATCAGTTATTTTCCTATTAATGTCATTCAAATCTGAATCATGTTCAAAATCTACTAATACTTGAAACCGATTTGTAAGTTCTAATTTAAATTCATTAGAATGTTTCTGAAGATTAGGAATATCAACTGTAAATATTGTTTTTCTTAATAATTTTTGTCTCTCTAGTTTTGCATTAACATATATCTTACATCTTACTAATCGATGATCACTTCCTGTGTTAAATTTATTAAGAACATTACAATCTTGAAATATGTATTTTCTCTTAGTCAAAATATAATCCAACTCTGCTGTACCTTCATTTGGATGCTTCCATGTCCATTTCCTTTTAACATTTTTCTCAAAAAAAAAAAAAAATTCATAATATAAAGTTTTTCTTTTTCTGCAAACTCCACAAGTCTATGTCCTCTCTCATTTCTATTACGATAACCAAAATTACCTACAGCATTTTCATCTTTCATTTGTTTACCAATTCTAGCATTAAAGTCTCCCATAACAATTTTAAAATATTATTTACTCTGAACAAAAGCCTTTTGTACACCCATATAAAAATCTTCTATAACTTCATCACTATGAGAACTTGTTGGGGCATAAACCTGAATTTTCTGCATTTGGTATCTGCTATTAAGTTGTAAAACTAATCTTGCCACTCTGTCCAAAACACCATCAATCTCCACAATGTTATTCTTCCATTTTTTATTTATAATGAATCCTACTCCATTTGTATTTCCAATATTTGTGCCTTTATAGTAGAGTATATGTCCACTTTTTAAATCAATTGTTTCTTCACCTTTCATTCTAACTTCACAAAGTCCAATAATGTCCCATTTAATATAAGACAGTTCTTCTTCTAACTCTTGCAATCTTCCTTCACTTAAAAGTGATCTGCAGTTGTAAGTACCTAAATAAAAAGTCATCATCAAATGGCAGCCTGAGTCCACAATCAGGGGGTTCTTAGCACCCTTCCATACATTTATATAAATATACAAACGTGATGAAGCAATAAAACTACTATTCATATGGAAGAGTTTCCTGACACAAATGTATATATAAAAAATAAAACATTGCATTGCCCAAATTTAATAAGCCATATTGATCAACAGCCACGTGATATTATTTCTGCAACCACGTGATTACTATTTTACCCAATTGAGAACAAGTCTTTTTTCTTACTTCTATTTTATTAAACATAATTTGTAACGGATATTTATAACTCAATTTCATCACTAATCATTTAACCATATGAATATAAAATCTGAAAAAGGCAAATGATAATCAAGATGCTTATCAAGCCAACTAACACTTTTCAATTGGCCCAAATCGCAACTTCCACATGTTCTTCATTATATTTGCTCAGTCAGTATTCATTAATATCAAATTATTACAATTTAATCTACATGAGCAAACTTCCTTGCATTCACAACTATACCCCCCCCCCACACACACACCAAAATATCTTAATGATTATTAATTAGGCCACAAATTCTCGTCATTTTCAGTTCAGA
Source organism: Epiperipatus broadwayi (assembly GCA_028023455.1). Classification (NCBI taxonomy): domain Eukaryota; kingdom Metazoa; phylum Onychophora; class Udeonychophora; order Euonychophora; family Peripatidae; genus Epiperipatus; species Epiperipatus broadwayi. The sequence goes on from JAQFVV010000047.1 coordinate 903,781, forward strand.
TATATACTTTAAATTTCGACTAAAGATTAATGCAATGAAGCTGCGAATAATGCTGTATCTAGTTACATGACATTATTAAAAAAAAAAAGTAAATAAATAAAATATACATAAAAACAAACAAACAAAAAAACATTTAAATTCGTAAACTTATTAAATTTCATAAATCTCATTTATAGAGCAGCCCTTTTTAAATGCTAAATATAACATTTCTAAATCTGAAATATAATTTTTTTTCAGCGTATTTTATTCATGATTTAAATAAAATTATTAGTGTAATTGTAAGTATGTGTACTGAATAAGAAAAATTGTGTGTGTGTTTTTAAAAGTTTTATATATAGTACGTAATAGCACACCTTTAGTGAAATGTGCTGCATTATAATGAGAAATACCCCCCCCCCCAAAAAAAAAAAAAAATAAAAATAAATAAATCATAGAGTACTTTCATTAAATGAAAAAAAAATCGATTTAATAAGGAAAAATGTGACATCATGTTTCAAAAGAATGAGTCATCAGTCAGATAACTTATAACAAGACAGAAGCAGATTTATGACATTGTTGCTTGTGTCCTTGAAACAACTAAAGCAAAAGATAATTTTTTCTTAAAACAACAACAACAAAAAAGCCTTAAATTTATGCTTAAATAATATAAATCGTCAGAACATTTCAGTTGACGATCTTGTAATGAATCAGATAGCTTTAGATCATTATGAGGAATTTAACCAAGAATCTGGATCACACATTCCAAGCTATTCCATGCAAATAGGAGATGGCTGTATAGATTCTGAAATTCTTATATTAAAAACATTAAAAAACAGGTGAAGCTGCATCAGCTGATATCAAAGTTGCCCTTACATTTTCATTAGAATTTAAAAAAATTAATGAAGCAAAAAAATGTCTAAAACAGATATTTAATAATGATAAAACAGAAATATGAATGATTGAAGCTCTGCAGAATACTATAATTGTGCTTTCTCAATTTATTATTAATAACATTATTACTTTTTAAAATATTGTTTACATTATAAAGTTAATTTATATTTGCATATATGCACGTTGAAAAGTATTGTACTCTACATTTATAGTACTAGTATTGCATTATAATCAGGGCTTGTCAATAAAACTTGAGCTATTATATACTATATAAGTTGTACATGAGGCGGGGGGGGGGTGGAACAAAATATAGCATATGTTCGCAGCTTCAGTGTATTATCTATTATTAATAATCACAATCACATGAAATAATTAATTCAACTTCATATATAATTCCTTACCTATATACCTTTTTTGTCTTTCTATCACATATATTTTAATAGTTTAATCACATGAATATAAATATCAGGAAAAGCCAAATGACCTCCCCCCCCCCCCGCCACCCCGAAATTTTTCACGATAAATCAAGTTACCTTCAATTATCCTGGTCACAACTTTTGGCCTTCAATGTTATCCAATCTAAAAATGCCAAACTTTCTCCATACACAGATAAATTCTTTCCAGATAAAGAATACCTTAATAATTACTACAAATCATTTATTAAACAAAAAATTATATTTTTTAACTCAGATATACACTTTTAACTAAAGTCTAAATAAATGAATCGTATTAGCCATTAACGTTTATATATAGGGAGGGGAATGTTATAAGTATGAGTACATGAAGTTTGGTACCTATAGATAAAATTGTAATGATAAATATTTATGTAAATTTAATGATGGATGTCGGTAATTTTAAAATAAAATAACATCTTTGGAATATGTCTAAAAGACAGACTTGTTACCTAGAAACATTGTAATAAATGTTTTCTATCGTTTATTCTATGTCATATTTATTGCACGCAATATCTAGAAAGAAATGAAAGCAAAAACAAAATAATAAATGCTACATTATTGTCTACAGCTTCAATTCTGAAACCGGAGAATACATGAGAGATTAAAATAAAATCCTATCATACAAAACAATTAAATCTCAAGAGAATCAATTTATGGTTTATATAAAACTGTAATATCGGGATAAAGTCAATAACATTATCTAATTATAATCCACTAATGTCTGTTTGTTTTTAATCAATCATTTATTCATCTAATCACAAACAAACAGTCCTATTGAATCAAATCTCATTGGGATATATATAGACTTCCTCCCAAACCACCAGTTATTTCCATAACTATATTTTGAATTATCCACGAATCAAGAAAATAGTATATATAAATCGGAAAATAACGAAAAAGAAATTTTAATTTTCGTTATTTAATTTTTTATTTGAAGTACTTATATATACACGTATACATATACAAACTGCACATATTTTCAATATTTATATGTGCGCGCTTGTGTGTTAATTCTAATACTGTATTTTTAACCAGTACATAAATAAATCACAGCTATTAAGTATATATAATTTAAGCTTTTTATTTACAGATCAAAATGAATCTGATATATATAATTCACAAATCTGATTCTTAAAGAATCATTTTAACAAACTTTCAAGCAATGGCTACTTTATCATATTAATAGTAACACATTTGTGGATCAGATTAAAATGCCTATTTTTCATCTGACCAATAAATTGACATTAATATAAAAAAGTGACGATCATTTGCAAATTTGTGAAAAATGATTTTTTAGAAATCTAATTTGTGAATTTATAGTAAACTTTATTCGAATTTAGTTGGTCCATGAATAAAATATATATTTACAGTACTAAATTTATTTGCAACTTTTTATTTCATCATATACATTTTAATCCTAAGGAGAAGACATCTGAAAAGGGTAAATAATCCCCAAGAAGTATTTCTTGTTGAACCAGCACTAGTTTCTCATATGTTTTCATTTTACTTATTCAATCTTTATCAATATCAAATTATTATAATTTATTATGAAGATACGAACATACTGAATACACACATAAAAATCTTAAATATACTTCTAACTTATCATTTCATCACATATATTTAAATCACAACTAAAAGCATCTGAAAAGCATACACAATCTCCAAAATGCATTTCATGCAAAACTCATACTCTTCATTTAGGCCAGACAAACCTCTCACATATCTGACTTAGGCTAACTGACGAGTTCTGGTCAACATGAAATAGATTTGTAATGGGGAGTGGTTATTTCATTAGATGACTTTAATCATGTGATTAAAATGTATATGGAAAGTTATAAATATATTTAAGGTATTGCACATGGGAAAAAGTGGAATGAATTCAGTATTTAACGTGCTTGTGTTTAATAATAATAGTTATTTTAATCTTTAATTAAAGTTTAAAGTATGTATTTGGCTAGAAATGACACAGTAATTTCTAGCTTAATAAATAATTAGTAATAATCATTAAAGTGTATATCTGGAAATGAGTTGTGGAAGTGAAATAAGCAATAAATCACTATCTCAATGACAGGATGATGAGGCATAGAAAAACTGACAGTATATTATTTTGTCCATCCAGAAGAGCCTCATTGCAAAATCAAAAGACAATGACAGAATGTGTGTGAATATAAATAAAAATGTAGTTAAATTACCAACAACATCATTAGAGATTAAAATTAAACAATACATTTAGTTATAATATACATTGATTTGGGATTGGTAAACATATGTTTGTAGGGCAATTAAAAAATCATTATGAATGGTTGGATTAATATATATTGATATCTAGGACATTGGATTTATATCAATACTATTATAAATTATAAAACTCTGCCAATGAAATATAAGATCATTGTTTCTTACATAGAGAAAATATCAGAAATATTCATTATAACTTTAATACATTTTCAGTGCAAAACATTCTTTTTAAAGACAGAGATTATACTCAAAAATGAAATTTCTACATTAAAGTGCATCTCTTCTAAAATGCGTTCAACTGAACATCATTAAATTTCCTGTTCATTATTGAGTCTATATTATTTATGCCCAATTTTTTTAGTTTCTATTTCCTGTCATTACATTAACTGCAAACCATCTCTATTTCTTTAGGATTGAAAACATGATTAAATATCCTTTTATGTTCTAAAAATACAAAAGATATAGAGGAGTCAAAATAGATCCTATAGTATCATTCATATTTTTAAAACTTGAAAGGATATTTGATTATGTTTTCAACTTTAAAGGAGTACAGTTGGTTTCCATACTTATACAAATATCATAATTTGATCTACAAATGTCAAATTTTTTTAGTCAAGCGCTGTTAGCCAAGAGGTCATCACAGCCGCCTCACAGCCATCTTGCAAGCAAGTAATTGGTTGCATATGGTTGTGGGTTCGCCACCTGGCCGCTGCTATGACATATGAAAAAAAAGTCAAACTTTCTGCATTTACAACTTTAACATCATCAACTTTAGACAAATATACTAAGATTATTACTAATCATTTATTAGACTAAAAATTATCATACTTTTTCTAACACAGACTTTAAACTCTGTTAATGATTAATATATATATATATATATAATTACAATAGAATCAAGTCATATCACATGACCTAATTTAATAAGCTTGTATTTACAAATGTTATATATAGAGCTCGCAAAATAATCTCACTGACGACGCCAGTAGCAGAAACTGGTCTGGGGTTGGGAATATTCTCAAAGCTTGTTAAGAGCTTATTTTGCAAGCTATATATATATTTTAATTATATATAAACACATGGTATCATTAATATAATTAGATCTCATGTTTTATGTGTATCATCAGTTTTAAAAATACTTACAGCTTCCATTTTATTGTATATTCTTCTTGAAAGATATGCTGAACCAGCACTATTTATCTCTTACATGTCATTATTATTTATTAATAATAAATTATTACAGATTAATCTATAAATGTCAAATCTTTGAGAACTGGTCACTTTAGATAAATACATTAATGATTATTACATTAGGCTAGAGATTATCATATCATTCCCAGCACAGATATAAACTTTTAATTTCAATTAACAATTGATGTATCTGCTTTTGAATGAACTATAATCACATGATATCATTAAGAACTTTTTCAATTATCACTACAGTTATGTCATCCAGTATAAGCTTTAGTAATCAATACATGCCAGATGATAGTGCTTAATAAATCCTTATCCAGTACTGACTTATCTAATATTTATGATATCATAATCTAATTTTATCTTTCTTTTTCCAAAGGTAATATCTCTTTCAGAAATTCTTAAAACTTTCATTTCATTACACATTCCATAAATATATGAATAAAAATTTCTGAAAAGCATAAAGGACCCCAAAGATACATTTCATACTGACTCCAGAACTTTTTGATTGGATCAGATCACAATCTCTAATACATACCTGTCTTCATCATTTGTGCAACATTTATTAAAATCAAATTACTATAATGTAATTTACAAATGTCAAACTTTCTGCACTCACAACGTTGACACCATTCACTTCATATAAATACATTAATGACTGTTACTAATTATTTACTAGAATAGATATGCCTAAGCACAGTTATTAATTTTAAATCATAATATATGTGGGGTGTTTTTTTAATAAAAATGATTGCATAGTATTATAAAATTTGACTTCACATTTCTTTTACATCTTTTTAAAAAAATTGTTAAAACTTCCACTCTTAATATACATTCTTCAAACATATGAAGAAAGGCACTTGAAAAAAAATGAAATGATTCCAAAAATGCACATTTCATGCCAAACTAGAACTTTTCAATTGGTCCATGTCACAATCACATAACATGTTTTTATTATTTATTCAATATCTATGAATACTAAATTATTACAATGTGACTTACAAGTGTCAAACTTTCTGCACTCATAACTTTGACACCATCCACTTCAAATAAATATATTGATGATTATTACTAATCATTATCATACCATTTCTACTCCATATGTAAAATTTAAACCCAGTTAAAGATTAATACCTATTTTGTATGTATTCAGGTGTGTGTAGATGTATATGTCAAAGGTAAATAAGTCTTAAATAAGCCACTGCAAAGCAAAATATTTTCCAGTTTTATAGTTCCTCTTTTGCTTTAGCCTCTATTTATAGGTAGCTCAGTGCTGATAGCATTGGCATAGTAGTTGCATATAATAACTATTTTACTTAGAGGTTTTTCATTTTACCTTTTATGACATTCTAATTTCATAAAAAAATGTAGGAATCATAAAAACCAAAAAGTTAAAGAATTTTGCAGTAGTTACATATGGTCCTTGACTCTGACATTTGTAATAGGACCTTTAATTCTTTTTGCAGCTTTTTTTTTTTTCAGAAAATTTCACCACCCTGCCTAATTACAATTTCACATTGTACCTATACCCAATAATATTATTCCAATAAGAGCAAATGAATGTCTTTGAGATATATAAAATTCAGTCTCAATTTAAGCATAAAATATACTTTTAAAGAGTATATTTCTTTATCTGCTTAATCTGTCCAATCTAAAGAAGCCAAGTTTGTGATGCAATGCATTGCAACTTCTTTTTTGGAGTTAGAAATCTCTCAGTAACTATGCCCAGAGAAACCTGTTAGCCACTTTATCTTTCCTTTCCATTCTCCACTCTAAGTTTTTCCATATTCTTCTTTATTCTGCTCAATTCCATTTCCACAACATAATCTTTGTCAACTCCACGGCCTTTATATCTACCCTCCCCCCCCCCCATATTTTCCCAAATCCAGGATAAAAAACAAGAACTCACTTTCTGTATAATCACCTTTTTTTATAGTGATTCTTCCACAATTTCATTATTTATACTTTTTGCAGGCATTTACATTCAATTAACAGATGCCTAATATTTTCTATGCCTTCCTTACACAAATTGCAAACTAAACCACCCACATTTTTTAATTTATATTTATATTCCCTTATTGCTAAAGATCCTGTTTGAGTTTTAAACAGTAAACTATTTTCCTTGCTATTATCATAAATTAACTTGCATCTAATAGTCTGTTTACTTCTATATATATTTAAAGTCTTTTTACTCTCCATACTAGTTTCCATCTAAGTGCTAAATAGCATATACACTCTACCTGATGGTGGAGTCATTCATTATGTACATACCAAAGTACAAGAAAATAAGCTAATTGATAAGTTTTATTTTTTCATAAATGATTAAAAAACAGTAAACAATATAATTTGTTTAAAAACAAGAAAACTATTATTTTTGTGTTTATTCAAAAACAAACATGAAATTTATAAATGTTGATAATAAATAATGACTGAAAAAAAACATGTTTAAAAATATGAAAATAAAATAATTTATTTTGAAAACAAATCCAAAAGAATTGATAGTAATAAATCCATGGAGTATATATATTAAAAAACTGATAGGCTATTTACACATGAAACAAATCTACAATCATTAAAAACAAATGTTTTCAATAATGAAAAAATACAAAAGGGAATGTTATAAGTGGAAATGTCACTAAAGAACACAATGAACAGGACCTGATTTTTTAGAAAAGTAAATCTATATTATGTTTTATAAAAGTTTATCCCTCAATTATAGACATGCACTCTGAAATAAAGATAAACTTTTAGTTGTGGATACCATTATAAAATGAGTGCATAATTTAAGTTCAAGAATATGCAATTTTATATAGTTGATTTGGGTGGAAATAGAAACATTTTTGTGTTGCCTGTTAATTCAAAAAGTTAATTTAATAACAAAAAACATTAAATTCTACATGGATTAAATATAGATGATATGATTATTTATCCACTGTGGGTGCCATTTTAAAATCAGTACTCAATTTAAGTTCACAAAAATGCTTTTATATAGTTCGCCTGAATGGAAATGGACAAACATTTTTCCAGAATGTATTAATCATGAAGAAAGAAATCAACCTTCAGTCATGTGATATTTATAAATGTGTATTAAAATCTCTGAGAACTCATCTGCCAATAATAGTTTAAAAGTATAAGTGAATTCACTTATGCTTAAAGCGTATGACTGGAAGTGGATTTCCTTCTGCATGATTACATTTATTTCAATACTTAATAATAAAAGATTTATATAATGTATTAATTAGAAAACTAGATTTAATTAATAAAAGAGATTGATTGTTGCATGGAGTGGAATCATAACTATTTTATAGCCCAAGCCATTACTTGGCAGAATCTTGTTTTTCCAATAGACAGTTTTACATAGGATGATCCAGAAGTAAATGAAATTTAATTATGGGTTTTATAATTTCCTTCAAGTATATTCTCATGTAATTAAAAAGTGTATATTGGCTTGGAATTTTTGTTGATACTAAACTTAAAAATGAGAAATTAAACATATGACATAGTTGATAAAGAATGTTAAAATTTAAACTAGTCAAGTAATTTATAGGTTTTTTTTAAAAAAAATTAAAAACATATCACTTTTTAAAAAGGCATTGCTCAAGTGATGCATTACACATCTGGGATATTTCAGAAAGATTGTTAACCTTGCCTTCAAATATTACTTTTAGAATTTCAGTGTAAATATATTTCTCAGTAATAAATGAAATTTTATTTTTAAAAATAACCTTGTTCAATAGATGTAAAAAACATTTAAGTAATATGCTAAAACAACATTTTAATTGAACGCTATAAAAATATATAATCTATTAACATTGTTTTACTTATATAGTGTCAAAAATGGCACGAACAAAAAGACCAATTTTGCACATTATTCATCCAGGGCACAAGCAACAGAATCAACAAGAGCTTAAGAAACTCTGGCTGAAACAGAATAACAATAGCATGAGCAGACACAGTGATAAGTAGCACTCAGAGCTGCAGAACAGTCTAATAATTGTCACCTCAAGCAGACTTAGTCTCAAAGGGCATTAAAAAGCTACAGAAATTAAAGATAAAACTGCTGAATACTGGAAAAGCTCAAAGTCAATGTTAAGAATCTATGAGAGATGCAGAACTTATGCCTCAATATGAAATATAATTACATTGACAGGAACAATGTCAAGCAACATCAAGAGCTGCTGAAACATCATCACAAACTAATATGCACTTACAATAACAAATTCAATGACAAGTAACTATAAGGAAGAACATTTTAAAAATTACATCGGATTCTTTGTAAGGGGTTGCTTTAAACTACAATCTGTCAATTCATTATGCTAATTCATTGCTATTACAATTGGAAGAATGAATCATGAATATTAATATTATGGCATTAAGAAGTGGAAAAATGAAACTCGAGGCGTTTGCAGTTTTTCAGATGTGATTTCTGTTCCTTATCTACAAGAGTCAATTCAACTTCTAAAAAATCTTTTGCATCCGTCTGATAATTCAAAATATTTTCTTGCTCATATCTCCAAATATAATTCATGTTTTCAAATGACATCTTTCGGAGTTGATCAAACAATTATACAATCTGGATTTTCATCAACTTTCTTGTACTTGCTGTTGATAACTCATGTGTTATTATGTCATGTAAATATCATTTAAACATATTTTAACTATAACGTTTTTTTACTCTACTGCAGGTATAGTTAACAGTATATATATTTGTAATATTTTGAAACGGAAAAAAAAACCCATGACTGTCTGATCCCAGATAATGGGTATGGCAAGTGAACGTGTTATTCAAAAATCCATTCTTTCTCTATAAATAACGTTATACTGTACATAGTATATATATATGTTGTGTTTTGAAACCCAGAAAAAAAAACATGACTAAGTTTGATTAATTTGAAGAGCTTTGTAAAGGTGACAGATGGTTTTATAGTTCCAATTTTACTTTATTATCTTTGTTTGTAATTACTACAACCATTTTAATTAAATAGAGAGGAATGTTATTAAAATCTGCTATTGTTACTGCAACCAGCTAATTGATTTCACATTCTTATCTAACCTCTATTCGTTGATAACGCTAGAATGAAAACAAATGATTTTTTCTGGAAGTTAATTATATTATATAAATATTTGCAATTTCTTTTAACTCCTAATAAAAAAAAACGATAATAAAAAAAAATCCTCTCAGTTCAAACAACGACGATAAAGCTCTGCCAAAATATATGGTTTTCTTCTTCCATTTGTTCATTTTCTATCCACTTGTCTGTTCATTCATTATGCATTCTAGTTATATGACAATGCAAGAATATTCTATGGATATGTGAATAATTGCTATTCCGCAAGAACTAGATAATCAAAGAAATCATATATTCAAGTCCTTGAAATTCGATTACAATATCCATATCCACAGATCGGTTTCTGATTTTTATTTTTGATACTGAAAATTAGAACTTAAAATTGAAATTAATCTATTTTCATATGTAGAAGCCATATTTTATTCCTATTTATATAAGTGAACCTAGTAGTTTGAAAGTTAAAAAAAATCCTAAGGTTTTTGAATCCCATTAATTGCTTGGATAATTACATACATCTGACACTAGATCAATTTCTATAAATTATAGATCTCTCAGTTTCATGCCAACTGTAGATCTCTTCTATTCTTCGGCTAGGAAGATTAATACCAACAACAACATCACATGACTTTCTCAGCTTACATAAATAGATGGCTCTGAAGTAAGAAGAACAGAATTGCTTTTGAAAGTCAATATAAAGAGGCTTAGCATTTTTCTTTCGATTTAGAATTTCATTGTTAGTCAATAAATATCCAGCTCTCATTAAATAATGCTGAAACAATTTCTACATGATGCATTTGTTTTAAATAATAAAATATATTTATATTTATTTAATACATAAATCTCATTCCACATCTCTCCAAAAACAAGCTATTTGCAATCATTCACAGTGAAATTTAGTGATAAGAAATAATCAATTAGACCAAACTTTCAACAATAAGTGACTATGAATTTAAAAATTAAAAAAAAATAAAATTAAAGGTAATATATAATAATACCACATATTTTGAAAAAAACATTAAAAATATGCAATGCATATAAATACATTGTTCAAGAGTGCACTATCAAAATGTGACTGGTAGTCTCTCTCCAAGCTGCCTGCAGTCCCATCTCTGAATCAATGCATGTTTTAGGTAGCAACATGTTTAACTATTTATCACAAAAATTTTAACCATGAATGGGTCTGCATCATGAATTACAACATTAAATATGATGTATTTTCAACTTTTGTGTACTGACTTCAATTCTCTCCCAGCCTTTCACAAAATCTTGCAAAATATTTGAGAATATTCATGTGACTCATAACTTCACTGCTATACATAGTTTGAATCAGGTCAAATGTTTCAATGTGGATTAAAACTCAAAACCCATTGTCATATTTCATGTCATAACTCATGATTTCTAGCACCTTAAACTTTGTATGATGAAAAGGCTAAATCATATCATTATGTAAAACATATATTGATTCAGAGATGGCATTGCAGTCACCTTGAAAAAGTTAACTAGTCACCTGTTCATTGGTACACTCTATGTATTTAATTTCAATGTTTTTTCCTGAATATATTGTAACAGGCCAGGGGATTATTCTGGAGAGAGGGGGAGAACATCTTACTATTATTTGGGTCTTCGGGTGTTGCAAATGATTATGCGTGGAAATACATAACCTATGGTTGTGTCTGCTTCCAATAGACTAGCTCTGTGTATTTTTGTTAACTAATTGGGTAATAGTAGTTAATGATGATGAGCTACATAACAAAGATGATCTAGAGACTAGATTAAAATAATAAATTCGGAAACATTTATTGAATGACAATAACAATAAAAAATAACACAAAATAGTTTAACAATAGTGAGTTATATAATCAGCTATGTCAAGAATGAGCTTCTACCATATTATTTAAAATAATGAAAATCCTTATCCCTAACCCATGGTAGAAATTCATGTACTTGTTACCAATTATTTACAAATGCATACATATAAAAAAAAAGGTCAAAGCCTGAAATCCGGGCAAAGCCACTTGGGGCACTATTTACGTGTCAAAACACATAAAAATGCCGTTTCGGCGCCACCGCCGGCCTTACAGGCTAATACAACATTTACATATTGTATTAACCCATTGCTAGGCTGCTTTACATGAGATTGCACAAAAATATTACGGCCTGTTTTGTGCTTTGAAACTATTTATGCATATTCGTTCTATTCATAGCTGATTACCGTATCACTTGAGGGTGTTTAAATATCAAGGCGGTAGCATTTTTTCAAATCTCCATAATAGAGTAATGTCATTTCTATTTAAATAATGTTAATTATTAATAATTGTCATACGGTCTCCACCCTTCCCTAAAAAAATGTTAATATGTAAAAAATTGGAAAAGGGTACATTCCAACATGCTTCCACAAAAGCTCACACGCTAAGTCACGTTTTGCATGGAAACTAGACGAGACCGATAACATGTCTGAGGAGTACGTGCAAATTTGTACACTTTTCACAAATGCCGAGTACAGAAAGGTGAGGGAGACTGTGTCCTTTTTTCAGGTACATAAGGTCCTCACAAATACCAGATTGTTTGATTATTACAACAATAAAATAATAAATCGGTTCAAAATGTTCAAAGTTTGTGTACTTTTTTTTGGATTTCATTAGAAATTGACAAGTATTCGGATGAAGTTTTTCTTTTTTCAGCAGGGTTAAAAGAAATGACTCTTTTTTGTTAATACTATCAAAGTAGGAACCCCAAACCCCCCCCACCCAAAGCAGTTTATCGTAGAAGGCAAAAAAAAAGATAATTAAAAAAAAATAGAAATAAAAGTCAAAAGGGTTGAGAAAAAAAAGTTGTTGAAAATCGACAGAAATTACGGACTTTTTGTTCCAATTACTTTTCTGAGTATCGGAGTTTGAAAACAATTTTTTTATTCCCCAAAAAAAACCACTAAACTTAACTTTTGATTTAATAAGAAGGTAAAAACAATTTTGTCAACCAAAAAAAAAAAGGGTCAAAAAAATTGGAAAAAATTGGCAGATAATTGCATTCTATTTCCAACAAGGTCGGGGTTTGAAATAAATGACTCTTTCAGCGTATTTTTTGTTAATAATAACAGTACGGTAAGACCCCCAAAAAGTAAGCTGTTTTTATTGTAGAAGCCAAAAAAAAAAAAGGCTAATTCAAACGAAATATAAACAAAAGTCAAAAGTGAAACAAAAAAAAGGTCTTGACTTTTTGTTACAATTCTTGATGCGAGAGTGGGTGTTTCAAAACAATTTTTTAACCCCCAACAACACGAAAGTTACTTTCGATTTCATAATAAAAATAAAAAAACAATTTAGTCAAGCAAAAAAAAAGAAAAGGCAGAATAAAGTCTAAACAAGTCGCAAATAATTGTATTCTATTTTTTCGGTGGCGGAATTAAAACAAATTTTTGGACGTTGTGAAATGGTACAAAGTTTTAAAATCATCAAAATAAAAGGTACACAAAATTAAATTAGCAAAATTTATTGGAATAAAGAAAAATGTGAGGTTACAAAAAAAAAAAAAAACAACAACGAAAATTAATATAACAATTTGTTAAATAATAAAGAAATCGTTATAAATAAAATCAAAATTCATTTAATCGATAAAAAAAAAAATCATGTCGTATTATTAAAAAAAAATCAAAAAGTTGCGGCCCAGTAACGTTATATTTCATTGATTTTGTCTAGCATCAACGCTCCAAGCGGCTTTGCCCAGATTTCAGGCTTTTACCAAAAAAAAAGTTATAAGACTGCAAATCTGAATGGCCAAATCAATACTATTTACAGTCGCTTTTAAATGATTATTCTTGCCTAGTTCGTGTTGATAATTATCGATCTTCTTGGGGACCCTTCCTTATCTATGAATACCTCTAATATTAATAGGAAAGAATGTCCATGCAGAATTATACCAAAAAACAAAAATGAACACATAACAAAATATTAGTTAATGATAAGCAACTAATAAAAAATTCTGTCCTGCATTTAATGTACATACTTAATGTGGGATATTATCAAAATCTTACCTTCCTTCATTTCCCATTAGTATGTCAGAGTCATATTGGTGATGAGAAGACAAACAGACCTAAATTTTATTTAATAACAAAAAAGAAAATGCTTAATTAAACCGTAACTGCTTCCCACTCTTCTTGTTCTTAAAATGAAGTTTTCCAAGATTTAGACACTTCTGCTTCCAAGTGTACAAATAAACAAACAAAAAAAAATAACAATAATAAAAAAAAAAAATCAAAATTTCCAATCAATTATGTTGGTTAAAGTCTAGTGAGTTTGCTGGGAATGTTCTTCATATTAGCAGTCCATTCTTTTCAAGACCAATCTCCTTGAATAACAATAACACACTGATCCTTTGGAAAGTGTTATAATCATGTTTGGAACAATAGAACAGCACTCTTCTCCAGTTAAATTCTCTTGGTTTGTATGCAGGCATTTCTCCAAAGGCAGTAGATGTTTCTTTAGGCTTTGTGCCAATAGACAAGTGAAGTCACTGTGCTTTCATGGCCCCAGAAATGACATTTGCCCCTATGGCATTGTTACTTTAGCTGGAAAACATTGTAAAGGGATCTATATCATATACCAATTTAATGTAATTCCAGTTTAGCATTTAATAGCGATATACATATAAGAATTATTTTGCTTCTTTTCTTCAGTTATTAATGACTATTTACTTTTTCCTTATGCACAAATAGCGTTAATGTTTCTTAAAATAAAATAATAATAAAATTATTTACTTCTTTAGTTGAATGGTTTAATTATTAATTTTAAATTTAATTGTTGGTTTTGTTTTCTAATTACTTCAGTGCTATTCAAAATCTATTTCATTTCAAATATATACATCCATTTTATAGCATTTGAAGTTTAAGTACAATGATGTTGACTTTTATTTAGCAAAAGCATTATTTTGAAAGAGAAAGGATGAAGATTCGAACTATTTTCATACAATGTTCAGTTTGAAAATGAGATTAATTCATTTCCGACTGTTGGTGTGTTGAATCTTGTATTTCCTTATACATTGATATGATTTCCTATTGTTGTGTAGATTTTATTTATAAAAATTAGATTAAAACAATTATTTATTAAAGTTTTAATTTCGTTTCTACAGTTGGTCACCTAGTGACTGATTTGAGATTAGGTCATTATTTTATGCATCTCATCAAACACCTTTATTATTATTCTGGTTTAGTTGGTGACATACAACACTGATTTTTTTTTAATGTTAGTCTATATATATATTTGACTGAACTTTTTAGAGTATTTAGCTTGAATACTTATAATTTTATAAATTTTTTATTATGATAGAAAAAATTAAGCTTTTGTAGGATTGAGCATTTTAATCACTGATAAATCAAATGTTTAATGTGTATATGTGAGTCTTAAAAAAACAAAATATACTAAACTGCTTAGTAATCTAGGGGCATATATTTTCCATGGCACAATTTGATGATGTGGGTTAATCTGAGATGGCGTGACAAGGTTGGGAGCTACCCTTACAATATAGTATTAACATTACATTTAATTTATTACATTTCAGTGAATGAATTGTAAGGTGTTCTTAGATTCTAATATAAACTAAAATAAATTAAAATAATAAAAAAAAAATTTGCAGTAATATATTAGAGAAACAAAGTTAGAAGAAGTAGATTTAAAAAAAAAAACTAAAATAAATTAAAAATAATAAAAAAATTTCTTGCAGTAATATATTAGAGAAACAAAGTTAGAAAGCTATAGATACAAAATTCATTATGAATCTGGAAGAATAATTACCACTTTTCTGTGCATTGACTTGTAAATGTTTTCTCAAGCTATGCAAAATATTGTTGCCATAAAAGATAAAACAGCCTTTTTAATAAATATTCTACTGCAAGGCAAAGACCTCTTTAATAGTAGTAGTCCTTCAAAATAAAAGTATTCACCAGATTTATCAATACGCTGATTAATAAGAGGTTTCCACCTTCACTTTACATTCAAGTTAAGGATATCTAGATACTCATTGAGTGACTTATTTTGGATGGTTAACCAGGCAGTCATGGGTCAGTTACCTAACAAAAAAAATCTTAAGCTTTTTAAAACGAATTTCACCTGGTCTGGATTCAAATCCAGATTATAGGTTTTTCATGCAGATATGCTATCATATTAAAAATAAAATTAGAAAAATACGATTTAAAAATTAACAAATATAATTTCATATCTTCAGTTTCTCCTGCATATTACATCTAAATATGAAAGCGATCTGGATGTTTCTAATGGCCAGACTATTTTGCTCTTAATTGTTAAAACTTCCACATATAAATTCTTTAAAAAGTCTTCATTATTAATCCATTTTTGTTTAGAGTTGTAACTAAAAAACAGATAGTGACTTATTATAAATACTATTGATAATGTTATATAAGAAAATGTCAAGTTTAATGAAGAAATTGAAGAACAGATTATCAATAGTAACAAAAATAAAGCGAGATTCATTTTGTTACCAGGACCAAATGTCAAATGAAAATATTATAGGATAGTTTTTAAAAAAAGTAAAAACAAAAAACAAAAATCCAATTCTTTTTGCTATTCAGCAGAAATGATTATCATTATCAAATTTATCTAAAGAAAAACAGATATCTTCAATTAAAAGATAAAGGATTGTATTCTACAGCATAAACCAGCCACAAGAAAATTATAAAAATAGAAATAATACAGATTTAGAAGATGAGAGAAATGTTAAAAACATTTCTCCAAAATTGGGTCAAGTACAAAGTTTCAATACTGCGTCCCCCATTTCTTCTTCCAAGATAGAGACCAAATGAAACAAGAAAAATTGATGATTTAGAATATCTAAAAATATTCCAGTTACAATTATTACCAAAGTATCAATTTCTGCTTCTGTATTGAAATTCTGCAACCTAAATCAATTATATACATGCAATGTTCCTATAGAAAAGTAGATAGGTTATCTCTCCAAGCTACCTGAAGAGACATCTATGAATCACCACATGTTGCATAGATATATAATTTATCCATTTGCCACAAAAATTTGAAGATGCTAGTATATTTTGGATCCCATGTTATAAAAAGAAATGTGACAATGTATTTGTGCTTTAATCTATAATAGAACAACATGCTAACATTAAATATTGCTTTAAATTGGGAAAAACTGTATTGAAATGTTTGAAACTGTATATGGCAGTGAAGCTATAGGTTGCACAAACATTTTTCAAATGGTTTGCAATATTTCATTTATGGCAGGGAGGGCACTGAAGATGACCTACAAAAATATGAAACACTGTCACATTCCATGTCATAACTCATGATCTATACACAGTATACCTTAAAAATTTTGAGATAAATAATTACTCTACACTGCTATGTAATGATATAATCATGATGCAACCGGCAGGTTGTGGAGAGAACAAGCCATGTTTTCATTGAGATACAGTGTGAATATATATATATATATATGAAATTAAACCTTAGATCAAACATTTAAAATTCAAAGCATCTTCCTAAATGATCACCTATATATCATGGCATAGTTGGTAAAAGGATGTATTCCAATATATAGGCCATAGCTTCACACATAACTAGAATGATTCTAGATGATGCAATATCTTCAAAATTGATATCTTTAATCAAAGCATTAAAATAGTTGACCCTAGTCATAAATTCTAACTAAGCTCTAATTAAATAAATAATTATGTCATTCATAATATTAAAATTTTATAAATCATCTAAGACTAATGAGTAACAACATTGTAACCACCAGTGGATAAGTTGAATATATCCTCTCCCCTCAAAGTTCACTTGGATGACTGATCATGAGGACTTAATAAAGTTTCATCCAGAATCAGATTTTCCGTAGTCCTTAAGAATGAAATTTAATATCTTTACACTTGATTGTAAATTACAGATGTATGCCTTTCCTTAATAAATGAAATCAAATAGACACTATAGTATGAGTATTTAAACATATATCTTAGTGACTACATCCGCCCAGTCATTAGCAAGTAAAATTATATAAATGATGATTATCTTTAACTTTCTCTGGTTGAACAATCTTAGATTCATTCACTCAATAAGTTGTATTAGTCAATATCATGAATATCATATAATCCAGATGTAAAAAACTAAATGCTATTTTGCTATTTAAATCATGAATGTTTAGAACACATTTTCATGATCCAAGCATACTATAAAATGAAAGTTTAGACTTAAATTCATTTTCAGACACAATTTTTAATAAACAATTCATTAAATTATTCAAATAAAATAAAGAATATACAAGAGAGGAAAATAATTCCATAGTGACAATTTTTAGAAATAGGATTTATATAATATTATTCATTTTTTAAATAACAAAATTAGTGCTAATGATAATAATAATCTGGAAGAAATTATTTACTGTTTCTTTGGCATAAATAAATAAAATAAAGGAACTTATAGCTGGCCCATATTATTAATTAAGGTAATATTTAGGTGATATTAGTTTCATACAATGAAGCTGTGATATCTGCTATAATTATATTCTAAATTGCCATTATGTTTATCATACACCACATATAATAGTTCATGGTTTAATAATAACATCGATTATAATATAATATGTATTGTTTACTGAAAGCAAATGTACTCTACTTTGTCAACACCTGTACCTATACATATATAATACAAATATGTTTCTATTCTATCATGAAGTTTATAGCATAAACAAAATTTTAAAAAATGTAGTTATTAATAATAAATTGAGATAGCATTTGTACATATATATTTATTGCATATATTTATTCATTCACATTCACTCAAAAAAATAAAAAGCTTACAATACCATGTATTTATGGTTTAAAATAAATAGCAAAGTGTCTGACATTCATTGTGATCAAACACGCTCGGAATATTTTTTTCATAACTTTTTTATCCAATGGAAATGTAATAGCAGTCTCATTATCAGCAGGGGGTGGTCTCCAGTTGTTTGATGTTTTTAAATCTGTATTGATTCCAGAATCTTTAGTCATCTTACTTCCTGTTACCCATTTCAGATTCTCATATAAATTGTTCAAACTTGAAGCACAGTTTTTTTTCTGCCACTAGTAATTTGATAACTTTCATTTTATTATTTTAAAAAATACTTTATGAATTTTATCAAATTTTGTAAAACTTTTAACTTTATACTTAGAAAACATTTTATTATGAAAAATAATTTACACATCATATTCAAAATGGATAATAAAATAAAGAATAAAATGCATGTGCTTTCAATGTAAGCTGAAAAAATATTAATAAATATGATCAAATATGTTGCTCTGAGATGAAAAAATGATTTCTATTGGATTGTAAAATTTATTAAATTTACAAATTTTAAGGTTTTTACTTTTTGTTTATTTACATTTTTTGCTGTAGCATATAATTGGACTTGGTTAATTTCATCCAAATCATGCATTATAATCAAATAAGCTTAAAAAGGAAAATTTACTAAATATTCACAAATAAAATGAAAATTATGTAATAATAAAAAAAAAAATTAATGCAATAAAAAGATTTTCTTGATTGATATCATATACCTATCTCAATATATATATAATTTAAATTATATTTAGATAATTATATAATTATTATAAAGTTTTTATTCATAAAGAGAGATTGCAAAATTTGAAAAACTTTTGCAAAATTTCATATATGCTACTTGATTTAATAATTCGATAAAACTTAAAATCTATCAGAATTTTAAAAAAAAACTAATTAAGATTGTTCATAAAGTTTAATTAATGTTAAATTCAATCAAAATTTAATTAAATGTAATTAAAGAATTAAAAAATAAAAAGTTAAAAACTGGGTTTAAATCTAAGAACAAAAACAAGTAAGGGCTTTCTAGGAAGCATTGCCCTGGATTAAGCAAAAGCCATAAAAAGAAAGAAGAAAAGACAGACAATGTCTGTGGAGAGCCAAAATACACATGGCATAAATCAAATAGTTCAAAAAAAGATTTCAATTCCAACTGCACTGCTATAGTACTTTTCAATATTAAAACCCACCTAGAATGTTATAATTATTTAAAATAAAAAGAAATATGATTTACTAAGCTCACCTGAAGTGTACTAATCGGTGCCTGACTGATGTAACTATTCCAAATTTGAAGAATCACCTAGGAGAAGTCCAGAGATGGAGAAAGTATTACAACACAGCTTTTGCCCAAGAAAAAACTGCTCTTAATAGCCTTCATTTACATTGCCCACATATTTAAACAACTACCTAAGCAGAATCAAATAAAAAAATCTGATAATAATCAATCAAAAGAGAATTTATAATAATTCAGACCCCTAACTAGTCCGTTGGTGTTAAGCTTACTAAACTGTCTTGAGCTAAACAGTGGTAAGAATTTATAGATATAAGCATATGTATAGAAGGTCTTCTAAAAATATGTGTATATTTTAATAAAACCTTTTTAAAAGAATATATACATTATTTAGAATTAATGAATTTTATTAATGCACTGTAAGATATATTTACTAATTAAATGTGTCTAAATATTTATAATTAATCTTTGATATACATTTTTTATTATGTTTATTAATTTATTATTTTTAGGCATCAAATAATGTCCATAGGTAAATTTTGAAATCAATATCGAGTGTCTAGAATAAATAAATATATTTAAATTATTTAATTATTTATGTCATTCTCTCAGTTGTCTCATCTCCAATTTTTACATAATGGTCAAGTTCTGAACTAAGAAAACCAGGATTGTTACCATAAGAACTGTGATGATGATGCCAGAGGTCAAAATATTCATATTTGGTTTTTTTTTTAGAAAGAAGCGACACCTAAATGCGGGTTAATGATGTTCAAACCTTATACATTCAAATAAACCTTTATGAAAAAATGTTAAATGATACCCTCCGAGATAAGATTTGGTGTATGATGATCAGGAAATATAATCAGGGTATATGATATAAATATTTATATAAAGACATGAAGGTTTGATAATCATCATCGAGATTTATTTTTAATAAAATAAGTGAAATTCAAATATCAATTAATCTAAGTAAATTGATATATGTTATGTTTGAATAATTCATATGTACACTAGAAACATTATCTGTGTGGTAATATATGTATAGTCATCATAATGAGAAGGGATCTCAGTACAGTATGCTGATAGTCTATATTCGGTTTCATTGCACGCACATAAACTCTAATATCTAACTTTCTCATATGCAATCTTTCTCTTTATAAGATAAATAAAATACATAAATAATATTTACTTTAAAATTAATAAATAATTAAATGAATTTATTAATTGGTAGTTCATAAAAAATCAACACCAGAAGCATTGCAAATAAAATAAATCCAAGCACCTTACATTCCAGAGTCTAACATTAACCACTGAACTAATCATCATCATCATCATAAAAACCGTATTATTTTACTATTTGCAAAATAATATGATGTTTTTATATGAATGTTAGAGGATTAAGAACAAAACTAAATGAAATTTATTTACAATTTTTATTTGAAAATTATGATATTTTATTACAGAAACATAGTTAACAAAAGTTATAGAAGACTCACAAATTAGCGATGATAGATATAATATTTATAAGCAATAAAAATGATTGCAAGTTTAGAAGGGGAGGTTAAATACTTGTAACAGTTAATAAGATGCTAATTAGTAAATGCATTAGAAAAATTAATTATCAAGATGAATCAACTTGGGTTGAAATTCAATTAAACAATAATAAAAAATTACTTTTAGCCTCTCTATATATAATGAACCAAAAAATTCTTCAGTACGTGATATATATGATCATCATATATCAAAACTAATTAATTATAATAATAATATTTTTATTGCTGGAGATTTTAATAGTTCTGAATTATACTTAAAGAACAATAGCATTACATACAGCTTACTAAATTTAATACATATTTTCAAAGGTTATGTATTTAATTCTACATAGTGATGCATATGAAATAGTATACAAGTTATCATCAGGAATAATATTACCTATAGATCATCTACCACTGGAGATATTACTAGATCTTACATAAAAATAAAAAAAATGCAAATTGCAAAAAGATTTTAGAAGTAACTACGATAAAATATGATGCTTTTAAAAACTATGATTGAAATTTCTTAATACTAATAATATAGATATTGCTACCGAAAATTTTCTGATGGCCGTTTATAACATTATCAAACAAAATATACCAAACACTATTCAAGGAAAAATAAATTTTCCTATCTGGTTTACTATAGAATTTCAATTTATTATAAGAAGACAAGAATATCATTACAGAAACTTTATTAAAACAAAAACTTAATTTATTATAACAATGTAATTAAATCTAAGGAAAGTCATAAAAAACAGATTATAAAAATCATATAAAAATTGGAAATAGATTTTAAATATCAGCCTAAAGCATTTTGGAATTTTAATAAACATATTAATACAACACAAAAAAATCTGGCATTGACATCTAATTATAACGGTATAACATTAAATGAATCCTGTCAACATTTTGAAAAATATTATAATATCAAGATAAAAATAAATGAAACAA
The DNA here is from genome assembly GCA_028023455.1 of Epiperipatus broadwayi. Lineage (NCBI taxonomy): Eukaryota > Metazoa > Onychophora > Udeonychophora > Euonychophora > Peripatidae > Epiperipatus > Epiperipatus broadwayi. The sequence goes on from JAQFVV010000047.1 coordinate 926,170, forward strand.
CTAATGAGTAAAACAAAACTGTTTCTGATAATAAATATTTTTTCATTAAAAATACAAACCTGCAGGATACTGAAATAGCAATAAAAAAAACCAGAAATAAGAACTTTAATTTATATGAAATTCCAACATTTATTCTAAAAGGATACTGTGAATTAATAGCTCCTTCAATCCAAAAACTATTGCAGGCAAAGAATTTTCCTAGACATTTAAAAATAATTAGAATTGTTCCTATTTATATAAAAGATGGAAAAGATAATCCAAAGAATTATAGAGCAATAACAATTTTACCAATTCTTTCTAAAATTTTGAAAATTGTTTTTATTCAAAAATAAAAAAATCATATTAATAAGATTTTACCAAAACCTCAATATGGTTTTGTACCAAAAAGATCTGTCATTAATAATGTTACAACAAATCAAAATCATATAGCATGTGCCTTAAATACTGAGAAAAGAATTGATGTCACATATCTGGACTTGACATCTGCTTTTGATTTAATCTCTCATAAATTATTAATACTCAAATTGATTAAATTGAATGTAAATATAAAAGCAATTAACTGTACAGCTTCTTACTTAAAAGATCGTAAGATCTATATCTATCTCAATAATGAATCTAGTGAATTAATAAATATCAATAAGGTATACCTCAACAAGGGGTTTGGGTACCATTGTTATTTAAAATTTTTACAAATCAAAATACAAAATATTCAGAAATTTATCATATGCTGATGATAACAAGATATTTAAGGTAATAAGTGATTTATGTGATATGATTAAGTTACAAGGTAATCTAAATAGTTTTGAAAAATGGTGCCTTAATAACAGCATAAAAATAAATGTTGAGAAATGTTGTGTTGTATCGTAAACCAGAAACAATTTTTAATACAAATTATATAGGTAAGAAAAAAAATTATAAAAAAAGAATCTCACAACGATCTTGGAATAAATTTTGACAGTAATAATTCCTATAACACACATTATAAATAAATACAAAAGTTATAAATCTATAGAAGAATATTGAGCCCGAATACACTTTGGATCAAAAATATGGAATAGAAACAATGTAACATTGAAAAACATACTACAGAAAATATATAATAATTTTATTGAATATATAAATGAAATTAGAAGTATTACCATTCACTTGTAAAACAGAGACAATTACAAGATCTAATATTATTATATAATATTATACATGAGAACTTATGCTTACCAAATTGTATAACTAAAACTAAATTTAAAGAATTAATAAGAAACACGAGGCATTATGAGAAAATAGTCATATCAACTACTAAAACTTTATATTTAGAACACTCTACATTGCAACGAATAAGCAAGTTATGCAATTCTATTGACAATTAGAAATAGACATTTTACCTATAGTAAACATAAATTTCTAAATATAATAATATCAATACTATAGGAATTACTACTTTCATATTATTATTATTCCATCTGTTACTTTAGTTTTACTGTATAAATAAATATATATATATATTTATTATATTTAGATTATCTGCCTGTAAATAGTTTGTATATCTCAAATTGTATGGAAGATGTAATTAAATAAAATAAAATAATAATTATAAATAACACATTCACAATTATTGATTACACAATTTTTGTAAAATAATTGTGTAATTATTTTAATTACACAATTATTGTACATGATATATAAGAATTTAAAACTTTTCATCATATTGATATATAATGTTACAGCATTGGGATCCTTCTTTATACCATCAATGTTTTATTAAAGGTGTCCAATGGATAAAAAGATTTTTTAATGCAGCTAGTTGCCATTAAAATACTTATTCCAATAAAACTGGTTTCACATCTTTATTCCTGAAATTAATGCTGAAATATTATTTAAATATTCTACTGGGAAGGTCCTTCATATTTTCTCTATAGTGTAAGCCAATGATTCCATTTATATTAGATGAATATTTTATTTTAAATATGAGACATCTATATGCTTTTTTCTTTTCAAATAACTCCAGCACTGACTTAGATAAAATTTATTGGTATTTTTCTTTCACACCACATGGTCAGCATTTCTTATGCTTGTTAAAACTGTTGAAACAGGCAAAACTCTCCATACAGTAGTGCCACTCAGTGCAAGCCAGAGTAATCAATGGATGCAAGAAGGTTTGGGTTTGTGCATCAAATTCCTATCTAGTACCTACTCATCCAATATCCTCAGACTAGTTTCTAGCTTGTGGCTTTCATCAGTGAGGAACCTTGGATCTGAGAGTACTGCACCTAGATCTTAGGATCTAATGCAACCCTCCAGCAGCCCCTTTTATTTCTAATTAACTACAAAACTATGAGTCTAAAATTAAAAATATAATATTTTCAATTCAAGCTCATTAGTTCATATAGTCATATATATATATTAGCTTATATATAAATAGGAATTTTATGCACAAATCTTGCATCCATTGATTGCTCTGGCTTGCACTGAGTGGCACTACTGTATGGAGAGTTTTGCCTGTTTTATTTCTCCTTTCCTTAAAAGATTGTAATATTGTTCATTAACCATTTAATTATGCACATAAATACTCTATGTACAGCTTTCCTTTTATTAAACTTGTTTCAAAAAGAGACAGTGAAGCAACAACATGCGCTATATTATAAGACACTATTTCATTTGTATGCAATAAAAAATGTAAATAAAATAAAAACAATAAATTAGTAAATTTAACAAAAAGTACAATACTACAACAGCTATCTTTTCATCTTACAGCCTTATATGTGATCATATTTATTAATGTTTCTTTGGGTTTCATTGAAAGCACAAACATTTTATACTATCCTCCCCCCAAAAAAAAAAAATTGATATAATAAAGTATTTTATATAATAAATTGTTTTCTACTAATTGTAAATTTACAAGTTTTATGAAATTAAAAAAAAATCTTTCTTAAGCAATAAAATAAAAGTTATCAATTTAGTAGTGGAAGAAATAAAAATTGTAAAACAATCTTGAATTAGGTCAAAAAGTTTAAATTACCAAGAATCTGAAATGGTTAACAATTCTGAATTGATACAAATTTTAAAACATCAAAGCAACTGCAGAGGCCATGTCTGATGATAACAAGATTGCTATTATATTTCCACAAGAGGAAACAGTTATGAATGATATTATCATCCAGAGAGTATCTAACTGCAATGAAACTGGACTGTTCTGATATATAAATGTCTAAAATTCCACTGTTCATTTTATTTTTTAAAAAAAATAAAGATATGGTATAATAAATGCTTAAGTAAACATTTTTCTCTGCATTTATTATTAGCTACATTATTTTTTAATTTTGTTTAAACAATCTTAATTTATATATTCATACTATAATCAAAAAATATCTGAGTTATATTTATATCTGTGCATACTGAAAAATACTGTAACATATAGTACTGCAAACAAAGCTGATCAGCAAAATATAAGCTATTATAGGTGATATAAAATGGATTCTAGGAGAGCTAGAAACAAATTATATTAGATATTGCAAATCCACTGTACTTATTCCAACATATATATATATCAATTTTTCAGACATTGCCTTGTCAGAATGATAATATTAATAGATTCTTTCTCTTCATAGAGAATTTATTTCCAAAGATCTTTAAATAAAATGCCTGCTAAATTCTTCCCACACCTTTAATAAAAGACCAGTTTAGATCATATTTGTAACATTTTATTTTTACAATTAAACCATTATCCTATAGCATATTTTGATAATTTTTACATTATTTATTACAAATATATGTTTATAAATGAAAAATATTCTAAAAGATAATCTTTGAACTTTGCAAAATAAAAAATAAATACTAAAATGAACATATAATGAAAACGATAATTCCTTTCATATTAGATCGTAACCATTATCTATTTATAAAAATTACTGAATAAAGTATTTTTATTTGAATTCCATTTTTAAAATGTTTTAAAATTTAAAATTACATTTACTATTATTAAAATTTCACAAAAAATTTCTTCAATAGCATTAATGAAAGCACTTGTTTTTAGAAAATAATCACAACTTCTACTTTATAACATGATCACTATTTCTTATGCTTATCCTGCATATATTAATTACTAAAGCTTACACTAGGTGGCACTACTGTTATGGAGAGTTTGCTACTGCTAATAATGTTCACTTTACCATAACTATGATTTTAAGAACTTACCTTTTTAAAACAAACATTTTCAAATAAAATGCAATTATAATCACTTTTTTTTTGGTTTAAAATAAATATTTTACAAATATTTTGCATAAATAAGTAAATAAATGATTGAAAATTATATTTTTTCTTTTGGAAATATGAAAATAGCACCCTCTCAAAAGCTTGAGGCCAAATAATCTATCAATCAGTGGTATTGTTGATTTTTCTGTATTATGATACAACAAATTGGGGGGAGAGGAGAGGTGTTATTGACTTCCTATCAAATTGGAAATTTGTATATATGTACAATACTAATATCTTCAGATTTTTTTTAAACTAATAATTTTAGTTCTAATTTTACTACAAACAAATGTAAACTAGCTAAAGCTGAATCAGTAGCAGTGCAATCACAACATTACAAAATGAGTGATTTAGTCATGACTGGAAGGTAACATATTAATTAGCATTGGATTTTAAGTATTATTGGTAATGTTAGGAAAGTGGTTTAACTTAGTAGATCGAAAAAAGATTTTAAAGAAAAATATTACAAAAAAAGATTACATATTCCTTTGAATATAAACATTTTAAGGATTTTTTCCCACCTAAAAGTAAAAAAAGTACTATTAGAGCAATCGTGATATAATGGCCAATTATAACTTTTCATTCTTCAATTAATTTGATATGCAACAAATATAACTTATTTATTTTGACATATTTTAAAGAAAAAAAATGTTTGCTAATAAAATAAAATATTTTTATTAATAATAAGTTTTTACATCATCTATTGAATTAAAAAAAGAGAAAAAAATATTTTTTAGAAGCTATTTTTAAACAATCTATTGAACTAAGAAATAAGAATGAAATTAATATTCTTATTTCATTTTATAAGATTATAAAATAACTAGAGATTTACAAATGATTGATTCAAATTTGTGTGTACATGCATATGTAACCTTCTATCTCTTACACACAAAATGCACCGATACCATTAAGTGGCTAAACATTAGAAATGTAGGCCACAGGGTAAGATAACAGAATTATTAGTTTTTGTTAATTGGCTATTATTTGGTTATTATGAAGTATTCGACAATAGAGCATAGACCTTATCATATACGTAAATACGATCAACTTGTGCCCTGCCATGCTGCCTCCCTCTCCAGAAATCTTTTCAAACTTAAACTGAATTATAAAAATTTAAAAAAAAAAAACATATTGAAATCATAAAAAAATGTATAATTGGAATTTTTTTAATTATTATTGAAAAATAGATTAAAGATTAAATTTCATGCTTTGTGTGTGTTTTGGGCAGCAATAGAATGGAGGACCCAAGAGCTAATAATTTCTCTATCAATTCTCAGCTGGGAAAAAAATAATAATCTTAATTTAGTTACGTCAATACAACAAGTGTGTTCAACCTGTTACATGAATATTAAATATCATGTTATCTTCTATGCAACTAACAACACCAGTATATATTTTAAATTAAATTTCATAATAGTACTACCATGAATGATAATCAAATGTTGCTAGGTCACACTACCCTCTGGTAATCTATTGTAATCTGCCATCAGATAAAATTACAACAATGTTCTCAGCATTAATACAATTTAATTTTTACAAAATCATTAATTAAAATAATTTTCAAATAAAGTATTTTGTAAAACTGTACTTAATACAAAATTAAAAAAAGATGGTACCATCAGGATAAAAAATCCTGATATAAAAGTAATTTTTTGGCCTCACAACACAGTAAAATTATGCAGAGGCAAACTCTTTATATAGTAGAGCCATTCAGTGCAAACCAGAATAATCAATGGATGCAGGAAGATTTGTGCATAAAATCCCTATCTAGTGCCTATTCATCCAATATCCCCAGATTAATTTCTAGCTTGTAGCTTTTATCAGTGAGGAGCCTTGGATCTGAGAACAATCTTAAAATCTAAATCTCAATTCAAGGCTCCTCACTGATGAACCCCACAAGCTAGCAACTAGTCTGGGGATATTGACTGATCTCAAATTCAAGGCTCCTCACCGATGAATTTCGTAAACTAGAAACTAGTCTGGGGATATTTGATGAGTAGGCCTTAGATAGGGATTTTATGCACAAACCTTCCTGCATACATTGATTACATTGGCTTGCACTGAGTGGTGCTACTGTATAAAGAGTTTTGCCTCTGGTAAACAGCTTGTGTAAGCATGAAGAATGATGATCTTATGATGTTTAGTGGTTTAGCACAGCAAGTTCAAGTATGATTCTTTTAAAGTCAGATCATGAGTTAATTTTCAACATTGACCAAAAGCTGCATCATGTTTTCTATACAAAAATTAAGGTGGTAAATGCAAGAGCTAACGATTCCCAGATTGATTTTCTATCTGAGTAATATAAAGCAAAAGCTTTAGTTTGCTGCTTGAACGTGATATAATCTCTCACGTCACAAAATGTGCTTGTTATTATTTTCCATCTCTCTTTTGTATAACATTAGTAGGCTATAAAATCGATTTCTTTTAATTTCTCTTTTCTTCAATATTATTTTTATGACTTACTATTTACAATGAAATTATTTGATTTCTAACAACAGATAATTCCTTTCCTTTAATTTATTTAATGCATGTTTAAGTTTTTATATTTTTATTCAATAAGCATGGGGTTTATAAATATATATTATATCTATATTACAATTATACAGGTAATCTAATCTAAAATTACTGATTCTAATACATTTTTGGATTTATGAAATTTAAATTTCATCATTATCCTTCTTTTCTAAATATAAATAAAAAAATGCACTAAAGATTTAAATAAATACTAATTTTATTATCTGTAGTTTGTTTATACTGAAATATTTTTTGAATACTATAAAAATAATTGTAATATTAATAATATAATTTTAAAATATAGAATATGCTTATATTTGTACCAGCACAAAATTTCTATATAGCAATAATTACAATACATCACAATAATATTTTGGAATTTTGTCTGAATAATAGATGTTTTTGAATTAGTGGTGTGTGGATTAATGATAATTTGTCTATAATTAAAATAATTTACTTTGTAAGTTATAGTGTGGAATTAGTTTAGTAATAAAATGAGATCCTTTAAATTAACAATAAGAATTTTCTAATTTAATAACAGTAAATCTGAGACTGAAGTCAGTTTAGCAACAATATATATTACACAGAGAGAATACAACACAAGAGAGACTTCAGACGGAAGTGTGAGACTATAATAATATCTCACTGGAAAGGTGATCAGTTCTCTCTCTCAGCTCCTGCAGCATCACCTGTGAATTAACATGTAATATATAGTGACAAACTGTAGTTATTCATCACAAAATTTTAAGTTACTAGCAATGTCTTGATTACAAGTTACAATATCAAATGTAACTGTGTTTTGTAGCTTTGAGGATTGTCTTCAATGCTATCTCTGTCATCACAAAATCTTGCAAATTAGTTTTGCCCAACTTGAATTTTAATTTTAATATGTTGTTTCATCATAGGTTAATGTATGACATTTCATGTCATAATTCATGATCCAAACATGATAGAGACCTAAAGTATTTTTGGAAAATAGATAAATTATGTCACTATACAACAGATTCATTGATTCAGAAATGGTATTGCAGTAAACTGCAGTAAACTTGAAAAGAGAAATAGTTATTTTTTCACTGGGGCAGACTATATATTAAATACTTCATTGTTTTCTCTGGATATATGGTAGTGGGGCCACGAACTATGTTCTGTTCCAAGTTCCCTTCCCCTTGCATTCAACATATTTTTTGTTGATGAACGTTGATTAAAATATAGATTAATTTTCAACATGCATATGTACATAATAATATAGATGCTTTTTTATACGAGTATGTAAACAAAATTTTTAAAAATAATATATTTTACTGTGTGTTCACTCACGCATTCATTGAAATAAGAAAAAAAACCAACTATCGTATTTTTATTTGAAAAATAATGCTAAAGGTGATTTTCTTTTTTTTTTTTTTTTTTTAAATAATTTTATTTTTTATAGAAATATAATAGACTTTTTTATTTAAGAAGAAATTGTAGTCTCTTTTATTTTTTAAGCTAGTATTATTTTAAATATTTTTTTTAGAAAATAATGTATTATGCAAAATAGTGATATTAAATTTGGAAAGAATAATTTAGAAAAAATAAAATATATGTGCTCTCAACATAAACCAACTTTTTTATATTAATATAGTATATATAATCATATATGGTGCTTAGAGAAAAAAAAAAAAGACAGAATATCATAAAATTTTCAAATTTTAATGTTTTTTTAAAAATCTGTTTATTTACATTTTTGTATATTTGTTTCTTTGGATTGCGTATAATTGAAATCATGTATTTAGATGTAGCATAGTTTGTGATTCGACTGCATTGATATTATCTTTTTTTTATTATATTTCAGTAATAAAATTATAAAGCCTTCTAAGATTCTTATAAGCTTTCCTCTAATAACATTCCAAAATAAATTTAAATGCAAAAAACTATCTTCTAAGAAAACAAATATCAAGTGATTATAAAGAGATTCAAGTTAAAACAAATTTTAGTCAAGATAAGTAAACAGCAGACATAAGACAAAGCAATTATAAGTGGATAAAATTGAGTTCATAAGAAAATAATTACATGTGTGAAAACTTTAAAATTTTGCAAGATTTTCCAAGAAATTAATAATTTTCAGTTAATCATTATATATGTCAAATCCAAAATAATTCTTGCCCAATAAATACAAGCTTCAGATAACGTCAACTTCATAGTTAGAATATAGATTTTTTTTCCCAATAGAATATGTGAGTACCAAGAATAGAAAAAAATAGAAATAAATTTATGAATTGGAAAAAATAATTCCCATTCTTTTGTGCATTGATTTGCAAATGTTTTCCAATGTTTCTATTACAATAAAAGCTAAATGGTAAAATAGTCTTTTTAATAAATAAATTTTCTCTATTAGCCATTCATGGAGGAAGAGTGAAGACAAAAGTAATTACAAGCCTTGTCAATTACTGGGTGGTGATGTCTTGAATGAGTTTCAGCCTCATTTACTAATTTACTGATCAATGTTAGATGATATGCAGTACTGTGTTTCCCTGAAAATAAGACTGGGTCTTATATTAATGTTTGCTCCAAAAGGCACCTTAGGGCTCATTGTCACAGGAAGTCTTATTTTTCATGTACAAAAATTTACACTTAGTCACATACAAAAATCTACATTTATTCAAATAGACAAATCTATATTTATACATTCATTACTTTATGACATGGTATTCAAAAATAACCAGAATCATTCTCTCATAGTTACATCTATCTATTGTAGTACATGATTCTTCTAGATACCTTCTGCATCAATCTTCCAAATGATGTCATTGTTTGAAATTGTGGTCTCAATAGCATATTTTTTTGTAAAGTGTGTTTCACATAGTTGTCAATTTTTATGATGACTGAAAAGTTGGAAAATATAAAATTCTGTTTTATTTTAGGGTAAACATTTACACTGTTTAAAACAGCTTACAGGCAAATTGATCTGGAAAAACACAAATTTATGAGTGGTTTAATAGAATTAATTGTTAAATTCTCTACATCCCAAAAAAGAATGTAAAATCAAGTATCAAAAAGATTCTTAATTTTTGGGGGCATGCAAAAGGTATTGTTCTCTCAGAATTCATTTGAAACAATCAGGCATTTAAAATCTACAAGTTGTGAAACTTTTGTATGATGCAGTAAAGCATAAACAACCCATTTTATGGCAAAGTGAAGAGTGCATGTTTCATCTTGATAATGTGTTGGTGGATAAAACTTGAATGTGAGACAATTATTAATTACATTCAGCATGACCCAGCTTATCCATCACATTCATTCAATCATGCTCAGAGTGACTTTTTTTTAATCTCTTGAATGAAAAAATGTCTCAATTTTTTTATTTTGCGGACTTCAAAGTGGTAAAGAAAAAAAACAACAGAGACATTAAAAGGTATCACTTTGTAAGGGTTTCCCAACTACTTCAAAAAGTTAAAAAACACATTTTTTTTTCATGTGTCATAGCATCAGCCAGGAAGCGAACCTGCTAACCCGGGACAACTGCTTCTATTGTATTGCATAAATAAAGTATTCTTTGAAAGTCATTCAATTTGCAACATCTAAAAATAAATATACAATTTTTTATTACAAAATTCCAGTTATTTTTGAGTTTCCCCTTGTATAAATCAATATATCCATGTGTTTCAATGGATGAATGAAATGTCAACTGGCTGGAAATTTTAAGAACAGCTTGCATTTGGGATAGGGGTTATTTTGGGGTTAGGTCTTATTTTCAGGGAAACACAGTATCTGAGTAGCTATGGATCAGCTACTGAAAGAAAAAAGTGAGTTTTTTTAAAAAAATGCCTATCATGTGAAAGTGTTTTATTGCAAAGACATAAAATAGGCAGCAAGAGCAAGGTTTAATATACATTTATATATTAAATCAAATATTTTCATGGGCTACAGATATAAATAAAATATTAATTTCTTGTAATTAAATAATCTAAATAATTTCTTGTAATTATTATTTTTATTTTCTATTAACAGAATGTTCATTATTATTATACATCAGTACTTACTGCGTCTCTATAATTAATTTATAATATTTGTTATCCAGTTTATTACCAGTTCGACCTAGTAGAAATGTTGGTTTATATTTTCAATAAATTATACCCAGATAATATTTTATTTATACATTTATATGTGTATATATGTAAATGAGGATGGAAAATATATGATTGATACTAATTTCAAAATGAAATAAAAAGATAAAACTTATTCAAAATTATATTCATTCAATATTAAAAGAAATTTTTTTTCTTCTACTTTTTAGGGATTCAACATCATCATCATCAACCATTATCAATCCACTGCAGAATGAAGGTCTCTCCAAGCTCGATCCATCTCCGATCTTTAGCTTCTCTTCTCCACATCACCCCTGCACACTTTCTTATTTCATCCATCCATCTCACATGTGGTCTCTTTCTGGGTCTTTTACAAACTCTTGGAATCCAGTTTAAAGATTTCAATTGTCCATCTATTATCATCTTTTTCTAGCAATATATCCAACCCAACTCCACTTCAGTCTTTTATTTTTTTCAATGAGATCAGTAAGATCTGTTTGTTCTCTTACCCATATATTGCACTCTCAATTTCTTCTTGTTACTCCTAACATGCATTTCTCCATACTTCTTTGAGTGGTCTGAAGTCTCTGTATTGCTCTTCTATTAAGTGTCCAAGTCTCAGATCCATAAATAAAAACTGGTAAAACACATTTTTTTAAAAACCTTCCTTTTCAAACACATAGGCACATTTCCTTTTAGTATCAAGTTATTTCTACCAAAAGCACTCCAACCAAGTTTAATTCTATGCTTAATTTCATCCATTATTAAATTAATTAAAATTTTAATTACTGTAAGTAAAAATGTTTTTATGTAAAAAAAAATTGTAAACAAAATATTTTTTTATAATATTATTATTAAAAGAGAATAAACTAAAAATAAATTTTGATAAAAGAAAAAAAATGTTTTCAATTAATTTTAAATCCTATAATTATTCTAGAATAGAGATATAAAAAACTCTATTATGACTTTGATTTCATTAATTAAAGAGAAAAATTCTTTTATAATTATTTATACTAATCAGTAAAAATATAAGTTAATCCTCACTAAAAACTAGATAAAAAGAATTCTTAGTAAGAGTATAAATAAATGCTATGTCCAGCCTTCTCTGTGAACTTAACCGTTCCAGACTTATTTAACGATAATAATTCCCCCAATAATTACACAACTCTATATTCTTAGCAATATCTAACTCCGTTACAAATTATATATATATCTATATACATTATATATATGTGTTTGTGTGTCTAAGTCCATAGGCTACATAAATCATATTACAGATCAATACGACCTGTAAGAGTCCTAGCTGGCTGTTAACATGTTCAGAAAACAGGTGTGTAGTTGAAGTCCCAGTGCATATGGGCGATGTTCTGCACCATCTTATAAGTCCGTGTGCACAGGTGAAGCTCCAAGAATCAAGTATCCTTTTCTTGATCAGATTTGACTGGCTCGTACTTCCCCCCTCCATCTACTCAGGTGATTTTTCCTTTCACTGCTCCATGCTGGATACAAGAATTCAAATCATTATCTCACTATCTTTAATTAAAGAGTTATTTTTAAACTTATAGTTTTTCTTATGCAGGAAATCTAAACTCGAAGTCCTTTAATTGTTTTTCATCTCATTATCACACTGAATTACCATTCTCATTAATTAAACTGTTTTTACATTTAGAAAATAATCTTTTTTTCTAATCTTAAAAGTCATAAATAACTTTTATTTTATATTTTAAAAGAATCAGTCTTTTAAAATTCTTTAATTTATTTAAATTTATTACTTATTTTCATTAGTAACTTATACCTATATATGTATGCGCATTTAAGCATACACATACATATCATTACTTCTACCAAGTTCAGAGATGAGGTTTTAATCTCTGAACTTACTACAAGTTATTAAGATATATGTTTTATTTTTATTTTTTAGCACGCTGTTGTGAATTATGTTCTGACTCACTTGGTAAAATCTCTGAAAATGTACTTGTTTGTAAATCACAATTATTATTTTTGTTTTTCATGTCTGCTTTATTATTTTTGTTTTTCATGTCTGCTTTAATATCTAACCACCAGACACCACTAAGGGCTACAGCTTTTACTCTGCCGATGTCTCACTGACCATTATGCAGCCACATTAGTATATGCTTCATACTCTTGACTGGAATCAGCATACAATAGCCTTTCATAATGTAGCCTTTGCATATCAACAGTTGCTTCCAGGTGTTCCATAGTTCTTTGTGAAGGAAACTGGGTCATTGCTCCGGCCAGCCTTCTCTAATCTGCTTCATAATCTATTGGTAGCCATTGTCTTTGGCTGTCCAATGAGCTACAATTTCATGTTTTATTCTTGAATTCAGTACATCTTTGTATTTTGTTTCTTTATGTTTCTGGTCATCATGGATATTCTCTGATCTGATTTTGTTAATTACTGGCTGCTGGAAAGGTTTTTTTCTTTTTGAGTGCATCTATTTTATCCAAATTCATCTTAATCTCCTATGAATGTTTTTTTCTGTCAGGACTATTAAATTTTTTTAGTAATTGTTATTTCACTGAAGCAGTCTCATTCTAATATGGGGTTGACAGGGGCGTGTACAACGTATAGTGGTAGTACATTAATTTTGCCCTGACTTTCACATATTGGAACTTCAACTATGCTCTTTATTCTAATGGTGTTACCATTGATATCTAACACCTTTTGGTCAGTTTTTTAGATAATAGGTTTTGTCCTACACTTGGAAGTAACTAACAGTATACCAATCAGACTGATATCAATGATACTCCGCTATCACTGTCGACCTCCATGACAATAGGCTGATCACATATTTTTAGTTTTAACATCATTTTGTCATCATCAGTAAACATTTTTTTAATATTGGTATGCTGAATTGCTTGGCCCTGATATAAATGTTTATATAATTATTGCTATCCTTTTTGGGATTGTTAAGATTTTTCTTTTTACACTTTTTGCAACACTCTCTTTTGTGAAAACAGTTCCTGGCTTTGTGGCCCTTTATCCTACAGCAAAAACATACAAACAGGTTTTTACTGTTTTTTTTTTTCTCATGTGTCATAGCATCGGCTGGGATGTGAACCCACAACCATCTGCAACCAACTACTTGCTTGCATAGCAGCTGCGATACCTCTCGGCTAACAATGCAAGACTAGGTTTTTACTGTTAGCACTATTCTCATTAGACTTTGACAATTCTTTCTTTATGGTTTTACAAACATCTATTTGTGATTTGCTATTACTCTTGAACTCAATGAATTTTCAAGATTGATCAAGCATGAGTTCATAAGATAAGCCATGTTTTATAGCCTCTATATAATTTAAATCACCAATGACCAATAATTGTTGCCGTAAATTATCATTATGCATACCAATTAGAAATTGTTCCAGAAAGGCTTCATCTAGAAATGATCCATAGATGCAATGATCCATAGATGCAATTCTTTGCTAAATTACAAAGAGCACTACTATAATCTTTTACACTTTCATCCCTAATTTGGTATCGACCATGAAATTGCAGTCTAGCAACATGCCTAGAAGATTGGGAATTAAAAATGATTTGACAAATGATCTTTAACATGATTATATGAACAATCTTCAGGAGTTTGAGGTTCTGTCTGTGAGCCTGTTGACTAGCTCAATAATTCTTTTCCCAGAAAAACAATAATGAAGCAATCTTATACTTATCATCTTTAACTTCATTAATGAATAAGTATTTTTTGACATAAACCATTAAGCATCACATGATCACATTTCCTATACTAGCACATTAAGTGTTGATAAACAGAGCAAAACTCTCCATACAGTGTTGCCACCTGTGCTAAACAGAGTAATCAATGGATGCCAGAAGGCTTGTGCATAAAATCCCTATCTAATGCCTACTCATCCAATATCCCCAGACTAGTTTCTGGCTTGTGGCCTTCGTCAGTGAGGAGTTTTGGATCTGAGAGCACTGCATCTAGATCTTATGATCTAATGCAACCCTCTAGCAACCACCTTTTATCTCTACTTAACTACAAAACTATGAGAATGAAATTGAAAACACAAAAAATATTTTCAATCTAAGCTCAATAGCCTATATAGTCATATGGCATCCATTGATTACTCTGTTTAGCACAGGTGGCAATACTGTATGGAGAGTTTTGCTCTGTTTATCAACAATTAATGTGCTAGTATAGGAAATGTGATCATGTGATGCTTAATGGTTTAACACCAATCCTGCCTAATAGGATAGTGGTGGCTATGGTTGTAAAAGAGCCAAAGACACCAAAATGTATGGGTGCTGAACTGAGTTCAGACCCATATGACTATATAAGCTATTGAGCTTAGATTGAAAATATTTTTTGTGTTTTCAATTTCATTCTCATAGTTTTGTAGTTAAGTAGAGATAAAAGGTGGTTGCTAGAGGGTTGCATTAGATCCTAAGATCTAGATGCAGTGCTCTCAGATCCAAAGCTCCTCACTGACGAAGGCCACAAGCCAGAAACTAGTCTGGGGATATTGGATGAGTAGGCATTAGATAGGGATTTTATGCACAAGCCTTCTGGCATCCATTGATTACTGTGTTTAGCACAGGTGGCAATACTGTATGGAGAGTTTTGCTCTGATTATTTTTTGACATGTTGAACATACAGGAGATCAATTACTTGCCTCACTGACATCAAATTCACCTATACTCAATTGCATTTTTAATGAATCTTTATGCAACAACCTAACCTTAACTTTTGATTCCTTAATTCGAATCAACTAAATGAATGCACTTTGATCTCAGCACAACTCCGAGAGGTTTCAACTACTGTACATTTTCTTACAGTTTCAAACTTTGAACTGTCTCTGTACTGTGTCAACTGGCTGCTTTTGACTTTTCCCTATTTGAACTACAGGCTGTTACTATTATGGGCACAGACCATTGAGTTCTTATCAAAACTATGGGACTGCATCAATTGTTATGTCTAGCTGATCTAAGAGGGCACTTTCCAAAAGTACTAATAACCACTAAACAGTTAATATTTAGATAATTTAATGAATGATAATTAATAGCATGTTAACTATTTCCATACATACAATTATTTTATATAAGGCCTGAAGACATACATAAATCATATTATAGATCAATACGACTTGTAATAGTTCTGGCTGGCTGTTAACATGTTCAGAGTCAACTCTCTGCACTTGAAGTCCCTGCACATATGGGTAATATTCTGCACCCTCTTATAAGTCCATGTGCACATGTGAAACTCCAAGAATCAAGTGTCCTTTTCTTGATCCAATTTGCACTGACTGCATTCATTGCTTAAATCCCTGAAGTTGATTGGTTCATCCTTCCATCCATCTGTTCAGATGATTCTTCCTTTCACTGTCCCATGATGGATACAAGAATTTAAATCACTCTCTATCTTTAATTAATGAGTTATTTTTAAGATTATAGTTTATCTCATACAGGAAATCTGAACCCGAATTCCTTTAATTGTTTTATATCTCATTATCATACTGAATTCCACTTTCATTAATTAAACTGTTTTCGCATTTAGAAAATAATCTTTTTCCAATCTTAAAAATTATAAATAACTTTTATTTCCTATTTTAAAAGGATCAGTCTTTTAAAATTCTTTAATTTATTTAAACTTACTTATTTTCATTACTAATTTATCATCATCAACCATTATCAATCCACTGCAGGATGAAGGTCTCACCAAGTTCAATCCATCTTCTCCAATCTTTAGCTTCTCTTCTCTATATCACCCCTGCACACTTTCTTATTTCATCCATCCATCTCAATGTGGTCGCTTTCTGGGTCTTTTACAATCTCTTGGAATCCCGCTTAAGATTTCAATTGTCCATCTACTTAATTTTTTCAATGAGGTCAATAACCTATTTGTTCTCTTACCCATATATTGCAATTTCGATCTCTTCTTGTTACTCCCAACATGCATCTCTCCATACTTCTTTGAGTGGTCTGAAGTCTCTGTATTGCTCTTCTATTAAGTGTCCAAGTCTCAGATCCATAAGTAATAACTGGTAAAACACATTTATTAAAAACCTTCCTTTTCAAACACATAGGCAGATTTCCTTTTAATATCAAGTTATTTCTACCAAAAGCACTCCAACCAAGTATAATTCTATGATTAATTTCATCCATTATTTCCATCTATATTAATAATCTGACCAAGGTATTTGTAACTGTTAATTTCTTCTAATTCATCATAATCAGTCTTTATTTTCATATTTTGAGAAAATCCATTAAAATTACTTTAGTCTTTTTAACATTTATCTTTAGTCCTACTTTCAACTGATAACTCCTGCAACATTTCCTGTAGCTCTAAAGAATTATTTGCAAAAACAACTACATCATCTGCAAAATTTAAATGACCTAAATGATCTCCATTTACTTTCACTCCTTTAGCTTCTCATTTTAATCCACAAAATACTTCTTGCAGCACTGCTGTAAAAATTTTTGGAGATATGGTCGCCCTATCTTATACCCTTCTCAATGTTGACTTTCCTAGTATCATTACATAATCTAATTTGTTGCTGTTGCATTTTATAAATATTCTTTAAAATATGACAATATCCTGGATCTATACCTTGATGATCGAATGCTTTAATCACTGAAGAAATGTTTATAGAATTTAATGCCTTTTCATAATCTACAAATCCAAAGCATAATGGCAACTCATATTCATTTGTCCTTTCTCTAACTTCTTTCAATATCTGGATATGATCACTGTACTAAAACACTTTTAAATCCAGTTTGTTCTCTTGGTTGTGGAAATCCAATGTTCTCTGTAGACAAGTTGTAATTATCTTGGTAAAAATTTTGTATAAAACTGATAAAAGGATGATAAGTCTGTAATTTCTAATATCTTCTTTATCATCTTTTTAAAATATTAATATTAATACTGCATTCTTCCAATCATTTGGTACATCTTTATCATTTAATTAAACATTTGGTATATAACTTTGCTAAAAAAAATTCTATTTCTTCAACTGCTTCTTTTAATATATCAATTATAATTCCACCATTACCTGGAGCCTTTCCTTTCTTCATACATTTAGTTGCATATCTCACTTCTTTATTTAAAATTCGGGGCAATTCGGAAGATGTAATAGACATAGGAGGTACTTGTTCTTTATTACTATATAATTCTTGATAAAAGTCTTTTACCCATTTCATGATGTCATCTCTCTTTTTAGTAATATTTACTAATTTATATCTACCTATATATATATACGTGTGGGTGTATGTTTATTTAAGCATATCCTTACAAAAAAAAATCAAGTCAGATGTCTGACCTGATTTAATAAGCTTGTATTTACAAATGTTATATATAGAGCTCGCAAAATAAGCTCTTAACAAGCTTTGCAGAATATTAGATAATGTGCTGGGCTTGTCCTGGTATTTTTAATCTATTGCTTGAATATCCTAGCACTTCAATAAGGACGCCAGTAGTAGAAACCAGTCTGGGATTGGGGATATTCTGCAAAGCTTGTTAAGAAGCTCTATATATAACATTAAGCATACACCTACATATCAATAAGATTTTAAAATAAGTAAAGAGAAAGTGAAATTCTAGCTTACGAATAAAGTGTACAAGTTTATTATCTTTCAAAATTATTAATGTAGAGATTCATTTTTAAAGCAACATATTCAACATAGAAAAGTAGAGCAAGTTTGATTTCTCCAAATTTCCTGAGAACCAAGAAGCAGATTCTAAATGCCAGCAATCTATGAAATTAATAGATAAAGTCAAATTTCCATCTAATCGATGCTATACTGATAAATACATCCATAAAAGGGCTGATTTAAAATTCTTTTGATGACAGCAGTAAACCATGAAAGTGAACCTGATTTGATCTTAGGTAATCTGAAGCTTTGTCATGGAAAAAAAAAAAAATATCATTGAGAAAAATATGCTATCAAATTCCAGTATGTAATTATATATTTACGTGGGCCCAAAAGTATAAGGCAAAGTGTGTGCTCTCTCTCTCTCTCTCTCTCCCTCTCCCTCCCTCCCTCCCTCTCTCTCTCTATATATATATAAATTTAGAAAATCAATTATAAAAAATATTGCTCACTGATAAATATTTTATAGTGATTTTTTTTTTTTTCATATATATAGTTGTTCATATTATTTCTTATATATAAAAATTTGTTTATTAAATAATTTCTAAAAAAGAAAAGAACGTTGAAGTATATACTTAAGTAGAGGAACAAAGTTTTTTTCCTCATTAGATTATTTAAAAAGAAAAGTTAGCGTTGTTTAAACTATCTAGTCCAAATATATATGCAAAAAATCATTTGAAATTATCGATTAAAATGTTTGATATTCAATGTCACAAAATTATAAAAAAATAATTTAAACTTTTTATTTCCAAATTGAGGATTATACAAACAACAGTTGACTAAATGTGTGTATATGGAAGAATTCTGTGCAATCTTAATTGAACATTATTTTAAAATAACTAAGGCAAGTTAATCTTTCTGCGTTAATAATGTGGCTGGAATGTTTAATTATAATGATGAATAGTTTGTTTTATATTCGCAGGGGAAAGCATGATCTACATCTATAGGTGTGTTTCATTCTGATGATAAGGGTGTTACTATGAGATGTATCCATAAGAAAATATTATGTTGAGAAGAAATAAGATTCTTGATATGAAATAATTAATAAAATGTTTATTTGGGTTGATGCTTATACTCATAAGTTAAGAAATGTTTGGAGTTAAATAGTAGAGATAATGTAATTATGTTGAATCAATAAAGGTTTTTAGTATAAAACTTTGTTACCATATATATATATATATGCAAAATAATAAGAAATTATGTTAAATACAATACAATAAATGGGATTCGAAATTAAATAATAATGAAGATACAACTATAGATTATAAGTTATGTTTTTTTCTGAATCGATTTTCTGCTTGGGGTAAAATATTCATTTGCACACGAGTGGTTTTGACATAAAAGTAGAAAGAATTCGTATTGAGGTTTAGCTATATCATTGCGGTCTTTTGACATATTAGGAACTTCATAATATATTGTTTGCTTTTACATTAATGAATTATTTATTAATGGCTATAAAGATTATAAGTTTCATACTTGCCTAGGGTAAAAAGTCTCACTTTTTAAAATACTTAATGAGCTAGCTTTAGTATGATTTGACACAGGGTGATTAAAATGAGAAAATGTTGATATATGTAACATTCTGTTAGAATATATGCCCTTTGTGAAACATGATAAGATCTGAGTTAGAATAAAAACTATTATCGTAAAGATAATGAAAAGTCAGATAAAATAATTCATATCGAAAATGAAGCTTTACATCAAAGGAGTTAGACCTTATTCCAATGAAAATGTTATAAATTTATTAGTTAGAATTATATAGATCCATTCAATACTAACTTAATAATAACGTATATATTCATATTTAAACTATTTGGGCGATTTATTTTTTTAGAGGCAAATAGAGAAAGATGTCAAAGCATCCAGAGAATAAACAAAAAACTAATACCAGACTAAAATACAAAATGTAATATATTGTGTGGACATTTACCTGATAAAATAGATAGTGCTAAGATAGACATTGCAGGGTGATACACTCCAATATTAAAAATAAAAACACAGAAAACAGCATTAAAATAACAATTGTGATCTTCATTTGATGATTGAATAAAGCAAAAAGATTTAAGGCATTCAGTATATTCTTATACTTGATACTTTCTCCAGAACTTTATATTTAAATGACAAATCATCTGAATATTTCTAGTGACTAGTGATTTGCTGTAAATTTTTTAATGTTCCACATATTGGTGCTTTGAAAAATCTTCATTATTAATCCATCTTGATCTAGAGTAGTTACTAGAAAGCAAACAAACATTGAAATACTATAAACACTGTTGATGTTATATCAGAAAATGGCAAATTTAATGAAGGAATTAAAGAACTGAAAGTTTAATAATAATCAAAATACAGTAACACATTTTGTTACTAGGAGTCAAATGTCAAATGAAAATTTTCCATTAATTTAATTGCTTTTTTGGTGTAACTGAATGGTTTTATTACTCGGGAGTTCAAAAGGAATTCAAACTCTGGAAGTTCACTGGTTGAAATCAGAAGTTCACTGAATAATAAGAAAATATCTTTCAAAAAACATTGCCAGTGACTAGGTATAAAAGGCTTTAACATTTGGAAAAAATATATAATAATTTAAAAGAAAAGGGATTGTAATGCAATGAAGTGAAACTGGGCTATAACAAAAAACAGTACTTGTCAATATACTTCACAACTATTGAATAAATACATTTATTGTGCATTGCTAAAGTAAAGGTGTGTGTTCATTCTAAGCTTTCATCATGTAGTACCATACAAAAGAATGTGCTCTAAAATCCAAGGTTGTAGTATGTAGTAAAATCTAAGTTAAAGACCATCATTATTGAAGGATATTTATTGTTGTCACAGAAGTCATCTAGATCATGGGTGTCCAACAAGTTGATTGCAAAGCCATTTTTGGTCGATCGCGAAGCCAATCTGGCAAGAGCTGTCGGGTAACAAGTGAAACAAATTCAGTCAAGATTTTCAAGTTTTTTTCTATATTTTTGTTCTAAATTTTTTTTCAATTCTAGATAGGTAAAGTCCACTAAGCCTTATCATTATTGAAAATAATATTTTTAATCTTGATTTAATGTAGCTAATTTGAATTGATAAATATTGTTAATAATTACGCATGTTGCTTTAATTCTCCCGGACATGAGTTTTTTGGCTGTTAAATAATTGTTATTTTTACTAGGTAGATATATAAAAAAGTATGTATTTCACACCTTCCTCCACTTAGACTACGCCTATGACAACAAGTCGATCACAACACATTTTTAAAATAAAAAGTAGATCTTATAACCACAAAAGTTGGCTACCCCTGATCTAGATTATCCTATCAGATAATCTGCCTCCACAGAAAAATCAGAAGTGTCATTCGAATAAATCTAAAACTGATTGTAGAATGTGACTATCGTAATCTATTGCTCCCAATATAGGAATCCGTCTTTCGTGAACAATATTAAAGTTTTGAGTCCAAATCTCTGATTATTGGCATTGAATATCAATTCAATTATTCAACAAAAAGAAAATGAAATATTTAGGGTTAATAAGGTAATTAAAGCGCTTGGATAAAACTGGTGGAAGTGTTTTTTTGTTTCAAATATTGGTACTTTTTTGTGTGTAAAGATCTAAATAATATAATTGCATGTATAATTTTTTTACTTTTTCAATTTCTGTGAATTTGTATTAATATTGCAGATGTGGTGTGTGCTATATAAATAACAAAATATTTATGAATATTCTGGTAATACAACTTGAAGTCAAAATATTAACCAGCTATAAGAAAACATTGAATAACCAACCACTCGAGAATAGGTTAACAGACCAGTTTGATATGCTAATCATTTTTCTGTATGTATTTTTATTGTATTATTATTATTATAACAGTTATGTAAGAAAATTTTGTTAAAATATTGACCGACTTTTTCTAAACATGGTGAATGGCAAAATTAAATGTTTGTTGCCTCTATTATACTAAACATACCATAGCATGTCACAAAATTAAAAATAAATGCTTCCATTAAACTAATTAAATTGATAAAATTGAAATAGATATTAAGATAAAAAAAGTTAGGGATCAAATTTTTTGTCTGTTTTATTTGCTACTAAATAATAATAAAAAAAAACAATATTCATATCAGACTCAATATTTTGATGCCTATTTATAAATTCAATATGTTAATGGCATAATAGTACCAATAGTCCATACATCATTTTTCAAACAAAAAAAAAACTATTATATATATTATTTATAAAATGTGTGTATATATGTGCATTGTGAGCACATCCATAACTAAAACATATATACATGTGAATATAAATAATATCTGTTATCAAATAAAGACCAGAGAAAAATATAAGAAAACAATGAAGCAGGAACATAATATGATAGGCAAATGTAGGGTACAAATAAAATTTTAAAAACACGAAGAGGCTACAGGATGGAAGTAATGGATTAACACATTAATTAATGACAAAATAGGAAATAGAAAACGAATACAACCAACTATAATAGAGAAAATATATAATTACCAGCTGAAAAGCAAAAACGCAAGGACAGGAAAAAGTAGAAAACATTCATACCACAGGAATGGAACCTGAACCAATAGAGGAAAAACCCACAGAAGCAATACCAGTTATAAATGATCTAGCAATGCTGTATAAATTGTTACAAAAAACTAGATAGATAATATGTCTCTGAAATTTAAGAATAGTAAAAGCTAGTATGCTAAAAATAATAAAAACTAGATAAAGATTTTGTCTAGAATTTTGGTGGAATCAAAACTAGATGAGCAAAGAAATTGTGAAGAGGCTGGAAGGGGATTATCCTGTTTAGAAAATAAGGTGGATGAAATATGTCATGAAGTTCAACAAAATAAAAAAAAAAAAAACAAGATAAAAAATATTTGCATGAAGTAGTAGAAGTAAAAGGTGGAAACAATGAAGCACTGACACAAGTTCTGGTCAATTAGATCGAGAAGACATAGATTAATGATGAAAACTAGAAATTGTAGAAAGAATCAAAAAGCTAACGACCAATAAGAAAAAAAATAGGGATAATTGTAACTTAAAAAATAACTTCAAACATGAAAGAAATCAACAGCTTTCCATGTGAGGAGGCAGAACAAAGTTAATTCAGATACTACATACCTGATATAGTAAATCAATTTTTTAAAAATAAGAATTTTTTCACAGCATGCAGAAACCCCGAGTATATTAATAGTTTAGACAAATATTTTAATTTATATTATTTAACTAAAGATGCAAAAATTGCTATAGTGTGTAGTTATTTACAAAGGGTATTACAAAGTCAGAGAGATTGTATATAAGCCGCATCATTTTGAAAAGTTTAAATAGGTTCTATTGATATTGAAGAAACCAGGAGGTTATCAAAAACCAGATATCCCCAAGAAAAATATCAACCCATTGAGGCATTCATGCCATTCTTTAGAAAGCAAGCAGTTAAGCTGACAGCCTTAACAACTGATTCACTTGCTGAAAACCAGAATATTAGAATAGTGAGATAGCATTGATAGAAAGTCCATAGAGCAGGTGGCTGAATTGTTTAATGTCTTTGATAGCAACAAACTTGCAAATGATGTTAGGTAAAGGTTATTTAAACCCAAACAGGAAAGATGTTTTAGATGAGAAAATGATCCCCACATAAATGCCATTCAGTACAAAAGAGGAAAAGTTATACTACTATCAGTGGAGAACACAAAAAACCATTAGCAGCCTGAACAACAAAACAAAAAGTTATTTGATGCACCAAAAGTGGATCAAATATAAATACCAATAAATATTATCACCAATCTGGACATGAGCTGCAGTCATTTATGCTACTGACATAGATGAAAAAAGGTTCATATTTAAAGAAAAACAGAAGGAAAATTTTTGAGATTGGAAGACACTGTTGATGTTTACTTAGCTGTACCTTCTGTAATGTATGGAGGATTTTGACAATGACTTGAGGACACCACGTTGTTATGCAAGTCCATGGAGTTTTTCTATTTCAAGTACTGTACCAATACATTTTCAGGTTTTTATGTTCACCACCCTCTGAGTCTCAATAGGAAGAAGGCATTCTTTTCAAGCTTTATGTTTTTAATTTTAAATAAAATTTGGCAATTGCTAGCCATGTTTTGTGATGGCAGAATGTCATTCCTTTGTGGGGGGAAGATGGTTTTGATGGTACAAAGTACCATTTAAAAAAATCACAACTACTTGTTTTAATTTAATATTGTAAAGTGTTTTTATTACTTTGTGTACAAATTTATATTTTTAGTATTGTTAAAAATGTAGTTTTTCATATTTAATCTAAAAACTACATTTAGTCTAGTGCAATTTGTGTAACTACGTATTATAGCTGCTATGCTTTTTCACATAAATCAGTCAGTCTGTCAATAACTTTCTTATCTTGTAAACATGTTGTGAAATAATGTGTACATGCAGTCTGTTTTGACAAATTTATCACTTAATTTGTCAGAAATTCTAGAGTACACATTATTTGATGATATCACAAGATAAGTTATCAGCAAATTGATACAGATATGAAAAGGTGTAGCAGGTCTAATATGTAAGTACCGGTTATTATATATATCAAGAACAAAGGGAATATTAAATTAATAATGATAAATTCATACATAGTCCAGAGTTAAGATATTAGCCAAGCATGAGAAAACAATAAATAATCAATCTGAGATTAGATTAATATGCCTATTTGATGTGTTGACCACTTTTCTGATGTATTTTTTATGCCAATATTTGTTAAATATTAGCTGTTTTTTCTTAAATATGCCAAATGGTAAAATAAAGTATTTGTTGAATTTATAAAAATTGCATTTATTCTACTAAATATATCACATTATGCCCCACAATTAGAGATAAATGCATCATGCAAATTAATTAATATATTAGTACCTAAAATTTTTTCTTAGATTCTCATGAACTCAGCTGAGAATGAAAGAAATTATTATAATATGGTTTGTTTCTGGGTTTATGATTAGATTTCAGTCATGCACTAAAGTGGGACTGTGTGATTCTATTGTGATAGTTCTATAATAAATAGAAATATATCCATAGTAATCATAGAAAGAAACCCTATCTTCAATTTGTGATGTGTTTGCATTTGATTATATACCAAATGAAAATATAATCTATTAACATTTGGAATAATTGTAATAAATGGAAAATAATTACTTTGCACCTGAAATAGACTGTTATAATATATATATATATATGATTAACAAAACAAGTCATAAATTTTGTAAACTTGCTTATAGCTTGCATTTAATGATCACTAGATGGAGCTTTACCAATATCTCTGTACAAGCTTTGTTTACATAAATACTGAGAGAGACAGAATTCAATATTTCTTTCATTGTATCCACCTTCAGATCAGGTGGAGACAACGAAAGAGATATTGAATTCTGTCCCTCTCAGTGTTTATGTAAACAAAGCTTGTACGGAGATATTGGTAAAGCTCCATCTAGTGATCATATATATACATATATTGTACCAGACACACTTCTTTTGAACACCAAGGATGCCACTAGGCAACTGCTGAACTAGAAAATTTGATTTATGGTCATCAAAAAGTTGAGGATGCTGAATATAAATGCTGCCAGCTAGACCCAATGAGAGAAAGAGATCTTAAATCTTGTTCAGACAATTGAGGGACAGATCACAGAAGCAAACATTAGCCAAAAGCAAATATAATTATTAATAATTTTCAAGTTTTATTAAAATCAAAAAAATATTAGTCAAACAAATATATAAGTTGACGCAAATTTCCTAACTTTCTTTGTCAGAGAGTGTGCATGAATATTATGATGCTAAACACTTTGGCAGATAATTTTGTTTACTCACCTAAGAATTAAAAAGATTTTCCTGCTATCAATTTATCTACTCTTCAATTTCTACTTTTTTTTATTTTTTTAGAGATTTTAAGAAAAATGGTCTTGTACAGAAGTTAACAAACAGCATGCAATGAACTTTCTTCAACCCCATAAAACAATGGTACAAAACAAGGATATCATATGACTCTTAAACACTCATAAGACATCACCTAAATACAACTTGAAAGTTAACTCCATATAAGCAAAGAGAAAAGAATATAATTTTACATAATCTGAAATAGAAAAAAAACAAAATCTCTATGGTTTAAAAAAAATATAACTATATAATTGATAAATTACTAGTCAAAAGATCTACAGTCTGCAGGAAATGCAAGCACATATTAATTAAATTAATTTCATTGAAAATAGGGAACAGGTGAAATAAAAAAAAACTACTAATATCTTCCAAAGCTTTTAACAACAACAATTATTATTATTATTATTATTATTATTATTATTATTATTATTATTATTATTAATAATAATAATAATAATAATAATAATAATAATAATAATAATAATAATAATAATAATAATAATAATAATAATAATAATAATAATAATAATAATAATAATAATAAAACAATGATTATAAAATATCAACTCACAATACACTCTCTGACAAATTGTCAAAATCAAATATTAATTTAATTACCTACAATTTATAGATTTTAAACAAATACATCAAATAAAGGAAATAATAATATCAAATTTCTTACTCAGAGACCTATCATATATTCATATTCTTTTCTTGCATCTAAAGTTTAGAGATTTAGCCCTGATTAAATATATAAAAAGTTCAGTTACCTTCGAAGCTTCAGTTTTACCATCCAATTGATTCCAGAAGTGTGCTCAAGGTTTTAGTTCTCTTCCGAGTTATATTATGATGGTTTCAAATCTACATTTATCTGGTTAGGAGTACAAAGGCAATCTTTAGGATCAGTTTCAAACTAGTGCATTAAGACATGTTACTGAGGTTACAATTGTGGTGTTCCAGGGTCTATCTTGGAAGGTTTTTAGCATGGCATATTTTTAATATGGTTCTTCAAGGTAGGTAGTTTCTGCATTATGTATAGTACCAATTCTTAGTATATTAAGCATAGTTTCTTTAGCAGTTATTAATCAGCAATTAGTAATCAGCATTTTCAATCTTCTCTTAGCAGTCTTGACTTCACAGTTCACAGCAAAAATAATTTTTGCATTAGCTAACTTCACGATGCAATTAGAAAATATAAAAACATATCACATCAGCCATCAGAAAGTACCAAAAATATAATTTATAATCCTCTCATTCAAAAACACAGAGCTTTTATATGCAATTGTTATCTCCTGCCAGATCTTAACTAAAAGTTTTAACCAGAGTTAGTCTCTTATCTTTCATTAGATTTTAATTAAGATTTTAACTAGAGTTATTCTTATCTTATGTTTTTATTTTTATTTTTTTTTCATATGTTATAACATCGTCCGGGATGCGAACCCACAACCGTCTGCACCAACTCCTTGCTTGCAAGGTGGCTGCGATATCCCACTTCTAATAAATTAGAAAATGAGTTTTTGCTTTTTAAAATGGATTAAAACAAACAAACAATAACAAAAAATTATTTCAATCAAAACTCTTTTATTAAAATGTTTTTACAATTTCCATTTATAATCTAGTAAATGTGTTATAGCATGTACTCATAATATAAAAAATACAAAATTTTTAAATACAATTTTTTCTTTTCTTTTAAAATCTTTATAAATATACATTTTAATTTTGATTTCACAATCATTGCTTTTGAAGCAGATATAGTATCCAATTCAATATATATATACACATACAATGAATCTCTTTGTAAAAAAGTGATTGTTTCTCTATTTAAGCTGCTTGGAGTGACATTTCTGAATCACTGCATGCATTACATAATGACACAGTTTAGCTGTTCACAACAAAAATTTTAAAGTATATATCTGGATTTCATTACTACATGAAATGTGATGTGTTTCATGCCTTTGTAGATTATTTTCAGTGTTCTCTTTGCAATTATGAATTCTTGCAACCCACTAGAAAATATTCTTAACATTCATGCCTTCACAGCTACACATAGCTTAAATGATTTCAAATGTTCCAATAACAGTTTTTCCCAATCTAAAACAAATCTTAATGTTAGCATGTTGTTCCATAATGGATTAAGATATGAAATGATGTCATATTTCATATAACTCATGGTCCAAATAAGCTAACACTTTAAAGTTGTTGTGATGAAGAAAACCAATAATCATTTCACTGGAACATACTATGTACATATATTGAAGTGAAATAAGATTTGAATCAAACATAATTTAAGTAAGTATGAGATGGTATCAGCCACATATCAATGTATTCTGGTATATTAGTCATGGATACCACTCACACACTACTTGAATAATTTTAGATAATGCAATATATATCAAAATTGATATCTCTGATCCAAATATTAAAATAAATTATCGTAGTCATAAATTCAAATTAAGTTCTAGCTGAATAAATAAATCATTCACAATATCAAATTTTATAAGTCTTCTATGACTAGTGAACAATATAAAAATGTAATCATTAGCAGATGTGACCAATATATTTCAAAAAAGAAGAATCACTAATCACGATGACATAATAATATCTCCTCCAGGATCAGATCTTTCACATCCCTCTCAAATAAGATTTAATATCCCCTCACTTGATGATAAATTACAAATACATTTTTTCCTGAAAAAATGAAATCAAATAAACCTAATAGTATGAGTAGATGAGGATTCAAACATATTTTAGCAGTCTGCTGATGCAAAAGTCCACTTCTAAAATATTTCATACTATAAATAATAATAATTAGAATATATCTGTTTAGGCACCAGTAAGTAAATTATATAGATGATGATAATCTTTAACTTTCCCCAGTTAACAATCTATCCTTAGTGCATTCAATAAGAATCATTGATATACAATTCAGTTGTAAAATCAAATGTTGCTTTAATATTTAAATCATGAAAGTTCAGAAAACATTTTTATTATACAAACATACAATAAAATCAAAGTTTGGCTTAAATACTTTTTCAAACACAAAATTTTTAATAAACAATAGAATAATAAATAATATATAACAGATGAAAATAGTTCCTTAGTGACAATATTCAGAAATAAAGCTTAAATAACATTATTATTCATTTTTAAATAACAAGGCTAGTGCTAATAATAATCATGATCTAGGAGAAATTACTTTGGCACAAATAAAATTGTAGCATTCATATATGTATGAATTATTATTTAAGAAGATAATTAATATTATAGTCTCATATATATATACATGATCTAATATCTAACTCTTGCATATATAATCTCCCCCTTTTATTAAAAAAATATGTGAGTAATATTTCCTTTAAAATAAATAAGTAATTAAATGGTATTATTATCTGAGAGTTCATAAAAAATTCAAATGCTAAAAATACCAGAAATGAAATCAATCGAAGAATCTTGCACTCCAGAGTCTGACATTCTACCACTATATCAAATCACATCTCTTACACTATTTTTGTAACAAAGAACAAAATCATAACTAGAGATTAAACTACACAATTATTGTAAACAAACAAAAATATTAAACTTTCTATCATGTCAATATATAATGGTATAACCATGGAATACTTCTTTAATCAGTCAATGTCTTCACAAAGTGTCTATTGATATTATTTATTTTAGACAGCTGCTGTTGAAATATTCATGCTAGCAAGAATACTTTAATATCTTTATCCCTATAATTAGTACTGAAATTTTATTTAAATATTCCATTGGGAAGATCACTTGTTCTCTCTATTCTTTGTAATTCTAATGTAAGCTTTCAA
Organism: Epiperipatus broadwayi; assembly: GCA_028023455.1. Lineage (NCBI taxonomy): Eukaryota > Metazoa > Onychophora > Udeonychophora > Euonychophora > Peripatidae > Epiperipatus > Epiperipatus broadwayi. The sequence continues at coordinate 956,340 of JAQFVV010000047.1, forward strand.
GGCAAGTATATTTCTTATTGTACACTGGTGTACAGATAAATGAGTATTTTACTTTAAATATAAGCCACCAACACATTTTTTCTTTTTAAATAAATCCAATAGTGAATTAAGAGAATTTTATTAGAATTCTTTCTTTCTTTAAGAGATTATAATGGAGTTTATTATACTATTATGCAATTAAATATTATCTGTCAGAGTACAAATACATTTCATCACAAGAACACTAAGAAGCCAAGATAGTTAATAAAATGTACATGTAAATGAAAATGTTTACATTACAATAACTTCATTGTTAGAAATATAATCTGAATGTAAATATTTTTTATTAAATATGAGACAAATACTTCTTTATTTAGACTTATTGTGATAATTGCCTGAGCCTCAAATTTTGAGGCTCAAGTTTGAAATATACTACATATATATTCTTATCACTGCAGTAAACCAAATAGGCAGATGACATTTTGTCATGATTAATTAATTAAATTTAGACATGTTGTGAGATATATATATATCTAATGATATTCTTATTCAATACCTGTATTTTTTCAAAAGTTATATATGTAATCTTGTAATTAAATATTTATAAATACAGTAACATAATATATATATAAAGTATAACTTTAAAAACTTTTATCCATCTATGAGTGCTTTTAACTAGCTTCGTAGTCTTTGTCAACTAACACTTTTAAACACACTTTCAAAGTCTAACCTTCCCACAATTCATTGACTTTTATGTTTGGTGCCTATCTGTTCATTTATTGTAGACAGCTGCTGTTGAAATATTGATACCAGCAAGAATACTTTAATATTTCTATCCCTAAAAATCAATGAATTGTGATAAGGTTAGACTTTGAAAGTGTTAGTTGTCAAAGACTATGAAGCTAGTCGAAAGCGCTCCTAGATGGATAAAAGTTTTTAAAGTTGTACTTTATATATATTTATGTTACTGTATTTATAATACTTAATTACAAGATTACATATACGTAAACTTATATTATTTTGAAGAAATACAGACATCGATTTGTAGTATTAAGATTACATATATATATTTTCTATCACTGCACTAAACTGAACAGGCCAAAATGCCCTTTTGTTACTATAGTTAATAAAATTTATATATAAATAAAAATGTTTAGATTTCCCAATTACTTTTATTTAAATATTCTAATTTATATAAAAAAGTAACACATTATTATTAATAATTTATTTAAAAATAAATCTTCTTTTAAAATATTGCATCATAATTACAGTAATTCTGCATGTGATCAAATTATGTTTATCAATGATATTTTACATAACATATGTCTTATTCAGTTTAGAGTAGTGACAGAGTATCAGAATCTGAAATGTGGGATCATAGGATCGATTCTGCTGCTGTCTTGTGCAAAATACCTTTAATTATAATATTATCTTTTTTTTATTATTCCATATTATCTTTTCACATATTTTACTAAATAGATGTTCCAATTTTTAATAATGATATTTTTTTTGTTGCGATATTATCTTTTTACATGTTTTACTAAACAGCTTTTCCTTGAATGTGAATTCAGGTTTGTTCTCTATGTAAAAACTCATAATTGACCCATGATCCACACTATAATCCAAATCTAATGAAGTAGAATGAGTAAAAAATATAATTTTAAAAAAGATGTTACATACGAAAATATTTAATTTTTAACAAATTTCATGATAATATTTTTAGTACAGTTGTCTTGATTATGATAAACCTCTTATATGACGGCAATAATTAAAAACGTGTCTAAAAATGTATTTAGTGAAATAAACCAAATATTTGATTTTTTTTATATATATAGTAATCCAACATAATCTATACATGAATACAATAAAATGCAAGGCATTTTAATGACTTCTAAACATTTATCGAATAAACAATTTAAGTATAAAAATGTAAAATTTCTTTCCTGACTGAGTCTCTAACTCTTGAACTATATAATAAAATATAATATACATAATATAACTTAATTATTAATAAGCATTTAAAAAATTAAATAATAAAGTAGTGTAAATATTTTATTATTGAATGAAAACAAGAGAAGTTATTTTTATTAATAGAAAAACATCAACAAATTATGTGTAAGAGATTCTGAATTAAAAATAATTAATGGATTTTTAAAATAATCAACTATTTTTAACAAGTAGATGCTAGTGGAAAGTTATCTCAACCATGTTATTTAAAGTTAATCTAGTTTACTGGTATGATACATGAAAATAATCTAGTTTGGTGGTCCTAATAAAATGTAAAAGTTACATTTACATATGTATTTGCATACATTACCATTAAATAATATCACAATAATAATTTAAAATCTATTTTGTCTATGATTATGAGGGATAACACCTCAAAAGCCTTAGCCTACATTGCTTTATTTTGTTTGCCATCAACAGCTTCTTCAAGTGCTTGTATATACTATATACTACTAATAAATAATGTATAAAAATGTAAAATATTGGAATTTATATCTAATAAATTATAGTAATTAACAATAATAATAATGTATTATTATTGTGTATTCAATTTTGTGAAAAGTATTTGATGTTAAACTATATATATTATTAAACTCAACTGTAATAAAAAAGTAAAATTAATCATTATGTCTGAAATCTCTTGACCCCATTCCAAAACTTGCCATGATTTTACTTTTTTACTGCAGTTGAGTTTAATAATATATATATATAGTTTAACGTTAAATTCTTTTCACAAACTGAATACACAATAATACATTATTATTGTTAATTACTATAATTTATTATTATTATTAGTCATACAGCATACATTAAATTCAATAATAAGGTTTCATTTAATTTTGAATGCAATTTAGGTGTTCCACAGGGTAGTATTTTAGCACCCATATTGTTTAATGTTTACATTAATGATCTTAAGGATTGCATGAGATATTCTTTTCTGTTAAGCTATGCTGATGACTGTAAGATTTTTAGAAGAATTATATCAGTTAACGATTGTGTTCTCCTTCAGAAGGATATTGATAACTTTAGTGCTTGGTGTGAGTTAAATAACATGACAGTTAATTTTAATAAATGCTCCTTTGTTTCTTATTCCAGAAAATCTGAAGTTTTACAACTTTGTTATTATATCAATTCTCATAAAATTATTTCAGTTAAATGTCAAAAAGATCTTGGAATTATGTTTTCTTGTAATGGATCTTTTATTCCTCATCTTGAAATGATTGTTGGCAAGGCTTGGGAGGGTAAAATGATTAATCTTTCATCTAGACGAAAGTATAGGGATTTGAAATATCTTTATAAAATTGTTAATAAACAAGTTATTTTATCAGATATAGTTTCAACTATTTCAATTAGGTCTTTGAGTTATGATACTAGGTCTATTTGTGTATATCCGATTCAAACATGTCATTCTAATATTCTTAAATGTTTTCCTTTATTTAGGTTATCCTCTTTATATAATCAGATTGAGAGTAGCCTTAATCTGTGTGACATTGATTATAAGAAATTTTGTAATATTATTAAACTTAAATATTATGTTTGATTTTGTCTTTTAAATTTTACTTTATTATGTATACATTTACATTTTCATTTTATGTTATATGTTTTATTTTTACTTTTATTGTATGTGCAAACTGTAATTGGCTTTATGCTGTTGTTTAGCACTTAAATAAATGAATTGAATTGAATTATTATTATTATAATGATAATAATGATGATGATGATGATGATAATAATAAGAAGAAGAAGGAGGAGAATGAGAAGAAGAAGAAGGAGGAGGAGAAGAAGAAGAAGGAGGAGGAGGAGAAGGAGGAGGAGGAGAAGGAGAAGGAGAAGAAGAAGGAGGAGGAGGAGGAGAAGAAGAAGAAATTTATTAAATATAAATTTAAGTAGAGAAGAGGGTGGGTCCCATCTTTTTTTTCTCGTTCTGGCTTGTTCTTGAATTGAGAGTTCTACGTGCAGTCATTTTTACATCTGAAGGGCTGTCAAATAAGCATTTTTAAGGTGCTTCTGTCAAAGGTTTTAGCCTTTCATGTTATTATTAGATCATCTGCTAGCACTTAATAAATTAAATATAATTACATTTATTACTATCATTTCATTAGATTTGAAAATTGCTTTTTTGTAAATCGTAAGATTTCACATTGTTTATTTATATATAAGATTTAGTGAATTAAATGTGAAGATGTTTTAAGCTTCACACTCTTAGTTCAGAATGCTTGAGTCTGACTTATTTATATATAAATTTAAATAGAGAAGAGAGTGTGTCCCATCTTTTTTCTCATAATTCTGGCTTGTGTTCTTGAATTGAGAGTTCCAGGTGCAATCATTATTGCATATCTGATTGGCTGTCACATAAGTATTTTTAAGGTGCTTCTGTCGAAAGTTTTAGTCTTTCATTTTATTATTAGATCATCTGCTATCGCTTAATAAATTTAATATATATAGTAATTAACAATAAAATAATACACACATAAAAATTAAATAACAGTGTAAATATTTTATTATTGAAGGATTATGACTTTGGTAATATAAATGTGAATAAGTTTATGTATGAGAGATTTTGAATAGATTTTCAGATAAACAAGAACTATTTTTAAGTATTTTGAATGAATTATTGACATGCTGGTTAACATTGATCTAAACAGTGGTAAAAAATTCTAAGAGTTATATCAGCATTTACAACTGTTGTACTTAAAAAGGAATAATGGAGATAAGTCAGACTCTCTTTTCTCCTTGTGATTCAGGACAGAGCGCAGAGGTGAAGCATTCCATAGAATCATACTCTGGCTGTAGATAGTACTTAATAAGCAGGTAGGAGCAATGTTTTCATGGGTGAGTATATGTATAGTGGTGGTGAGAAGAGGTTCTTTCAAATAAGAAAAAAATACTTAGATATTTAAAAAAAATTATCTTATTTGCAGATATTTCCTATCCCTACTAGCAATTTTGAAGGATTGTCCCAAAAACATGAAAACTTTTGAGAGAAAAAATTAAAAATTTCAAATTCAATAAATTTTCACTTATGCTATTAGATAAATATTTAGGTTTTAAGGTATTATTTAATCATTGTTTCAAAAGTTATTATTTTTAAACATTAATTTATTTTATTTTAGCATACGTTTTAATCTCTGAATTTATTTTACAAAAATAAATGAATAAAACATTATAAATTATTTACTAAACACATTAAATAACTAAAGCCACAATTTCAAATTTTCCTTGTGAAAGGAAAAAATGTTTATTTATAGAATAGTGGATAAGAGGTAGTAAAATTTACCTTGCACTCTTATCCATGTGGTGCATTCTTTGTCAGTTTTACTTTTAGTAAACTTTATTTGTTCCAACATATATAAACATTTTTTCAGATATTTCCTTTTCATAATAATAATAGTAGATTCCTTTTTTCCACAATTTATTCCCTAAGATCTTCTTATGATTAACACTGCATTCTAATTATTATTAGGGAAATAATATGATTTAGCAAATTTTTTAAAAAGTTTTAAAATTACAAATAAAAAGATTATATACAGTGGAGTCATGAACTAGGCTATATTTTGTTCGAAACATGTATATAGCATATAAACAATGATTAGATTAGAATATGTATTGTTTATTTAACTGCAAGTGTACAGTACTTTTCAACACACACATACATATAAAAACAGATGCTTTTATATGTATAGTAAGCATATATAAATTAAGATTAAAATATAAATACATTTTTTTAAAAATAATAATAATATAGTTATTAATAAAAATTTGAGAAGATGCACTTACATAAATTTTAGTGAGAGTCTCTTAACTCATGCATTCATTGAAGCAATAAGAATTTAAAAAAATAACTATTATATATTTTTAAAAATAAAGTAAATAGTAAAACATCTGACTTACTTCATTATTAAATATACTATGAACAATATTCTTTTTTTTCAATAGCCTTTTTCTTTTATAGAAACATAATAGATTAGACTCTCTATCAAGAAATTACTAATGTTTTTGGTATTTACATATTAGACCTACTGCCCGTGTTTGTGATGACAGAATGTCATATCTTTCTACCATGGTGGAAGGAGGGTGTTTGTGACAGCAAAATGCCATAATAAAAAGTCACAACTACCTGTTTTTAATTAGAATCATAATGTATTTATTATTTCTGTGTTCAAATTTATACTTTTTGTATTGTTAAAAAATTGAGTTTTTAATAGAGCATTCTGCCATCACAAATACCCTCTTCCCACTGGAGAAAGGTATGACATTCTGCCATTGCAAATATGGGCAGCAAATCTAATATACCAGTATCATGTTTTTAAATCAGTATTAACTTTAAGTATGTTCTAAAATTTTGTAAAATTTTTAGCATTTCTCTTACAAAATATTTTTATTATGCAAAATATTGCACATCAAATTTGAAAAGGATAATGGAAGAATAAAATGTACATGATTTCAACATAAACTGAAGAAATTTTATTCATGAACATTATTGTTTATGATGCTCTGAGGTAGAAAAACTGCTTATAGCATAATTTAAAATTTATTTACAAATTTTATAGATCATAATGCTTAAAAATGAAAAATGACTGCCCAACTATCATAAAATGCGAGAGGCCAGCGACAGCTGCTTTTCAAGCAGTTGTCCCGGGTTAGCGGGTTCGCTTCCCGGCTGATGCTATGACACATGAGAAAAAAACTATCATAAAATGTATTAAATTTGTGACCTTTAATGTGCTTTTTTGCTACATTTTTCTTTGTGTAGTATATAATTGAACTCATTCATTTCAATATAAACTTTTGGGTCATTTTTTTGCCAATTTAAAAAATAAAAAATTTACTCCTAGAGCAATCTTGATATACTAACCAATTATAACTTTCATTCTTCAATTAATTAAATATAAACAATTGTAATTTGATTTTTATGATATATTTTAAAAAGGAAAATATATTTGTTAAAAAAAATAAAACATTTTTTCTATAATGTTATTTTTACAGAATCGATTGAACTAAGAAAAGCAGATGAAATTAATATTACTTTTCTTTATGTTATTTTTATACAATCTTTTGAACTAAAAAATAAAAAAGGAAATTAATATTATTTCAATTTAAAAGATTATGAAATAACTGGGGATTTATAAATGATTGATTCTAATTTGTGTATTTAGGCAACACACAAGCACACAAAAGTCACCATATTGTTAAATGCCTAAAGGCTAAAAAATGTGGATCGTAAGTTAAGACAGCAAAAAAAAAAATAATTATCAAAAAGAGTTAATATGACAATAAACTCAATATACATATATATGAAAACTTTTATTTTCTTCTGAATATATTATTTTATCATTAAATATATATATAATCTATCAACGTGAAAATATTATTGCAACTCATGACTTGACAGCCATATCTAGCTTAAATCATTTAAAACATTTTAAACTCAGACTTTCACATGACCCACTACTCTCAGTGCCATCTCATATTGCTGACCCACCTGATCACACACATGTTGAAAAGATAAATAACATGTGTGTGATCAGGTGGGTCAGCAATATGAGATGGCACTGAGAGTAGTAGGTCATGTGAAAGTCTGAGTTTGAATCCTGCATATATTACATATATAAATGCAGGTTTAAGCCTGTACAATGTATTAAAACATTTTGGAAATTTTTATCAATTTAAAACAAAAATTTAATGTAAACATACTGTTCTATCAAGGGTTAAAGTACAAAACACCCCATCACATTTTTATGTGATAACATAAGATCCAGACATGCTAGCACTTTAAATTTTTTTGTGGTGAACAGCTGAACTATTTGCTACATAACAAATGCATTGATTCAAATGTGGCATTACAGAAAACATGAAGAATCAGTCCCATTTCATGAGGATATATTATTTAAATAGCTTAGTTATGCTTACTCTAAGAAAATCATTTCAGAGGCATAAAACACTTCGTGTATCAACAAGGATCAGGCCATAAAATAAACACCATCAGTAAAAAGATTTTAAATCATATGTTAGTCATAACATAACCAATACTTCATCTATTTTCACTAAATAATGGTAGAACTACCAATATATGACTCAATCCAAACTTCCATAGCCATGTTCACAAATCATTTGAAATAATTTGTCTTACCCATCACAAGGCATTTTCTATCTCTCACTACAATATATATATATAATTAAAGACCAATGTTTCAATTAGAAACTTTTGATAAAGAAATCAAATAACTTCTTACTAAAAATGTTTCTGATAATCAAATCTTTATTAAATATTCTTGCAGTGTGCAACACAATCTTAATGCTTGAAGACAAATTTTGTAGCAATTTAACTAAATCCTTCTTTGCATCATGATACTGATGATGTTATGTTTGAGTGATGAAAACATATGTCTATCAAGAAGTTAGCCAATGTTTTCATCAAATGTTCCCATTTGAAAAATTGGAATAATTTATATAGAGGGTGTATGTAAATGATATTAGGATTATAACATATATATATCAAAATGCTTTCAATTTCACTACATACCATAAAATTTGTGCAACAGACATTATTAATCTACTTAACATCACATGATCACATATGACTACATAAGCTAATGAGCTTGGATTGAAAATATTATTGGGTTTTAAATTTTATTCTCATAGTTTTGTAGTTAAGTAGAGATAAAAGGTGGCTGCTGGAGGGTTGCATTAAATCCTAAGATTTAGGTGTGGTGCTCTCAGATCCAAGATTCCTCACTGATGAAAGCCACAAGCTAAAAACTAGTCTGGGGATATTGAATGAGTAGGCACTAGATAGGGATTTTATGCACAAGCCTTCTGGCATTTATTGATTACTCTGGCTTGCACTGAGTAGTACTATTCTATGGGGAGTTTTGCTTGTTTTAATAACAGACATTATTATCAATTATACATTTGCTAGGGTATATTTCTTTGGAATACTAAGATATATAACAAACTTTGTCACAATCATGTCTCTAGTTTATATTTTTTCAAACAAATGTAAGACATTGCAGGTATAAAGTTTGAATAAATTATGGTTTTATAAAAAAAAATCATGCAATACATATGCATATTTTTTTTAAAAATTAATTCATTGTAAAGTTAGTATTCATGTCAAAAGTGTGAAAGATAAAGTTTGAAACCTCTAAATTAAATTGTGCTCATTTTATTATCTTATGTAATTTTGGCACCAAAGCCAACAACCTTGCACTGTTAAAATTTGATTAGATCTTGTTCATTCCATTTCTAAAAATTATCTGTAGAAGAATCAGAAGCCTAATGAACAATCAAAATAAAAACTTTGAGATATTTTCCCAAATGATATTTTTATTATCCTTTATTACATCCTGAGCAACATGTTCCAACTGGTCACAGCTTATCTTCTATTATCTCGGTAATAATTATATACAATTCTTCTTTAAAGTCATTCTGCTTTTACATTACCTTATATTTGGTACCTTATCCAGAGCCTACCTTCTGAACAATCTGTTTTTGTAATATGTGACTTTCAGAGTGTATTCCAGTGAAAAGATGAGAGACTCATTCTCCAAGCTGCCTGCAGTAAGATCTCTAAATAATTCACTTACCACAAAATGTTCAAAGCATTAGCATGTCTCAATCATGAGTTATAACATGAAATATGAGAGTCTTGTATCTTCATGGTTAGCTTCAATACTCTCTCTACTACCATGATATTTTGAAAATAATCTTGACTCATGGATTCACTACTATATATAATTTCAATCATTTCAGTATAGTTTTTTCCAATTTAAAATAAAATTTAATGATAGTCTTTTGTTCCATCACGGATTAAGGTAAAAACACAGTGTCATATTTCATGTCTTGAGATCCAAACACCTGTGGAAAATAGATCAATTATGTTGCCACATTACCGGTGTACTGATTCAGAGATGACACTTGAAGAAGTTTGGAGAGAAAATCAATCACCTTTTCAGTGGGACATATTGCATATATTTTAAACCTTCAGATGTATAGGTTTTTATATAGTTGTTCTTAATACTGAATTGAATTGAATTTAACGTGCTAGTGTTATAATGATTTGATGCTGAAATGTCAAAAACTGGGCTTTTAAAAAGTTAAATAAATGGGGCTTTATGCGTGATATGCTGAGAGGTCTTGTATATATAAACACTCAGGCAGAGATGCATTTTACCATATGACTTGTGCATTTAGTTATCCAAAAGATACAACTGATGGTATGAGTACTAAAACTTATTAAGCAATTCACAATTAAAAATTAAAAAAACATTGTTTATCTAATTAAGAAGTCATATGATATATAGATAAATAAATATATAAACAAAATTACTCCAAATTCACAACTCAATTAGACTAGCCAAAAAAAAAAAAACTCTAAAACACTATCAATGGTTTTACTGCTAAAAGCAGACTTCTCAAGTATAAAGAACTACAAAATAACAACATATTTAAACTAAACATTACCCACAATTCCGCTTACTTCCCATTCACTCTTAATATTAAAAGAACTTTTAAATAAGTTAATTGCTTCGGAATCATAAATTTTTAATAATAAAGATTCTGTGGCCTGTATCTTTTTCACAGATTTACAAAGAAGAACTAAGATATTTATTTCTAAGATATTTATTTCTAATCCTACTTTTCTCAAACTACTCTGACCTATTTACCTTCTTACAAAAACAAAGGATTATATGCATTACTCTAGGAATAATCTTTCTATCAAAAATTTCCTTTGTATTATTTAATACATTGTACAGGCTTAATAAATTATTCAAAATAATATCCCTTTTCCAAGCAATTTTCTTATTTCCAAACAAATTACTATTTTTTACATACAATTTTATAAGAAGACAATTTAAATGGCAAAGAAATAAAATCATATTTTTCTTTATATTGCTATTAAATAAAATACTTTTAACAAAATTATCAGAATACCCAACACTCAAATAATCTTTATAAAATTGACCTTTCTGAAACAAAGTTTTAAGCTTTTATATATATATATATATTTCACAATTATGGCATTACAAAACCATTATGTAAAAATATTGTAAAAATTATAAAGAAAGAAAAGTATATGAAACATTATATATACATGAAAATAAAGAGAAATGTATAAATTTAGTACAAGGATCGGTAAAGTTAGGTGGAAAATGGTCATTAAATAAAAATTGGAAAATATAAAAACATCTTTATTTTTAAGTTTGACCTGTAGATGATGTTGTTAAGATGATATGTAAATCACGTGAATTTTTTCAATTGTTATAATATCTTCATAAGGTTCATTTTTGAACGAAAATCAATTAGATATTAATAAATTTATTATTTATATATTTTAAGTATTTAGTTGTCTATAAATTGAATATATTTCATTTTAAAGAATATATATATATATTCACCTAAATGATAGGATCTAACAATATTTCTTTCAATTTACAAGCTGAGAATTGATGAAGAAGGATTAGTTCTTGATCCATTATTCTACCACTGTATTAAGCTAGATTGACAAATGAAAATAATTGTATAATCAATTGTTCAGGAAATGATGTGGTGTTTGAGAATGCAAATAGCAGATTGAGAAAAATAGTTTCATTGAATAATTTTTATTACTAATCTATTACCTGAAGATATCTTTGACTTTACTGCAATGATGGTATATATTAAATCATTTGATTTCTCTTACACAGGAAAATATTTTGAAGTGAGAGAGATTAGCAGTCATGTGATGATTTGATTTAGTGACATTTACTTTCAGCCATAATCTTATGTAAGATGTCAATAGATTTAGTCACAATGAATGAATTCCTGTGAATTTTAGTGGTGATTTTCAACCCAGTTCCTTCTGTGTGATACTCCGCAATTATGCTTCCCAACAAAAAAAAAAAAATTAGTTTGGCAAATAAAAATTGTTCAAAAGTTAACTATTTACTCCACTCCAATATTGCCACCTAGTATAAGTTAGAGTAATCGATAGATGATACATGCAGTGTATATTCAATCCTTATCCAATACTGTCTTATCCTTTTAATCAAGACTAGTTTTTGAACCTAGGATAATATTGGAGAAAGATTGAATAAACAGTACTTTTAACAGCTATTCATTACTCAACTTACAAAATAAGTGTCAGAGCTGAAGTGAAATAAATAGCTGGCAGCTAGCTCTTGAAAAAAGTAATCTAAAATCGATTCATGTGATGCCTTTTGTGGATAGGGGGGAGGGAGATGTTTACTTATAAAATCTGTTTTGCATATGTAAAATTTTTGTGCTCTGATTATCACCTGATCTTCCCAGTGATTCGCTCATCATAAATGAATAACTGACTTTTTAAATGCAACAACACATATAAATGTCTACATCTTGATACACAAATTTCGTAAATTTAATGTGTGCGTCCATTCAGAAAGCATTTTTATAAATTACATTAGTACAGAACACAGACTCTGCAAGTTTATATATAAGGGAAAACAAAATTTCGGAAAAGTAAAGAGTTAATTCTTTTTTTTTTTTAAAAAAATCCAAGTTGTCTTCTCTCATCAATTTTGCACTTACAAAGAAATTTACAAAAAATAAAACCCAAATTGTTAGATTTATTCTTAGAATTAAATTTAGTTGAAAAAAATATTAAAGAAAAAGACATCGAATATTGTCATTTCGAGAAAATTGAATCAATAAAAGACAAACTCATAAAAAAATGACGTTGGTTCCACACACACACACGCACGCACGCACGCACGCACGCACGCACGCACTCACACAAAAATGACGTTGGTTCTACACACACACACTAATGTCTCGTAAAGGCTATGGAAAACCAAATCGCAACATTACAGAAGAGGCATACCGAGGAGAAAAACAAAATATGAAAGAAGGAAATTGCTTACCTGATTGCTTGTTATAGCCTTTATTATTAATTAATCTGAAAAGATACAAATACGTAGATATAAAACAAATAATTTTATATAAAACAAATAATTTTAACAAAGTGAAAGAAATAGTTGCAAATAAAATACAATTGAAACAAACACACATTGCTTTAACATTTACGTATGTGTTAAAACTGCTCAACTCAATCACAATTTCAAACATAATTTCTAAACTTGACCCCTTGCTGCTTCACAGAAAGAGCACATAACAATCATATTACAGTAGTCAACATGTTATCATCATACTGTATATGTGTGTATATATATAGTATGACCTAGTGAAAAGATGATTGGTTATTTCTCCAAGCTACATAAAATACCATCTCTGATTAAATGCATATACTACATAGCAATACAATTTATCTATTCATCACAAAAATTTTAAAATGCTAGTGTGTTTTGCACCTTCACAGATCATCTCCAACTCTCCTTGCCATCACAAAAATTAGTAAATCATGCAAATAATTTTGTAAATGATAGTTTCATTGCCATGCACAGGTTGAATCCTTCCAAACATTGCAATAATAGTTTAGCATAATTTAAAATAAAATTTAATGTTAGCACATTGTTCCATCATGAGTTAAGGTGCAAACACACAGTCACATGCTAGCACCTTAAAACTTTTGTAATGAATAGTTAAATTATGTTATTACATAACACATGTACTGTTATTGAGATAGTATTTAAGAGAGAAAATCATTACAAGTCACACTTTCACTAGGGCATACGGTATATGAATGATTAGTTGAAAATACAGTCATTTAAAATTCAAATATTAAAAATGTAGATTAGACTTCACCTTATGAATAGATAAATCCCAGATCAAAAATTTTACTATACATACTTCCATAAACTGTAATGCCATCACATATGACACAGCATAGTGTAATAAAAATCTTAACTATGTGTTTAGGTAATGTTCACCATTTATCAGGTTCCATAATTTTAAGCATTTGATATGTTTAACAATATCATCTACAATGCTCTGTATATGCATAATAGTAAGCTAATGAATCAAGTATATCAGGGAAAAGTCTAAACTTAGAAAGTGCCATCAGATAAGAATGATAATGACCAATCATACTTTATTCTTATGGGAAATGACAACTATTTAGAAAAGGTAACAAAATACTGTAAAATTAGTCATTGACAATAAGCTGTCATTATGGTTCAATGTTAACTCAGAAGGAACTGGGTAAGTCTCCAAAGGAGTAGCTTATAGAGGAATAGTCTATCATATACATAAAACAGCAATTTAATCAAGGAATTGACAAACACAGCATTATTCTGCAATGTCCATTGTCTTAAGTATGACAAAATTTTCAGAAAACTTACATTTGTCTTTGACAATCTTTGATTCACTGAGCAATTTATGATTGATTTGTTTGTTACCATCAGTACAGCTTTACAACTTTCTACTGTAGCTAATGACATTGATGTCATCTAGCTGTGAACAGAGTGATATGCACTGAGGATTTCATTTCATTTATTACTGTACTCTAGAGTCAAGCATTATATGCAGGTAAAAATCAATGGATATTATACAGCATTGCAAACCAAATTTTCAGATTCTGGTTGGTGTCCTTAATCATGTTCTTTACTTATATTGCATTAATTTGCACACAGATACTAAATATCCACTTCTTTTACACCATTCCAGCTAGTGATTAGGTATCTAACATGAGTCATAAATATACTAATTTACCATATGGATAGCATCAGCCCTTGTAAGATCACTGCTAACATTTTCCTGTTTGTCCAATTAGCCTTGACTTTCATACAGTATGAAGTGTGATGTGAAACATAGATCAACAAAGTATACGTAAGTAATAATTATTCTTATTTTGCATTATATCCATATGTCATAAGTGCTGGCAACAAGGTCTTCTAGATTTTGGGAATCCTTTGGTATATTGTAACAGCCTTGTGATTATTGCAACATTATAACATCGACCAAAACACGGACTATTACTGATTTCCTCAAATTCTCTTCATTTTTATACTGTTTGGAAAATGATGTATCATTTCATTCTGGATAAAAAATTTCCATATTATGTAATGCAACTTTATACAACTGATAAAACAATTTTAAATAGCCAATGCTAAGGCAAAGACGTTTACCAGGACTCATCGGGCTAATAGAGTTATGAGTTGGAAAAGGTGTTTTAGGCATTGTTTTCATTCCTTGATTTATTATATAACTAAGAATAACTAAGTACTCATTAACCAGTAATTGGAGGTCTCCAATTAAATTAATTACTTGATAAATTTCTAAGATTGGTTGAAAGTCTTCAACTATTTGAATAAGGGTCTCAGGCCATGGGGATGCAAATGGATATGCTAATGACAATTACACTCCTTCTATATTTATATATTTATACAGAGAATAATTCCAGTGCATAACACTATGCTGAAATAAATATCCAAATATAAAATCACCTCCAGCATTAAGAAATTCAGCTATACCTCTGTGAATAAATATATTGGAATCTGCATTTCAAAACAGCCAGTGTATGTTGTTAGATGTTAAATATTGAAACATGAACTTATTTAAACCAAGGGCATGAAATTTAAATAAGCAACGATATTTGGATATTTATTTCAGTATAGTGTTATGTACTAGAATTATTTTCATATATATCAGTGCTAAGTATTTCAAAGATTTAAATGATTAACGTTTAGTCTGTCTTTGTATAAAATAGAAAATATGTTGTTTAGAAGCAATTTAATGTCATTGCTTATTTAAATTTCATGCTCCTTGTTTGAATAAGACTGTGTTTCAATATTTAATATCAAACAGCATACAGTTTCAGAGAGGTATTTTTTTGGACTGAATGCTTTGAAATGCGGACTCTAGTACATTTATTCACAGTGGGAATAGCTGAATTTCATAATGTTGGAGGTGATTTGATATTTGGATACTTGTACAGAGATATAGATAGATGAATGAACAATTATTTACAAAATATAATCTATTTAATGTTTAATCTTATTAAGATATTATATATGATAATTTTATTTTTTTATTATTAACTTCCGTCTCATTATTAAAAGTAAGATTTTGTCTCTACCCTTGCACAATTGAATGTTAATTGAATAATTATCAACGTCACATTTTCATCTGGCTCATATGTTAATTTCATTCCAAATTTTCATCAATATTGACAAAGGTAAGTTAATAAGCCTCAAAACTTTAAAAAGTAGGTGGAACCATTCTATTATTGATTCTTGCAAAACACACTAAGTATTATTAATGTGCAATTAGTATTAATATTGTACCAATGTTTAGGCTGGATTGCATTTACTGTCATCTTGATAAGAAATTCAATCAAAATGTTTGTACAATATTCCTGTTTATTATGCATATATGAACTCAGGAAATATATTATCCATACTGCTGCCAGTGAAAACATTTAATACATAAGATAAACAACTTTAAATAGGCTATGCCAAAAAGAGACTATAAAGTGAACAGTAATAAATATAAAATTAAAACCAGAGTGAGGGTTTCTTGCAGTCTTTCTTTGTTTTTTTCCTTCCAACTAACAGTTAATACTTAAAACAGGCAAAACTCTCCATAGAGTAGTACCACTCAGTGCCAACCAGAGTAATCAATGGATGCCAGAAGGCTTTACATAAAATCCCCATCTAGTGCCTACTCATCCAATATCCCCAGACTAGTTTCTGGCTTGTGGCCTTCATCAGTGAGGAGCTTTGGATCTGAGAGCACTGCACCTAGATCTTAGGATCTAATGCAACCCTCCAGCAGCCACCTTTTATCTCTACTTAATTATAAAACTATGAAAATAAAATTGGAAATGCAATAATATTTTCAATCCAAGCTCTATAGCTTATAAAGTCATATGGGTCTGAACCCAGTTCAGTACCCATACATTTTGGTGTCTTTGGCTCTTTAACAGCCATAGCCACCACTATCCTATTAGGCAAGATTGGTGTTAAACCACTAAATATCACATGATCACTATTTCTTATGCTAGCACATAACTGTTTTTAAAACAGGCAAAACTCTCCATACAGTATCCATTGATTACTCTGTTTGGCACTGAGTGGCACTACTGTATGGAGAGTTTTGCCTGTTTTAATACCACTTATGTGCTAGCATAAAAAATAGTGATCATGTGATGTTTAGTTAGTACTTATTTGCCAACCAATAATTGAATGACTACCTGGAGCGACTATGATTCATATACTTAAAGTTTAAGCTTGCCTAGAAATGTCAACTTCCTGAGAAAATTTCCACCTACATGAGTATGATGCATGTACATATTCTATAATAAATAGATAATCCTGAAACTACAACTATTTGTAATACATATTCAATTGATGATTTGAATGTGCCAAAATATGCTGTCAGTCAACTTGAAGTATATGCTCTATTTTGAGAACACTGATGATAAATGACATTATGGTTATTACTGATCTTGAGTGTATTAACTTATTTAGTTTTCTTTAATTAAAACATAAGCTTTCTTTATCTCCTATCATTCTACACTAGTTCTTTACTGCTCAGCACCAAGAGTTTTCTATGTAGTGATTCAGGGCTTGAAATCAAAAATGTTACAAAGCAGAGTAACAAATAAGAACTAATCAAATGATTATGTAACTTGGAAGTTCATAAAAAAATTGGGCACTAGAAGTGACAAGCAGGAACCATAATGCAGGGATGAGATTTGGTCTTCAAAATTCATTCCTCTGCTATTGCACTAAATCATGCAGGGCATTAATAATAGACTGGAATATTGGGACTGATCTATTCAGCTACCTACATTCAATTTTCTCTTTGTTTCTTTAAAATTTTGTGTCTACATCATAAAATAATTCTGGGATAACTAAATTTAAAAATCAAGGTACTTTATGTAGCTTCAGAAATAGTTCAAAAATTCAACAGAAAACTAAAAGATAAAAATGAAACATTTTCTCACACATTACAAGAAAGACTTTTTTTTCTTTTTAGAAATTAATTTTTAAAATAACTTTATTGTTCTTCATTGATATTATTAAAATGGGTTTATGTGAAAAAGAAAGGGAAACATTATACTTGGAGTTCATTTAAATTGTTTTTTTTTCCCACTGTTTTTTTTTTTAAAAAAGGTAAAAAATAAGCCTCAAGTACTTCATTTAGACTCGAATCATCTATGATGGAAAAAAGAAAGCTAAGAGGAAGTTTGAGCAACATTGCATTGTCCACCCATGTTGTGGCTGCCAAATCATTTGGTCCATATGAAACAGTGGTGCCCTTTTTTTAGTTTTGTGAAGTGAAAAATACCCAACTATCCAGCAGTGAGACAAGAAATAAGAAATGTTTTATTTTAACTTTCTTTTAATTTGTTGTTAGATTGTTAATTTATTTATGAATTGTTTTGAATGGAGCTGACATTTATTGTTTTCCTAAAAGTACACAATACTTATAATTGACTATATTCCCTCCCCCCCATTATTTAAGAAATAAATAAGAAATTTAAAAGTTTTAAATACAAGAATAAAAATTCCAAACAAATTTGTCAATTACAAATAAAAAGTAGTTGATTGAAATTGCGCATAAATTAATTAATTTGAAACTCAGTTGACTGTATTTGTACAGTATCCCCTCTCTCCTCCCCTCACCACATTCCTCCCATTTACTCAAAATCAAATAAGAAATTGAAAAGGCAAATAATACTAAAAGTTTGAATATAAAAAAAAGACATGTCAATGACAAGTAGTGAGAGATTTCAGATTACATCTTGAATTTATAAATTACATAGTACTAGTATTATGATAAATCCCTTTTCCAAATCCAAAGAATTTTAAAGTTATTGATTAGTCACCCAGCATTCTTTCATAACATCAAAACAATGTTTAAAAATTCAACTAAATACAAAATAGAATGAAAGGAGATGAGTAAATTGGTACTGGAATATCATATCATTTTGTTCCATTTCATTAAAGACTGTGGAATAATACATGTACATCAGTGTTTCTTTATCTTTTTCTTTGGCGGACCAGCAAATGACCTAAAAAATTTTCACAGACCAACAAGTTTATAAAATAAGGTGTTTTGCAAAAATTTTATTTTTTATTGTATCAATTACAAACAAATAAAAAAAATCAAATCAAATAATTATACAAAAAATGTAACAAATAATAAATAAAACAAGTAACACATTAACATGAAATAAAATATCTTACAAAAGTGATCACATCTGATGTTTTGTTTTGTATTGCTACAAATAAATTATCAAAAGATTACAAACAAAAAATGTATAGAATATTAACAAATAAATATGATAGATTCACAAAAAAAAAATGGTTATTTAATTTTCAAGGTGAAATTTGCTCCTGCCTTTCACTTATAAGTTTTTCGATCTGTGGCTGCAAGGTTATTTCAGAAAGACACAGTACAGCATCAGGATTCAAGCAATTTCTGAATTTTGTTTTATAAACATTTATGATGAAAACATCTTTTCACATAAATAGGGTATGAAAAAACTTAGCAATAATTTTAAAGTTTTCTTGCTATGTTCTGGATATTCATTATTCACAGATAACTAAAATTTGATCAAAGTAGTTACTTAAATTTGGATTCCACAGTAATATTGAAAAATAGTTCAATAAAAGTTTCTTTTTCATGAAGATTAAGATTTGTTTGAGTCAGTTCCTAGGATTTTCATTTTCTGAATAATATTGTTTGAGATTTTGCTGCAATATTATTAAGTGTTTGAGAACAAATTTTATATCTTGATGATTTGTATTCTTACAAATTTGATTATCATAAATTCAGTTTATTTTTCATGAATGCCATGGACTGGAAAAAAATTTTATGGAACAGGGCTGGGAATCGCTGATGTAGATTAATTAATAATAGTCTATCAGTAATATGTTTTTTAAAAAGTATGTTTGTTTTTAGCTTACTATATATGATGATATTGAGTCCATTATCATAGGGGAATGTTTTCAATACAGTGGGTATGAAAAGGTTATAAAGAACAACAGTTCCTAAAAAAGATAAACTTGAGAATGATTTTTGTGAGAGATTTATATTAAAAATTCAGATCCTCTAAAGGAGAAATATTGATTGTTTTTATTGGGCATGTATAATTTGGGATGGAATATAATGAAGATTTAAATTTAGGCAAAGGGTTAAGTTTTTCAGATAAAAAAAGTTTACTTCAAAAGTTAAATAACTGCATCTTAAGACATCAAATAAATAAATTAAATTTTTGCGCAATTCCATGATTCTTCATCCTAAACTTTTTATCTTTAGTCTTTCTATTTCCTCTTTCTTTAGTCTTTCTATTTCCTTTCTTTTACTGTTGGAGTTATAATGGCCACATTCATTTAAAAGTACGTGTCAATACTTGCATTATAATAATGGTTTACGACAAAATATAACAAAGTTACAATCAAGCATGGTGTTGAAGTCTTTAAGATAGAAAAGTTTACTTCAGAAGTTAAAAGACAGCATTACAAGATATTAAATGAGTAAATTAAAGGAACAGCATGTTATATATGTGGCTTTTTATGCAACTCCAAAGTTAATTTAAATAGTCATGACAAAACACATCTTTAACCATGTCTTTTTCTTCTTTTGTTTCTGGAAATACAATGACCATGTTCATTTAATACTGACAAATATCAATAGTAAAGAGTTATAAATTAATAGTGGAATATGAAAGACAGCAATCACAAGACATCAAAATGTTGACATATGTGTGGTTCCAAAATTGGGTTTATACAATATGGCAAAACTCATCTTTAAAGTTGGTTTTCTATCTTTTTTTCTTTTATTTCTATAGTTAAAATGTTCATTCTTGTAATAGCTCATGCTCATAGTAAGATGTGAGGTAATACTAATAATTGAAATGGCAACATTACAAAATGTCAAATAAATAGGCAAATGACCATTGTGTGATATATGTGGACATTATTAAACCACCAAACATCATATGATCACCATTTCTTATGCTTGCTTATAACTGTTATAGGCAAAACTCTCCATACAGTAGTGCCACTTAGTGCAAGCCAGAGTATATGACTATATAAGCTAATGAGCTTAGATTGAAAATATTATTGTTTTCCAATTTTATTCTCATAGTTTTGTAGGTAAGTAGAGATAAAAGGTGGTGGCTAGAGAGTTGCATTAGATCCTAAGATCTAGGTGCAGTGCTCTCAGATCCAAGGCTCCACACTGACAAAGGCCACAAGCCAGAAACTAGTCTGGGGATGTTGGATGAGTAGGCAGTATATAGGGATTTTATGTACAAACCTTCTGGCATACATTGATAAATTTGGCTTTTACTGAATGGCACTACTGTATGGAGAATTTTGCCTGTTTTAATGTGGACATTATGTATGAAGTCAGAAATGGTTTATACTGTTGTAATGTCATACTGATTTAAGAATAAATGTAATAATGAGTTACAAAGCCTCATTATAAGAATCTACCAGATTTTTTAAATAGCTAAAGTTTGACTATTTGATATTCTAACCAGAAATTGCTGGATACCTTAAAAATATATTTAGTGAGTTTCTATCTTTATTAGAGATATTTTAATAATAACTGACTTCCTCTATGATTGCAATTAATAATTAGAATTTATAATTCAATTTAATTATATTGTTAACAATCTGAAAATGAACATGAACACTTTTGTATAGTGTTAAAATGCTGGGCTTAAGAGCTAAGGGCGTCTCAGTCAATTCTTAGCCGAGTAAAGATTCAAATAAACAATTCCAGTTAAATCAGTTGAATAGAATTATTGTACTTGAATCTGATTTGCATAACCCAAGTTTCATACAACTTTTATTTGCAACTAATCATATTATTATTATTTTGCAATGAAAAAATAAAATAAATTCTAGTACATTTCAGGATAATTTTTTTTTTTGTATTTGTGAATTTTTTGGATTTTAAGACCTTTTACCCCTGACTGTAAACTCAAACTCGTTAAGATTGGGTGGAGGGGGAGATGAGGCAGCTCATTGATTGTATTTGGGCTTATTAGTTCATTAGCATTAGAGTTTTTTTTTCTTTGCTCATAAATTTTATTTGCAAATAAATGTTCAAAAAAGTTCATTTACTGTAAAAGATTAAAAATTATCTTTATGAGTTTTTGAATAATAAATATTCACAGTAAAGCTATTCTAGCGAAGTGCATATAAAATATCAAAAATAACAAATCCATAAAAACATCTAATGTTATTTTAATATTGGTCTGATTAAAAAAAAAACCTAACAGAATACTTGGTCATATATAACGTTGACTGTAACAAATTTTCAACTGCGACTGCATCAACGTTTATGTCCCATTTTGTAAAAGATAAGAAATTCATTACTAATGACAACATTTTAAATTAATAGAATAAAAAACAGGAAAAAAATAATGAAAGACTAATTGCGAGAGAGATTGTTGTACTCGACCAATAAATATATAACGTAATTTGAAGTGATGCATAATGTTCACCAGTAAATTAGGGTAAAAGATCAATGTTTATGAAAGAGATTCTAAGAAAATTCACAGTAAGCAAGCCAAATTGTACAAACACAATATATTTCCCCCAAGATTCATCATCACTTTTACCGTAAGCAGAAGTGACTGGATATATATTTAATATTAAAAATAAGGTTCTACTATTTTTTATTCTTTCTCATTTATTATTTTAGGATTGTTTTTTAATCTGTTTATACATATTGTATTTTGCAATACATTTAGATATCTACACAAGAACTTTCTTAAATACTAAGTGCAATTATCACAATATTTAAAATAAAATTCCCATCAGAAATTTGATGAATTATTTAAAATAAAAATTCCCATAAGAAATTTGATGGATTATTTCGTTTTAGTCTTTAAAGGATTCGTCTCCCTCCAGCTTACAACCTTTCAAATTTGTTCCATCGGAAGTCTCTCGATGGAAGCCTTAGCGAAATTTCAATAATCAATGCATGGAAAAGACATATATATATATTTTATACATTTTATATTTTTGAAATACATTTAGATATACACTCTTTCTCAAATAACAAATGAAATTTATCACTCTATTTAAAATAAATTTCCCATACGAAATTTAGTGGATTATTTCGTTTAGTCTTTAAATAGTTCGTTTCCCTTCCTTCATATTAAAATCCTTTCAAATTTGTCTCATCCGATGTCTATCGACCGAAATCAGAGCTTGTAATTGGACGATGTGTAATTCAGAAGACATCTATTTATATTTTTAATTATTCAATATGAGAATGATTCTGTATTAAATATATATATTGTCATCAGATTTACGACAGATTAGAAAAGTAACAGAGTGGTTTCTATGGTTACTGTTAAACAAATGTGAAAGGAGTCGAGCAAGAGCAAAACTAAAAAAGAAAAAATGTGACACATAT
Source organism: Epiperipatus broadwayi (assembly GCA_028023455.1). Taxonomy (NCBI): domain Eukaryota; kingdom Metazoa; phylum Onychophora; class Udeonychophora; order Euonychophora; family Peripatidae; genus Epiperipatus; species Epiperipatus broadwayi. Next base: position 979,632 of record JAQFVV010000047.1, read on the forward strand.
CAATTCAATGCTCTTAGATCAGGGAAAAAAAAGTTTCGACTTCATCAAGACGGGAAAATGGAGAAGAAAAATAAATATTTCTTAATAATATAGTAAAATTACTTCACTGAAATTTAAGTCGATTTCTTTTAATGTCATTTTATTTACTCAATAATAAACAGAAGGTTATTTTTCACATTTAAAACTACAGAGTGCCACCACCATCCCAATTTCTCAAACATCAATTCAACTCCTTGTTTCGTATAGTGTAGATTATGAAAGGTTATTATTTTGTTCATTGCAATGTATAGATGTGATGCATGGACTTGAAGAAAACAAAAGAGATCGGAGATAGATGCTTTTAAAATGAAATATTATTGGAAAATGCTTGAGGTATTTTGGAAGGTTCAGAGAACTAAGAAATTGGTTTTAGTGCTCAGACACTGTTAAAAATTAAATAAAGAGCTATACTAGTTTGGAAATGTAGTGGAATTGGTGGATATACTATAAAAGAATGTCATGAATTGCGAATGGCTCAAAAAGAAGAAAATGGCCAAAACTATTATGCAAGAATGGCATCACAGAATGGACAGGGTTAATTGTATTGGATGGAACCATACTGAAAAGCAGAGGGAATAATAGCTTAAGAATGTTTCATCCACTGTGTCGCTTATTGACAAAATGATGAATGAGACAGATATATTGATTTATTTTATCAATAGACAATAATAATATAATTATAAAAGTATAAGCTTTAACTCAACATCACACATAAATGAGGGTACCCATTCTAACTCAAAGGGGGGGGGGGGTTAAACTGCTCTAGAAAATAATTTTGAAATAACAGTACAAACCAATCTGTGAATCACAATATGTTCACATGTACAGCATGTTGGTCCTTTTTTTTGTACTAACAATTAAATCCTTAATTTAACATGCCAATATATATGAAGAAGAATTGATAAAATATGTATTACAATGTTGTCTTTTAATTCCAAATGAAAATTTTTCTTTTTGAAATAGTTCAACACTATCTCTAATTGTTTCTCTCCAATATAATCTATTTTCTGCCATGTCTTCCTAATGGAAATACATGATTTTGCACTTCTTTAGAATGCTTTTGAGATAATCCTTATAGTGAAGACTTGGTCTATTTCTTCAATGAAAACCTTGTTAAATTAAGCATAAAACACCCTTTTAGAAAGACTTGCATTGTTCTTTTATTTCACAGTCCAATCTAATGAAGGTGTAATTTTATAATAATGCATTCTATGTATCACATCCAGCAAGATAAAAAATTTATTGATTGATTTCCTGATAATGCCATTTTACACTTTAATTCTGTAAAATTTTATGGAGAATCCTTAAATGAAACTTTTCTAATGTCTTTAAACTGCATTGAAAGAATGTCCTTCTCCACAATTAATTGAGTAAAATAACAGCTCTATATTCATCTAATTTGTTTGCAATGGTTATTTCCCGATAATAAAATATTCTAGCATTTAATTTGTTAAAATCAACAGCACTACAATGGAGTGTCTGTATTGAATCTCAACACCTAAGTCCACTTTTCTACTTATAAAACTATTAAAATACTTAAACTGATTTGCAATCTCATGTTGATAACTATCCAAGCTAAAAGTTGCTGAGGATCTTTCTTCCATTACTGGCTTTTAAAAGAATTTAAGTTTTTGAACATTAATTAATGCACCAAGTCCTTTATCTGTTGCATTCAAAATATAAAGTACATTTTGTCTTTCAGTAGATATCACGTGCAATTAAATGCAATGGCAGACAGGTAGAAGCTGAAGGTTTTCCCAGCTCACTCCTGGTGTTTTAATGTCATATCACATCCTGAGAAATTAAATTATTTGATTACAATAGATATCACTATCAAGATTCACATGCCTAGTTTATTTTAAAAAACAACAACATAGGAAACAAAAAAAAAATTCAAAGGTTAGAAAAAAATCATATTTGTAATGACATGGAGAAAACATGATTCATAGCTTCAATTGATCCTCTACCTGAGTGAAGGTTTAATGGCTTTATGCAACTGATTGTACAGTAAAAGCTTTATTCATCTTCAGAGGAAGAATAAAATACAATACAAACTAGACTAATCAACTTTCAATTTAGATTTAATAGTTTACTTGTTTTATTCTCTAGTTAAGAAGAGGTAGATACTTATTTACTATCCAACAACTTGACAGATAGTAAACTGCTATCTTAAAAAGGCATATTTATTTAGAAATCTTTAGCAATCTGAAAAAAAGAAAATCATACACCATTCAGATTTTGCAATGCTGATATATGCTTTATACAAGCCTATTTTTATTACTTTTCAAAAATATAAAATGTTTCTTCAATTGCTTTAAGTTGTTCTTTCACTAAGGTATGTACCAGCTTCAACTTTCAAACTTCCCTAGAAGCTAACATCCTATTGTTACTAGTTTAAAAATCATATCTAAATGTACTAAAAACTAGGTGTTTAATTTAGCTTGCCAATATATATGAAGAAGAACTGATAAAAAATATATATATACTTGTTTGCCTGAAAGGTTTTGATGATAGCATTTTATATGTTGGAATTTTTCCATCATCTAGTTGTAATTGTTAAATGTTTTACAAAAATTTAAATTATTGAAATTATTCAATAATATTCAACTATTAATAATAGCATATAGTTTAGCATATAAAACAAGATTTTGAATGTATTATTTTTTTCTTCGTATGTTGCTAGCATGATCAATGACAATATTAGTATAAAAATACAACCATAATTTTTAGATTCATAAATATTGAATTTATGATGATGAAAAATGACACTCTAACTAATTAGGCAGTTTATTCCAGTATGACCTTAAATTTAGTATTCACGAATCTAAGGATCAATGATTCTATTTTCATGCTAAGTACTATCATTGGTCAGGGCAGCAATACCTGAAGAAATGAGAATAACAGAGAAAATGTTGTGTTATGATTAATATATTTAAAAAGTTTAATTTTTTCTAAAAACATTTAACAATTAAAAAAAAATAATGGAAATAGTCAAACATATAACTACAAGAAAAATATACATTCATATAGAAATCAGATGAATTAAAAGGTTTATTAAAAATGCTGCTTACAATCCTGTCAAAATAAGACAATAACATTTATAGCAGCTCATACTGTACACATTAACTAAACTATGGATTAATACCATTTTATTTATGAAGGAATAGAAATAAATGAGCTGCTTTATTTCCAGCATAATAAAAGAAATGAAGATTTTTTCAAAATTTATTAAATAATTTAAATTGTTGACTTCTTATCTCAATTCAAGAATAAGTTTATTTATATCAACATGCTTACTGCTCATCAAACAGGAAAATGACTCTAATATTGGCCACATCAGTTTGTTTGTGTATTATTGATATTATAACGTTTTCTGTCTTTGCTAGAACTCTATACGCATTATAAAATGTGCGAGTTGATCAGGTTATGTCAAAAAGAAGAAAGTTGTATTTCTATTTCTAAAAACATAACTATATTTCCTGGTCAACTCGGCCTAGAATTGTTAAGAATTGTGCTATTGACTAAATCAGCTTTTAATTTATTTGATCTGGGCGCCAGGATGCATAAGAATCCGCTAAAATCTATCGCCAGCACATCTCGCAAGTTGTAAATAAAAAAGAAAAGATTTTTATTTTTATTTTTAAGAATCGTTAATTCTACCATAAATTAGAATTATCTTTTAAATATTATTATTCCTAGAACTTATAACATATTGGCAAAGGTAAATTACATTTTTGAATCTTACCAAACTAATAATAAATTTAATAATAAACACTAATAAATATTATAGAATAACATACAAATGAAAATTGATATTAGAAAAATTTTTATTCTAATAGATTAAAAATGTTTAAAGGAAATTATTAATCAAATAAATTGGAGAGAACATACGTTAATTCAGATATGAATCAATTAATAAAAAACAATTTCACAATAAAAAAAAAGTTCTTGGATAAATAAAAGTCTCTAGAACAGAAAAATTAAAGTCTCTATTGAGGTCCTAATATATGTATATTTTTATGAGTTGTTTGCAAAATGGTTTGTCGACAATTTAGTCGCAATCGGGAATAACAAGAGTCATATCTTACCGGTAAATTTAGTTAGAGGTAGTAGATAACTATGCATAGTTTTTTGGGTTAAAATGAGGTCAGCCATTGGTTATTATTTGATCTTGTGGTCCATTCTCCTAGTCGATCACGAAGGCTTTTCTGGTGTACATCTTCAGGCACAATATCCACAGAAGTTCCGGTTCACTCCGACATGCCGAATTATTTCAGCGTAGAGCGATCCTGGATATATTCTTTATCCAGGACTAACTATAGAGAAAACAAATGAAACAAGATGTTCTTCAAACTGGTCTCTGCCTTTTATACTAGAGGCCTAGTTTTCAGACTTCTGCGCATGCTATTATCATGGCATTTTTGGTTCATAATCTTGTACAGTCTTTACTCATTTTTCAATTACAAAATTCTCATTTTTTAGCAAATCTTTCAGCCATCTTTAATTCTTTAATTAGCTAAAATATTTTTCTTTTAGCTTATCTTTTTACTTTTGGAATTCTTTTGTTCTCTCCAATTCTACTTTTATTTCTAATTACATAAAAAAAATACGAAAGAACAATTTAACTTTCATTGTATGTTTTTTTTTTTAAAAAATTATTCTAGCAAAAAAAAATCTAAGTTCACTTTTCTTTTTTTTAGCTTTTACCAAATGCCAATATATTTGTATGGTACAATATAATAAATATCCCTCTACTGTTCTTAAAAACCTTTTAGCTACATCACTACCATCAAAATGTAATATTACAATGCTTCTATCATTTTTTCCAAGACTCCCCATTTCTTGCTTTGCTTTTTAACTAAATATGCATGACCATTTTCATTCAGAATATAAAATATGAAGATCTTTGTGGTAATACTGATGCAGCATCTTTTACGCAAAACGAATCACTTAAGTCCCTCAATTAACATATAATGATCTTGACTTTTACACAGACGTATTTGTGTAATCAATATATGGAGACACATTTAAAAAAGCCTTATTCATGCAGTAGAAAATTGTGATCTACAAGATAAGTTTCAGAATAAAAGCCATTCCTGGATATTATGTAAATATAGGGGATTTGAACTCAGACTTTCAAATCACTTCAATCATCCACATTATCTCATACTACTGATACACATTACCACACACATGCAAAAAAGATAAATAATCACCAATATACCAGCACTCATCAGCTGGTCCAGATTATCATCTCCCATACATATATACAATTAGTGTAATTTTTTAACTAGGTAAAATAATTCATAATTAAATTAGCTTTAGATAAAAAGACTGTCTTTGTCATGTATTTTTTAATAACATTATCTACATTTTAAATAATTTAAAAATTATTATTATACATTGAAATACAATACATTAATATTTATTCAAAAATGTTTTATTTTTTTTTCTTGACAGAATCAAGAAAATAAATTGGCATATAGTCACTTCTAACAGCATTGAGTAGGTTTATATTGAGTTTTTTATTGCAGAAGATTGTTTTAAATTTAGAAGATGTTTCTCTGATGTTTAGATAGAGGAGTGATCAAAGTACCTTTATCAGAATGATTTCCAAAACTTTCATATCCTTAAGTAACTTTCATATCCTTAAGTAACTTTTCATTTTCTGGGAAGTCATTTTAGTAGTCTAAATCAAGATTTCCATCATGAATGAATTTTATACTTTCCTCTGGAAGATGACTGATAATTATATTAACTAATGTGTGTGTGTTGTGTTTCTGAAAAGCATTTCTCAAAAGGTTAACAATTTAATCATTTTATCATTTAACATTTGATTATCAAATGAGTGACTGTCTTATCTAAAGCCTGTCAGAAAGATTAAAATAATCACATGATTTAACCACTAAACATCACATGATCATCTTTCTTTATCCTTACACAGAGGCAAAATTCTCCACTCAGTGCAAGCCAGAGTAATCAATGGATGCAAGAAGGTTTGTGCATAAAATTTCTATCTAGTGCATACTCATCCAATATCTCCAGACTAGTTTCTAGCTATGGCTTTCATCAGTGAAGAGCCTTGGATCTGAGAGCACTACTGGAGGGTTGCATTAGATTTAAAATCTAGTTGCAGTGCTCTCAGATCCAAGTCTCCTCACCAATGAAATACACAAGAAACTAGTCTGGGGATATTTGATGAATAGGCACTAGATAGGAACTTTATGCACAAACCTTCCTGCATTCTATGATTACTGGCTTGTCCTGACTGATGCTACTGTATGAAGATATTTGCCTCTGTCTAATCACATATTTACTTCTTTTTTTCAAGAAGGATGTTTAAAATTTTAAAAAAATTAAATATTGATTTTATAAATTATATTTGCTTTTTAATAAATAATATACTAATATAATTGCGCCACATTTTCAGCCAATAAGATAAGGTTAGCTGACTGATGATTAAGCTTAAGAAAATGGTGGACAATATTAAAAGTATTGATAAATTTGAATTAAAAATAGAAGTGAAAATGAATACAGATACAAAGCAAAAGAGATTAGAAGATGATACAAATAGATTATTAGTAGTTCTGAATAATTAGAAGCTGTTAAGCAGTGATTGGTAAAAATGAAAAATAAAATATTGGCAAACATCATTAATCCAAAATCTATGATATCAGGAGTTTTTTGATTTATAAATTTTTGCAGATTTCAGAAATCAGTCTTTTACCTCTCTTACTATAAATTCACTTCTGCTGTGATATTAAAAATAGGAAACTCATTGTAATTAGGCATATTAATTTATAAATATCTTTTGAGCTGCATATTTTTGTCCTTTCTTCCCTCTGATGGCATAAGATACATAATTATGGGGGGAAAAATGTAGGATACACTGTAATTTTTCTAAATAAATTTGAGGAGCTAAAAATAAAAGATAAAAAAAAAATTAGCATCCATATATTTTCATGTCTATCTGCACATTTTTAGGGCAATCACTAAGTCTTTAATTTTATAGTCATGGATAGATATGGTACAAACTCTAACAACAAATATGTTAACCTAATTACTTCAAAATAAATCTCCACCATAGAATTAATTTAAAGTATGTCATGGGATCAATAAATTGTATAGGCGGCCCTGATTTCAATCAAAAGCAAGATAATATAAAACACACAACTTAGTTGTAATTTTGATTTGGTTTAAATTTTGTTGATTTCTATTCTTTGAATCCATTGTTGCTTTTATGTAATCTATATTATGCTCTACAATGTTTGATGCATTAGTAGAATCCAAGATCCATAAATCATGGTGATGCTTTGCCATTTCTTGTTTCCTTAACTTTTTGGCAATTATCAAACAATAAAACTATTTGATCATTATTATCCATATCAAAATTCTTGAATAAAGTTTATGTAAAAATTGAAACTTCATTTATAGGTATTTACTGATTTTTTTTAAAAAAAAATTGTTCGCAAATTACTTGCAAAAGATTAAACAACATTTAAAAAAATTTTTGGGAATAGTAAAAGTTTTTAATAAAACAGATATTTGGATTAATGGTATTCTACTTATAATACAGTACTAAGAATTTCAACTGCTAAATTGATTCTGTGCTTTTGTTTAACTATTAACATTACAGTTGGTAAAATTATGAAAATCATGGAATGCATGTTTTTTTTGAAGCATAAAAAACATGAATAATCCAAGAAAAGGAGATTAGATAATTCAAAGCTTTTGAAATATAAGAATAAAGAGAAATTAAAAATGTTAATGATTAGAGATAGAATGTGTGGAAATATATTTTAAAGGAGCACATATTCTCTGTGAAAATCAAATTAATAAAGAGAATATTGGATCTAAAACTATTTCTACAATTTAATCATCTTATAAAACTATCTGTCACTATTTGAAGTATGATATAAATTCTCTAAAAACAGATTCTTTAGTAACATTGTTTACTGATGAATATTGGGCAAAAAAATAAATAATTGAATAGCTTTATTGCACAGGAATTTATAAAAAGTCTGATAATCAGAAATAATAGTGGATGTAATCCATGGATCTTAAGTTGTAGAATGGCCCACTCTACAACTGCATTAAACCATGCTGGGCAAGCAATACTGTAATAAATGTGGATATGCATCTAAATACCAAACAAAATCTCAAAAAGACTTTCTTCACTTATTTTCAATGTTTGCAATAAGAGCAGGGATTCTAAGATTAAGTACCAAATGGATAATTAAATGGTATTATTGTATCCATATACCCTGAATAGTTTATCTAATGATCATCTAACATATTACTATGAAAATAATTACTGGTATATTCAAGCCCCCCTTTTTTAACATTGGCTACTCCTTTCTTTAACATATACCACTGCAAGATATATATATACTGCCTCATAGAATATGTATGAAAAGTTATGTAGTGGTGATGGACAAAATTGTGGAACCCATAGTCCATGGATCATGACCCAGCTCTTTGAATTTCCAGTGTTCACTCTTCTTATAAATTCCAGAGCAATAAACCATTAGATTATTTTTGCTTTGCATGATTTGTTGCAGTGATGGAGTATCAGATTCTGAAATTCAAGATCAATGCATCATGGCTCAGCTCTATTACTTCTAATGCTCAACTTTTTATAAACTCTTGGGCAATAAATTATTGATCATTTATTCTCCTTCACAATTTGGTACAGTTGTAGAGGAGTAGATGCTGAAGCTCAAGGTCTATGGATCATGATCTAACTATGTCATTTTTCAGTGCTCAAAGTTCATGTGAATTTCTTAGTAATAAATCATTTGATTATTATTCCTCCTGTATAATAGATACAATAGTAGAGTAGCATATTCTGGATTTAAAATACCATGGACTGTGGACTAACTCTGTCAGGTCTGATGCTTAAGCTTTCTATGAACTTGTGAGCAATAAATCATTCAATTATTTTACCCTCCATGATTTGGTGTAATGATAGAGTAACAGACTGGAATTCAGGGTTAATAGAACATGGTCCAGTTCTGTCTCTTCCAGAGTTGAGATATCTTATGAATTCCTGAGTAATAAACTATTTTACCCTGAAAGATTGTTCAATAATAGAGTAATGGGCTGTTGAACTCAGTCCATAAAATGTGGATTAGCTCTTCCACTTCCGGTGTTCAAATTTCTTATTTCCCCCAGGCAATAAACCATCTGATTGATTGTTTTTTTTAAAAAATTTCATTGATTAACATATCTTTACTAGATATTCTTCAAAATATATTGTTAATTGATAATCTTGACTTACAAAATTGTCATTTCCAATGCTCACCTTCTTATAAAATTCTGAGCATCAAACCACCAATTATTTATTTGTATAGTTTTATTGACTGATATATCTTTTCTGAATGTTCTTTGAAATATATTTCTGGAAAAATTTTAGTGTGAGAAATGGTATTTACTCTGAAAGCTTTTTAGATTCAAAAATAAAGCCTGCAGAGTTTGATCTTCCCAGTTAGTAACATAGTCTAATTGTTAATTTTTTATTTACTTTGATTATAGTTTTAATTATTTGGTTTGCTTGAAAGAGGATAAAGCCAATCATCTAATGATATTAAAGAGAGAAGAGTTTAATGAAACTGTGGCTTGAAATTTATAGAAACTAATAGTTACAACTTAAATATAAAAAAGATAAACTTATTTCATTGATACTGAGGAAACACTGAGACAAAGTATTTACAGCCTCAGAATATAGCAAAATTTATCATCAGCAGCCATTGTGCTTAGAATCTTTGCTAATATAAACCTTCACAAAAAAAGCTTTCCACTCAAGCTTGAGATTGACATTGGAAGTTCTTATTTTTACAATATCACAAAAACTGTTGCATCCTGACTGGTCAAAGACTTGGGTTTTGAATTATATATGATAAAATTATCTTACAAATTTATTGAGAAAATTAGAAACCTGAAAATTGAAAACAATAAAATAGCCTCTTTAGTTATGAAAGAGTTATGTGGGTTGGTTCCTCATGCAGAGTCAATAGAAGTGATAGATGAATGTTGCAACAGGCTAACTACAATATTCATAAAAAAAAGCCTCTATAATGGAAATGCTAAAATGGATTAACAAAGAGATTATTGCAACAGTTAATAATAAATTTTATAAAATGAATCACAGATGGCCAATGGGGCTATCTTTTAGTGGGATTATCTGCAGCTTATTTTTATCTAAAATTTAAAAAAATGTAATTATACCAAAATTCAAAGTACTGCCAAAAAAAAAATTACATTTAAAATATGTAGATAATAATTTACTCTGTGCAGGTGAAGAAATTAAAACTCAAATTCAGCAAGAACTAGCACAGAACTCTTTCTTAATTTGGATTATTGAGAAAGAAAATAAAAATCAAAATATAAAATTTTTGGATTTAAATATTCAAAGGCAGAATAATATTTTGAACTAGAAGATGGAACTGAAATCTGTGAACGTTAAAGAAACCACACACCCTAGATTGTTAACATTCATGGTCAATAAATATGCACAAGTTTGAAAGGTTTTACCCACAGAAATTTAAAATTATGCAAATTTGAAGCAGACCAGAGAAACATATAATAGATACATATACCAAAGATCTAAAAAATAAACAGGATATAACTTCAAAAAAATAGCATAATCAAAAAATTCTACAACAAAGTTCAGAATCTGGCACAACTCCATTCTAATAAGAAAAAATGGGCTAACCTCCCTTAGTAGTCAAGGATCATGCAGAAATTAAGACACATATATGCTGATAAATATAACTTAAGTTTCCAGTCACCTCCCTCATTAACAAGTTGTTGAACAATTCGAAAGATAAGCTAACTCGTAGTATATAAAACCATATGCAAAGATACTTGCTCAAATGCATATATTATGGGGAAACAAGAGTGAACCTGTCCACAAGACTAGCCCAATACAATTATTTATAAATTAGGGCTAAAAGAAGCAATGAATACTCCTAAATATTATTAGAGCATGAGTTGCAGCCAGGTCATGAATTTGACCTCTCCAAATCAGATATTGTATGCACTGAGAGAAATAACAGGAAAAAAAAGTTTAAAGAGGCATGGCCTATAGCCAAAGATAAGTATGCATTAAATAAAAAGGAGGCTAGCATCCTTTTATCTAATTGATGGCCTCTCTAACAACATCTACATTGATTTGAATAAACAACAATAAATTTAATTTATGCAAATTTGACAAACAATATACAAATACAGGCAATATCAAATGTTAGTTTAGTCACAAAGCTAAGATTACAATACTGGAATTATCGAAAACAGCTAGCTAGAATAAAGAGATTTAAACCAGTGAAAGCCTTTTCTGTTTAAATGTTTAAACGTTTATTTATTTATTAATATATAATTAATTATAAAATAATCGTTTTTAATAAATTGGCTGAAACGTTTCTAACATTGGCTAAAGAAAAGTTTTATTATTATATATATATAGGCTTAGAGTGTTATGAATCTGGTTTTCCAAGCCAAAAGCATACTCAACTATGTTTTATAAAAACAAATCTTTTCTTTAGAAGCATTTTGGTCAATTTATTACAAACAAGAACTAAAAGGATATAATAACAAATAGTTATTATTATAAATTTGGACTGAACTTAAAAATTGCAAATGATTCTTAAAAAAAATAGAAAGTTAATTTTCATATTATTACATTTTAATTTACAGATGTCAAATTTTCTGCAGTCACAACTTTGACATGTCAATTTCAGATAAATGCATTAAAAAGGCTAGAGATTATTATATTATTCCTAGCCGAAATATTGAGCAATACACCCAGTTAAAGAATAACGTATCTATTTTTTTTTAACTGAACATAACACATGGTTCAATATGTATGTTATTTGCTAAAGAGCAATGAAGGTAATAAAAAACTAGGAAATTAATAAATAATTAATGATTGATGATTTATCAATTGCTTGACATTTCCTTAACACAATTTATTCTATTACCTAAAGTTGTTTAGAGTTTCATTATAAACGTAAATAAAAGAATGGTTTGTCACTCAAAAAACCATATGACATTCGAGCACACCGGAAATGACAGCCGCGCTGACCCTGGATTTTTAGATCTCAAGTTCACTACCCTATTACGCTATACTATACTGGAATGATACATTTAATGATCTCCTTATAAAATAACAATAAGGAGTTGACATCTATGATACTTAGTTCGAACCCTAGTTCAATAACTTTAGTGCTTGAACATCATATAGCCTACCAAGTAATGAATCAGTTTTTTTTTTAAAGATTAAGTAAAATAATTTTTTCAATTTATATAAAGAAAAAAAAAGGCATCCTTATATATACTAACATCATTTTATTAATAAGTTTATACATATTAGATTTAAGTTTCTAAAAATATATTTCAAAAGTCTATAATATTTTCTTTTTTTTTCAAAGCCGTATATATTTTTTCTCCTTATATTGAAGGGACTATTTTTAGAAAATGTTAATTATAGATTTTGTATGAAATTCAGTGCGAACGTTAGATTTAGTAGACTGCAGAAATGATAATCCCTTTTTACAACATTTTCGATTTTACTTTCCTTAATAAAAACACTTGTTTTCTACAAAGCGGATGCGAGGAAAGAAAGATGGGGGAATGAGCCGGCACTTACCTCTCGATTCTTACAATTCCAACGATATCCAAACAAGCTCAGTAATCCTCCCCCGAGGCGATATTTATAATAAAATAAAAATTATTAACTATAAAACAATGTATATGTTTTTATAATTGTTTTTTCCCTCAATCAACAAGACAAATCAAATTTAAAATCAATGTAAAGGAAATGGAAAAGTTTAATTTGAATGAATGAAAAAAAAAGGGGTGGAGAGGCTGGAAAAGAGGGTGACAATTAAGAAAGTAAAGAAAAATAGAATGAAAATGTCATTTTTTTTTTAGACTCTAAAATGGAAAAATATAATGGAGGAGGTAAAACTAAAACTAAATATCTGCATTAAAAAAAAAACTAAAACCAAACTCATAACATTTTTATTTTTAAATTCTCAGTAAAAGAAATTATAAACCACACACATCTGAACATCACTTACATCCTAGATCTATATCAATAATAAAAAAAACTGTTAAGTTCATCGTAGATATAGTAAGAAAGCAGAAGAAATTGATTTCGACTTTTTATACCTTAGATAGTTATATATCATGATTTTTTATTAATACAAAAATCCTTTTCTTTCAAATTGATTACTAAGACAAATTCAAACAATATAAACTTTTATCGCACTAAAAAGAGAAGCGTTTTTAAAAAAATTCTAAGTTGTAAATTACATAATATGAAGACGATTGTGATTGCCCCAGCAAGATTTATTTTGTGATATTTATACGATGCATTTTCTTTATTCCAAATAAAGAACATAAAGGCAGAAAGTTATGTACCTATGTTGGCACCTGAGGAAAATAATAATATTTCTCACTTTTCCAAAAATCTTACAATATTATACCAAAGTTTTTATTGAATAATATATATTTATGTTGGACTATTTCCATCATCTAATATGTGTGTTGAATGTCTTTAGAAAAGTTTAATTTTAGTTAAATATTCCTGTGATATTACTAACAGTTAATGCATATACTAACTTGTTTGCTGTGATATTACTAACATTTGTTTGCTGTGATATTACTAACAGTTGGTGCATATACTAACCTGTTTGCTGTGATATTACTAACAGTTGAATGCATTTGGAATATTTAACTAAAATTAAACTTTTCTAAAGACATTCAACACACATATTAGATGATGGAAATAGTCCAACATAAAAATACAACTAGAACACCATCATCACAAACCTTCAGAAAAACAATATATATATATATGTTTTAGTTTAAAATGAATTTATAAATTAAATATAACTGATTTAATAAAAACAAACACCTATTAGAAATTTATCTAATAAAAAAATACTTAATGATAATAATTACTGTGATGTTCAAATTAATACCCAAAATATTATAATTGAACTTTATGTATCTTCAGTATAGCAAACATATTTACCATTATAATTGTTTGCAACACCAAATATTCAATAGATAAAATAGTTAAATTTGAAAGCCTGTTTTGTCTTTGATGTAATAAACATTAAAATTAATTTTCAAAAATGAAAGAGCATAAAGTTAGCTTAGTTGACATTAAACTAATTTATCTAATTGCTCTGATTGCTACTAGATGGTATTGTTTTATATAGTTTACATTTAAGGATATAAATAAATGTGTTTTTCCATGTAATAACTTTTAATATTAAAAGACAGTAAAATTAAATGTGATATATTTTTATGACTAATTCATATATTGCCCATATATGTAATAGTTTTATCAGATTAAAAGTAATAATTAATTTTTTTATTTTATTCGTTGTTGTCTTTTACCAATAATATTTTATATGTTCATTAAAACTTTAGGGTTATTGATTTGAATAGTCATCACTGCAGACAATACTTCAACACAAATGTTCATTTAAAAAAGCATCTAAAATTCCCGAGCTCTCTCAGATAATGTAAATAAAAAATATTTGGAATTTTTTTTTTTTTAAGCAAATTAGTACTTTGATCACAACTAGAATAACTTCATATTATGCCCCTACACAGAAAACATTTATTTTTAGAATTCTCTCCTCCCTCCACAGCAAAAATATTCAGAAGAAATATGAGTAGGCTTATTTATAATATTACAAATTAATAATCATTATACAATTATATCAATACTTTTTACATGGAACAAATATTGAGATCATTAAATGAAATTTTAATGCATTTTCAGTGCAGAGAATTCCTTTTTTAAGATGGATTTAACACTCAAAATAAATACAAAACTTCTATGTTTAATGTACATGTTCCAAAATACACTTAACTAAACACTATTAGATTCGTTCATTATTGATTATATGTTATAAATAAACTATTCTTTTATTTTCCATTTACTGTCATTAGATTTAGTACAAATCAGCTGTATTTCTTTAGAGTTGAAAAAACATTGTCAAATATTCTTTCACATTCTGAAAATGATATGAAGAATTCAAAATAAATCCTACAGCATCATCCATATTATTAAAATTTGAAAGGATATTTGATTATTTTTCCAACTCTAAAGAGCTATATATGGTTTTTAGTCAACACAATGTTAGCAAACAGAAAATAAAAAAGGAAAGCTCATTAATAATATAAACTTAAAACAAACAGGAAATTTAATAATGTTCAGTGGGTGCATT
Source organism: Epiperipatus broadwayi (assembly GCA_028023455.1). Classification (NCBI taxonomy): domain Eukaryota; kingdom Metazoa; phylum Onychophora; class Udeonychophora; order Euonychophora; family Peripatidae; genus Epiperipatus; species Epiperipatus broadwayi. The sequence continues at coordinate 994,919 of JAQFVV010000047.1, forward strand.
TTAGTACATATATAATTAAATGTAGAGGTTCATGTTTCCATATCTGAATACAATATTTGTCTTTGAAAGGGATGCTTAGCATTGAAATTATTTATTAAGATTATTGCTGTGTATTCAACTATGAAGCTGAATGGCAACAATTATTACAAACTTATTAACTACAAAAAGACAACATTAATAAAGATTAGACAATATTTATTTACAAAATATATACACATTATTATATACACAGTTAACAGGTTTAACTCAGTACTGGTTCCAGTATTGCTTAATTTATAACATAATCAGTTGAGTCCTTTTAACTGGTTTAACTCAGTACAGTACTGGTTCCATCATTGCTTAATTTATAATATAATCAGTTGAGTCCTTGATTTTGTTCTAAACCCTCAATGCTAATATAACCACAGACTAAGCTGCACTTCCAAATCTACTAGTTGTGAACCTAAGTGAATAATTAAAGTTTATACTCACAGTTCCTTTATGCACAATCCTATTTGGGCCTTATCAGGTGTACACAAATAATATAAGATCGGTGAGGTATGTTAAGTTTTCCTATCCAGCTGTCTTTCACTTATAGCAGCATGGACTCTGGGAACACATCCCTCAAGGCAGAAAAGTAGATAAATTTTTCCCTCAGCTTTTTTCTGTAGATTAATTCCTAAAATAGCAACCACAACAGCATTATGACAACTAAAAAAAAGCTGACACAAAAGACGCTTGCTCTTTTCAAAACACACTATTATATATTTTTTTCCTCTCTCGCTTCATATCAGCTAATATCATTATTAACATTCCAATAGAGTAACGGCAAAATCCAACAATAGAGTAGCAGCAATTCATTAGACTAATTATTTCAATAGGGTAGCAGCAATCCATTAGACTACTGTGTCTTTATAACGATTATTATCTGGCATTTAATGTGCATAAATTCACATTCTTTCCCCTTGTAATCAATGTTTTAAATATTTATTCCTTTGTTTGTTCCATTAAAAATAGCTTAATGTTTAAATTTAAACAGTAACAGTTTTTTCTGTATTTTAAAAAAATACATTAAGCTTATCCAGCATTATAATTCACAACTAAGTTTATCTTTCAGCAATCTTTTGTGCATTTCTTATAAGCTGCAATCTCTATGTAATTTTATTTTATCTACATGCAATCTTTCTTTGTTGCTTTTAAACATAAAGTAATCTATCTAAAATAAAGTTTCCTTCATTTTTTCTCTTACTATTTTTGTCTGGAGTACAAACTAGCTTTATAGCTTATCTCCATATGGTTATTAAAACAATATATATATATTTTAAAAAATATAACAATTACACCTGGGTCTTGTTTTATGCAGATTATTTTAATACAATCTTGAAGTTATGCGATTCATATTTCTTCTTAATATTTTCATATTTCATTACATTTACTAGATATCAAGAAATTTAAATTATTAATAACTTATTTTGACTTGAAATACTTTTTTTTCTTTTCAAAAATATAACATTATATTAGCAGCGAACGTGAATATGGCCTGAAGCTGTATTTAAATTCTTAGCTTCTATGTAAATAACTACTTACACTAATGAGTAAATAATAATAATAGATTATACTTACGTATAAAAATATCACAATAAATATTCAAAAATTTTAAACTTTTAAAACGTATTTTGTTAGATATAACAGAAATAATTTTTTAGATTGTTAAAATAAATAACGAAGATTTTCTTGATTTTTAAACTGAAAATAATCTTTCTAATGATAATGTATAATCTTTTTATTTTGATTGCGATCTCATTTTTTAATGTAGAAACAGAAAACCATTAACACAGCACAAAACTGAAAGTGGCTCTAGTTGTGCATCACATCACAAATCTGATTTCTTATCAGTTCACAAATGAATGCATATTGTCAAATAGCGGTAATGATTAAAATATGTATGAAAAAATGTAAAATTTGAAATTTTTATTAGTCATACTTTATTTTTTTTAATGCGAATTTTAAAGCAATTTTTCCTTGTTGCTTTGCTTTTATATGATTTCTGAAAATTACTGGAAGATATCCCCCATTTTTCAAGGTAAGTTAAGTACACCTGGGTCTCTTTTTTACGCGGACTTATTTAACACGATTTTGAAGTTACGCGATTCGTGTTTCACCGGAATTTGATTTCCGATAATGCGCTATTACTTTAAATAATAAATTTCGTGCACTTACATTATATTGAAAGTAATAGCACATTATTGGAATTCGACTTTCATCTTAGTAATTTCAATATTTTCAGTGCTTTATAATAGTAAGATTTTATGCAATAATGAAATTAAAATCATGATTTCCACATTTTATGTATACACATATTAAATTGTACAAGATTATAATGTAAATTTGTTCAAACAATGTGCATGTTAATTTTGCATTTTAAATCACATTCTGTTTTTGCTTTTTAAAAAAGAACATAATAAATTATTATTTTCTTATTAATGACACTAATCATTAACGTGCTCTTAAATTCCAATGAGAGCTAAATGGTTGTATGTCTGGATATCGTGAGCTTTGTAAACAATTAATAAAATCATCTCAAAGATTAATTACTAATTACGTTGTCACCAGAAAATCATAATAATTAAAACGTGTATAAAAAAATGTAAATTACTGTACTGTAAATTATGCATAAAAATATATTATTTTGAATAAAATTAAATATTATAGTTAAAAAAAGTTTGTCTTGTATCAATTTTTTTCAAATTTGAAATTTTTTATTGGTCATATTTTATTTCCTTATTTTTTTTTTTTGCGTGAATTTTAAAGTAATTTTACGTTGGTGCTTTGCTTTTATGCGAATTTTGAAAAATGACAGACCACATCCCCCCCCTTTTCAATGTAAGTTATGTCTATTTTTGCACGATTTCATTTGCACGTGTTTTCTGAGGAACCTATCTATCGCGTAAAATGAGACCCAGGTGTATATTTTTGTGCGATTTCTTTTGTGCATGTTTTCTGAGGAACCTATCTACCGCATAAAACAAGACCCAGGTGTATATTTAATATTTTATTCCTTTTTCACTTTATATTTCCCTCATGCATTGATTATTTTTTATCAAACAAATATATAAATTCACCTTTCTTTAATCACTTTTACAAAGCTATATTTACTTTTTATTTGATCAATCTTACAGTTTTTATTGAATAGCAGTCTTCTTCAGAGCTCAAATATATAAATGTACATAAATATACAAACATAGCCATCTAAACAATTATACATTGAATCCTTTTTTTATATATCTACTATATTTATGCTCGATACATACTATCAAATATATTGCATTTTATATTATAAACATGTTGAAGACAGTAAGTTAAGCTTTTGTTATTTTCTCCACATATCTAACCATTGATATAATTTTATATACAGTATTACATTTCATATTGGAGTTGTCATAACTTAATATTACAAATTATTCATTTATCTACAATATACTAAACTTATACAAAATTATAATTTGTAATTAGATTTTTTTAACCACCAAAATTGTTAATTACATCATTGCAGTCAGTATGATTGAAAAATTGGTTTCAATTAGATCAAGTTTCCTGACTGTTTTTAACATGTGAGCTATTTTTTAATAGAACAATCTCATCATCAACTTGTATACAGATGGGAGAGGCAGACAGTATTAAAATCTGAGTTCAAAGTTTAATAAACAGATGAAAATATGAACATATGCAGTTTAGCATTATAGTAAAGTAATGGATTCGAGAGCTAAGCATTCGTGAATTGAAATGTAACTAGTACTCAAATGTTGCATGGCTTCCTGAGTGACCAATCAATCAACTGAGTTTAATTTTTCCCAAAGTAATGTTTTGACAAAGTTGTGACCAAATTGAAAGTCAATCTATTATTTTTGACTCTTAAATATCATTATTGGTCTCCTAAACAATTAATTACTCAATGTTTTTTGTCCTGTGCAGTTTAGTAAAGTGAATGACTAACAAATACATGAACTAAAGATTAACAAATTTAAACACAACCTGCTATTTCCAGCGTTTGATTGTTACATGATTTCTGGAGCAACTACTCAATCAGTCATTTGTTATTAATGGGATTTTTTATGTTGAACCACTAGAGAAATTTTTCCAAAATCGATACATAAGAAAAGATAAATAATCCATAAACATTGATCCAAGTCTTTTATCAATCAAAAAATTTGTGATAATATGATATTCATATTTGAAAATGCTGACACTGTTAAATACATAAAACAGAAGATGTCATTTCATGTGTAATATTTTTGTCACAAGTGTTCATTCAAAACATAAAAAGGTCCCTCCTGGACAAGACCCATCCTGGCCTACATGGAATTCCAAAATTTCTTTTATTCCATCTGTGCACATTTACGGGACCAATTATACTAAAAATCATAAATTTCCTTGCTAATGATAGTCGGGAAGCCTTGGACATATGTCCAATCACTATGGTACCCCTCATCAAGAACCCTAAGGGTCCACCAGTTCTCGAGAACCTTCAACCTATTTCCATGGTGCCGCTTATGATAAAGATTATCGAGAGCCTTATAAAAGAAGACATCCAAGATAACATCATAGAATACCTCTCTCCTTATCAATTCGCAAAGAAGGGTTGCTCGACTGCTGACGCTATCAGCCGATTTCGCCTCATCATTGACCATGTACGCAGAAGGAAATCCCAGATAGTCGTGGTTCAGCTTGACTTTGCTGGAGCTTTTGACTGCATCAGAATTGACATACTGCTTGGTGTCCTGGAGAGGCTCAAAGTGCCCAAGGCATACGTTCAGATTATAGAGAACCTCCTACAAAATCGGGAGGTTTTTCTCTCATTGGATGGCCGAGTATCTCTAGGATTTAGGCCCTGTGTTTCCATCCCACAGGGCTTGCCACTGAGCATGTCCAATGTGCAGGAAGCAGGAAGAGACCATGGACCACATTCTGTTCCATTTGTGATTTGTGGTCTCATCTCCGAGGCATGGTTCTGAGAAAAATATCTGTATCTGACCTGGCTTGTGTAATGATTCCTCTGGCCTTTGAAAAGGGGCTTTTTGCCAAAATTCGGCTGGCTTCATTTGTCAACTTCGGGATTTGGACTATACATTGCAAAGTATTGTTTGAAAGTGGGATTGACCATAATCCCGAGGACCTCCTTATAAATTTCATACAGAAGGCTAGGGAGATTGACAAGAGGATTTTCCCAGAACAGTTGGTGATTCAGACCTGGGATCAACTAAAAATGTTTTAAAACATTCTGTTTCATTCTATGGATGATGCCTCTGGCCTTATCAGGACTGATTCTCACCCTATTGCTGTGATGACAGGGATGAGATGGCCTATCTCCTAACCATCTTATTTGAACTGTATCCCTGTAGACCCATTGAACAGCAGCTATAACTATTGCCTGTATACACAATTATGCGCCTTGCTCTATAAATGAATAAAATATATTTTGAAAGTAAATTGGTCCAAATCAAATAAATATCTATTAAATTTTTATTTAGAAGTAATTGAATTACTGTAATTAATAACAACTCTGATTATTTTAAATCATGTAATTACTATGATATTAAAATTATACATACATATAATTTACTATATATATATATTGTACCCTTTCCTTACAGGAAAAAACTACTGAACAAAAAAAAAGCCATCTGAGATAATAATAATGTATTACAGTTAAGTTGCATAAATAATTACTATCAAGACAACTAACATAAAAACTAGCTCAAGATATATTGTTAACACACAGCATCTAATAACAATATTTTTCAATAATTAAATATAAGAAATCTAATAGATTAAATGTAAGAACTTATATTTACAATAAATGATTAGGGTTCCAACTATAATATTCAATCTATTCATTTACTAATAAATCTAATTTATAATAAGGTTCTATCAAAATAACAAATACAACTATAAAAACTCTTAATATGAGATGTTCAGTAAAGTACACTAGCTTAAACATAGAGAATACATCCCAAAAGATACACTCCCAATGGCATAAGAATATTACACTACCAAATTCACATAACAAACTACCATATAATACTCTCATGTCTTTAAAACACACATTTAATAATTCTAAAATATGATTTTATAAATTTATTACAGAAATAACAATAAATTAATTAATATTCCTTTAATAAAATATTAACTAATAACTTTACTCATCATCTCTTAATAAAAAATTTACAATCCTCCACAATAATAATAATAATGATGATGATGATTATCATCATCTTAAGTTTATTTCTAACAAACTAATAAAATGAATGAATTAATTAATACTCTGTAGTTAAATATGATGAGGGATTTTACATGATATCTAACCATTCTTATAAAATAAATACAACAATAAGGAACTAAAATAAGTTAATGATTCCCAATATTAAATCTACTTAATAATTAAAATTTAGTAAAAAAAAAAATCATATAATAAGATTTTAAGTAAATGTTGTACAATCTTTCTTTGGTTAATATGGCATTCTTAAAAAATATAATGTATTTTAATAATGTGGCAATTTCAAGTATCTCTCATTGGTGTTGTATCAGTTAAAAAAATAATTACTAATAATCATATCTTCTATGGTAATAATAATAATAATATACTTGGTTACTTAATCAAATATAATAAAAATAATAACTAAGTAATCTTATGGATCATATGCCAAATAAGTAATATTTTAAATTCTTAATATCGGTGGATCATGCATACAGAATGAAAAATCAAATAAGCAACATGCAGATAAATCACAACATGAGACTAAATGTAGATTTCAAAAACAGTTCATAAATTTATTTACAAATTAACAATAGATTTATAACTTAATATAATAAAAAATAGTTACAAAAATAAATAAGAATTAAATAGTGTTCATGTGATGAAATAAGAATTAACATTATTTAACATAAAAAAAATATTTACAATAAATCTGACCCATAAATACAAGAAATAAAATAAGAATAGCCTTTACTCTGGCCATTTTAAAATAAAATAAAAATGAAACTTATAGCAGTAATGATAATATGTAATCTTTATTCAGTAAAATAGTATTTTATTATTTGTATTGGGAATAGTTAGAATAAATTTCCCAATTTAAAAAAAAAAAAACAACTTAATATTTTACTTATTCTACTTTGTAATATTCATTAAGGCTGTAACCTCAAGCACACGTAGAGGTCCTTACTATCACATTTTTATATGCATGTGCTTGAGGCTACAGCCTTAATGAATATTACTTACGTAATTAATGTGGTTTAAATAAATGTACTTGGTATGATGTAAACCAGGGGTAGTCAACCTTTTTATACCTACCGCCCACTTTTGTATCCCTGTTAGTAGTAAAATTTTCTAACCTCCCACCAGTTCCACAGTAATGGTGATTTATAAAGCAGGGAAGTAACTTTACTTTATAAAATTTATAAAGCAGAGTTACTGCAAGCTAAAGCGTATAGATCTCTATGAAATTTTTTTAAAAAGTCAATTAAATTTAAAAAAAAAGAAAGTGCTTCAGTGTCGGAAAAACCCCTACTGCCCACCATGAAGGCTCTAGTGGGTGACAAGGACCAGGTTGACTACCACTGATTAAACACATCAATGCAAGTTTATATTTTAAAATACATTTCTTAAAGTCCAAATAAAATATTTTTTAAAAAAATTATTAAAAAAAACTTTCTTTGCAGTTTGTCAAACTATCATTCTAATATTTGGATATCAGAAAATTTTAAATAAAATATAAATATCTCCTTCCATAAAATTAATTAACTATTATGCAAAAAATATTCAAGATGAAATTTTATAAATTTTTGTAACTTAATTAGGTTTAAATTATTTATAATAAAATTTAAGAAACTATCCATAAGTTGTATTACTTGACATTTGTATTACTTTCATTTTTATACTCTTTCATACATCATATTATCCCAAAATTATTTTCACTATTCTCACTTTCATTCCATTTGAATATGCATCTGATTGAGGTAAGTGATCTCTAATATTTTGTATAGGCATCAATTCTTCTTTTCTTGTATTACATACTATGGCAATCATTAAACATCTCAACACCATTTAAGAAAGAAATTCCTATATATTACATCTTGCCCTCTCACAAAAATATCTACTCAAATAAGTTTGGTCATTATTTTTACAACTTATGGAACTATCTTCTACGATGATAACTTTGGTGATAGTGTAGGGTATGGAATAATAACAAGAGATAATATCATCATGTGTACAGTGCAAATCATAAGAGTAGGTCCGTATTCATTGGGCACTTAAGATTCAAATCATGGCTCTATTATAGTATTTACTGACAATAAGGAAATGCAACTGCCTATGGAAAAGATATACAGCTATGTTATTTGTATATTTTAATAACTTTAAGATATGGAAATATAACTCAAATACAACAGTTTTCAACATATCCCTACTACCTAGGATTTCATAAGAATATTATTACTTTCCCTACCACCATCCTATATCTTCCACACTAAATAACTCATCCAACATAGTAAAATATACCAACAGCATTCTAAAATAATTTCCAAAACACAATACTAAAGAAAAGAATAAAGATCTAAATTCATTTCAAGATGTTTTTAAACGTTTTCATGCAAAAATGATCTTGATAAACATTCATCGGTACTATACATTTTATTTATTTGTTATGATATAATTTAGAGATCAATATTATGTCCTTTCTGTATTTCAACAGATAACATTCATAAAATAACATTAATATTTTAATAATGCTATATAATTTATGCATATCCAAGCATTCAACTTTAAAATACGTATTTAAAAATATCCTTAGATGTTTTCAAACATTCATCCACATTTACCAAGTCTTTCACAAAATACACACAGTAATTTTATCAATGGTTCATTCTTCCACTGTTTAACATTAAATTCAAGCAATGTAAAATATTGTTCTTAAAATACTAATTAGGATATATGTTTTCTTAAAAAAAAAAAAGGAATCAAAATTATTAAGCAAAAATGTAATCTAAATAACAATAAAATTACCAATGAGCTCATTGTAATGTTAGATCAATTATGGTGATCCGCTTCTTAAAACCATACATTCAAAGAAAAATTACAATTGAAATTTGCCTTGTTCAGAAAATTACTTTCTGAATACCCATTTGTTTTTTAAACATAATAAAGTTAATTTATCTTAAAACTATATAATAACAACATGTTAGTTTTAAAATAAATATTTGTAATTTTTTAAATACTAATGTTAAAACTTAATACTAAAAAAAATCATAATAATAACGTTTAAAGTTATGAAAGGATTTTTTTTCTTCCTTGCTCGTAAGTTGAGTAGCTTGCCAAGAATTTTTTTGTCAGGCAGCTCACTCTATTGCCTAGCTACAGTTGAACAGCATTGTGCACAATTATATCTTTATCTTGGGGCCATATGAAGAAATGTTCAAATAACAGCATTAAAATCCAGAAAAATCCAAGAATATTAATAATCCCAAAGAAATAATTGTTCATTCCAGTTTTTCTGGGCATTTATTCAGATATCTATAATATCTTCTTTAAATAATTTACAAATCCATTTATGAAAATATTTCTTACATACATTTTCAGCCATTGTATAGAGCAAATATATATTGCAGTGAATATAATATAATTAATATTCACATTTCCATCGGTAAAATCATTAATAGCAGACATTATATAATGTAAATTATTTATTTATCAGAAGACATATAATTATGACTTAAAATAAATATTTCTTTCTTTTAAAAAAAATAAGATTTTTTTTATATCTTTTGCGCATGTATCTTGTCACTAAATATTTTTCATTTCCAGGTAAAAAGAGTTATAACATTCAGGCATTTATTCACTGATATAATTTTAATCCTTTTAAAAGATGAATCTGATTTCATTATTTCCAGATAAATTATGTTAAAATATAATTTATTTATTGATTTTATCACTAGCAAATTTTTTAAAAGGCATAAAAGGCATTCAAAATCATTTTCTTCAATTTGTCTCTAAATACATCATTCTTAAAATATAAGTCCATTTTGACTTCTCTAAAGACAAATGAAACATGAGTCATTAATATCAATTATATACTAAAACAGGCATTCATCATACCATAAGACATTTTTAGTTCAGTTCCAAAGCATAAGTGCAGTCTTAATTTTCTTCTCTTTTCAAATTTAATATTACAAATAAGATTTTTAATGAATATTTGGTTCCTCTTAATTACCTTGAATAAACTAGCTGCATTGCAATATGATAAAGTCATTTGAAATAGTCACTTATTCCAAATATACTATCTACAAAAATTACAGTTCTTATAAAATCCACTCATTTTAATACAAAATTTTCCTGATATTTGGTATTCATCTGCACAATATTTAAATATCCACTGTCATGTGCCATAGAGTTATTGAGGTCCTGAACTAAGTTTCAAGTAGACACATTGACAGGAAAACTTTGGTGCTTAGTGATTCATTATTTAAGTAGTTATCCTAATTATATTTTTCAAAAACACTTTCAAGTAAAATAATAATTTAAAAGAAATTATTACTGTTACAGTATAAAAATAAACATAGTTATAAATTTCAAACTAAATCTGTAAAAACACTGAAATCACTGAAAAACACAATTAACTAATATGAAAAATCTGTCTAGACTGGCTTCAACCTCTCTTTTTATACTGGTCTTAATCCAATGATTTCATTGATCAACACTGCTTGTACAAATTTGCTAATTTACATAGCTATATCAATATAATTTTTAAAATTAAGTTTTAAAATCATGAGTCATCAATATTAAATATTATTGAATTATTTAATATCTTAAATATTTGAAATTTTTATCTAAAAAATAAATATCATTATTAAAATAGTTTTTAGTATTTAAATAACATGAAATTGATTTTAAAAGAATAAAATATTATACCTAAATAAAATAATAAGTTTAAATATTATTTTTCTAATATTTTTTTTCAAAACTGAATAATTTGCTATACTTTATTATATATCAAATTTTGTTAACAAGTTAAAATTAAAGTTTTCTTTCTCTAACTTTCTGAAAGTGCACATATTCACACACAATCACCTAATCATGTGATACTTTCCACACCTTTAAAACAATATTAAATTAACTTAACATTTTAAATAATATTTTAAACAAAATAAATTATCTTAAACATATAATATAAAATATTTATCACTGTAATTAAGCTATTCTACCATTATAGTATCTTTAAGTATAATAATAAAAAATAATATTATCTTTTAACTAATTTATTGTATCATTTTATATTTAATTCATTTCAAAATGAGTTCAAACTATCTAATATATCTTTTAAGCTCCTATCTACTGAGTTTGAAACCCTGCTATCTATAACATTTAAGTTATATATCTAAAAAATAACCTAAATTTAATTTTTTTTTCATATACAAATTACTTTTCCAACTCTACCTAACTGTCTGTACCTATTGTAAAGGATACAATATATATATATATATAAACATTACAAGCATAAAGCTAAACTAGTCAATATAAAATCAAAACTACCCCAAATCCAAAATTAAACCAGACCAGCATAAAAATAATATTAAACACAACCTAAGGTTTCACTGCTACAAGCAGACTTCTCAAGTGTAAAAAACTACAAAAACTACAAAATATACAAAATATTAAAAACTACCCACAAATCCATTCACTTCTCAACCATCTTTAATATTAAAAAAACTCTTAAATAAATTAATTGCTTCAGAATAATAAATTTTTAATAATAAAGACTCATTTCTTCTTTTGATTTCATTTCTCTCAAAGAAGACAACCTTAGCTTCATCAAAATCAATAGTGTGGCCTGTATCTTTTTCATGGACATACAAAGCAGAACTAAGACATCTATTTTTAACTCTACTTTTATGAACCTTTATTCTTTCATTTAAACTCAAACTACTCTGACCTATGTAGTATATTTTATCCCTTGTTTATTTTGTAAGAAAATTTACATAGGTCAGAGTAGTTTGAGTTTAAATGAAAGAATAAAGGTTCATAAAAGTAGAGTTAAAATAGATATCTTAGTTCTGCTTTGTATGTCCATGAAAAAGATACAGGCCACACTATTGATTTTGATGAAGCTAAGATTGTCTTCTTTGAGAGAAATGAAATCAAAAGAAGAATTAAAGAGTCTTTATTATTAAAAATTTATTATTCTGAAGCAATTAACTTATTTAAAAGTTCTCTTAATATTAAAGGTGGATGGGAAGTGAATGGATTTGTGGGTAGTTTTTAATATTATGTATATTGTGTAGTTTTTGTAGTTCTTTACACTTGAGAAGTCTGCTTGTAGCAGTGAAACCTTAGGTTGTGTTTAATATTATTTTTATGCTGGTCTGGTTTAATTTTGGATTTGGGGTAGTTTTGATTATATATATATACTATGTATTTATTACTCAGTTTATGGAAGAAGCAAGGAAGCTGAAACCTTGGTATAATAGCAATATTGTTAATTATACACAGACGTATCCAGAAAATATCTCTCTCACATGTCTGTGAAAATCTTACGCTATTAACAATGCTGATATATATATATATATTATTTAGAATGTCTCAGTTGATTAGAGAGTTGCCCTAAAATTCATAATTCAAAAATCTAAGGTATACGTTTGATTCCTATGCTAGCATTGTCACTGGTCAGACCAGAAAAAACCTTAATTCATTACGTACATTTTAAATAAGTTTCTATTCTTTTTATCATCATCTACCTGCCCTGTTGATTCAATGAAGGATGACATTATGGATAAATTGCCACTAGACCATTTTTTTCTTAGCTCTTCTGGATGCCTCTAATACTGTCAACTCCATCCATTTGGTAATGTTATCCATCCACAACAATCTTGGTCATCCTATTTCTCTTGATCCATTTACCATATTGAAGATAACTTTTTTAAATGTGCTAATCTGCCTTGTCACATTTCCAAAATATTGAAATTTTTGTCATTTTATGATCTTCAATAGCCACCTTTTGTAGTTACTTTCTCTGAAACTTATTCATTAGTTTTCTTAACTGTCCAAGATATGCAAAGCATTCTTCTATAACATTTCATTTCAAAAGCATCAATTTTTGTTCTCTTCTTCTCTTTCAATGTCTATTCTTCAAACCCACATATTGCAATAAACCATATCAAAGCTTTCAATAATCTACATTTTGACCACATACATATCTCTGTTTTTTCATGTAATTCATTTTGTAAATGCCTTTGATGCCATTAATAATCATGTTTTATGCATTTATGATTTATTTTTACCAACTATTTGAGAACTGGGTGCCACAATAATTGTTTAATCATAATATCTTGACTAATTTTCACAAACTTGGAATGTTTTCTCTTTGCTTTTATCAACATCTCCTTTGTGATATTTGTCTACAAGCAAATAATTTATTTGAATTTCATTGATATCTAACTATTATACATAAATACATTTCTACTTGTAGTTACATTAATGATTATTTTCATCCTGGAGTGTCAGATATTTTTAGAAGAATTTAAACTCAAGTTATAATCTCCAAATACGTTCAACTGTTATTAATACTATTCAGTTTAAGTGGTATTTTTCTTTTCTTTTTTTTAAATGTTTCTGGCCTGACCATAGACAATATCAATATAGGAATTGAATTACTAATCTTTATAGTTGTAAATATTAAATTTAAGATAGTGCTTTAACCAACTAGGCTATTTTGTCAGAAAACAATAATTAGTAGAAATTTAATATACTTATTAAAAAAAGTGTTCCTAATTTTTCCATTTATCTTTTTAAAGCTAAAGTTAATGAATGATTTCCAAGCATTAGAATACCTTATGAAATTGTTTGCCATTGTCATGTGCACAATTTTCTTTAAATGTTTTTTTTCTTACTTTTCATGTTATTCATAGGACTTTCCTAATTGAATCTATATTCATGGATGAATGCATAGTTTGCTATTATAAACACATAAGTCCATACAGCAAATTTTAAAAAGCTGCTCACATGACAATAGGAAATAATACCATAAATCAATCACTCATGTTTGTAAACCGCCAATTAATCCAGTCATTTAAGATTTTATCTTTCTACAAAATTTATTCCACTTGATAGAGCCAATTTTAAAATTAGCCACCTTTGTGGCAGACAAAAAGAAAATAACAAGAAAAGTTTAAAAAGATTCAAATTATTTTATAATATTTTATAAATAATTTCCTATTATTTCTAATGAGATATCAAACAGTTTTAATTTCTGAGTAATGACAATTTATGTGAATGTTTACATTAATCTTTTTTCTTTATATAAAGCAAAATATATACTCAAATCACCTACTATGATGTTAAGATATTTCAGCAATGCCCTCTACGAATAAATATATCCTATTGAGTCTATTGCTACAAATGATGTTATATATTGAAATTCAGATCAATTCAAACAAACAGCATGAAATCACATTAGCAATGATCTTACATAGCTAGTAAACAAACATGTTTAACTAATACATACAAAGAAAGACTAAAATTATTAGTCATTTTTAAACTTTGCTATAAGAAAATATAATGCATACCACAAGCTGAAATAGATAAAAAACATTCAAATCCTTCTTCACAATGTTAACATATTTCAACAATACCCTCTGTGAATAAATATAAAATCTAATATTCAAACAACTAAACTCAAAAGGATATCCTCTTGAGTCTATTGCTGCATATGATGCTATATATTGAAATTCAGATCAATTCAAACAAAGAGCATATCCTTTTGAATTTAGCTATTTAAAGTTCAGACTATATTTATTCACAGAGGGCATTGCCAAAATATCTTAACATTGTGATGGGTGGTTTGAATGTTTTCTATCTATTTTCAGTTAATAATGTGCATTATATTTTCTTATATATTTACATTGGGAGTTAGAAAAGTTAAAAAAAAGCCCAATGTTTTAGTCTTTCTTTATATACATTAAGTTAAAAATTTATGTAGGATTGTTGCTAATTTAACCTCATGCTCTTTATTTGAATTGATCTGAATTGTAATATATAACATTCTATGCAACAATGGATTCAAGAGTATATCCTTTTGAGATAGCTGCTTGAATTTCAGACTTTATATTTATTCACAGAAGGCATTGCTGAAATATCCTAATATCGAGGTGGATGATTTGAATGTTTTCTATCTATTTTCATCTAATAATTTGCATTATCATAAAAATAAATATGAACAGATATTTTTATTAGAATTCAGAATTGTTAAATTAAATTCATAGATTGAGGTATGTATAGTTTAAAATATATATTAAAACATTATTTTGATGCAAAACTATTTTTCATTATAAAATTTTTTTTATCATTGTTATTAATTTTTAATATTACTTTATAAAGAAAGTTGACAAGCAATTATATATTTAATAGATATATATTTCATTCAGTCTCTGTCATCATGGATTTTTACATTTGTGGGTTAAGAAATGTATAGAAATCTCTTCAGATGTCTTACCAACCATGCTCTGCTAGATTTGCAGAAGGGTATTTATTCAGTCTAATACCATGCAGTTCCATGACCAAAACCCTGACCTATTGTTTCTGAGACCTCCACAAATCCTATGTTCAAGAATGTTTCTGGACATTTAGATAAAAAAGATATGCACCATCCTGGAAAGAAAAAGCTATAAGCTGCTAGAAAAACCACAGTCTAACCCAAGAATACTGTTACTGATTCACACTATTCAAATGAAGAAATTAAAGACACCTTAGAGACTGTAAGCACTGTCAAAAGAAAAAAGAGAAGGTGTAGTGATCACTTCAAGAAAAGCCTTAAAACCTAGGTCAAACGTAAACCAAAACAGAATCAAGGTCTAGACTCAAACTGAAGAAAAATGGGGTAAGATTTATATTTTCCTTATAAAATCTGGTTAATATTTAGAAAATATTTAAACTGCTGTTTCCTTATTTAAGATTAAAGAAATTCCATTTAAAATAACTTTGTAAATAATTCAAGATTGGAGTGAATGACTAAAGGGAGATTGAAAATATGGGTTCAAATTCCCTCTAATTATGTTATAATATGAAAATAAATGTTATTTAATTGTTAATTTGCCTGAATCCTCTTCTTTCTGGATCTCTCACCATATGAAATTTAGTTATAGAATCTTGTTTCAAATATTCAATATCTGGTTGCTAATGAGGTGAGTTTCTTATGTTCAACTGAGCTAGCCTATAAGGCGAGTGCTAGAAATATTTAAAATCTCTTGTGGATATTCCAGATGTTCCAGTTAATTCTCTGGATGGCATCCAGATATAAACCCAGTATAAGTTATAGTATCCACAGGAGAAATATTTTGGCTTTTAGTTACAATAAGCAGGTGTAACAGTCTTAAAAGATGGCCATGGGCTATATATTCATAGACAATAACCAGTCTGACTGTTAGCATGGTTATTAAAGTATTGACTGTATTTCCCCTCTGCTTGTATAACAGTACTATTATATAAATAAAAAAAGAAGTAAAAATCATAGACCATTATAATACATATTAATAAATCTAGAGTGCAGGTTCATTTTAAAAAGCATCTTAAGGGTTCATTTGTCTTTTTCACATGAATTTATTCATATATTTCAAGAATGTGTGATAAAATAGAAGTTTTAAGTATATTTTAAAAATAAACAAATCATGTAATTAAAAGGACACAATGCAAAATATCATGAATAAATTATTTCTAATTATATTTAAAGTGAAATGACTCAGAAGATTAATATTATAAACAAGAATCCCCTGCCTACATATTCCTTTTCTTTTTCTTTTAAGAAGGAAGTAAACATAAACTCTGCATTTATTAATTCATAACTTGTTTTTATTATTGTTATTTTATATAAAATTTGAACTTTTGTGCTCATTTTCTCCAAATTTTTGTATTTTGAAAAATATAGTATATATATATACTATAGCGCAATAATAATAATTGTGTATTGATTAAATGTATGTTATGTCTACAAATTTATAATACCCACATATATAATGAGATATTTTATATAATGCTATGTTTTTATACTGTAATAGTCATATAAGCGATTAAGCCAATGCACATATATAAAAGAAAACGGAGATGTGTCATTATGCCATAATATTGAACAAACATTAGTAGCATTGTTCCTATATTGATTTGACTCCAGTTGCTCATTAAGTCAACCTTCATGCATTTTTTCTGGATAATCTCAAATGAAAAGAATAACTCCTTATATTCAAAAATGACTGTATAATTTTATAAGGATTAGATTTTGACTTTATTTTTTTTTAAAAAAAAAATGCAATTTTTTTATAAGTTTCATGTAGAATGTGTTCAATAACTTAGTTTTTGCTTAATTTTTCTTAATAAAAAAAAGACGTCTATTACAAATTCATCCTGTTAGTTCATTGTTTTTAGTTTTTTTTTAACTATTTCTCAGAACCCTTCTATTTGCCAGATCTATAATTTTATTACAAAATTACATATTAAAAAATATATACAAGGATGTACCAAAAAATAACAGGAATTTTGTAATAAATATGTGTATTTATTTTTAAGTGTTACAAGTTGAATCCTGTTCAAAGTATTGTCCATTTAATGCAATGCACTGGTCTAAATGTGTTTTTCACTTTTCTAGATAGTCTGAAAACTCTTGCAAAGAGATACCTTTTAACACTTCCACCATTTTTGATAAAAAAAAAAAAAAAATTGAGGCCGCTTTTTTTCATTCAAGAGAATAAAATGAAGTCACATGAAATGAGATAGAGAAAATATGACTGATGGATAAGCTGGATAATACTGAATTTAATTAAAAATTGTTTCACACTAAAGGCTTTGTGTCCTAACATGCTGTCATGATGAAGCATGCACTCCTCACTTTGCCACAAAATGGAATATTTACATTTTACCATATTATGCAAAAGTGTCAGAACTTGTAAGTTTTAAATGCCTGATCATTATGAACGAATTTTGACTGAGCAATACCATCTGCATCCAAAAAAAAAAAGAATCAGCATCATCTTGATCATTGAACTTCATTCACTATGTTTTCTTGGAACATGATGAATTTGACACTTCCATTAAGTCACTTGTAAACTTGTCTTTTTCCAAAAGCAACTTGCTTGTAAGCTGTTTCAAACATTATAACTGAATTTCACATTGTTCTAACATTTCAGCCATTACAACAATGGACAAATATGCGAAACACACTTTACAAAAATTTGCTGCATGATACCATGACTTCACACAATAATCTCATTTGGCAGAATGATGCAGAAGGGTCCCCACAAGGGTTATCTAGAAACAAAAGAATGCATTACAACAAGTGTGACTATCAGAGAATGATTCTGATTCTTTCTGGGTACCTCTCACACATATATATATATAATATTTTCATCCAGTATATATAATAAAACTTATCTTTAATTTACATATTGGTGCGAATTGCATTTATATATTAACCATTCATGCAGCCACCATCCATATTGCAAAAGAGACAAGAATAAGTTAATCAAAATATTTTATTTACTTATTTATTTATTTTGTAAAAAATCAAAAATAAGACAAAAAAATAAAAACAGTTTATTATGGTGAAAATATAAAAATAATATTTAGAAAGTAAACTTGAAAATAATATTTAGTGAACAAACGATGATTGAAAATCAAATAATTTTTTAATAAATGTGAACACTATAAATATTCAATGAGAAATTTAATTTGTGATCATGATTATTATGAAAGCAAAATAATAAAAAAATCAGTAGTAATATTTGCTAGATTTTGTTTCAAACCACCCTCATGAACATCATATATTATATGAAAATATTTCCAGTGCATACCACTATCTGAAATAAATACCAAATATCAAATCACTTCAAATGTTGAAAACTTTTCTGACACAAACTCTGTGAAATAAATACCTAGAACCCACATCTCAAAACAGCTAATTCAAAAAGATAGAGCTATGCCCTCTGTAAAATAAATGCTTAGAGCCCACATCTCAAAACCTTTTTGAATTAGAATTAGCTGTTTTGAAATGAGAGCCCTAAATGTTTATTTCACAGAGGGCATATCTCAACATTTTTTAATGTTTGAGGTGATTTGATATATTATATCATACCTTATATATAACAGTTCACATTTTATTGATAAACTTCTGAGTACAATAGAATATGTATTGCCTACTGAACTGCATACACAGATACTTTTGTATATGTACAGTGTGCATATACAAATTAAGATTATAGTATAAACAAAGTTTAAAAACACAATGATGGGCTTCTTAATAATAAATCAAGAAAGTACATTTTCTATATAAATTTATTATCTCTATGTTCACTCATTCACATTAATTCAAAAAAATATTAAAAAAACTTATTGTACTATATTGTTAATTTTTTAAAATAAAATGAATAGTGAAGAATCAAACTTTCATCACAAATAAACATGCTCTGGATATCCTTTTTTATTTAATATTTATTTTTTCCCTTTGGAAATGTAATGGCAGTCCTATTATCAGCAGATTATCTCTTCTAGTTGTTTTGATATTTTTACATCTATATCAATTTTGGAATCTGTACATTCTCTTCTAGTAAAAATTATCCATTTCATTCTTGAATACTCTTCAAACTTTAAGCCCTCTTTTGATTCAGTATAAGAATGTTCTTGACCCTCTGACACTACTAAATCAATAATTTTCATTTTATCGCTTAAGATACTATACAAATTTTCTTAAATTTCATAAAACTTTTAGCTTTACATTAAATAAAATATTATATTACAATGAAATTTGCAAAAAATAAAAGAATAAAATGTATGTGCTTTAATAAAATATAACAAAAAAAAAACATTATTAATAAACATGATCACTTCAGCATTCTGAGAAGAAAAAATAGCTGCTGCCATATCATAAAATATATTACATTTACGAATTTTAATATTTTTATTTTTTGTTTATTTACATTTTTTTTCTTGATAACATGTAAATGAAGTAGCGCATATTATAGCTTTACTACATTTGAAATCTGAAAATAACATATTAAGTAAATTGAGATTTTCATATAGTAACAATAATGCAGACATTTCAGAAAAAGTTAAATTAGTGTTTACCGTCATTTCTAATTTCATTTCTTATCTAATGTTTGCTCTAGTCACACTTATTGGATATATGTGTTTTTCAATCATTATTTATTCACTAAACATCCATTTACTCTCATTTAAGTTCTTTCTGATTGCTAAAATATTGATTTCAGGTTTGTTTCAAACATATATTATTTTTAAGTTTTGTTTTGAAACTTGTCGATTAGCTTACTCTTGTCTATGTGATGGTGATGTGATGTATATGGCTTCTCCTTAAACGAAATCAAGAATATCTCAGCAATTATGCCCAGATAACCCTGTTAGCCACTTTATTTTCCATTCCCCACTAAGTCTTCCCATATTCTGCCCCATCCCATTTCTACAACATAAGTTTTGTCAACTCTATGGTCTTATATCTAAATCCCCCTTATCTTTCATAAACCCAGCATAAAAACTAATAACTCACTCTCTGTATAGTCACTATTCATACCTACTATCCCATAACTTCATTATCTGTACCCTTTCTGCTTTCAAACATTTACATTCAATCAACAGATGCCTAATATTTTATATACCTTCCTTACACAATTTTCATACTAAATCACCATAGTTTTCCATATACATATATATTCTCTTGTTGCTAAAGATCCCGTTCGAGCCTTAAACAATAAACTACTTCTCTTACTATTATCATAAATTAACTCGCATCCAATATTCCATTTATTTCTATATATATTTGAACTCTTCTTACCCTCCATACTAGTTCTTCATCTCTCCAACTCCCTATTTTTTACTAATGCTTCTATTCTTTTATCCCATTCCCTACCACTATAACACTCAACAATCCTCCTAACACAATCATCCCACCTTTTATACAAGTATACTGATATAAATTTTTTATTCAAATCTTTTGCATACCGCATTGCCTTTCTCACCCATCTTGTTACCTGCCCTTTACTCATAATCCAATTAAACACTATTTTGGCTATTCTTTTACTATCCATAAACTGCAACTTACCAAACATTTTCATTTTACTTTTTGCATCTCTCATATAAAAACTTGACCATCCATTTCTCCTTGAATTGCCTCCTTTGCTGTCCACATCTCCACATCTAATGCATGTCTTCCTACTTCCCTTTATACTTTCTCTATATAATCTAAAACCCTTTTACTAACACATAATGCATTATTACCATATGTTAAGGCTAATGCAACTCCCTTCCATACAATTCTAGCTACATCATATTTATTATATGAAAATACCGTTAGTTTCTTTACCAAATTCTTTCTTTTCTTTGCTTCATTTACCAATTTTTTCTCCCGTTCATCCAAGCAATTTTCTTGATTACATAAGATGATTCCCAAATACTTATATCTATCCACCATACTTAACTTTATATCCCCCAATAAAAATTCTACATCTTCTTTTTCCCCACTATTAACCATCATTATATTTGATTTTTCTTCACTAAATTTAATCCCTTCTCTTTACTCACCCTTGCACATGTCCTCAACATAATTTCCATATCTTCTCTTCTTTCTGCAAATAAAAAGATATCATATGCAAAAAAAGACCCGACAAAGTATATACTCCCTTGCCACCTATTAACGGTATTTCTATCCCTCTTCCTAGTCTTTTTATTACTTTCTCCATTTCACTCAAAAACAACAAAAACAAAATAGGTGACATAGGGCATCCTTGCCTTAATCCCATTCTATTTTTAACTTTAACTGATTCTATATTCCCTAATTGGTAAGTATAATAATCATTTTCATATAATTTCTTAATAATATTTACTAAAGCTTCATCCATTCCCAAATTTGCTAACCTTACCCATAATGTATTTCTATTTACTCTATCATATGCTTTCTCTATATCTATAAAAGTCATATATAATGATCTACCTGAATTCCTACTCATCTCCATAAGTTGTGTAACTACAAACAAATTATCTCCTATATGCCTATCAGACCTTAAACCTCCTTGCATTTCCCCCATTACATTATTCTCTTCGATCCATTTTACAACTCTTCCAGCTACCATATATGAGAAAACTTTATATAAAACTGATGTTACCGCTATCAGTCTATAATTATTTAACTTTCTATGATCCCTATCCTTTCCTTTAAATAATAATCTTATTCTTGTATTACTTCAACTACCTGGAAAAACTCTCTTCTGTGCCATCTTATTAAAACATAATAATAACTTTGCTTTTGCTCTATGCCCTAAATTCATTACCATTTCTGCTGCCCATCCATCTAAACCTCTCATCTTTCCACTTTTCAATCTCTTCCCTGCCTCATTCAGTTCATTTTTTGTGAACCTAATATTCCCATTACTAACTGCTTTCATATTTTCTATCACTAATTCCTTCACATCTAACATCTTTTCTATATCCATTACATATCTATTTAAGATTCTCTCTACCTCTTCTCTACAGCTACACTCTATTCCCTCATCATCTATTAATACTATCTCTCTTTCCCCTACATTTCTCTTTTTAATGTAATTCCAAAATTTTTTACTCCCATCTCTTCGACTTTTATTAATATCCTCCAACAATTTACTATTCAACTTCATCCTTTCTCTATAATTATCCATTTTAGCCAACTTCTTTTCTAAGTATTTTCCCCATTTAGCATTAATATCATTTTCACTTTCTTTGTTCTTAATAGCACACTTATATTCTCTGCATGCTTCTTTCCTCTCTTTTACACTTTTACTAACTCTCATTTTTTATTACTTTTATTCTTCTGCATATTCTCAACTAAAACCCTATTTGCCACTTTTTCTATTTCATCACACCAGCCCTTATATTCATCCTCAACCAACTGCTCCATGGTTTCTTCAACTTTTATTTTATACTCTTCCAACTTATTCTTATCATTCACTCTCCATCCACATCTTTCACTATTGTTTCTACCTTTATTTCTATTCTCCCTCACATTACTAACCAGTTCTATTACAATAAAGTTATGATCACTATTACATACTCTCTCTTCATTATCAAACACCTTAATTTTCCGTATTTTATTCATTCCCTCTTTCTCTACCAATACATAATCTATTGTGTGAAATACATTATTCCTAGACCATATGTATTGTCCTTCATACATATTTGATAAATTCCCAATGCTCAAATTTACTCTTTGACAAAATTCCTTCAAAAACTGACCATTCTTATTATCTACATCATCAATTTCTTCAATATGTCCATTCATATCCCCTATAACCATTATTCTCTTCCCCTTTTCTTTAAAACTTTGTATATCCTTAGCTAGGCATTCATATATACTACTGTTCCACTCCATTACAGCTTGACTATCTCCAGTGGCTATATACACTACAGCCACCATCCATTCTTGTCTACCCAACCTTATTTCAAACCGCAAATGCTCTTGACATTTAACAATATTTAAATATTTTTTCAATATAACACCTATACCACCACCTCTTTTTTTTCTTTTCTGTTTATACCCTGCCATACCACCTCTTCCAAAATAGGTTCTTCTTCTCTTAGATGAGTTTCCACTACTGCTAATACCTCAAGCTCTTAATTTTCAATTGCTTTATTTAATTCCAGCCACTTTTCTGGTCTCCTACCACCTTGCAGATTCAAAAACCCAATTTTAACAATTTCTTCTTTCCTAACTACTCTTTTATAAATTCTTTTGATTCTTTCTTCTCCATTATGTTTATAACAAACTTTCTTACCATTAATCTTACGGAACCATTCCCTCACCACATCTACACTTATATCTAATTCAACCATCTTTTGCTTATTTCTTATATCCCATCCATTCTTCTTCTTTTTGATAATATTACAATTTAAAAGCCCACCCCCCTTTAAAAGTTTCCCAAATTATATTCTTTAATTATCAAACTCCCTAAAACTTCACTTTCTTGTTTTCCTAAGTGCAATCCATCTTTACTATATACCTTCCTCTTTCCAATAAACCAATCCCATACATCCACAAACACAACATTATTTCTCTCACACAATTTTTTCACTCTCTCATTTATAGAACATGCCCTATCTAACAAATGCCTCTTATCAAATCTTGGTAATACTCCAACTACCCCTATTCTTCCTTTAATCTCTCTCAAATTCATCATCAATTCTACATACTCATCCATTACTCTCTCTGATGGCTCTAACAAATCATTAGTCCCTATCATAACATATACATCTCTACTACCTTGCTTTTTTACTTTATCTGTCACATCCCTAATTTTTGCTCCAGGTAAACATACTCTAACATACCTGCTTCTATTTTCCCTTGCAATTATATCTCCACATTCTCTTATTAGTGAATCTCCTATCAATACTGTCTCATAGTCTACTTTCTCTACTCCATCTGTAACCTTTTCTACCATCTTCTGGACCTCCTTATCAATTTTTTCCTTATCATTTCTACTCAAGAAATTATCTCCTCAAACTTCATCTCTAACAATTTTAATTTTACTTCTACATCCTTCACTTCTTCCTCTATCTTACTTATTCTCTGGCTAACCATCTCCATTGCATTACTACTTTCTCCACCCATATTTCCTGACAATCCACTAAAACCATACTCCATCCCATCTTCCTTAACTACATTTTGCTTCCTCTCCTCTGACTTTCTCTCTGGACTACCTACACTTAGAAACCACTTTCTCACCTCTTTAATCACATTTACACACTGACTACATAACCAGAAACCTGTTACATCCTATTTTTATTCAAACATTTCAAATGATAGACCTCAGCACACACTATATACTCTACCAGTGCTCACCTAATTCCTTTCTGCTGATCGTATATAGATTGTGCCATACAAATGCAATCCATATTCTTATTTTTCAAGTCACCTATTCTATATTTGACTTTATAATACCTCTCCTATTCTTCAAACACCCTTATATGGAATAATAAAAATAAAATAAAAACTTTTTTACTTTTTCCCAAACATGATCAAACTATAACCACATGTTTTCTAATGTTAGACCTCCCAAACATTGCCTTTTTTCTCAAAATAAATGTCTATTTTAAAATTTAAAAAAACCTTCAGTAACAAATTTAACTAAAATGAATTAAACTTACATACAACTTTTTTTATAAATACCTCTCCTATTCTTCAAACACCCTTATACGGAAAAATAAAAAACTTTTTTACTTTTTCCCAAACCTGATCAAACTATACCCATGTGTTTTCTAACGTTAGGCCTCCCAAACGTTGCATTTTTTCTCAAAATAAATGTCTATTTTAAAATTTAAAAAACCTTCAGTAACAAATGTAACTAAAATGAATTAAACTTACATACAACTTTTTTATAAATATCCTTATGCTAACACACATTCAATAAGAACAACTTTTTTTTTTAAAACTTCTATACCTAAAATGGCAAACGAAAACCTTTCAAACAATTAAACACAAAAATTTTCAATCTTTCAAATAACTCACTCTTTTGATCACAATTTATACTTTCATACACAATAATTAGTCTTTATAGTGCTGCTCTCAAAAGATCAGTCTCACACATAATCAACAACAGCCTAAAAAAATTTTTAAAAATATCAAAATTTATCTTAGCTCTTTGTCTTATTCGTGTCAGCTTCCATTCCTCTATTTTGGTGCATGGATTGTGGCTCCACCAATATGTGGTACATATTTATATATTTATAATTGTATATATTGTAGTTCTTTGATAAAGATCAAATAAGAAAGTCGAAACATCAGAAAAGAAGAATTGA
This sequence comes from Epiperipatus broadwayi, assembly GCA_028023455.1. NCBI lineage: Eukaryota > Metazoa > Onychophora > Udeonychophora > Euonychophora > Peripatidae > Epiperipatus > Epiperipatus broadwayi. The sequence continues at coordinate 1,020,756 of JAQFVV010000047.1, forward strand.
ATTTATTAAAGATTCAATAATAAAAAAATGAAGTTTTAAAGAAAGTGTATGTATTTTTTATATAAACAATTGATTAATGTTAAGAAAAACATGACATAGATTTAAAAATAAAAAGCCTTATAACTCAACCTATCTATGATTAAGAGATTACACGTGTAAATTGTAGATCTTAATTCTGATCAAGTATTATATTACTAACAAGTTACAAAATGTGTCTATTATATTATAAACATGGAAACAACAATTGAAATATCAGCAGCTGGGTAACTATCTTAAACATAACATAAATATATATTGTGCAAAAAATATATATTTGCACAGATTTAATCAATTTTCAGTGGAAAAAAAATTAGTGAAGAAAAACACAGCTAGTTTATTAATTCATGACCTTCAGATCATTATTATAAAAGTAGAAAGCTTTCTTTTGCTGTTTAGACTGTTTTGAAAGCTCTTGTTAACATTATTAATAAGTGAAAAACACTAATTAATCTCAAACTGCTTTTCATAGGAAAGCAATTAAAGTTAGGAGTGTCTACAAAGTCCAGTTGCAGTTAATTAGTGACAAGTTTCCATTGCGAACAAACACTACTGGTGGGATCACAACAAAAAAAAAAATTTTCATTATTTCAATAGTCTTTTTTTTTTTTTATGCAATTCAGTTTTCAAATACTGGCAGGTTAAAAAAAAATTCACTAAGTTTAATATGGCAAGCTAGACAACAAAACCATTGTGTGTGTAAATATACGTATGCGTAATATTTAGGTTAGCCTTAAATAATTAATCATCAGCAATTGCTGCAAACTAGTTTTGAATAAACTTAGTAGCCAATCACAGAGCTTGAATTGAAAATTTTAAACTAGTATTACCAATCATTTTTAACCTATCATCTTAGCACCTAAAAAACTCAACGAATTACAACTTTCCTGCTGTCTTTGCTTTCTATTAATTCAATAAAGAATGATAAACTCAAAATAAATCATTAAATAAAAATAAATAGTCAAATGGTTTTGTGGTTCAGGGATTCTTAAGAAGTTCAAATATTACAAGTACCAGAATTGGAATCAATCCGAGGATCAAGGATCTTTCATTCCAAGCAAGAGTCTGATACTTTATCACTGCACTAAATGACTCTTGTGCATGATGGGTATTCACTTCCAAAAGTCACTGCTAAGTAGATCCAACATGCATTGGCTTAATCGCTAATATTACTAATATAGAAGCTGTTGTAAATTGATTACATAACTATAACTAGACAGTTTAAATCCAATTACATCACAATAACCAACATTATGGAAGTAATACAATTTTCTTCTTCTTCCTCTTTCCTTATGTATTGATTTCTATATTTACATATCATACCATTTCCAAACTTCTTATACTCTTAACAATACTATTTTTTATACCAAAACTTTACTCTTACAGTTTTGACTGTACTGCAGTCATCATCAGAGCTACAATATCCAAATATATAATCATCCAATTAATACATTATATTCATGTACATAATCAAAAACGTATATCTTAACCTGACCATTATAAATAATCATTTTCCATTTTATAATAAGATAAGTTAAATAGTAGAGTTTAAAGATTAAAATTTTAAAATTAAAATAAATAGATTTAGAATAACTTAATAATAAAATAATATAAATAAAAAAATAAAATTAGTTAAGAGTAGACTAATAAAATGGAAAATGATTATTTATAATTGTCAGGTTAAGATGTATGTTTTTGATTATGTATACAAATATATTGTATTAATTGTACAATTATATATTTGGATATTGTAGCTCTGATAATGACTGCATAACAGATGAAACTAAGTTTTAATGTAAAAAATAGTATTGTTAAGTATATAAGAAGATTGGAAATGGTATGATAAGTAACCAACAATACTAATAATGTTACAAATACTGTGATCTATTCAGTAAAAAACTTCATATAAATATCATCAAAACATTTACAAAGATAATGACATAATCTTTTATAGATATAATAAAAAGTAGCATCAACATAGTTGCAAATAAACTACCATCACCATATAAATCTAGGGGAAACATCACCGCTAAGATTACACACATAAGATTACAAGTACTGTGATCTATTCAATAGTAAATTTGATACAAATAACAATAATACAATTACAAACATAATGACCTAATCTGTTAATAAATATAATAAAAAGCAGTATCATTATGATTTCAAATAAGCTAACACTCCATATAAAACAGGGAAAACATCACCTCTAGGATTACAAACATGCAACCTACAATCTGTAGTAACATGACATAAACTTTGCCATTAATTGATTATAAAGTGCTCACTCATGAAAATGGTTTTTGTATTCCAATAAATAATTCACCTAACTTAGTAACTTTTGTTTTTGCTACTTCATCATTAAGCTTCAATATTTATTAATAATACCAATGTATAACTTTAATTATATTGCATCACTCCAAAATACAGTGATAACATTCAATTACATTTGTTTGGAATAATTTCTTTGGACAGTTGCTGAGAATGTAGTATTATTTTTCAAATAGATAATAAAAGTGACAATTTTTAACTGATTTTATTATAAATGATACAGAAGAATATATAATATTAAAACTGTTATTCATTTATAATGTGTAAAAAAGTGACCACTGTGGTTTAGTGCAGTATAAGAAAGGTCAATCTCTGGTACTCAAGATCCATGGATTGTGGCCCTGCTCTGTCACTTCTGGGGCACTTCTTATAAACTCCCAAGTAACAGGTAATTCCTTTATTTTGGATCTATGAAGTGATAATGTGTCTAAAACATACCGGAAGAGTATTCCAGTTTTGAAATTGCAAACAATAATACAGAAACAGTTTCTATGAAATCTTTTTCCACAGTAAATACATATTTTAAAAATGCAACATAATGAATGTAAATCAAGTTAAAAAGAGGCATTTGAGAAGCTGGGGATTTAAAAAAAAAGACTAGTACAGAGAACCAGACAACCATAATGACATTTTATTACTGGAAGATAATTAAGTAGGAAGAACAAACATTAATTCTCATTAATTGATGATTGACTATCCAGATAATGTCTTTCTCAATGAATAAGAGCATTATCATCTTGGAATATAACATATTCTCTAATAATAATATTTGCATCATGAAAGTAATATGCAAACTAGAAGAATATCATGATATAGCTGTATTACATTACCTATATAACAGGATAATGGAAAAAATAATGACAACTATGGACAAAATATATCTATATAAATAAAATAAAAAGTTTTAAAAGATTAAATAACAAGAGTTTGAGTGCTTTCAATGTCCACATTTCAAAGACAGGAGAGGGCAGGATGTTCAACTATGAAGAAATATTTGCTCTACAATGGCATATTTAAACATTGTGACATCACATAATTTAATAAAATATTATGCCAAATACAATTCAAATTTTCAAGTATTTGTATAAATTGTGTAAAAACATTTTTATACTTTATATATTTTATAATTTTTTTAAATTTTAAGTTAACCCAGGAATAAGTCTTATTTATATTAGATACAATTAACTAAACAAATCTATTAACATATAATGTTGGCTCTTTCAATTCATTGATGCTAGATGGATGTATGATTTATCGATGGATGGAGTTAATATCCTCATACTAAAGCAAACAAGAAAATAAAATGTCATTTTAATTATACTGAAAATAATAAAGAGTTCACTAAAACATAAAAATATATAATTTATTTTAAACAAATCTGAAATTAATATCATTAGCAAACAAAAAAAAGATTGAAAACAAATATTTTCAATAAGTATTGTAAACATTTGGGAGGAAAATAAATTAATAACAAAGGGCAACACAATTCCATAATAAATTATTCTAAAAAAAAAAAAAAGCACACAATACAAAAAATAAAATAAGCAAGCCATTAGATATTAATGCACACATTTTTTCATGTTTTATTTTCTTCAAACCTAAATGACATTATTTTCATCATACATAAAAATAAATTAAATTTATTGACTACTATCATTTTGTGTGATGTTGTTATATGATATGGCAACTCCTTTATCGAAGTCAGGAATCTCTTAGCCAATACGCTCAGAAAAATCCGTTAACCACGATACTTTCTATTCCCCACCCTAAATTTTTCCCATATTCTTCTCTATCCTACTCTATCCCATTTCCATAACATCATCTTTGTCCATTCTGTGGCCTTTATATCTAAATCCCACCCAGCATAAAAACCAAGAACTCACTTTCTGTATAATCCCTTTGTTTATATTTATTCTCCCACAATTTCATTATTTGCACTCTTTCTGCTTGTGTGCATTTACATTCAATTAGCAGATGTCTAATATTTCTCATGCTTTCCTTACATAACTTGCAGTCTAAATCACTAACATTTCTCCATTTTATATTCCCTTTTTGCTAATGATCCTGTTCAAGCCTTAAACATTAAACTACTTTTCTTGGTATTATTTGTAAATTAATTCACACCCAATATTCTGTTTACTTCTATATATATTTAGACTCTTTTTACTCTCCATATTAGTTCTCAATCTCCCTATTTTTTATTAATGCATCTTTTCTTCTATCCATTCTTCGCTACTATGTCACTTAACAACCCTCCTAACATTATCAACCCACCTTTTATACAACTATATTGTCATAAAGTCTTTATCCAAATCTTCTACATACCACACTACTTTTGTCATCCATCTTGTTGCCTATTTGGTTATTCTTTGACTATCCATAAATTGCAATCTATCAAATATTTTCATTTTTCTTTTTCTGCATCTCTCAAATAAAAACTTGACCATCCAATTTCTTCTTGAATTGCCCCCTTTGCCATCCACTCATCTCCATCTAATGCATGTCTTCCTACTTCTCTTTACACTTTTCCTAAGTAATCTAACACCCCTTTACTAACACATAACACATCATTACCATAAGTTAACCCTGCTACTCCCTTCCATACAATCCTATTTATTATATAAGAACACTGTTGATTTCTTTATCAGTTACTTTCTTTGCTTCATTTATCAATATTTTCTCCCATTCATCCAAGCAATTCCTCTGATTATTTTAAGACAATTCCCAAATAGTTATAATTATTCACCAAATTATAACTTTATAACCCCCAAGAAAAATTACTTTTCTTCTCTTACCCTAGCATTTATCATCATTACTTTTGATTTTAAAATCTTTACTAAATTTGATACCCATTTCTTTACCCACCCTTGTACATATCTTCAGCATAACTTCCATATCTCCCCAATTTCGTGCACAAGAATATATCAGCAAATAAAAGACCTGATAATGTATACATTCATTTGCCATCTATTAATGGTATATTTACCCCTCTTCCTAGTCTTTCTATTGCACTCTCCATTTCTCTCAAATATAACAAAAACAAAATAGGTGACATAGGGCATCCTTGCCTTAGTCCCACCCCATTTTTAACTCTTAACTGATTCTATATTTCCTAACTGAGACATAAAAAATTATTTTCATATAATCTCTTAATAAGATCCATTAAAATGTTACTCATTCCCAAATTTACTAAACTTACCCATAGTCTATTTCTATTCACTCTATCATATACCTTCTCTATATCTATAAAGACCATATATAACTGTATTCCTGTATTCCTATTCTTATCTATATGTTGTGTGACTACAAATAAACTATCTCCTATATGCTTATCAATTCTGAAATTTTATTTTCTTCCATCCATTTTGCCACACTTCCAGCTGCCATGTGAGATGTGATGCACTATGATTTCTCCTTACACAGAATCAGGAATCCCTCAGCAACTATGCCCAGAGAAACCTGTCAGCCACTTTACCTTCCCTTTCCATTCCCCACCCTAAGTTTTCCCATATTCTGCTCCATCCTATTTCCACAACATAGTCTTTGTTAACTCCATGGCCTTTGTATCTAAATCCACCTTATCTTTTCCCAATCCCAGCATAAAAACTAATAATACATTTTCTGTATAATCACTTTGTTTACACTTATTCTTCCACAACTTCATTATTTATACCCTTTCTGATTTCAGGCATTTACATTCATTTAACAGATGCCTAATATTTTCTATGCCTTCCTTACACAACTTGCAGACTTATTAATCACCCACATTTTTCCATTTATGTGTATGTTCCCTTATTGCTAAAAATCCCCATCTCTTTACCTACCCTTGCACATGTCCTCAGCATACCATATATTCCCTTCCTTCTGTACACAAAAAGACATCATCTACAAATAAAAGACACAACAATGTATAAACACCATTGCCACCTATTAATGATATCTCTACCCCTCTTCCTAATCTTTCTGTTGCTCTCTCCATTTCTCTCAAATACAACAAAAACAAAATACATGACATAGGGCATTCTTTTCTTAGTCCCACCCCATTTTTAACTTTAACTGATTCTATATTCCCTAATTGATAGATAATTATTTTCATATAATTTCTTAATAATATCCACTAAAACCCCATCCATTCCCAAATTAACTAAACTTACCTATAATCTACTTCTATTTACTCTATCATATGCCTTCTCTATATATGACAAGTATAAGAATTTTTGAAAATTTGTGAGTTGGTTTTTGGAAATAGGAATAGAAAGATGTAAGTATTTAGTAATGTAATAAAAAAAGGTAATTTATAATGTAAAAAAGTTAATAGTTAAATATACAATAAAAATAAAGAAAGTTTAGAAATAATTAAGAAAATATATCTAAAAAGATAATAATAAAATGATAAATTAAATAGTAGAGTTTAAAGATTAAAGTTTTAAAATTATAATAAAATTGATTTAGAATAATTCAATAATAAAATACTTTAAATAAAAAAATAAAATTACTTAAGAATAGAATAATAAAATGGAAAATGGTTATTTATAATAATCAGGCTAAGATGTATGATACTGATTCTGCATATAAATATAATGTATTAATTGTATGAATATATATTTGAATATTGTAGCTCTGATGATGACTGCAGCATAGTTGAAACTGTAAGAATAAAGTTTTGGTGTAACAAATAGTATTGTTAAATATATAAGAAGGTTGGAAATGCTATCATATGTAAATATAAAAATCAATACATAAAAAAAGAAGGAAGAAGAAAATTGCATAATCATAGTCCTAAGCATGAAATAAAAAACAAGATTCTGGATCAATTGTGAATTTCTTTCTGAAGGATAACACTTAATAACAATCTCCACATTAAAGAACATCAATCTAGAGATTCAAAATAAAAATATTTATTTTAATAACATTACACTAGCAAAGCATTTACCAGAACAATGGAATTTATAAAATCAACATATATATGTGTCTTTTAGATTGTAAATTATATATTATTATCATATAACCATAGTTAAAACTATATGATTAATGATTATAACTATACATAGCATGTTCCAGTGGAAAAATGATTGGTCTTCTTTCCAAGGTGCCTGCAGCACCATCTTTGAATAAATTCATATCTGTTATGTAGTGATAGAATTTAATTATTCACGATAAAAAATTAAAAATGCTAGCATATCTGGATCACAAGTTACAATATTATATATGACAGTATGCTCATACCTTAATCTACAAGACAGAACAACAAACTAACAATAAATTTTATTTTAAATTTGACAAAACTGCTACTTAAATATTTGAAATGATTCAAATTATTATAAAAATGCTTTAAAATGGTTTTCAAGTTTTTGGTAATGGGAAGTAGAGTATAAAAAACACCAGTCTACAAAGGTATGAAGCACAATGATACATTTCAGTTCTAACTTGTGATTCAGACATGTTAGTGCCTTAAAATTTTTGTGAATAGCTAAACTGTGACATTACATAAAACATCTATCAACTCAGATATATGCTGCAGGCAGCCTGGAGATAGAACCAATCTGCTTTTCAATGGGACAATTATGTAAATTATAATTAATATACATTAGAATATTTATAAACAATGAAAATTGCCAATTCCTCTACAAGCTTTATGATAAATGCTTAGCCAGAGCCAGCACTTAAAATATCTCTGTCAGGAACCCCTCCCCAAACCCTTGACCATGGTTTCATGCTTCAGCACTCCTCAGAGAGGTGTCAGGGTAGGTTCAGACACTAGATCTAAAAATACCAACCCAAAGCCAAGCACTTATCTAAAAGTTATCTATTGAGAGGAAAATCTGAAATTTTCAGACATCTACGTCTTCAAACCCAGCTATCCAACTCAAATAGCTATGTGGTGCTGATAGATTTTCAGCCACACCATATATTAGTAGTCTTAGAAATATAAAATTGCATAAGACTTATGGCAGAGACTATAAATAGTCAAAATAAGAGTCATATATCACATGACCCTATCTCTTAAGCTTGTAAGTTATAAACAATGAGGATTGCCAAAGCCAGAGCCAGCACTTAAAATATCTCTGTCAGAAAACCCTCCCCAAACTCCTGACAATGGTTTTGTGCTTTGGTACTCCTCAGAGAAGTGTCAGGGTAGGTTCAAACATGGTTTTGTACTTTGGCACTCCTCAGAGAGGTGTCAGGATAGGTTCAGACACTCTGAACCTACCCTGACACCTCTCTGAGGAGTGCTAAAGCATGCAATGATGGTCAGGGGTTTGGGGAGAGGTTCCTGACAGAGATAAGTCTGGATCTGGCTAAGCATTTATCATAAAGCTTGTAGAGGAATTGGCAATCCTCATTGTTTATAACTTACAAGCTTAAGAGATAGGGTGATGTGATCTATGACTCTTATTTTGACTATTTATAGTCTCTGCCATAAGTCTTATGCAATTTTATATTGCTAAGACTACTAATATATGGTGTGGCTGAAGATCTATCAGCCCCACATAGCTATTTGAGTTGGATAGCTGGGTTTGAAGATGTAGATGTCTGAAAATTTCAGATTTTCCTCTCAATAGATAACTTTTAGATAAGTGCTTGGCTTTGGGTTGGTATTTTTAGATCTAGTGTCTGAAACTACCCTGACACCTCTCTGAGAAGTGCCAAAGCACAAAACCATGGTCAGGGGTTTGGGGAGAGGTTCCTGACAGAGATAGTTTAAGTGCTGTCTCTGGCTAAGCATTTATCATAAAGCTTGTAAAGGAATTGGCAATCCTCATTGTTTATAACTTATAAGCTTAAAAGATAGGGTAATGTGATATATGACTCTTATTTTGACTATTAGAATATTTACTTTATATAAATTGTTTTCATAAGATATTTAACAAAATTTTTGCCATAACATTTTATACTTTCTTTTATTTTACGTCAAGTAAAGAATGTATATATTTTATTTTACTTTATTAATTTTGCCTTTGAGTAGGCAACAAACTTGTTTTATTTACTTTAATAATGATATTTCCATTAATTTTTCTCTTAAAAATTATGTGACAAATATTCACTTTCTTTGTTTCACCTTCACAATATCACCACATTTAAACCTCATAAAGCTCATGAGTCTTCCTTGAATTCGAACCCAGGAGGGTATACAAAAAGTTGTAAATTAATACAACCTTGAAGCATCAAATATGACTAAATACATTTTTCTAAAACATAATTTTCATATTAATCAATATATTTTTAAATGCAATAGGTTTTGATAGAATTATATAAACTGGTTATACTGATTTGTTCATTATATAATTGGAAATCAAGTTTGTAGAGTAAATTAGTCAGTAGAAATGTTCAGCATTTTAATTTGATATAAACATTGGTTCCTAACATAGCACATTTTGTTTTGCTACAATATATTTTACAAAAATTTATCAGATTGCTATTAAAATATATCTTAAAAATTACTATTTTTATATTTATACAGTAAAGATTTTTCATTCTAATGTATGTGTTGTATTGTTTTTGAATAATATCTCAATGATGTCTTGAGGAAACTCTCAAATTAAGAATAAAGATAGAGACTTTTGAAAAGATAAGAATGGCTGTCTTATCTTTAAACCTACTTTCTAATTATATAGACCAATCTAAAGCATCTCAATTTAAGTGTGTGAAAATGTTTCTCTGTTCATTTTACTCCCATTATTTTCTTTCTGCATATTAACTCTTAAACAAGGCAAAACTCTCTCCATACAGTAGTGCCACCCTGTGCTAAACAAAGTAATCAATGGATGCCAGAAGGCTTGTGCATAAAATCCCTATCTAATGCCTACTCATCCAATATCCCCAGACTAGTTTCTGGCTTGTGGCCATCGTCAGTGAGGAGCTTTGGATCTGAGAGCACTGCACCTAGATCTTAGGATCTAATGCAACCCTCCAGAAACCACCTTTATCTGTACTTAACTACAAAACTATGAGAATGAAATTGAAAACATAACCACCTTTTATCTGTACTTAACTACAAAACTATGAGAATGAAATTGAAAACATAAAAAGCTATTGAGCTTAGATTACAAATATTTTTTATGTTTTCAATTTCATTCTCATAGATTTGTAGTTAAGTACAGATAAAAGATGGTTGCTCGAGGTTGCATTAGATCCTAAGATCTAGGTGCAGTGCTCTCATATCCAAAGCTCCTCACTGATGATGGCCACAAGCCAGAAACTAGTCTGGGTATATTGGATGAGTAGGTATTAGATAGGGATTTTATGCACAAGCCTTCTGGCATCCATTGATTACTCTGTTTAGCACAGGGTGGCACTACTGTATGGAGAGTTTTGCCTTGTTTATAAACAACTGTGCTAGTATGATAGTGATCATGTGATGCTTAGTGGTTTAACACATTAACTCTTATGAAATCTTTAAATTTACTGTGTAGTAATACTTAGAAATATTAAAAATTATGTAAGATTTTATTTTATTTACAAGCACAGAAATAGTATGCAATCTATACAGTAAGAATTTTTCATTCCAACACATGCACTGTTCTGTTTTTTTTAACAATATCTCAATGATATCTTGTTGAGTATTAAGGAAACTCTAAACAAATACACAAGATAGAGATGTTTGAAAAGATAAAGCACGTGTTAGGATGAAAAATCTTACTATATAAATTACACACTATCTCTATGCTTGTAAATGGAATCAAATGTTTCATAAGGTCTAATATTTATGAGTATTAATATACAGTAAACTTAAAGAATTCATGAGTGTTAATACTCAGAAAAAAAATAATGGAAATAAATTTAACAAAGAAACATCTTCACCCTGTTAAACTGAGAAGCTTTAGATTGGCCTATATAACTAGAAGATAGGTTTAAAGATAGGATAGCCACTCTTATCTATTCAAAAGTCTCTATCTTGAGTCTTACTTGAGAATTTCCTCAAGACATCATTGAAATATTATTAAAAACCAGTACAACACATGTGTTATGATGAAAAATCTTTACTGTATAAATTTCATACTATCTCTGCACTTGTGATAAAGTGAAATGTTACACATTTTTATACTTATTTATTTCCTATATTTCAACCACTTTATATGTGAATAATTTTGCTGCTGATATTACCAAATCAAGCTTGTATTTATTCTATATGTAAATACCCCCCCCAGATGAATTACATATAAAGAGATTGAAACATAGAAAATAAATAATGATGTAAAAAAAACTTTTTAAAATAATGCTTTTATGTAAATAGTTGATTAAAAAATATAAAATTACAAAGTAATCAACAATGTTACCACTCTCAGAAAATATCAGAGATCATAAGAATCTAAACTTGATATAAAACAATTGGAAATTGCAGGAATATTGTCATTTCATAAAAGCATTTGAGGCTTAAATAAATTATAAAAATAAAAAAGGCCTAAAATGCTTTTATGAAATGACAGTATTCTCGTAATTTCCAATAGTTTTATAACAAGTCTAGATTCATATTATCTGGTATTTTCCAAGAACAGGAAATTAACCAAGAGATGGATTACTTTGTTATTTTGTATTTTTTAATCAGCTATTTATATAAAAGTATATTGTTTTTAGTTTCAAAAAGGACTTTATTATTGATAAAAAAATTACATTTACTCTTCTGAGTCATGCTGCATATATATGTTTACATTGTAAGTAAAAAGATATAATAAGGTTACATTCATATAGAAAACAAAAAGGAGGCAATAGTTGGCCAGTGTTTTTTTTTCAATCCAAATTAACTTTATTAGAGAAGGCTCTGAGTGTGAATTACGTAGTACATTCGGAACATTGGTTTATTGGTGTTTTTTTGTTCAAGGAGATAAACTGCTTTAATAATAACATGATCTCTATTTCCTATGAGCTTTGAAAATAATGGTTCAGTTCATTCCATGAGTGATTATAGGGATGTTTGGATGCTGTGGATTTTGAACAGACTCCAAGTGTTCTCATAAAGGAATTTTGTTGATAGAATTTCATCTTTTTTTTAAAATCTTCTTTAGAGTCATAAATGTTGCCTTTGCATTCGGTGGTGGGATATTGAAGGTGATCATGCATCTAGTTATCCACAGTGAGTATGTAATAAAATTTGACATTCTTATGTGAAGGAAGTTTCGGTCCTTCATGCAATCCTTAATAGATAGAATCCTATAATAGTCCATTGAGGTATTTTGGGCTATCATTAGCCTTACTGATGTTAAGCCTGTACAGGATAGAATTGTATGCTTGAATGTTTCTTTCTGCCTGTTACACACAAGACAGGAAGGATCTATGTTTTTTTAGAAATCTTCTGTAATGAAGGAAATAGTTTGTTGGAATTGAGTTTAAGTTAGCTTTAATTAAAAAGAACTTTGGCTCCATCAATAAGAACTTGAATAGTGTAGTGATTTTGTGATTTGTTACTCCAAGCCTTGGTCTTAATTGTGAAGATTGGGGGTTCATTAATGAGTAGGCGGTCCATATGGAGAATTTTGGTTTGAAAACACTCAGAGGAGTTGCCATTGAATTTGTAAAAATGGGAAAGAATTTGGTCTATACAAGAGGACTTCTCAGAAGGAGGCATATCAGTAGGAGTTATTGGTTCTGTTGCAAGAATGCTATCATATTTTTGTGTCATGTTGACTACCACTGTGCGTGATTTTTGATAGAATATTGCCTGAATGGAAGGAACATTCCATTCAGTTTCCCATGGAATTGCATTTTTGCTGTGCTGATGGAAAAAGTGTGACTCTTCCAAAACAGTCTGCATACATAGCCTGTAAACTTTGGATAGGAATGTCTTGGTGATGGTAATGAACGGAAGATAGTAGGCGATCTTGGCCATAACTTTCATATTTAACTGAGCCACCTTGCCCTGCAGAGATAAATAGACCTTTGAAAGCCCCTGTGTAAGGTAGTTGGCTTGTTCAATAATGGTATTCTGAATATTTTTGGTCATGGTGAGTTGAGACGTATGTATAGGAAACCCCAAAAAATTTTGGGTACATATTGTTTTTTACTTTTTAGTTGTACTTACATATTATTATTAAAAATAATCAAAACTACAAAAAAATCTGACAAAAATTATAATTTAATGTTAAGACATGAATTCTAAATTGAAATATGATATAATTATCTACCATATAAAAATATTTATGTATTGGATTTTTAATTAATTCTTTAATCTTTTTTTTACATATTTATTATTTTTTTTACAAAATATTTATGAAATATTCAAGAATAATTCAGATTATAGTAGAAAATATTTGCTTTTAATTAATTAAGTATGAATTAAATGAATATTAACAAAATTTTACACTACAAATGTAATATTTCCATTGGCTCATTTGCTAAGAACTTTTCTTGGGAAACATAAGGATGTGAGTTTGAGTTCTAAATGAAATTTTTTTTATTGTTAAAAATGCAAAAATATGGATATCCAGACAGAGACACAGATAGGGCAAATTAATATAAAAGCATATAAACAACAAATTTCAGTGTATATTTTAATAACAGAAGCAAGAATAGTCTTAAAAAACAATACAATATATACATATATTATAACAGTATTGGTAGGGGGGGGGGGCTGATGTTTTGCCAACATAATTTTTTTTACCATTTCTGAGATAATCAAACTAAAGATTTTCATAATAAAATTAATAATTTATCAAAGTATATTACTTAGTGGTGTGTTTTCTAATTATTTCCACCTCTCTGAATTAGAATCAATCATTATGAGATTTGATAGAAATCATACACTCCTTCTCAAGAATAGCTTTTATTTTGCCAAATTGCTTTCTGTCATTGAATATTAGTAAAAGTTAATTGATGTGCTATACATAATACTGGGTTGAAAGCTTCCCAAAATGATTAATTCTTCCACAATTTTACCATTTTACTAGAAAATCAGCATAAACTTTGTGGTATAATGCATATGTAGACTGTTTAAACAATTATTTGAATTAAAGAAAAAATGAAACTTATAAGATTTTTTAAAAATAAAATATTTAATAATAAATTATATGACTAAAATTGACACTCTCCCCTTTACAATCTCAGTAATGATTTCCAATGACAAACAAATGAAAAAAAAAAAAACATAGAATAACTGCAAAAATTGATTATACTTTCATTGAAATAATAAAAACATTTTATCCCCCAAAAACATTTACATGATCAATATTAATTTGTAAACATAATAATATACTTGTTTAAAGGAGGTAAAGAAGAACATCAATCTTACAATAATAATAATACTACTAAAATATTATACCATTACAGAAATAAAATAAAATACTAAAAGAAAAATATATTTACATTTTTTTTATTTAAAAAAAAAAAGAAAAGCCTTCAATAAATAATATGTATTAATTAAATGAGATAACTTACTGGTATTTACATATTGTGCATTTCAGTTCTAGATACCTTTTCTTTTTTTCTATCTTTATTATCAGAAATAGTTTTTCAGTTCATGGACAATCTTGTTTGCAGTGATTTCTTCATTCTTTCTTTTCTGGTCAGGAACAATCTTTTGAGGGACATCTGGAGACAAAGTGGATAAAACTAGCTTCTATTTAATCCTTGGTTGAATACTTGACTAAAGATATCGAAAAGACATAGTTGTACTGATCAAAGCAGCATTTCATTATTAGGAAGCACATAGGACAATTAAAAATGATGACAGATGTACATTGGAGATATCTCACCATGCATCCTGGATATTTTCAAACTGCAATCTTGAATTTCCATGACATTAGTAATTGAAAACTACTTCTCAATGTCCAACCTCAGCTATCTTGATTATCAGTTTCAGTGCTTCCAAACTCACTATGGTCCAAGGTTGTTCAACTGTTCTTCTCCTGGCAGATGCTTGCCAACTTTCTACTGGTCAGCTCCTCACAAAAAATAAAATGAACAAAATTTTCTTGATCCAATTTTATGTACTTCATCCAAATTGTCACCATTGTAATCCAAAAAAATGATAAGTATTTTCTTTTAGTTTGAACTTTTAATTTAGAAGTTATTCCATAATTAAAATTATCTCAGATCAAAATCTACTACTTTTACTACTGGTTATGTTTTCCAATCTTATACTGTTAGTTGGCAACACCTTTCTTCTTAAATTTTAATTATAGACTCAATATAAAATAAAAAACAGTACGCGTTTCTCATTATTAAGCTTTCCTATTTCTTAAAAAATACATTAAATAAAAAATATAATTTGTTTAACAATAGCATGCACAGGCTACAATGAAATAAAATTTTAATTGGGATTTAGACTTTGTTTAGTGATATTCAGTTCATCAATTAAATATAACGCACTAGATAAAAATCTATTTTATTTATTTTTTATTTTAATTTCAGTTGATTGTGGGAACAGAATATCAATAATTAATCTTAATAATTAATTGAAACGCCCTTTTCAACTAATTTACATATACTAATAGATGTTGTGCGACTGGATAGCACAATATAGTTGAGCAGATACACAATGATTCATTAAAATAACAGCAATAGTATAAATTTTTGACACTATAGAAATAAAAATACATATTGATGGAGCTATATATTATTATCAATGAATAAAAAAATAAGGAATCAATAAAAAATAAAGAGTCTCCATTTGATTTTGAATTTACAGCTTTAAGAGTATATTAAATATTATCAAGAAAATGGTATATTTTGCAACAAAAACAATCAATTTACCAAAGCAATATCCATGGCAAATAAAATGCATGCAAAAACAAAAATGAATAAGAAATGTCCACATGTATTGATCTTACAAAGAAAATCCAAGAAGGTCTAAAAAGTATCTGAAAAGAAGCTGACCACAGTTTTCCAAACCATGAGAAGAAAAAGTGAACATAAGTTTTTAAAAAAGGGCTAAATTACGATGTTCCATTAAATGAAGTACTGTTGTCTAAAACTTTTGAATTATTTAATATTCCAATACTAACAGACTCAAGAATGATGATTGCATTCATTAAATATGGCTGAATAATCCTGTCATAACCATGTAAAAATCAATGCTTGCTGAAGGGACTTATGGCAATTGTACAGGTTTATACTAAAAAAAAAATACAATACTAAAAAGTAATACTCGAATGGCTTTATTGCTGAAGAGTTCATAATGAGTTTGAATGCCAGAAATAAAATCAATTTAGAGATCTTACAACAGGACTGAAACTCTATTACTACACTAAACCATGAAGAGCATTCACAATTATTCAATGTCCTTGAATAGCCAGGCATTAAAGAAATACATTGTTAACTAACATTTCAAAACAATACGTGAACTTCATATGCAAAACATTTATAGCTAAACTGCCATTCCAAAGACATAGATATGAAGGATAAGCATGACAAGAGAATAATACAAACTAGATAATTTTGTCAATTGCTAAAGATCAACAAATAAAGTCTATTGCAAGATTATCCTCCATCTTTGAAACAAACAGAACTGTCATGATGTAATCAGCCATTTTATGGTTACTCAGCAAAGAGAATAATTGTAGATTACGTAAACATTGTGACAGACTATTTGAATATTTGGGCATTATCTTATATACATAAGCACACAATGTATTTTCTTGATACCTGATTATTCAAAAATATCTGCAGTGACAGTCAGACACTGGAGTGTATGATCTTTGGATTAATTCCAATTCTGGCATTCACACTTCTTATGAAATTCTGAGCAAAAAAGCCATCTGATTATTTATTTTAATATGAATATTATTTTTGGTATTGTATTTTTTATAATATTGGCCTCAAAAATATTTATCGTTAGGGACTGCATTTTAAGATAAGTCCAGTATTATGTGTGCGGTGGTGGCAGGTCTTCTCATAGTGCAAATATTGATGCACTATTATCTTCCAAGATAATAATTCTCCAATTCAAAAGTTCTACAAGGTTTTAAATACTGGTTTGTATAACATTAGAATGATAATACCAAAATTCTATGATCTGAAGTTAGATGAGTTAAATATTGAGCTTCAGATATACATTGAGATTGACGTCCTTCAAATGCACTTCTGAAAACTTGAGATTTTTTCTGTAAAGATTACATTAATGTATCTATAAGTACTCCCAAATAATATCATATCTGACATGGAATACAAGTAATTTTTGACTCAAAGAGTCACTCTATATCATAAATGTATTATAGAACAGGCAATAGAGAGTTTTGCCTGTTTTCATAAGTTATAAGCAAGCATAAGAAATGGTGATCATGAAATGTATTATAGCTGCATTTATTATTTTAATCTAAGTCTGTATATATAATATTCAATATTAAATTGAAGATTTTCACGGACTATAGATAGAATGAAAAACTATCCTGTGTGACCTGGTCAAGACGTTGGTCTAATATATATTTTCAATAAATTATATAACGATGTATCCGGATCATATTTCATTTATATAATATATAAATAAGCAAGTAAATAATAATTACGATGAGACAAAATAAGCATAAAATAAATTTATTAATCTTCTAAGTGTAATTAATATTTATTTGCTTATTTAATAGTAAGGAAACTAAGTCATATATCACGTGACTTAATTTAATTTAATATTATATTACTTGCTTATTTGTATATTACATATTGCCTACGGTATTAATCTTTCTAATTATATATATATAAAACAAAAGAAGGAATTAGCTTTATAATTTTCACTTTAATAATAATTAGATAAATAAAAGCTATAGCCAACTTATAGCATGGCAGCTACTCTGAATACAATTCCCTATTACTCAGGATGAAAGTCATGTCATAAAACTGCTACTTAGAATGGCAATCATGCCATAAGCTGACTTACTTTTTAATTATTTGTTTATTTACTTGTATGTTGAAAATTGTTGAGTTAATTGCATTCTTTTGTTTTATTAATTATATGTCAGATATTACATAGATGTATATCAAACCTATTGCATATCGCTAAACATATGAAATTTGTTACAATAAAAACACATATGTTTAAACCATATCTGCCACACCTGATATGCAGTAGGTATGTTTGTCATGCTGGAGATTTTATATATATATCAAGTTATTAAAATCATTAATAATTAACATTATCAATTTAAATTAAAAAGATTGTCAAATTTGCTAATGCATTATTCTTAGCTTATTCAAATTTTCGTTCCCATTATTATAGTATAGCAATTATAGTCTGTTTATAATCTAGGACAGGTATATGTAATGCTGGGAGGTCTAGCAGGTATAACGTAAACCAAAAATTGCCAACCTATAGAGCATAGGAAAAGCATGGTGCACTGTGGGGTTAAAATGACACATTGAAGACAATTATAAAAATAAAATTAGATTTTTCAAAGTAACACGGTAATCACAAAACAATTTTTATTAATACTCAGAAAAAAAAAATAAAATGAAGATTCAAATTAAATTAATCAAATTTTTAAAAAAAATTATATGTTTGTCTGTAAGCATTAATTTGATTCTTGTTTAGTCTTTAATGTATTTAATTCAAAAGATTCCATAATAGTATTTAACTATCATTTTGTAAGTGTTCATCCTTTGAAAGTCTAGCAATTTTGTTCTTTATGAAAATTACTTTGATCATGATAAAAAAGCAAAATGAAGATCGACTGACCCACTCAAATTAAAAAATATTTTACTTAAGTGCAAATATTAAAAGACAGGTAAAAGCAAAATAGAATCAATTAAGTGTCATTAAAGCAAGCAATATTTAAGCTTTATTTTTTTCTATAATACATTATTATATTATGAGAAAAGGATCAATATTATTTACTTATCTCATTAATACAAAAATTAAATAGCACAAAAGTTGTATGCTCGTGTGAATTTGTATAAAATAAATGTTTGCATTATTGTTGTAAAACAATAACCACTCTTGTTTTATGAGTGTGTATTAATATGTATTGTGCTGTTTACACATATAATCACATGTATATATAATTATATATTCTATTACTTTTATCATCTGAACTGATTGTTTTAGGAAAAAATTCAATTTTTATTTAACCTTTTCAAATATATTAGCTGTGAGTAATAGCATATAGATTAGCACATAACACAACATTTCAAGTAACGATATTCAGTATTTGTGAAATTTTTAAGTTTACCAATATGACACCCCCCGCATTTTTGATAAATTTACAGTTTTCAGTGCCTATAATCTACTGACGATATGTTAGTTGTTAAAATAAAGCAAAATTAATAAATCGTTAATTTTTTTAAAAAAATAATAAATTCCAATAAATTTCACTAAGAAGCTTTATTTCAATTTTTTTTTTTCTTTTTTACTTATATTATAACATGGAAAGTGACAAAAAACTCCTAACATTGTCATACTTTGGTTCAATTCAGCATGTTTCTTCTTTGTCAGCAGTTTTTTTGGTAAATTGTCATAATGATAACAATTTGGGACCTTCCTGTCATAAAACATGATGCAATGGACAATTTCCAAAGGTATGGGATCCTGTTTTCCTGAAAAGTGTGTGTTAATGAACACGATAGGGTTGCATGCTGCCGACATGAATAAAGTGTAAATATTGTATTTATATATTTTTAATTTTTCTGTTAATAAGTTAACCCCCCCCCCAAAAAAAAAAAAAACTGTAAATAGTGTAATTAAATTTTTCCACAATGATTTCTTTTTTTTAAATAACAGTAATATTTAAATACAAGTATAATTTATATACTTGAAGTTTAAAACCATTAAAACATCCCATGATTATCATTTCATATGTTTACATATGATGTTTATAAGAGTACTGAATTCTCCATGCAGTAGTGCCCAAAAGTGCAAGCCTTCATAATCAACGGATGCAGTAAAGTTTTGCATAAAATCCCTACTTAGTGCCTTACTCATCCAACATCATTAGACTAGTTTCAAGCTTGTGGCTTTTATCAGTGAGGAGCCTTGGATTTGAGAGTAATGCACCTAGATCTTAGAACCTAATGCAACCCTCCAACAGCCACCTTTTACCTATTCAGTTAACTATAAAGGTAGGAGTCCAAGATGAAAACACCATAATGTTTCCAACTCAAGATCATTTCCTTGTATAGTCATATAGATCTGAATTCAGTTTAGCAGGTATCATTTTGGTATCTTTGGTTTTTCAAAAAACCAGTCACCATTATTCTATGGGCAGAATAGATATAAAAACCATCAAAACATCACATGATCGCCATTTCATATGTTTACACATGCTGTTAATAAGAGTACCAAACTCTCCATACAGTAGTGCCACCATGTGCAAGCCTTCATAACCAATGGATGCATGAAGTTTTGTGCATAAAATTTCTATCTAGGGTTTACTAATCCAACATCCTCACACTAGTTTCAAGCTTGTGGCTTTCATCAGTGAGGAGCCTTGGATTTGAGAGCACTGCTCCAAGATCTTAGGATCTAATGCAAGCCATCAGCAAACACCTTTTAGATATTTGATTAACTACAAAGCTAGGAGCCCAATATAAAAACATCACAATAAATATTATGGTGTTTTCATCTTGGGCTCTTAGTTTATAGTTAGCCAAATAGATAAAAGGTGGCTGCAGAGTTGTATTAGATCCCAAGATCTAGGTAAAGTGCTTTCAAATATAAGGCCATCACTGATGAAAGCCACAAGCTAGAAACTAGTCTGGGGGTGTTGGATAAGTAGGCACTAGGTAGAAATTTTATGCACAAACTTTCTTGCATCTGTTGATTATGAAGGCTTGCACTTGGTGGCACTACTGTATGGAGAGTTTGGTATACTTGGAGTTTAGATGCAATTATAGGGGAATTGAACACAGACTTTCAAGCTGTCTTCAACTATCAAATCCCCTACAATAACAGTAATAAAAATAAAATGTAAATATTAAATACAATGTTTCCTAGCAGCATTTTTTGTAAACATTTTTGGGGCCCTTGAAACTACAGATGTATCAAAAATATGGACTGCCACTTTGGTTTACTTGAACTCTCATAAGTACCCAATATTCTCTTCTTCAGATGATGCTGACCTGACCAATGAAACTAACACAGGAATTGATCTTAGAGTCTTTAGATTCATAAATATGAATTTAAAATGTCATCTTAAATTCAGGATTCATGGCTCTAAACATCCTAGGTTTAAGTTTCCCATGTTGCTAGTATCATTGGTCAGGTTTAATTTCAGTTTTCACGAATGTAAAAAATCCAGTCTGGATTTCCTTGCTACTACTTTCATTGGTCAGGCTAGCAAAATCTTAAAGAAGAGAGGAGAATAATATCACTTGACATGTTGTATTACATACTAATCTATATATTATTACTAACAGTTAATCATTTGAAAAGTTTGAATAAAGCTTGAATTTTTCTAAAAATATTTAACTATTAATTCTAGATGATGGAAATAATTCAACATTTATTTACAAGTAAAATACTACCATCACAAACTTGTAGACATATATCTTATATATAATATATGCATGCTTGTATGGTTATATTATGTAATACAGATCAATGATCAGTTAAGACTTTCTATATTTAGAGGTTCTGCCAATTAAATCAAATTAAAAATAAAACATCGTAATTTGATCTTATTAGAAATGATTACAATTTATTTCAATTAATCAGATAAGCTGACTAAACAAGGGAAAATAACATACTTTCTAAAAAAAGAAATTTATATTTCAAAATTTTCATGTAAATGTATTCTTCTTTGAACAAATGAATAAAGATACACTTCTGAACTAGCTTCATCAGGTGTCCTGGATTATCAAACGGACTCAAATATAAATTTAATAATATTAGCCACTGCCTGGATTTTTCAATCTTCTCACATACCCTCTAAATCATTTTTCTATTCACCCATTGTATTTTATTTACAACTTAATCCATAAATGAACAATTCTAATTTAACTTTAATGCCATTTTATCATATTTTAGATAAAATATCGATGTTATTAGTAACTATCTATTATTACAGTGATTATTATATTAATATTAGCTGATGACCAATATATCTATTATTATAAAGGCGAATTAGGCATAATATTAGTGTAATTCCCTTAATTTTTCACATATAAGCATACCATTAAATATAAACATTTGAAAATCTTTATCTAAATTGTGACAGTATATGCTGTTACATTAATTTAAAATTTAAATAAATTTTTTCTTAAGTTCGTAAATAAAAGCTAAAAAAAATTAAAGAGTTGTTAAACGTGTAATACGTATATATATTCGCACAGATGCAAAACTTTAAAAATTATTTTCTTTTTTAAAAAAGAAAATATATTTGAACGTACTTTTTTATAAAAAAAGTATAAGATATAAAGATAAATAATTTTTGTAAATGGAAATGATGTGTTTATAAATTAATTGAAAAGCAAACTAGCCCTTGAGGCTCTTATAAAAAAAAGGTCAGTTGAAAGATATAGATAAGAGAATAAAAAATAAATTAGATGTCGAATATAGAAGCAGCAATGAAGGCCTGGACCATAATGGAAATTATTGCAACAGGAAACGATGTTTAATGAATCCGGAGGAGTACTATAAAAGGAAAAATATTGAAATTAATTGGAGTTCCAGCTTGATTTTTGTGAGAAGAGTGATAAGACGCACTTGTCACTCTCACTTATTTCAAATAAAATGACTGTAATACCAGGATTGAACCAGCTTAGGCCTCCTCCAGAACAACAGACCAGACTTCAAATAGAAACGTTGTGGGAACTGGCTCCAGGAAATGTGATTCTCCTTCTGTAAGATATGAACTATAAAATTTAAAATAATTAAGAACTTTCGTTCAAGCTTTTAATATTCAGAACCCAAATTTTAAAATGAACTCTTATCTGACTTTCAAATTTCAAATTGATAATTAATGTTTAGATTTTAGACATTTAAGTTTAAAAAAAAAATCATTTCCATTTTTATTTATTTTTTATTTCTATTAATATTTATTTGTATAAATTATTTAAATGCATTAAATTTAAGTTGGGCATAGACACTTGGATAGATTCGTTCACATTTAATTGTGTTTTTGTTTTCATATTTGATTAAAATATATAGACATTCGGTAAATAATAATATCTTACGTTGAATGCGGCATCTTATGATGAATGCCATTGGGTTTCTTGTGAATTCCCTCTGCAATTATATCAATTACTTTATACATTGATCATTTATGTTTATTCTGAAATGTTTTTGAGCATGTAATCTATGTAGTCGATCTATGCTCAACATTAAAAAACAAACTTTTATAAATCCATCTGTGCGAACTTATATAAATGTTAAATTTAAGTCGAGCATCAATGGCTATATAGATTTGTAAAGTTATATTAATTAATTAGAGGAGGGTAATCTTAGGTTATTTGTTTCGTAGTTAAATTAGGTCAATGGATTGAATATATTGGTGTAATTAGATGTAGTATGAGGTTTGCTACATGCAGGATCTCCATTATACGCCGCACAACCCCTGTTTGCCTATGGAAGGGGATAGTGAGATGAAAACGCAGTCCCTTCCTATGGAGTTTTTTTTTTTTGTTCTTCTTGCCGACAGATGTAGCATTCCTGTTTGGTTGAGAGTCAATGTCTTCTCTAACCATACTGTTCAGATGTACATTACTGACTGTATGGTATTTTGTGCTGTCGTATTTTCATGCTACATTGAATACATCAATGTATCAGATGGATTGACACCGGTTTGACTGTGAACTTTTGGCCTAGGGTTAAAAAAGGGATAGAATATTTTCTTTTCAAATGCAAATCTATGTAGTTTATTCATACTCAACAATCTTAAAATAAATATAAAATTCATCTGTGTGGATGA
The DNA here is from genome assembly GCA_028023455.1 of Epiperipatus broadwayi. Classification (NCBI taxonomy): domain Eukaryota; kingdom Metazoa; phylum Onychophora; class Udeonychophora; order Euonychophora; family Peripatidae; genus Epiperipatus; species Epiperipatus broadwayi. The sequence continues at coordinate 1,044,887 of JAQFVV010000047.1, forward strand.
TTTAAAATCTTAAAATAATAATTGAAATTAAAAAAATATTAAAATCTAAAATAATAAATATTATTCCTCAAATTTTAAAATGATTACATATGTGCGTAAATAAATGTTGTTTGTGTGTTAATTACTGGCAGTGGCTTTTATTTTTTTATATTTAAGATACAAATTAAACAATTTATATAGATTATTATCTCTGCGTCTCCACTGAGCTAGTGACTTGGGCTAACGGTCTAAATATAAATAAATTGGGATCTTAACAGCACGTATCTGCCTACTCTATAAATTTTCTAGGTTTAAATGGCTTAGTGGCACCCTCGTAGTGCAGATACAGTAAGACTCCATTGGACCATTATAAATTATTGCTCTCCTTCAAATAAATGGCTAAGATATCAGAAAAAGATAAATTCTCCTCCATGAGGCAGCTTTCTGAACTAGCTTTGTCAGTTGTCTCAAATCATCAAACATTTAAAATGTCCATATCATTCATTATTATTTACTTATTGAATTTTATTATGCCTTAATCAGAAAGTCTAATAAAGTACAAAAAAATAATTAAAAGGTTTATTGCATAAGACAATCTTAAAGTGTTAGAAGTGAGCATGATCCATGGATTTTAAGTTCCAGAGTTTTCCAGTCTACCGACTGCACAAACTATTGCTTAATAAAGTTATTAAAAACAAAGATATATTTATTTTAAAAATGGTAGCCCTTCATTAAGGCTATAATAAAAAAAAAATATAAATTGAAATGAAAAGAGTTATATCAACATGTCTTTAATTGATCTGTGCAGTTTAGTGAAGTGGTAAGACTCAAGAACTAAGGATCACTAAATCATATCCCAACTCTGTCACTTCTGCTGTTTAAATGTCACATGACCTTCCAAATGATGAATCATTTAATTACATTTTTACTTCTTAAAATATAGTTCAATAAAACCTGTTGTGGGTGCTAACAAACACAATTTCCCAACTACACCCGTGTTTCCTAAATGGCATCACCTTGATTTGTTTTACTAATATTGTAATTAATGGCTAGCATTTATATTTAAGTACAACTCATTGATTATAAAAAAGTCTTTCTTAGGCATATACAGTGTAGACTGTTCCAGATTTTAGACTGCATATATGAACTGCCCAAACCATATTATGCAAATTATTTTCAAAATGTGTACAGAGAATCAAAAGCCAAAATTCAATTGAAAAAAGATTTGAACTTAAAAAGCCAAAATTCATTGACCTTGAATTTATGTAATCATAATCATTTCCAATGATAAAAAGAACTTTCCAAGTTTAATCTAATTTCTCCAAACTATAGCCATGAATTATCACACATCTCATAGGTTCCATTTTAAGATAACTGTCCATCTATTACCATTTCTTCTAGAAATATATCCATTCCAATTCTATTTATCTTAATTCTTTCAGTGATATCAGTAACATGTTTGTTTCTCACCATGTATTTTACTTTCATTTCCTATTTGTTACTTTCAACATACATTTTTCTATATTTCACTGAGTGATCTATTGATCTTCTGTTAAATGTTCAAGTCTCAGATTCATAAGTGGAATCTAAAAAAACACATCCATTAAAAATTTTTCTCTTCAAACTTATAGGTATACTTACTTTTAATTTTTAAATTATTTTTACCAACAAAAAAAAAAAAACTCCAATTTTAATTTTATGATTAAATGTCATCCATTATTGTTTCCATCTGAAGTTTACTTGATATATTAGCAGAAACCATAATAAAAAGGCTCTGGCCAATTTTGAACTAAAAATGGATGGACAAATCTATAGAACAATCAAAATTTGCAGACAAGTGACAATGACAGAAAGTCTAAAAAATGTAATTGAGATGACAAAAAATATAAACAAAATAAAACTACTATTCAATTTAGCATGAAGACCACTATGAGAAAAACAATAAGGTAATAATAGTACAAAGATATCCATATTAATACATAGAAAATAAATTAATAGAACAAACTGATAATTTTAAACATCTGAGTCAAATAAATTTAGGAGATATAAATTACTGAAAGGAATTTTATATAATAGTCATATAAAAGGAGAGTTTATGTGAAAAGAGAGCACATTTAATATAGAATAGAGGCTTGGTGCTTTTATCTAATAATATTAAGAGGTTTTTAAGATATGGGAATAGAGAAAAATGAAGATAGGTAAAGAAATGAGAAAAGAAAAATCACTCCATTCTCAAATTATGACCAGAATATTGGATGGGACACATAAGGAATCATTATATATTTATCAGAAAATATCAGAAGCAAGATATCTGGGACAAAGCCAAGAAAGAAGAAGATTGAATGTCACATAATGAATCATTACTATATTACTCAGAAAATTATAGAAGGAAGATATCTGGGAAATAGTCGAGACAGACATCATTTCATCTTCATAGATCAAATATACAGGGATAGTGTTACCTTGAATCTATAGTGGATTAAAGCAGGCAGATTGAAGATTATGTAATATTCTCATCAGAGTTTTAACTAATTTTTGAACTAATAAATGAAAGAAAATATTTCAAATATGAGGTTAAAGACTTTGGAAAAATGCACTATCAAGCATCATTAAAAAATAACTGTAGATATATGTTTTAAAATTTATTAAAAATCATATCTATAACTAAAGACAATTAAATGTAACAATCTGTAATCTCATAAAGAATGATTAATAATTATGTATACACTTTGTGAAAAACAATTATTGTGAATGTATTTGTTAAAAATACCCATTTTTAAAGTTACAAATAGCTCTTAATTATAGCAAATTTTAAATCTTGAATCTGATTATGAGATCTGGTATTCTATTGTGCAATTTGTTATTAAGCAAAGAGAAAATGCTTTAACGTTTTTAGATGTTCAGAGAAAAAGTAAACAACTTCTTTCAAATAAAAGATAAACTTATCTCTGAATTGAAGAAGAATAAGGGAATTAAAGGCCTTAAATTTTCCTAGAAATAACTATCCATTTAATTTTTTTTTTTTAAAATTACAAATGGGAAATCAATTATTTCACGAATTGTATTCTCATGTCAAAGTTTTTAAAATAAAACTTACAAAACTGAAAAAATCAATTTATAACTAATGAAGCACTCATGGCAGTAACCACTTACCAGAAGTCTGATAATAAAAGACATTGCTTATATCTAATTGGATATAAAAAAAAATATCACAGTAATTTCTTTTAATGTTAAATAAAAGTTAGATGAATTTTCTTTTAGTATTTTTTGTATTAAATAGGATGTTTGTAAAATTTCTGTTTTATTGTAATTCTTACTCAACACAATGTTTGTGAAAAATTTTTTTGGTGGTACAGCCTGATTTATGATGACAATTATCTAATGTGATCTGTTAAAAAGTCACCTATACCTGAATATTTCAATTTGTAAAATTCATACATTGATTTACTTCAATTATTGTACCTTTAGCAATAAAATTATTTTCTAATTAGGTAGTTTGCAAATATAATTTTAAACCAGGAACCAACTAAGTATAGTGAGAAAAATAATATTAAATATTAAGAAGGAAATATTTTCAACTAAGAACTGAAAATATATAGGAGATATAGATGCTTGACATAGTATGGCTTTCATAGAAATTTCACCTAAAGAATAATAATTTATGATTTTAAATTTATATGTATAAATAAAAACTTAAATAAATTAATTTCCTATTAATTTTAAACTTGTATTTTTAATTTTGTGTTATACATTATCTGATTAAAAATTTGTATTGGATATTAATTTTGTTCTAGGCCAGAGGTTCTTAATCTTGTGACTCCTTTGCCAATCAGGTGAAAAACATGTGCACCATCTCAGACTATTGGCACATGAACATCAGCATGTCTTCAAATTAAATTTTAGGATTATTGAAAATTACATTTCACAACTTTCTCATAATTTCAATACCTGATAACTAATATGATTAAACATCCGCGAAAATGCTCATTTTTGGCAAACAATTAGAAATTAGAGTTTTTCTATGCTATCATAAAACCATTTCTACCATCACTATCAATCTTTTTGAAGGCAGTTATCCACTGCATTCAGAATACACTACATCAAAATAAAAATCATACTAAGTTCACACTATATTTTGTTGTACTTAATAATAAACTACACCTGCACAAATACATCACCATAAAAATAATAGTTTTTAAATGCATAAAATAAAATTATAGAGGAAATGAGTTATATATATATATATTGAAATACAGTTACTAAATAGAGAAAATGAGCTATATATAGTGAAATACATTTACTAAAATAAAAAAACAGTATAGTCCTTTCTTTCAGTACAAATTCACAGAACCTCTGAAATCTTTCCATAAACTCCTTTATGAGTCTGAAACAAATTACTATTTAATATCCATTGTTTACTCTAACATTTGCTCCTGAAATCTTATACATAGGAAAAAAAAAAAGACACACACATAACAAAAACTGATTTAGTAAAAAGAAAGAAAAATATTTATTAAGGCTTCTAAATATCGATTTGTAATGTAAAAACATAGGTATTTTTATGTGTGAAAATGACATTATTATATAATAAACTTATTTAAAAAAATGACTTGCTCAAATTTTTAATCATAATAGTCTGATAGTAAAGAAGTATATATAAGAAGGTTTACAAAAGGGTAAACATTAGTTAAAGAGCAGGATTAAAATGTATGTATAGTAAGGTAAGTATATATTTTTATTATAAAATAACAAAATTAAAAACCAATTATTTAAATTTCAGACAATCTTTTACATGTGTATTTTTATTGTGATAACTTTACATAAATTTCCATAGTAAGAAAAATTACCATTCAAATTAACAAATGAAAATTATATATTTTTAATCCCTCCCCCCCTATCTCTTTGCTAATTAGTTTTGTTTGCTATTCATTGTGACTTTCAAAAAAAAAATACAATTTTATTTAATCATATTGTACTTTTTTCTGACAACATATAGAAATATATACAACCAGCTGCCAATGTTTCACAAGATTGTATTTAATTTAAATTATACTTAAGTAAAAAAAAAATAGAAGCTTTTAAAACTTATGACATATTAAAACAATCTTCTTTAATTATTGTATTTTCAAAGCAGTCTTACATTGGAAACATTTGTACAAGATTATTTGAAATATTTTATTTCTAACCAGATGTACTGGGCTTATAAAGTTTGTGTGGTTTTTTTTTTAATTGGTTGCTTTAGGCGCATAGTCTTAAGGTTATAGCCTTAATATATATATATTAATTAACACTTAATGTAAATTAAACAAAACATTTTAATATTCTATACATAAATGTGATAAATATACAAAGGCTGTCATTCCTGGCTCTTGGAAAGGCAATCATTCCTGCCTTTGGAAAGACTGTTGTTCCCAGCACTTGGAAAGACCTTCAATTTTTTTTTTAATTGGTTGCTTTAACAAAATTTTTTTAACATTTAATGCAAATTAAAATTTTAATATTATATAAATAAATTTGATAAATGTTTCTGGCCTGAAAAGCCATCATTTTTGTATTACAGTTTATTAATCGCGGAATTACATTTTTGTAATATATTTTTTTAATTGGTTGCGTTAACAATTTTTTTTTGTTTTGTAGAATTACTTACTTTGAATAAAATGATTGAAATCAAATTAAGTCTTTGAATTAAAATTAAAATTTTTAAACATATCTGTTATATTTGATATGTAAATTTCACAGTGTTACAGAAAACTATTAATGGTGGAATTACTTCTTTTGCACAGAATATTCTTTATAGTGTAGACAAATGTAATAGTTTTTTTTTAATTGTCTGTGAATTGACACATGATAGCTTTATGAACAAACATACATTCACCAATCTGACAACAGAGAAAATAAGGATTTTTTATATAAGACAGTATTTTAAATAATGGATGCCTAGCAATTATCAAAGTTTAATTACAAAAATAATCTATTATTTTTTATATTTTTCTTTTCAATACATAAAATAACAAACCATTTTATTCATGCACTTATTTCCATGTATTTTTTTATGCTTAAAATTTCAACTCTGAGGAAGTCAGTCATATAGTCAAAACTATAGGCATAAAAATAAATTGCATGAAAATAAGGTTAATATTTATATATTAAATTTTTAATTAATAAAATTTATTCTAAGCCATACGTATAGTGAGTTTTGCCTGTTTTAAGATTTATTCTGTTGCTAATAAATTAAAAAATACATTTTTTCTTCAAAAAGTTATAGTACTAAGATAGCTTATTATTCAATTTCAATCAATGCAATAATGTTAATTTGCTGCTAATAACAGTTCTCTCTTTTTTACATTTTTGAGTTGAATTATTATTAAACTTGAAAGATATGATACATTTTAAATACTTTACAATATTTTTGTAAACTTTATATATGTAAGAGGATTTTTGTCAGGCTTATATAAGTCAAAAACTATGTATATGTATCAATATACATGAGTGTCTTAGCAAGAAAGATCTTTATAATAAGTTTTTACAAATAAGCTATAATAGACAAAAAAATAATAATGCTTTCAATAAGTATTTGACAGCAATGCTAAAAGTAAGAAAAAAATAAATGTTCTCAAAATAATAAATAAATCATTATCAGCTTTCATCATCAACAATCCTTATCTCAGCTGTGAAAACACAATTGATTTTATTTAGTTTAGCACTTTCTTATAAAATTAAAATATTAATATTTAAAGTAAAAAATAATATTACATACAATATATTTATTTAATTCCTAAATTCTGCAAAAGATTAAAAGAATAGTTTAATAATGTTAATGTCAAAATAAAAAAAGCATTGAATATAATGTTTACTAATGATTAATTTAAAAAATAACTTAAATAATAAGAACAGGCAAAACTCTCCATACAGTATTGCCATTCAGTGCAAGCCAGAGTAATCAATGGATGCTAGAAGGCTTGTGCATAAAATCCCCAGCTAGTGTCTACTTATCCGATATTCCCAAACTAGTTTCTCGCTTGTGGCCTTCATCAATGAGGAGCCTTGAATCTGAGAGCACTGCATCTAGATCTTAGGATCTAATGCAACAGTTATAATTAAGCATAAGAAATGGTGATCATGTGATGTTTAATGGCTTAAATAATAAAAACCAAATGGTATGATGCTTTGGCATTTATAAGAAGATAAAGCATCAGAAATATCAGAGATGACTTATGATCTGTGGACTTTCAACTTCAGAGTCAGCTCTTCTACTGCTGTAAAAATCACACAGAGCATGATTAATACTTAGATTCTGGTTTAATATATGATTTACTATAATCACTTTCTACAATAGATCAGTCTATTTTGCAAGTGAAACTGTAATCATTAAGAATTTGAATTAATATATTCAATAAATGAACTTATCACTATAAATATAATTATAGAAAAATATTAAAATAATCATTAAGAAATGAAATGCACTTCTTATATCAGTCAAACTTAATTATATTAAAAGTAAGTAATAAACAGAATAAATAAGTCATGAAATATAATAATAAGTAATAAAAAATGAATGTGGCAAGGAATCACTACAAATTTATAAAATGAATAAAATAACTAAGTAAATGAAATTCAAACATTGACAGTTTGACTGATGTATAATAGTAGGAAAATTTATTCTTTTGTAATCACATTTATAAAATCTTATAATTTAATTTCTTATTGATTATTTTAATATCCTTTTGCAATTATATTTGTATTAATAATTTTGATTTTTCGTTTTGTTGTATTTGTAATTCAAATTTACATATATTTATTTGTCTGTGTAACAAAGTGGTTTCTTTATTCTTTATAACCTAAAGCTGAGTTTCCCATAAACATGGCTCTCTAAAATTAATTATTGTTACTGTAATGTAAATATGTATGCATTTTTATTTAAATTAGATGATTTAAATATTCCATTTTTTAAATAATTGTACACTGTTTCCTCTTTTATTACATTTCTATGATTGGCAATAAACCATGTCCCCCTCCCTTGACATTTCTTTTTCATCATCACACTCCATACATACTAGATTAACTGTCTGTAGGTCAAAGCTATGACAAATTGTTTTTTGTAGTCCCAAAAATTTGACTTATACTATGAGTTATTTTTAGTAAGCCTATATAAGTATTTGTACTGTGCTAATGTGATTATTAGCTTAAATTCCCCGTAGTATTCAGCCTTGCAGTCAGGGCTATTGCATGAAATCTCATGTATTATCTGTGATGCATCCTTTTTTTGTAATTTGTCATTTGTGTTATCAATCAACTTATTATCAATCAATTATATAACAAATAGAATATTTAACTAACCTAATTTAAATAAAATTACATTCATAATTACATCACAGTATAAATAAGCAGCAACAGTAATTAATCTAAAAGAGCTATGATTATGGTGTACATCACCAAAACACTCCGCTTTAGGTTATAAAGAAGAAAGAAACCATTTCATTATGCAGATGAACAAATGTATGAAAATTTGAATTTGTATTAATAAATACATTTACTGCATATCATAACTTAAAATTTTATCAATTGCTCTTTTATTTGAAAAATGCACAAAAATTTATATTCAGTGTAAGGTAAATAATGTTATTTAAATAAAAATACCATTTTTAAATAAAGATATAATGGTAAAACATATATAGCTTACAAATTATCAAACACATAGCCATTATGCTTCTTTCACTCATGCTACCACTATGAATAAATGTTTTTTTTTTTTCAAATAACAATGTTAATATTCAACATCAAACTTTCACTAGCAATGATCCATTGTTTATCATTTGATTGTAATACTTTTGTAATGACTACATCCAACAAATCAATTTCTGACAATTACAGAGTTTGAAAAAATAGATTTAAAATCCCAAAGCTTTAGAAAAGCCAATTATCAATCTGAAGCCAAAGCAGTCAGTAAAATAAACTAATGATAATAAAAGAATTCAGAATACATTTATGTGTGAAGATCTGTGGCTACCAATATATATAAATCTTATTATTGAAAGAAAATAAAAAATAATTAAAATTATTTTAGTGACTTTGCATTTGTCCTCTAAATATAACAAGGGACACCTAATTCTACTTTAGAGCAGAAAATGTAACATATATATATATATCAAAATTAATACCGATATCAACTTATTACATGATTCTTTCAGCATGTTACAGTAGTGAGCAGATCTTTTTTCTCTACAATTGTGCCATCTATTTAAATCTTGAATAATCAATTGGTACTTAATTGCACACCATATGATAAACATTCATTTCTCAAGCTTATAATATATGGTGCTAGAGTAGAGAAAAGAAAACTGCTTTTCTTCATATACATAAAACTATATATATATATAAAAGGTAAGCATAACGAAACTATGCTGGGTAGAGAAATCCTAATTAAAATAATTATAAAATTATGTCAACAAAACTATAATCGCGAATCTTCTTTAATGAGAATATATATTTTTTCATAAATGATTAAATATAGAATTGTTGTTTTTTTTTTAAAAAAAATTCTGTAATTAGTTAAGACAAGAGTTATAAATTTAATTATGGAGTTGCAAATTACTTCTTTTAAATCAATATATATTTAAAATGCTAGAAGACGTTTAATCCATTCAGTTTGCCATAAAGGGCAATTAGTATTGCTTTTAAAACCTTTTTAAATTTTATTTCACATTAACTTTGTGATCAGACTTTACGTAAACAAAATCCAGACAATAAAAGAGAAATGTGAATTACATATATATAAATCACTTAATAAATTAACTAATAACATAGATATAACTAGCTTTTTTTTTTTTTTATGTATAAAAACATATTATTGGCAAAAAAAATAAATAATAATAATTCCTTACAAGAGGAAGACCTCTCCAAACTCCTTAGCATAAATAGCATAGCAAAAAAACTATATTCACCAGCCCGATAATCTGAGGGATTATCATTTACACGTTTCTCTCATATTAACATCATGACATTTGATTCATTCAGTTTATTATAGAAAACAAAAGCATATTCCCTTTCTTTACTCTAGTGCAGGATAGGCAATTGTTTTGTCTTGGGGGATACTTTGTGGAAGTGGTGGTTAGCGGAAAGCTATGTCAGGGGCCACACTGTGGAAGCGAACATTAGCAGAGGGCTGCACCTTTTTTCATGACACAATAAACACACTGTTTTATTCATTGTATTACCAAAAAAATATTTGTCTGTCCATTCTTTATTAAACACATAACATTCATCACCGATTTTACGTTTTTCAGAAGGTTCATGGTTTCACTAAAGTTGGAAATTTATATACAGTATTTACTGTTGCAAAGACAAAATGAAATTAACCAGACCAAACAGAAAAGCACTGCACATCATATCTACACTGTACATGTGTGTTGACGTGGCTGTCCTAGTGGAAAATACAAGATGAATTTTCGGTCATGCATGGGAAGGAAATCTCAGTTCAAGGTGGATTTTTCTGTCTTGGCGGGCCACATAAAAACACGTAGTGGGCTGCTATTTTCCCACCCCTGCTCTAGTGCCATCTATTGTAATCTTGAGCAATCAGTGGCTAGCAGATGGTGTTGCAACTTACCTTTACCCCTAGCCCAGTTTCTGTCTTTATAAATTAATACTATTTACTTAAAAATAGATAGAAATCTAATTACAGTCTACAATTGGATAGTCAACTGTATTTAGACATAGGCTAACTATTTGAAAGTATAATCTTAAACATGATTAAAATCTGAAAAAGATTCTAAATTTTACCTGAATTTGAATCCCAATCATGTTCTCAACCTAATAGTCACAGCAAAGTAAAAATATTAGTTTTACTGTTGAACTTTGGTGCAATAATACAGATTTGAATTAGATTCATAAAAGGTTATTATTTTGTCAAATCTACTGCATGGAAGTAAGGCATGTACTGTCCACATTCAACACTGAAATGTTTTGCAAATATGATAGTCAGAACTGGAGATTAAGTTAGCATGATCTTCACATTCCAGGTTGAAATAACACTAAGTTTAAATTTATACATGAGGATGAGCATGATTTTTTTTGTGTGTGGAAAAAGGCATTCTTTATATTATAATTATTATTTTAAAGATTGTTTAAAAGTGTATAATGTTGATTGTTTTTATTGAGAGGATATGTCTAAGGATAAAATATGATGGAGACTTATTGTTAGGGAGAGAAAAATTTGTTATGGCATTTCAAGATCTCACTAGTCAGACTTAGAGATCAATATGTATGATGTATGTAAAACATTAGATGACTATTTCAGATGATTCACTATTTTATGTGGTTTCTCTTTTGATGAAATTAATTATGTCATTAAGAAAATGAGTCAAATAGTTGAAATAATCAAAATGACCACATAATTAAGATTACTTTGTGCATTGCTGGGTCAAGATATTACCCCAGAAAAAAAAAACAATTTTGCACACACACAATAAGTTCATATGATGTTTGACCATTGAAAATAATAAAGCTGAGATGTGATCTATAAACTTTTAGTTCTTCATATTACTACTGTATTATGGTACTAAACAAACAAGGATAATAAACTATTATCAAGTTGCATAATTTTATCTTACTACAATATAAAGTTATAAATATTAATTCTTATTAAGCGCAATGCCAGCACGTAATATTTATATAAAGCTAAAGCAGTACATGCGCCTTGAGTGCTTAATTTTAGCAAGAGAAACCTCTACAAATCACAACACGAGATTCGACTTTATAAAGATAAGAGGGACCCTCTTATCTCTAACCTATTTTTCTTAATTATATAGGTAAATCTAAAGCATTTTTGATTTGGGAGCATGAAGCTAATAAATTCTTCACTGATTAAGTCCACTATTTCTATTAAACATTAACATTCAAAATATTTCTAAATTTAATATCTGAATATTGACTCGTTGTAAATCGAAAGATTTCGCGAATGTTAATGTTTAATAGAAATAGTGGACTTAATCAGTGAAGAATTTATTAGCTTCATGCTCCCAAATCAAAAATGCTTTAGATTTGCCTATATAATTAAGAAAAATAGGTTAGAGATAAGAGGGTCCCTCTTATCTTTATAAAGTCGAATCTCGTGTTATGATTTGTAGGTCTCTCTTGCTAAAATTAAGCACTCAAGGCGCATGTACTAAAGCTTTAGCTTTATATAAGTCTTACTACAATATATATATATATCAACATATTTTAATGATGTAATAGTTTTTGTTATTTTATAATACAGTTAATATTTGAAGTGTTAGAAAAAATTAAATCAAGACAGTGTAAAACAATGACAAATTACCACCTACGATGATCAAAGATTATCACATGACAATAGTAACCTTTTTGCTTTGAATCATTTTATTCTGACTTGCCTTTGATCAGAGAACTTAACCCACGATCTATTCACAAAGCCAACTACAATTGAATGTGATATTATAATAATAATTCACGAGTCAAACTCCTGCAGAATCATTTTAATAAATTTATAAACAATACTTTCTCATATCCATGCAAATTTATCAGGTAAAGAATAGTCTATCTTTATCTAATTGCTAAAATGATTTTAAATAAATCAGGCAAGCACTGACATTGGAAAGATTTTTAATATTAAGGTTCAACCCTCTCTCAATGTTTATCTTATAAAAAGAGTGGTGGTTGGATAAAAGAAGAGCATTCTTAAAGATAGAACATTCTTTATTTAAGTAACAGATTAACATTGATATGAAAAAGTATTGGCTATATGTTTATTAAAATGATTCTATAGGAATCTGACTTATGAATTATTATTATAATACATGCATTCACTTATTAAAATGACTATAGAAATTCAAATTGTGAATTATATATATTACAGCATGTGCAATTGATCTTGGTTGCTCCATGAAGAGATTAATGTTCTCAGCACTACATATTTAATAATTATAGTTTACTGACACGTTTATTAAAATTATAAAAATTTATGTCTTGATTATTATTTGAAGATATACACTGATTCGATGAATACTAAATGAAAATCACCACTAAAATAAAGTTTCACTCCCTTCAAATGACACAGTTTGATTTACTTACTAAATAAACAATACGGTGATTCAATAAAAACAGATTATTCTTTATCTAATTAATAAATCAGCATGAATGAGACATCTGTGCAAGTTTGTTAAAATGATTCTCTATGAGTTTTGCTACGAATTATTAATATAGTTTGGATTTAATTATTCTGTATGTGGATTAATTTATAAGTATGTTTTATTAACATATTTATTAAAATTATTAGAATTTATATATTGATTATTTTTTTAAATTGTAAACTGATTTGATGAATACTATATAAAGATCATTCTTAAAATAACATTTCACCCTCCTTCAAACGACTATGTTTGATTTATTTACTACATAAACAAAATGGCTGTGTTGTTTACAAATTTATTAAAATAATATTATGAGTTTGGCTTGAAAACTATTATAATACTTGGCGAATTCAGACTCAGTTACTCCACGAAAAAAAAAAAAATCATTATATTCGTTATATATTTATTAAGTATTTTATTTACGTGTTCATTAAAAACATTAGAACTTAACATAAATAAAGGGAAATATGTACGGTAGTTTCAGCAAAAGCTCATTAAAAATATATTAATATTGTATTCAAATTGTTAAAATTTTTCTTTTTAAAAGTGATTAGAATTCTAAAAGTAATATACAACAACAACAAAAAAATAATTTAAGTATTTGGAATATTTCCAATTAAAAAAAAGCATACAAATTTAAATTAATTAATTATCAAGGATTTATTTTTTGTATAAATAATAATTATACAATGAATTAAAAAAAAAAAATCAAAGCAAAACACACAACTAACTAATGGCGAATGTTCTCATTAAAAATCCTTTCTTACAATCATGTGTCCTCCAATTATTCAAAAACTTAATTTTAAAAACGGATGTTAAAAAAAATGTTAGTAAAAAATATTCATTTGAATAAGAGAAAGAATGAGAAATACTCATCATAAGAATTTATAAATTGCAAAATAATTCGCTTGATGATATGTAAGAGTATGGGCTAAAATTATCTCTTGGAAAGCAGCTTTTACATCTATGACCTTTTGGTAAAGAAGCAATGCATAATGCTGCTTCTCTATTATTCTAATCCATTGGTAAGCTTGAGTAATTAATGGTTAAACCAAATGATTACTCTTATAATAGCGTAATAATACTAGAAAAAGAAAGACTCCTTGTTTATACTATAGTAAGTGCAAAATAAATAAAACAAATGATGATGCATTGATAAAAAAGTGTTATATGGAATAACATATCAATGATTTCCATAAGCCTAAAAAAACATATCTTTATTATCACATTTTTACAATTTATTTCAACATATTGGCTAAGATAGGGACAACACAGTACTGAAATGCATATCTATAGAATACAGTTTGCAAATGTATCTGTACTATAATCAAATCTTAAAAAAATAGGTGCTCATAGATATTTAAAGATAGTTGAGAAAACATTTAGATTGATGTGAGAAATTTTCTTAATGGCAGACAACCAATAATGATGACATATACATAGGTTGTACCAGTAAAAAAGATGTTTCTTTTTCAAACTGTTTGCAATGCCATCTGTTAATCAATGCATGTGATCCATAGCAACATAATTTAGCTATTCATTACAAAATTTTCAAGGTGTTGGTGTTTGGACCATAAATTATGACATGAAATGTGATAGTGCATTTTGTATTTTAACCCATGATGCAACAATGTCATTAAATTTTGTTTTAAATTAGGCAAAATTGTTTTGACATATATGAAGTGATTCAAACTGTGTACAGCAGTAAAATCATGAATTGCAAAAATGGTTTGCAAGATTTCATACTGAGAGAGAGAGAGAGAGCACTGAAGATGATCTACAAAGATAAAATACACATTCACATATATCATAACTCATGATACAGACATGCTGACAGTTTTAAACTTTTGCTATGAATAGCCAGATTATAGCACTACACAACACATACTGATTTAAAAATAGTACTTCAGGTAGCTTGAAGAGAAAACAAATTATCTTTTCACTGGTACACACTGTGTGTATATATAAAGATCAGATTATTCTCCCATCAGCACAACCACTTTCTTTATAGTAGAAAACCATGAAAAATAGAATGGAGTGCCTATTCTTTAAGCTTTTGTTATTAATAAAGCTTAACCGTCTGACAATTTTGAAATTTAAAGATAAAAATCATATTTAACTCTGATGTAAACACATAAATGTAATCCTGAAATCATAATCAATTAAGGATGTGCATAAACACAGTATATGTTAAGTCTTCTAACTGAAAAAAAACTTGGGATAATTAAACAAAGGAGGAATATAATCAAGCAGTAATACTTGATCATTCTAGTGATTATTTTTCACTGCTGACTACTTCTGACCATGAGATAATGTATTCCAACATCATCAAACTTAGAGATATATGAAGATAAATAATCATAAGTAATTTTTGATTATTCATGTTTGCTTCAATAAAATCTAGAATAATATGGTATCCAATTAAACTTAGAGGCTTCAATAAAATCTAGAATAATATGGTATCCAATTAAACTTAGAGGGTTAAGTTGCTTTTGATAGGCACTTTTTTTTTACAAAATGATTAAGGGTGCTTTGTCCTTACTTAATGACAGGGGCCAACATAGACATATAGCATGGATTCAAGGCATTAGCATGTTTGAAATGTTTGAGTCATCATCACAGTATAGTAGAAACAAAAAGACTGCTAATACTGATGGAGAGAAGAGGCCAAACAAGTTAGGAAACTGTTTGGTATTACCATTTCATAACCCAACTTATTATAGATGGTGCTGAAATAGAGCAACTGCCACAACCAAATATAGATTAAGCTAAAAAGTATGTTATCTAAGACCATAATGCAAAAAAAAAAAAAAAACAATTTTTCAAGAACCTACTAACATCTCATCAAATATATAAAAGATTGGTCTAAGATAACTCTCATGCTTTTTAATACTTTGATTGTTTTTGATAATTACAGAGATATAAAACTTAACTAAAAATATTAATAATTCTTTCAATAGAGAGCATTCATCTAATGAATTAAAAACTATCAAATGATTAGTCAGTTGAGAAGTCATATATAATGTTCAAGTATTAAAAGTTATAAGTTCAATTTTGATTCAGAAACTTTTAGTTCTCAGATATATCATTTTAATATTAGGCTAAAATGCACATAGCAGTTAAAGAATATAGAAAATGCTTTATAAAAAAGTGAACATTTTATTTCATATATGGAAAGATATGTTCAAAATAGATGTAGATTATAATTTTTTCAGTGATTATTGTACCCTGATTGCATATATTATGCATTTTAATAATAGGATTGACTCAATTACTAATATTATAAAACAAATATACCAATTCATAAATAAACCACCAGAAAAAAATCACTACCAATGGTCTCCCTACCAAGGCAAACTACTCAAGTGAATGTACAAAACAAATATTTACTATTCTAGCTTTCCATAATTCCAACTCACATTCTAATTATCTTTAATATCACAAGAACTTTTAAATAAGTTGATACCTTCAGAATAATAAATCTTTATTAAAAGAGATTCTTTACTTTTTCTCTTCTTTTCATTCTTTTCAAAGAAGACAACCATAACTTGCTCAAATGTAATTTTATGGCTTGTATTTCTTTCAGTAATATATAACGCAGAACTAAAATCTTACTTTTATAAATTTTCATTCTTTCATTTAAACTCAAATTTCTTTGGCCTACATATAATTTCTTACAAAATACAAAAATAATATAAACAACTCCAGCAATATCATTCATAACAATTTTCTCCTTTGAAGCATTCAATGAATCATTTAGAGTAACATCACTTCCTTTGTGCTATTTTCTTATTGATAAATATATGATGATTCCTCTTTGAAACTTTATAAGACAATTTAAAAGACAAAGAAATGAAAATCATATTTTTCTTTTATAGTAACATTTTAAAAATTGTTACCATATCATTACTACAATTCCTATTAAATAAAATATTAAAACAGGCAAAACTCTCCATACAGTAGTGTCACTCACTGCAAGCCAGAGTAATCAATGGATACCTGTTTTAATAACAGTTATGAACAAGCATAAGAAATGATGATCATGTGATGTTTAGTGGGTAAATAAAATATTCTTAATCAATTTATCAGAATTATTTTTCCTGAAATAAAAATAGACTTTTTAGAGAAATTATTTTAATATAGATTATTTTGATAAAATTAAGATTGTTTTATTTAATAGGAATTATAATAATGATAATAATTTTTTTAAATGTTAACTTATAAAAAATATAACTTCATTTATTTGCCTTTTAAATTGTCTTCTTATAAGATTTTAAGGAGTCATAATATGTTTGATCATAAAAAAATAGCATGGAGAAAAAAAAAATTCTGATTAATTCATTGAATAATACAAAAGAGAAAAATTATAGGAACACCATCCATGAAGATGTTTATATTATTCTTTATTTTTGTAAGAAATATATAGGCAAAGGTAATTTAAGCTTAAATGAAAGAGTAAAAGTTCATAAAAGTAGAGTAAAGAATAGATTTCTTACTTCTGCATTTTATATTCATGAACAAAAATAGAAACCATAAGATTATCTTTAAGCAAATTAAGCTTGTCTTCGTTGAAAAGACTAAAAAGTAGAGAAAAATTGAAGACTTTTTTTAAAATAAAGATTTATGAGTCTAAATCTAGGAATTGAAATGTGAATTAAAATTATAGGAAGATAGAATAGTACATATTTGTTTTGTGCTATATTAAGTCTGATTTAATAGAAAAACTACTGGTAATGGATTTGTAATTTCATCTTGATTAGTTATTTAATTGTAAATTGGTGCACTTAGTTTAATTTAGCTTTTGATATTTGACATTTTTACTGATGTATTGGAATAAATTGTGATAACAAAAATAAACAAACTATAGTAAAAAAAAAAAAACTACCACTGATAATAAATAAGTATTATTACTGGAGCATATTACTTTATTGCTTAGTTATCTCAATGGTTTTCAGGCAGAGACTATATATACATATGAAGAGCTTTGAAGGGCTCAACCTAATTTAAGAATCTGATTTGACAAAATATATATTGGAAGCCATTAGCTTGATATTGTTTTTTTTTTTAACAATGCCTATAAATTTATGTTTAAAATGAAAGAATGCAAATTAATAGCACTGAAATATATATACCACACTAATGTACTAATATAAAATAGATATTAATATACAGACAAATTACTTCTTAATAAAGTTTAGACCACACCAACTAATAAATTTGCACATAATAAACTCTTACCAACTTTATGACACTAAAAATAATTAGTGAATCAGTTTCTCCATAGTAAGAGCGATTCATAGTATACAACACTATTCTCAGCTGCCTGAAGAACCCTTTGACAGTATCCAATAAAACAAACAATTTTCAACATATACTGAAATGCTAACCACGAACTTTGTAGCTAGCTGAAGAGCATTATTGTAAGCTATAAAAAAAGTGATCTGAAGGAATTTATTGGCTAATTAGTGTGATGTCAAAGTTAGTAAGGGTTTGTTATGTATACATTTATGGGTTAATATAGTTTAAATTTTATTAAGGAGTAATTTCCTTATACATGTATAATATATTTCATATACAAAACAAATATTTTGTGAACCTTTGAAGAGGATATTAAGAAAAAGATTAATTAAATGATATGTGTGGAGTATACTATTCTATGGTTGTGAAACAAAAACAAAATCAGGAAGAGATTGGAAGCCTTTAAGATGTGGTCATGGAGAAAAATGGAAAGAATCAATTGAATGAATAAAATAACAAATGAAGACGTTTTGAAAAGAGTAAATAAAAAAAGAAGATTGAGTGAGGAAATTAGAAATACAAAGCAAAACTGGATTGGACGTATAATAAAAAGAAAGTTATAGCTTAGTGAAAGATGTTTTGGAGAAAATGTTGAGTGGAAACAAGAAGCAAGGTTGGGGAAAATTGATATTGTTGGATGATATAGAGATGGAAAGAGTTATTTGAAATTGAGGAACTGGTAATGAAGAGAACAGAGTGAAAAATAGATGAATTGCTGATGTGACTACTCTCTTGACAAAATACTATTGATGATGACTATATTCCACATGAGTGCATGAGTAAATAGCACCTCACACGGCCAGGGTTAATTAAAAACCTAGTGCTTATAAAACAGAATGCTATTATAGAAAACATAAAGAAAGTGTATCAAATAATTAAAGCATATAAAAGTATATTTTTGGCATAAAAACCAATAGCGTTCAACTTAATACACACTAATTTTTTTAAATGATAATTTGTATATATATATAATGATTCACTTTAATAACAATATAAGGCTTACCTAAATGCTCAACATTGAAAACCTGGCTGAACAACTTTAAAAATCTTTTGTTTGCCACTGGATGATTTCAATAGATTACTTTTTTTTAAATAATACAACTATTTTTATAATAACAGATATTAATGACTCTCTCAATGCAGAGTATTTATCTAAAGAACTTAAAAATAGCAAAAAAATTTAGATGTGAAAAAAAAAAAGTACATTCTTTATTTCAAACTTTTAAAAGATATGCTCTAAATAGTCATAGATTATAATAAAAAAATAGTTATTACAACATTTCTGCTACATGTTACATGAACAGAATCTTGACAGAATGAGATAAAATGATCTGGAGTAGAGAATAATTTATATATATATATATATTTAAAGAACAGAATAGAATTATGAAATTTTTAGTGATTGTTTAAACTATAAATTTCTTATCAAACCTATTAAAGAGGTTCGATTCATTTCAAATCACATGAATCAATGATACATAAAATGTTAGCTTTAAATCTTTTTTACATTATAATGAAAAGTTAATACTTATAAACGTGATAAAATTCGAAATATTGAACAATTTACTTAAGAACTGATAAATGCAGGATATGATAGAAGACGAATTCTACATACATTAAATAAGTTTAATAATAAACCATATAACATTAATATAAATAAAATAATAAAAAATGGATAACTATGCCATTTTAAAATAATTTTCAATCCGAATTTATTTTAAAAAATATTTAGTGATGAATACTTTTCAATTTATGTTCTTCCAAATGTAAATCGATTAATTTATAAGTCTAATAACTGAAATACAGGCTTATTATATACCTGTATCAATATATGTAATATATAGGGTATATGAGTACAGACTTTCACATGACCCACCACTCACCACTCTATCTCATATCACTGATACACTTGAACACATATACGCCGAAAAAATAAACAATTACCAATATACGTATTTCATGCTAAAACAGTATATTACTGTTAAAATATAAAAAAAAATAACATTATATATCAATTTAACAGTGAATTCAAAAAGTGATACATTGGGGAATCGGGATGTACATTGAAAAAAATATTAAAAGAACACCAACTATTATATAATTACTTAAAAATACTAAAAGTAGTCAATCTAATACTGTCTCACTAAAAACTATGAAGAATCTTGCATTTTAAATTACCTTTAATCTAGATCACACACGATAATTAAACGAAGAAAGAGGCATTATAAAAAAAGAAAAATTAAAAAAGGAATTTTTATAAACCAATTTAAAGACTGTATAATAAGTAAACAATCCACAAATATCGATACACACAGTTCTAGAAAAATCAGGTGATCTCTGCTTTTTTTCTTTGAAGATGTAATTTCAGTTGATAATGATTACAATGTAATCAAAAGTACTTCTACTTAATTTATATATTGTTACTATTATTTACCATTATTATAATTTAAATTTTACACACACACATATATATACACTTCTTAAAACAAAAAAGATATGCAATTAATCTATGAAGATGGAAAAGCTCTGACAGTTATATACCAAATGTCAAAAAAATAAAAATGTACCCGATGATTGGAAGAATGCAGTAGTAAGATTGCTATTTAAGAAAGGTGATAATGAAGATATTAGAAATTACAGATTTCAGATTTTTAATCAGTTTTAAACAAAATCTTTGTCAGGATAATTACAACTCATCTCTAGTGAATTTTCTATTTTAATTAATCAAAAGAATAAAATGGATTAAAATGTAGGTTTAAAATAGTGGATCACATTCACATTTTGAAAGAACCATATGGCTCACACAGAGTCATTATTTTTGACAAGAAGAACAAGATTCTCAAAAGATATAACAGATTGGTTTAATGCATATTTGTAAGCTCTCAAATTCTTATCCAGAAATATTATGAACAAAACTTGGCAATCTAACATCTTTCCTAATTGTATAATATTTTAGCTTTAATTTTTAATGTCATTAATATCCCAAATACTTTAGTTTTTAAAATTATCAATTATAAGTTAGATGTATATATAAATAAAATATCTATCCACATAAAATGGTACATTCTTAAATTTAAATCAATCTCCATCGGAGTTGAGCGACTTATTGTACTGTTTGTGTTGTTATAGGTCATAATTTTATCATATGTTTGCCTATGTAACTTAAATTTATTTTCTTGTATATATGTTATCATTTGTATATAATTTATCAATAAATATTTTAATATAACAAAAAGTATTGAGAAAAGTTATAGAAAGATTCAATGAATCTGAGTTCCTTTATCCTTTGAATTTGTTGATTATGAAAAGATATTTGATTCTATAAATCATTTCTATAGTGATTAAAATATTGGACCATCAAGATGGACACAGCATATTATTATAGTCTGAAAAATATTTCTTAAAATACAATAGCAAGGATTATACTATATGATATTAAAAAGATTAACATAAAAAGGGGTGTGTGAGTGATTCTGTATCTCCAAAACTTTTTATATTAGATTTACAAGAAATATTTTATGAATTAAAATGGAAACTAAGGGAGTAAAAGTAAATGGAAATTATTTAAGTCACCTAGATTTTGTAGATGATGAAACTGTTTTCACAAATAATGCTTCAAAATTTCAGAAAATGTTGAAAGAGTTATTAGATAAAAAAATGAAAATATAATTAAAGTAATGATCAATGGATTTTCTCAGAAGAAGAAAATAAATATTGATAATTATGAATTAGAAGTTAATAATTACAAATATTTTGATCAGATTATTAATACATATAAGAACATAATGAATAAAACTAATCATAGAATTTAATTTGCATGGAATACTGTTGATAAAAATCAATATTAAAAAGAAATGTGTTTCACCTGTTCTTAACTTATGGATCTGGAATTTAGACACTTAAAAGTAATACAGAGACCTCAGGCCAATCAATATAGTATGCAGAAATGTATGTTAGAAATAATAATAAGAAATAAAAAATGAAATCCATGGGTGAGAAAATAAAGAGATATCACTGACATCATTATAACAATAAAGAGACTATAATGGAACACTATAAGACTTGCTTTTAGAAGAAATTATAATAGATGGACAGTTGAAGTTTTAAACTGGATCTCAAGAGAATGTGATCATAAGAACAATAGATGAAATAAGAGGTGTTGTGGAGAAAGGAAGCTAAGAATTGGAGTAACTGGATTAACTTGGAGAGATCTTCATTCTGCAAAGGACCAATAATGTTGAAAATGATAATGAAGAATACTATATAAAACTATCATAGCAAATATAATCAAAATAGAATAAACAAATATTTTCTTCACAACCATTTTTTCACCTAATAAACAAGTGAAAACTATTAACAAAAACATACGTACATAAATAAAGATGGGTTCCACCTCTATTGTTAAAGAGAGGTTGCCTTGATAACAGATTGAGATTGTTGATTATTATTGATATAGGGTTTGTCTAAATGTTGACTGATTTCTATGAGTTTATATATATACCTACAATTCAATACAAATATCAATCACCTTTAACATTAAAAGAAGTTGTCATAAGGTTGGTGACCTTCAGATGTATAATGATGAAACAAAAAGAAAACTCTGAAATTCTTTCAATTAATCATTATGGATCTAAAACCATCAATCCTATGATACTTTTTAATGTTATATGTGATTGGCATTTGCATCAAATTATGATAGTTACATATGCATATTTACATGTATTTTTTATTTATTAATTTCATTTGAAAAGATCTATTTGTTTAAAAGACAAAACCATAGTTGTGAAGAATAGATTGTAAACATTTTTATAATTTTATTAATATTTTCATCACTACATATGAATTCTAGTTGAATAAACTCATACAACCACATATACACAAGCAATTTTTTTCCAATATCAATAGATTTATATCAACTAGTATAAGCTTTACTAATCAATATATTTCAGATGTTAGTAATTAATAAATTCTTATCCACTGTTGTCCCCTCCAAATATCCCCAAACTAGTTTCTAGCTTGTATCTTTCATTAAAGAGAAGCTTTTGGGGGTTTGAACTAATGCATTTTGCCTCTAGCAGTCACTTTTTATTTTTTATTATACTATTCTAGCTAATAGCCCAAAATAAATATAAAAAAAATTTTTTCAATCCAAACTAATTTAGTTTCATAGTTATATAGATCTGAAACTAGTTTAAATTCTAAATATTATGGTGATCTCAGTTTGTTTAATAATCATAAGCACTTTATTCTTTGTTACACACTAACAGATAACAAAATGTGTAAGCAAAGATTTTATAGGTCATATAATATCTTCTTAAATATATACCTAGAGTGGCATTCAAAAGAGAATCCAAAAGAGGATCCCCCTTTTGAATGCATCAAACCTGTCAGTTTTACTTTAACACTTGATGTGAAGCAGTTGGTTTTTATTAGCTATTGTTCCAAGTTAAGTGCTTCCAATTTAAATAGTTATAAAATGGATAATTCCCCACATCAAATCTTTCCATTTAAAACATCCATTAAAAATATATTACATATATATATCATTAGATGGAGCTTATCAATAGCTCTACTCAAGCTTTTATTTTATAAGTGCCAAAAGAGAAAAAAATTAAAATCTCTATCGGGGTTCCTATCTCCAGACCAATTAGTTTCGAGCTTGTGGCTCATTTCAGTGGAGTGCTGGGATTCTAGAAACTAGATCTAAAATACTAACTCAAAAGTCAGCACTTATAAAACACGTTTCTATCAATTTGAATTTTGGCACTTATAAAATAAAAGCTTGATTAGAGCTAATGGTAAGCTCCACCTAGTGATCATAAAATGCAAGCAAGTTATGAAATTTATGACTTAATTATAAGTGTATCTTTGAAGGTTTTTGCAATGCTATATATTGCAGAGGCTATTACTATATGGTGAAACTGAGCTGAATTCAGATAGCTATCTGGTTTGTAAGGCTGGATTTGAAGACATTTATGTGTCTGATAAGTCCACGCTTTCAAATTGATAGAAACATGTTTTATAAGTGCTACATTTGAGTTAGTATTTTAGATCTAGTTTCTAGAGTCCCAGTGCTCCACAGAGATGAGCCACAAGCTCGAAAACAATTGGTCTGGAGATAGGGACCCCGATAGAGATTTTGAATTTTTTCTCATTCAGCACTTATAAGATAAAAGCTTGATTAGAGCTATTGGTAAGCTCCATCTAGTGATCATAAAATGCAAGCTTAAAAGCAAGTTACGAAATTTATGACTTGTTTTAATTATTATATATATATATAATATTTATTGTTTTCACGGTTGTATGATGTAGATAAATGATTTTTAAAGTAAAACCGTTTTATTTTTTGGGTAAAACCGTTTTATTTTTTATTATATACCGATATTTTGACAAACTAGTATCCCCCATTGTCAAGGTAAACTCTTGAAAAAAAATTTGTTCGATCTCAGACTGTAATGTGACTGAGTACTAGTTTGTCGAAATATCAGTATATAATAAAAAATAAGACATGGTTTTACCCAAAAAATCATTTATCTATATATATATATATTACATGTACCGTGTATATTTCATTGTCTAATGCTGAATAATTATTAAGCTGTACAAAAAAAAAACAATAAATAAATCATAAATAAAGAAATTGGTAGTAAAATAAATACTAAGATAATCAAGAAGACAGTCTAAACATTAATTCAATTTTCTCCTTAAAAATCTTGATTTTCACTCTATGTTCCAAATACAATACAATAATTATTGGGGTTTTTTAGATCCTCATTAAACTAATTATTCTATTTTCATTCAGACTTCCATAGATGCAAGGAAACACTTTCTGATTAAGATGTTAGGATATTTTATTTTGGCATTAAGCTATGTTATATTGAATAATGTGGAATGAATAAAGAGTTCACTATTAATATCTTTAATAGTAAAGAATATTAACAAAAGAATGAGAAAATATACTGCTTAGTGCAAAACATATCTTGACCACAAAAATTTAGATGTATGACCACTAAGATGAATGTTCCACTGAAAGACAAAATCATCCTGAGCAGTCTTTCTGAGCTTTTAATGCTCTTTGAGGTTCTTTAAAGTTCAGATCTACTTACAGTATCAAATTCCTTTGCTGGGCCAATGGAAACAATGGAGAGTGATTTATCCTGTAACTCTAGTTTTGTTTAAGGTATTTATGTATAAAAATGCCCTGTAATATTTAACACACTGAATGAAGCCAGTCTACTGATTTAACATCACATGGTATTATCAGCAAATTTTTCTATTCTTGCAATTTTTATCCATCTAATATGAGCACCATTATTCTTTGATTACTAAAGCTTACAACAGATGGCATAAAAGTAATGAAAATAGATTTGCTAAGAAATCTAAGCTGTGATATATGAAAACAAATGTTTTTGTTATTACTGCACTCCACAATCCCCATTGTTTTTTGCATAGCACAATCGTCATTGAATCATCAAAATCACACCACTATCTTAGCAATGAGAGGTATAGAAGTACTATATTCTTGTTAAGCCATTTCATCAGGAATTATTTTTTTCACTTTCCTCTACAAGAATTTGCCAACAGTAGCAAAACGTTTCTTCTACATCTATTTCAGACATCTCAGAAACTGATTGTAATTGAATTATAGCAGAGTACTGATGGACCCGCAGAATATAACTTGAATAATATTAACCTACATTTCAGGTTGTTTTGTTCTACCAATTATAGATCAATTATGCATTGATCTTATGGGAGTAACTATGATGACTTAGCTTCTGAATATTTGATATTCTACAAAATACAAGTCTAAATGAACCCAGTGCAGATTATATATGTATACATTTAAATAAAAAAAATATACAGTGAAACTATGAACTGCACTGTATCCAATTACATGATTTCAATTATATGCTATTCTAAAAAATGTAAACAAAAAAACCCATTAAAATTTTAAATTTTATATTTGGCAGCCATTTTTCCTTCTCTGAACATTATTTATTTAAAAATAATAAATTAAAAATTGTAAATAAATTTTATATACCATTAACCATTTTTAGTCACAGCAGCATTGTACATGATTATATATATTAATAAAATGTCTTCAGTTGTTGAACATGCATAGATTTTCTTTTTTATTATCCTTTCCAAATTTAAATTGCAGTATTTTGTATAAAATTTTTCTGAGTATAATAAAAAAAGTTCTACAAAATTTTAGAACACATTGAAAGTTAATACTGATTTAAATTATTAAAATGATTAGATAGAGCATAATTTCTTGATAAAAAAAACTAGTCTTTGTTGTTGTTGTTGTTGTTGTTGTTATTATTATTATTATTATTATTATTATTATTATTATTATTATTATTATTATTATTATTGTTGTTGTTGTTATTATTATTATTATCATCATCATCATCATCATCATTATTTTGTTTCTATAAGAGAGAACATTAACTGAAAAAAAAAAATTGCCCAGAGCATATTCAATAGAATGAAAGTCAGCCCTTTCACTATTTATTTTATTTTAAAAATAAAAATATGGTATTTAGTTTTTTTTCTCTTAATTTTATTGCTTCAGTAAATGCATGAGTGAACACACACTTAGTAAAATATATATAAATGTGTATTAAACTAAAGATCAGCATTTCACGCTAATGTACATACGCTTTTTTATGAATGTTAATAATTAATGAATACTTTCATTTCCAACACAAGATAAAGTCTTTGCAAAAGAATAGAATGAATCCACATATTCTTTCAACCCAAATGCTTAAGTATGGGCAAATCTTAAGCACATGTACATTAGCTTGAAATGCTGATCTTTGGTTTATTACAATTTATATACATTGCGCTATATAAATAAATATCTCATTGACATAAATGTGTATTCTCAACTGATTATTAATAACTACATCATTACTTTTGAATTTTTTTATACTATAATTCTGATTTATATTTGAATACTATACATACAAAAAAAAAGATCTTTTGTATATATATATTAAAAAACATTATATCACTTGTAATTAAATATCAATACATATTTTATTCTAATCAATATTTATCAACAAAAATGAGCTATTATATGCTATATAATTTGAAGATGAGAGGGGCTTGGAACAAAATATGGCATAATTCATGGCTCCACTGTATATTAAGCACATGTACATAAAATATAATTAATGTAGATGTGCAAATTACACTAATAAAAGATCTTATGTTAATTGCCCAATAAAAAAATACTAAATTAATTGCCTCAAGAATGCTCCAATTGAAAACATTCTCATGATTACAATTATTTAGAGCATTAGACCCTAATAAAAAAGCAGAAGCCTTCAATCTCGTTTATCTCCAATGAAATTGTGAAGGGAGACCTGTGACTATATACACAAACATACCTGGTCTGCATTATTATTTAAGTACAGCCAATAATAGCTAATATTACAAATTTCTATTATATTTCTATTATACATATTTTGTATCTTAGGAATGTAAAAGCAGGATTACATATATGTATGATATTCATATTGTACATGCATTCAATTTAATAGTATGAAATTATTTTGGCATTTTCATTGTTTTTATCTATGCAGGATTCGACTTATTTTGCCTATAGCCACAGCAACACAGCATTTAGTATATTCAGTAATAGTGTAAACATTTTCTAGATTCAAGCTACAATATGAAATTTGTATATACTATACGGGATGATCCTCAAAATTTTGTAAAGGATTATGTTTGTAATTTGTTGCAAGTTTTCTTTTTTTGTTTGCAAGAACTCGAATAAATAAAGTTATAAAGATTGCTTCAATCATAGCATCAACAATCATTTAACCAATCCAGATTAATCTGAATTTAATCTTTTAGTCAATAGTACATAGATATTCTAACAACTAGCCATCTGATATCAGAGCTTTCTGTGTTAACTACAAGTTGAATTTCTAAAAAAAAAAAAAAAAACTATTGTGAACTTGAAAAATTTCTAAAATTATTTGTTCTAAGAGTCGAATCCAGATTTTGGGTATAGCAGAAATATAAAGTGACCACTATATCATGGTGCTCTTCAAACTTAATTATTTCAAATATTTTTTAAATGACATTTTAAATCACATGTTTCTCTTTAAAATGTATTTATATTATTATTTTGAGTGCATATATCTATATATATATATGACAAAATATAATCAGTTATATAATTAATACATTATAGGAATATATCTTATAACATTAGAAATAAGAGATTTTTATTTAAATACTTTTATTAAAAATAAATAACCAAATGGTGTATATGTATATATATAACAAAATATAACCATTTATGCAATTAATGAAAGTATTTAAGCGCCTTCTATTCGCTCATTATTTAACAAGATAAGGTTTACATTTTAATTAAACAATGATCTAGTAAAGAATACTTAAATGCTTTTCTTAAAAATAAATAATCAAAGATTTATTGCTTGGGAGTTCATAAAGTATTATTATGGAAATAATAAAAGTGGACAATAATCCAAGGACCTTGAATTCCAGATCCAACAATCCACCACTGTACACAGAGTGAAAAATAACCAAATAATTTCATTGCTTGGGAGTTAATAAAAAGTTTGAAAACTGGAAGTGACTGGGGAGAATCATGATCCAAGGATCAAAGACAGAAAATAATCAAATGATTAATTGGTTGCAAGTTCATAAATTTTGAATGCTAGAAATGACAGAGATGAGCTCCACAATCTATCATTCTGCTACAGCACTAAACCATGCAGTTCTAAGAATAAATGAATAATTTATATTGTTCAGGAATTCATAAAAAATTTGGGCACTGGAAATTGCTGAAGCTGAACTATGATCCATGGCCTTGAACTTCAGCAGTTGCTTTTCTACCATTACACCAAAACATGCAGGCTAAAAAATAATCAATCTGCTTTATTGCTTGAAAGTTCATAAGAAGTTTAAGCATTAGAAGTAACAGAGCTGAATCACAATCCATGACTCTTGAATTCTGAGTCTACCATTCTACCATTGCACTAAACCATGCAAGATAATATTTTCATTCATAATAAAAATGAAACATAGAATGGTTCCATAAGCCTAAGCCATATTACTTCTTTTTGTATATGTCAGCAAAAAGTATAACCAATAGTACAACTTATTTACAGAGATAGATGGATAAAAACACTGCTTTTCTTTAACTAATCTTACATTGAAAACGAAAGAATAATGAAAATTTGTACATTTTCCCATTCTTGTTTTATTATTTAATCATCATTGGCATCATTCTCAACCATTATCCATCAGCTGCAGGGTAATAGTCCAAGTTCAAAAGTTCAATCCACATTCTCCAACCTTTACCCTCTCTTATCCACATCACCCCAGCACACTTTCTTATTTTATCAATCCATCTCACATGTGAGCTCCTTCTAGCTCTTTTACAATCTCTTGGAATCTAGTTTAAGATTTCAACTGTCCACATATTATCATCTCTTCTAGCAATATGTATATTTAGTAAATATAAATAGTAGTATATTTACTAACTATTTACGAACAGATAAATACACATTTACCGTCTAATATTGGATAATTAGTTGGTTTAGCTAGGATCATTTTTCTTGAAAGAAAAATTCTTAACCTGATTAGAAAGAGGGAAATATTTTCAAGTTTACCTGTCCCAATTTTGAGCAACGTTCAGAAAACATGCCGTTGCGTTTAGAATATAATTTTATAAAGCAAATATAAATCTTCATCTGCTGTAAATACGAATGTTATAATATTGTGATGCACTCATAAAAGTTTCATGCACCTAATAAATAAAACTACAACGCTCTTCACATGTCATGCGTGGATGCGCATTATATTAGATGACAATATAATCTGAATTTTTTTCCTCGATCCCTTAACGAAGCAAGATTGTTTGAGAGTTAAATTTCCGATTTCTAAAACAGCAATTGAAGCCTGAAAACAAACTAGCGACTCGTTTTTAACTGAGCCAACAGCTTCGCAAACTAAAGTCAACAAATGAATTACTAAGTTGTAATCCAATTACAACCCCCTCCTCCAAACTTTCCTTCAAATCAAATTATGTGTATAACTTAATTACACTTTAAATTACTAAAGTTATCATCAACTGTAATTAGAATAATAAAATCACTGATATTTTGATTAAATTATGCAAGTACATTAAAGAAACCTACATAAATTAAAAAAAAAAAGAATTGAAATATAGGATAATATAATTACAATTTAAAATACGTACACGTTATATATGTAACTTATACACAATCACGTGCATAAACTAGCATACATAGCAATAAAATTTTAAAAAGTATATAAAAGGATATATGTATACAATCATATATATATAAATTGGTGTATCTATCACAATTGAATTTAAAGAAGTATACATATATATATAATGGATTTGTAAAATACACAATTGTATATATAAATTAATATATATATAGCACAATACAATTTTAAAATATATATATATGATATATATTTAAAATATACACAATCATTTTAAAATATATATATGATATATATTTAAAATATACACAATCAGATTATGCAATCATGAATATAAATTTACATATATAACGCAGGATAATTTTAAAATTAGCGATATTGGTATATATACAACGTTAAGTACACGAATTGATCTATACAGCACAATGTCATTTTAAAAAAAAATATTTGTAAAATATATATATATATAAAATAAGATACATAAATTAGCAAATTCAGCAATAAATAATTTTAAAAAGTATATTAAAGTAAAATATAAACACTTATGTACATAATTAATATATATACCGCACAATATAATTGTAAAAAGTATATATAAATAATAGTACAATATATACATAATTATAAACATTAAAAGCCTAAAACTAAACTAGTCAATAAAATAATCAAAACTACTCCTAATTCACAACTCAACTATATTAGCCAAAAAATATAAATTCTAAAACACAACCAATGGTTTCACTGCTACAAGCTGACTTCTCAAGTGTAAAAAATTACAAAATAACATATTTAAACTAAACCACTTATATCCCAAACACTCTTAATATTAAAAGATTCTTTAATTCTTCTTTTGATTTCATTTCTTTCTCAAAACAACAATAACAACAACAACAAAATAACCTTAGCTCATCAAAATTAATAATATGGCCTGTATCTTTTTCATGGATATATAAAACAGAACTAAGATATTTATTTCTAACCCAACTTTTATGTCCCTTTATTCTCTCAATTAAGTTCAAACTACTCTGCCCAATATATACCTTCTTACAAAAACAAGGGTAATATATAATACTCCAGGAATAGTCTTTCTATCAAAAATTTCCTTTGTATTATTTAATAAATTATTCAAAGTAATACCCCTTTTCCAAGCAATTTTCTTATTTCGAAACAAATTACTACTTTTACATACAATTTTATAAGAAGATGATTTAAAAGGCAAAAAATCATATTTTTCTTCATCCTTTACATTATTACACATATTATTACTATTAAATAAAATACTTTTAACAAATTTATCAGGGCAGCCAACACTCAAATAATCTTCATAAAAGTGACTTTTTTGAAACAAAGAGACCCCATTAGAATTATTTATTCTTACTTCTATAAAATAATTTCTTAACTCTGTGGTGTTTCTTTCACAATTCATCATTTTCTTTGCTCTCTATCCAATATAGAATTTAAGACTAAACCATTACTACTTATCAGAAAATAATATATTTGACTTCATTTGATAGATATTTTTGTTTACTACTGAAATAAATTTTAAATGTTCACATTTTCTTTCTATAAATATTAAAAAAATGAGATTGTAATCAAAACAAAAAACGTATATTGCATCATTTTTAAAAAGATTATTTTCATTTTACAAAATCAACAAAATCTTCATTATTTGTCTTTTTTTTAAAAAAAATCTGAATGAAAATTTATCTATTTCTTTTATATCTAACGAAATATTCTTTAAAAGTTTAATTTTTTCAATATTTATTGCAAAACTACAAAGCTTTTAAATAGCATTAGGGCAGATTTGCATTATCCACTAATATAATGTTCTATTTTTGAAAATAAAGTATTCCCATTCAGAATAAATTATTAATAATTTACATTTTTGATTTCTAATAAATATTGTATAAAAAATATCTAGAATTGTAATAAATTTGCAAAAAAAAAACATTTTTGGTTATTCTAACCATTTTCTTTAAACAATGTAGTAAAAATTGTGATATCAAAAACTTGTCATAATACATAGGGACTTGTCAGAATGTAACTATATTCTATTGTTTTAATGAATTTTTTGATTTTCTTGCCATCTACAGAATTTTTTTTAAGTAAAATTTAATATTATAAAGTATATAGGAAAATACACATATTACAGTATAAACCTTGTGAAAATTTTTACTAGCATATGAATTAATGAAAAAAACAAACTAATTCATATAAAAATTGAGTAACATACTTTATGAGATACAGATTGATAGTTATCAGGTTTAATTGTAGACCTTAACTCTTTGCTCTTAACATAATGACTACATACCAAACAATGGTGATTAGAAATGTAAAAAATAATTGTTTGGTATGTAGTCATTATGTTAAGAGCAAAGAGTTAAGGTCTACAGTTAAACCTGATAGTTATCAATCTGTACCTCATAAAGTAGGCTTTAAGAAAGTATTGTTATAGAAATAAGAGTTGATAAATCCAATGGGTAACTTTGTTTCAAAAAGATCAATTTTGTAAAGATTATTTGAGTGTTAGATACTCTGATAAATTTGTTAAAAGTATTTTATTTAATACTAATAATCTGTGTAACATATATGTGTTCAAGTGTATCAGTGTTATGAGATAGTGTGGAGAGTGGTGGGTCATGTGAAAGCCTGTGCTCATATACCCTATATATTAATGTAAAGGGTAAAGAAAAATATGATTTTATTTCATTGCCATTTAAATTATCTTCTTACAGAATTAATAAATGTAATAATGCTCAAGGCTAAATAGGTTTGGAAGCAATCATTAAAAAACAGTTAATACTTAGACAATTCCAATATCAATCACAATCAAGAATTTCAAACTATTGTCAAGGCAACCCTCTAAGTAATCATTCAAAACCAATCAAGACTTATACAAGTCCAATATCAATAACAATCAACAATTTCAAGCTGTTATCAAGGCAACTTCCTAAAAATAAAAGAGATTGTCTTGACAACAGTTTGAAATTGTTGATTGTTATTGATATTGGAATTGTCTAAGTGTTGACTGGTTTTTAATGCTTCTTATAGAATTGTATGTAAAAATAGTATTTTTTTGGAAATAAATAAATTGCTTGGAAAAAAATGTATTACTTTAAATAATTTATTAAATAATAGAAAGAAAATTTTTGATATAAAGACTATTCCTGAGTTAGTGTATATTATCTCTTGCTTTTGTAAAAAGATATATATATAGTTTGAGCTTAAATGAAAGAATAAAGGTACATAAAAGTGAGGGTAGAAATAAATATCTTAATTCTGCTTTATATACCACAAAAAAGATATAAGCCATAATATTAATTTTGATGAGGCTAAGATTGTTTGTTTTTTTTTGAGAGAGAGAAATCTTTCTTATTAAAAATTTATGATTCTGAAGCAATTAACTTATTTAAAAGTTCTTTTAGTATTAAGTATGTATGAGATGCAAGTGGAATTATGGGTAATGTTTAGCTTAATTATGTTGTTATTTTGTAGTTCTTTACACTTGAGAAGTCGGCTTGTAGCAGTGAAACCATTAGTTGTAATTTAGGGTTTATATTTTTTGACTAGTATGGTTGAGTTGGGAGTAATTTTGATACAAAATTATGTACACAAAATGATGTATGCATCAGAGCATTATTTTAAAATGTCTATATTAGTTTTATAACCTAAAAAGCAAGAAGAATGATAATGCCATTCACGAAATATAATGCTGCAATGCATATAACCATCTCCATAATTATATATAAATTAAGCAATAATATTGGCTAAGCTCAGAGGGTTTCAGCATGTCATATGCCTCAATAATAAAATCAATAGGGTAAATAACAACAATGAATAAACATTATGAAAGCAAATGCAACATTTAGTAAAATTTAACCTGACGAGACTTCTCACATTCCCTCTTATTATAAGACATCTGGTAGTTGTGGCAGGACTGTACTACCACTGGTAGATAGTGATGTGCCACCATCAACAACTGGCCAAATAACCATCATTACTTAATCTTCTATTATTATTCAAGTGTGTTCAAAGCTTCAAAATTCTGCCATCTTTGCTGTATTTTTTCACACCAAATAACCATCGTTACTCAATCTTCTGTTACTATTTAAAATGTGAACTCTAAATCAAAATAATGTTCTTCTTAATGGATTTTTATGCTGAACACATCCAAGTGCCTACTACAAATGATTGAAAGGACTTTGGTAATTATTTTTTGTGGATTGCTTTTTTACGTTGATTACCATTTTTTGTGTATTGCTTTTTAATTATTTAAATATTATTGATCAATTTAGATATGTCATAATTTGAAAGCCAGAATAATTAATTGCTTTAAAGCTAAATAATTTGAGATTTTCTTTTTTAAGTATTTAGTATATTTTTGAAAATCTACACCATTGACTTAATTATTCTATTTCAGCTACTTTGGGAGGGTGGTGGTGGATTTTATGTTGATAATTATTTTTTGTGTATTGCTTTTTAATTGTTTAAATATTATTGCTGGATTTAGATATGCCATAATTTGAAAGCCAGAGAACAATTAATTGCTTTTGATTATGATCCCAGATTCATATTTACAAATGTTGAAAGGTAAATAATTTGATGTTTTTGTATTTCCCACTCTCTCTCTGCCATATTTCTTAGTTAGGAGAGGGGTTGGTAATTATTTTTTGTGTATTGCTTTTTGATTATTTAAATATTATTGCTGAATTTAGATATGCCATAATTTGAAAGACAGAGAACAATTAATTGCTTTTGATTATGAACGTAGATGCATATTTACAAATGTTGAAAGGTAAATAATTTGATGTTTTTGGATTTCCTGCTCTTTGTCCGCCATGTTTCTTACTTTGTGGATTTTTACCGATTTCTTTTTTTAAAAAATTTGAATTATTATAGGATTTTCTTTGGTTTTTTTTTTGTAATTTGTATTTTCGATGGATTCCTTGCATTTGTATTGCCTCAGGCACTTTTAATTTTCAATTTCAGCAAAAAAGTGGATGAAATTACCAACTTGTGGGGGGGGGTATATCTTTGTCGCATTTTCACCGATTTTTCTTTTTTTAATTTGAATTTTATAGCATTTTCTTGTTTTTGTTTTTTTTATAATTTGTACTTTCGATGTAGTTCTTGGATATATATTGCCTCAGGCATTTTTATTTTTAGATTTAAGTGAAGAATTTTTGATTTTAGGGGGAGGGTATGTCTTTATCATATTTTCACCCATTTTTCTTTTTTTAATTTGAATTTTATAGCATTTTCTTGAGTTTTTTTTTTATAATTTGTACTTTCGATGTATTTCCTGGATATATATTGCCTCAGGCATTTTTATTTATCAATTTTCAGCCACTTTTGTACATAAATTTATCACTTGCAAGTTTCGGGTTGGTTGTTGATGGTGTGCAGCGCCATCTATTGGTCCCTCCACAACTACCAACATCTTATTATTAGAAGCATATGTCATTAAAGGATTAGATCTAAAATTAAATTCTTTTCATAAAAACAATAGCATGTCTTATTATGTTTTACCACAGTGATATTTCTTAAAACAATTTTGCTTTAAATTAATTTCTTTAACACTCTTTTGTAAATTAACATCTCAGAGTCCTTTTAACTAACAGTTTGATTAACGTAAGCTTTATTCTTCTCTTTTAATTTAGGATTATTAGACAAAGAATGAGATCCTAGTAATAACATAGATATACGCTTATTTTTAAATAAATATCTCCCTAGCTTAACATCATCATCATCATCATCATAATAATAATAATAATAATAATAATAATTTTAGCAATTAAAATAAATACAATACACTCTTAATTTAGAATAAAATAACTTTTTAGGAAAGCATTTAGATAGGAGTGGTTAAGGGATTTTATGACTATTCAGGATACCATAGTAATACATCTTATGCAACTACTTTTGAACTTAAATTAAACAATTCCATAATTTAAATTTATGATGAAGAATCAAAATAATTTTCTAAATGAAATAAAATTATTTCAACACAAAATCAGTGATCTTTTAACAAATGAAATTGATTATAGTGATCCTTTAGTAATGAGTAAATAAAATAATCTATTTCTTAGATGTTTTCTCTATATCTGAGATTCAAATATAATAAAGTGACTCTCATGTCAAGTAAAATATGTTCATATAGTCTCAATATATTCGATTAAAGATAAATTTATATTAAACTTTGTAATATTTTGATTTCTGAATAATATATGTGAGAATGATGATAAATAACTCAAGAAAAAAATTAACAGTAAAATAACACTTAACATACAAAAAAATTAATAATACATTTATTTTATAAAGACACTTAACATACAAAAAAAATTAATATCTTACATTATTACCAGAGTAAATTATTAAATACTCAATTGTAGAATCCACTATAAAGGAAAATTACAACTGTATGGTTACAAATGAATGAATAAAAATAAAGAAATATTGAATAAAATCATTATTCACAGGTTAATGAAATTTTCTGCAATATTATTATAAGTTCTCAAATTTACAGCACAACCATCCCATTATATTATTCCCTATGATTGTATTTAGTATCTTTCAAATATCACACACCAATCCAGCAATGAAATAACTGTTTAAGGAGATGTATATCATTTATTGATACCAAATATATAACTTTAATTTTTAAATTAAATATTTATCAGGTTTACATCCTAAAATAATGGCAAAGCACAGCAAGCAAAATCTACATATCAAATCAATAACAAACAACACTCTGATTAACCAAGAATGCAACTGAAAATAAAATTACTTTCATCAGCACTAAGAAAGTACGTTAATTGCTGAGATAAAGTTATGGCAGTACACTACACATGACTTTATACAAAAGTACATTATAAATAAATCTGAATTTGGGATAATAAAGCAAAGTAAAAAGTAAGTGATAGCATGAACTCAAGGGAAAAAGTACCTATATATGGAAACAATATATAAGCTAGTAGTTTATTTCTAGACAAATACACAATAAGAATGAAACTTCAAAAGTACAATAAAAATAATATCTGCCTTAAATACAGCATTTTATGCTTAAGTATGAGACAAAAACAATATAATTCACAGAAAATATCATGACATAAGAGACATAAAGCTAAAATCTGTTTGAAAACACTGTCAAGATAGAAATATACATAAAAAACAAGAGATACAAATGCTACAATCTCTTAAACAATACAACAAACTGATGTGTAAAGCCAATAATGTGAATAATTATTGCCAAATATAACTTAATAAAATAAATTATGGCATAAAAATAAGCAATAAAATATACATCAGCTTCTATTATGTTTATCATAAACATATGGATTCAAAAAATAAATTCATAAAAAGGGATTAAATATAACACTTAAAATACAATACAATAAAATAAAAATATTCTGAGAACTTTTGGATAAATACAGCTTATAGCAATTTATAAAATTATACTAAATAGCAAGGCATAAAATAAAAAATATATAGCAATATCATAAATATTGAGACTTAGAACTATATTCTTTTATCAAATCAAAAATAAAATGAAAGCCCTTCATCCTTGATCTTCTAATCATTCAAAAAATATAGTCACTGTGAATGCCATTCTGAAAAATACTAGGTTTCTCCATATTATTTAAATACAGAAACATAAACATTAAGCAATAAATTTCCATATAACACTAGCACAAAAACATATGTATGTCCATTTAACTTTCACAAAATATATTTCAAAATAAACACCAATAATGATGCATATTTAATTTATCATATATTAAATTCTTATTATATTTTTGAAAGCACATATTGATGATAAAATTGAGAAGTATTTGTTCAATTGAGAAATAATGTATTTCATAGCAAACCAGATTCATGACCAATAATAATGGGAGGAAAAAAGTAGGCATTTATAATAAAATAGGATATGTTTATAATCCCTAAATAAAATTAATTTAAGAGCATTCATATTCAAATTATCTGCAATATAACTTCTTATAATTGCTGCAGAAAAAAAAACAAATAATTTAAAGATAATAATAATAAATCTGAATACATTGTTCATTAATATCCAGGAATGTTCTCTTTCCATTGTATATTATAAGCAAATAAGCTTGTATAAAATAACAAAAGTCAATAAATTTATTTTTATTAATTCAGAAAAATATTTTTCCATGCTTTTGTTGAATAAATATGATAATATTCAGTGAACAAATAGCTTCCACCCTACCAATAGCAAAAAATGTGATTTTGAATGTGATGGCAGTTAAAATAATTTAGTTTGTTAGACAAATGAATATTATTCTTTTTAAAATCAACATATTTGAATATAACATACTTTATAATAATTTTAAGAAGTCATTCATGCTTAATGTTGATTTAAAATATATTTCAATGATTCAAAAAATATCAGTTTAGACTAAATTAAATATTTCCTTGTCGAAGCATAATTCAATTTAATTAACATACTTACAAAGTTCTTCTATTATAAGACAAGTTCTGCAATTTGAAATTTAATAGTCAATCATTTCAAAATGATAAATCAAAAAAAAAAAAAAAAACTCCTTCCAAAGTATGAACATTTTAAGCAAAAGCATTTTTCTTTTAAATAAAAACTGCTTAAAAATACTTAAGTAGTCTAAAGTTTTTAGAAGTCTTAATATTTCCATATAGAATAAATTTAACTTCATTTATTTCTAACAAGAATTAGAATAAATAAAAATTCTTATGCAACAATTTGTGCAGAAATCCATCAAAGTACATACATCATATAAAAATAATTTAATTATTCTTAAATACTTTGTTGACCTTTCCATTGCATTTCCTTGCAATAATTCAAATCATCTGAGCCTCAACAAAATTATTTTGCAATTCATACTTTAACTTTTAAAACAAACAAAAATTTATTAAAAGCAATTAAAATTTAATAAAATTTAAGAATAAAGAACAATGAAGTAACTGAAGAACAAGTATGCGAGTGTGAGGAGTTAGTTCATTAGTTAGTTCTATTTATAATAAAATTGATATTCAGTCTACTTATCTTTGACCTCATTTATTAAATTTTGCATTCTTGAAAAAAATTACTAAAAATAAACTAATTTACATGTCTTTTAAACATTAATTAGTTATTACAACTTTAAAATAAATTATTTAGAAAAACTAAGAATATATCATAAAATAAAATATTACATACCCTATTACATTATATCAAATATATTATTTTACATTATTCCTTTAAACATATTTATTTTCTTTAATTGATTTAAGCTCCCAGAACATTTCTAAATAACTTTTTGAAACGACTTTTAAAATAATTTTTAACATTCTACTAACAAGGAAATAAAAATTTACACCCCATGCATTCTGACATACTAATGCATTTTTCTATTTAAAAATAGATAACTTAATTAATACAATTAATTATCTTCTTCAATTAACTAGTTTAAAAATTATTTAATTAAACTAATTTTTATCACAATTATCATTAGATAAAGCATATTTCTTATTAACAAACTGTTTAAATAAAAATACATTTTTAATAATAGATAATTTAAATATTAATAACTTAACATTAAAAATTTAAACTTGGCTTTAGATTTTGACTCTAATAATTTTTAACACACTAATAGTCAATATTAAGGTAGTTTTACTCTTAAGGTTTTTACAGTTAAGTTATTAACATTTCAGATAATAATATCCCTAAAAATAAAAATTTTTAAATCATATACAATTACTTATGAATTTAGCATTACACATAAACTATTAAAATAACCTTTAAAGCTATTAAGAATTATAATTGTTATAAATTGGCCCAAAGAATATATCAGCATGTAAATATTAAACAATAAGAGAGTTACCTAACTGCAAAAATTAAACTATGAATTTTTTTTAATACTGAACAACTACATAATTGGATATTTAGCTTTACAGACAAAGCTAAAGCTCACAGTATTAATATATATAAAATCATTGCACATTAAAATATACAGCATAGTATGATTTTATAAGTACATATAATATTTATAGATATATACACAATCATATACATAAAATGACAAATTGCATAGTCAAAATAAAAATGCAGATTTAAGACATAATTTATCCACAAAATATATAACAATATACATAAGAAATCCAGTGCATATCACACAAGTATATATAAAAAATACATACATCATATGCATAAACTGACATAAATCAGGTTTTAAAAGTATACATATAAGATATATGTAATGTATAAACAATCATGTTCATAAACTGAGATATACATCACAGAATAAGATACACAATCATGAGTGTAAATTAATATACATCACAGTTCAATTTTTCAAAAAATTTATATATAGTGAAATCATGATATCTGCTATATTTTCTTCCAAGTTTCTCTTATAATTATCACACATCACAGACACTACTAGCTCACATTTTATTTATAAACTTTGATTTCAATAAATATATTATAACAGCACAAATTGATTGCAGTTAGAATCATTTGTATTAAAAAAAGCTGTTTTATTACTAAATTATTAAAGACAGCTTAATGGAATAATATATTGATTTGTAAATTTTATAGGTTGCCATATGTGTGTGTGCTGCTTGTGTTAGATATTATAACGATCGAAATGAAAGTGAAGATCGAATCTAACCGCAAAAACAATATCTGCTCTACAAGGCGCCATCTAGGCATTTAAACCTAGAAAAATTTATAAAGTAGGCAGATACGCGCTGTTAAGATTCCACTTTATTTAAATATTCAGATCATTAGCCCAAGTCACTAGCTCAGTGGAGTAGCAGAGATAATAAAGTATAAATTTTATATCTTAAATATAAAAGAATAAAAGCCACTGCCAGAAATTAACACATAAAAATATTTATTTACGCACATATAAAATAATATTTAAATTTTGAGGAATAAATTTAACGTTTATATTTTTATATTGATCTTTAATTCTAAATTTAAGTAGATTGCAAATAATAAGTTTACTATTTATTTAGAGGGTCGAGTATGAATGGACTACATAGGTCTGCATTTGAAAAGAAAATATTCTTCCCTGATTTAACCTTAGGCAACAAATTTCGCAATCAACTGGCGCCAATCCATCTGATACATTCATGTATTCAATGTAGCATGATACGACAACACAAAATACTATATTGTCAGGAATGTACATCTGAACAATAAGTAGAAATAGAGAAGACATTGACTCTCCACCAACAGGAATGTGACATCTGTTGGCAAGTAGATCAATAAACAAAAAACTCCATAGGAATGGACTGCGGTCTTCTGCCGACTTACAAACCCATCCATAGGCAAACAGAGGGTGTGTGGGGTATATCTATAATCCTGCCCGTAGCGGACCTCATACTACATCTACTAATTACACCAATATATCCAATCCATTGAACCAATTCAACTACGAAATGAATAACCTAAGATTACCCTCCCTTAATATAACTTTACAAAACTATATAACCATTCACGCCCGACTTAAATTTAACATTTAAATACGTTCGCACAGATTTGTTTAAAAATGTTGGGTATAGATCGATTACATAGATTCCACGGTCAAAAACATTTCAAAATAAACATAAACGATCAAAATACAAAATTATTGATACCGACAATCGCAGAGGGAAACTTATAAGTAACCCAATAGTATTCACCATAAGATACTTGCGTTGTCACCAATAACTTAAAAGACATCCGAATAAATACATTTTAGATACTCACCGTAAGGTATCATTATTTATCGAATGTCTATATATTTTGATCAATTATGAAAACCAAAATATAATTAACCGCAAACGAATCCATGCAAGCGTCTATAAACAATTTAAATTTCATGCATTTAAATAACCTTTACAATAAGAAAAAAAAAATGGGAATGATGTTTATCAATCGGAAACATATAAAATTAAACATTATTAATTTGATTTAAAAACTTACAAAAGTCAGATAAGAGTCCGTTTTTAACATTTAAGTTGGCTTGTTTATCGATTTATAAAACTTGACGAAAGTTCTTAATTGATTTTAATAATTTTTCATTTCATATAGCTTATGGTAGGAGTCCCGGCCTCTGCTTTCAATTCCCACGACGCCTCCGTTGGAAGGTAATGTTCTGGAGAAGGCAATAGCTGGTTCAAGGTATCACAGTCTTTTCATTTTTTTTTTTATAGAGAGTGTGGTATGTGCGTCATACCACATCTCTCAAACACACAACGCTGGAACTGTCCGAAAAAAAACTGTATTTCCCTTTTTATATTATCCACAAGGATTCAATGAACAAAATGTCACTAGTCTATCACTTTCGTTAGGGTCCGAGCCAAGGCTTAGTGCTTCATTGGTCAAGCTAAAA
Source organism: Epiperipatus broadwayi (assembly GCA_028023455.1). Lineage (NCBI taxonomy): Eukaryota > Metazoa > Onychophora > Udeonychophora > Euonychophora > Peripatidae > Epiperipatus > Epiperipatus broadwayi. The sequence goes on from JAQFVV010000047.1 coordinate 1,087,905, forward strand.
TCTCTTTCTTCTCTTATCTAACTTTTCATCTGACTTTTTAATTAAACAGCTTTTAGATAATTAATAAACAATCATTTCCATTTACAGATTACAGGAATTAATTAATACCTGTTTTTATTTTAACTTACGTTATTTTTTTATTAATAATTTTTATATTTCAATCTTGTATTTTTTTATTAAAAAAAATACGTTCAAATACTTTTTTTTTTTTTTTGTTTATGAAAAAAAATATTTTTAAAGTTTAGCATCTGTGCGAATATATATATATGTTTAACAAACATTTTAATTTTAGCGTTTAGTTTTTTCCTTTTATTTGCGAACTTTTAAGTTTTTATTTTAAATTAATGTAACGACATATTTATATATCGTTACAATATATATGTGTGTAGCATATAATTACACGGATTTTTTTTAAAAAAAGTGATTTATAGATTTAATAAATCCATAAACCATTAAATGTATTATGTAAAATTAAAAATAGCAAAATTAAAACTCATGAAATGAAGACAAAGGAGAAAATTGTTTATTTGAATTTTCATTACATGCACTAGGTATCTTATCATATTTTATGAACTTTCGGATTTGCTTTATAGAAGAACTTTAAAGAAATAATATGCTCTTTTCCTGTAGAAATCTGATGGCAAATCTAAATATTAAAAATTATAAAGCATTAAAATTTAAAAAAATTAGAAAAAGAATTTCAAAATTTAGTCATAATTTTCTTTCACTTTTCTTTTTTTCTAATTAGCATAAATAAAAAAAACTATTTTATAATTACTTTAAAATAATTATTTAAATTTAAAAAAAAAAAAAACGTTTTATAAAATTAAATCCGGTATTCTAATTTGAGATAAAAGGTGGTTTGTAATTCTAGTATAAATATTAATACATAGTTAATTAGTTTGTCCAGTATGATAAACATATTTACCATGATAACAAAAATAAATACCATTAGATACTTAGGGCAATGGGATATAATGTCCTTGCTTTGCGATAAAGAGTATAAATAATCATGTAGTACTACATATTATTAGTTCAAAAGTTACATTTTATCCCAAAAAAATAAGTATAATATCTTTTGATGTTAAATCACACCAGTAAATATTTCAAGAAGCCATGTCTTTGAAATTTATAGAATGAAAATTCTAGGAATCCATACTATATTATGATACAACTAAAAAAAAATTATAATTGCCATCCTGGATAAAAGTTTTTGGAATACTGTTCACTTTTCATAAAATAAAAAAAATAAAAATTATATTCAGTGTTAATTTTAAAAACTATTCTGTTTTATTAGAAATATCACATGATGTCTCATATGCTTCCATGAAAAGTTATCTTCATCCATCTACTGTAAGTTTGAATAATTAACTTACACTAAATAGTATAGTACTATAAAATCTCCATAAGGTTGCCTGGTTTCTGACTTTCATTTTAGTCAATAAAAACTATGATTCAAAGCTGGAGCTAGTACATTTATGTATATAACAGATCATTTACTTTTTTAGACTATTCAAGCTAACAACCTGAACTTTAAAAAACCTTATGGTTTCAACCTAAGTAATTTACTTGCACATCTATAGCAACTGAATGTGATATTGTTTGGGATTAAACTACCTGGCTAAAGGTTAGAAAAGGCTTACAGTTGTTACAAAACTACATTTTCAAAAATACATAGAAACTTACTTGATGCCAGGTCTATATAACTACACAAGAAAGTTAGCCTGGATTTGAAACCTTAAAAGTTTTTTTAAATCTCAGATTATTAGTTTAAAGAGTATAAAAAAGTAAATGATATCTACTAGATGCATGTGTATCAGTTCCAGCTATGAATCCTAGGTTTCAATGATAAAAGCAAAAGTTACAAACCAGGTTGGAGATAGAGATAATATAATATTATACCATCTGGAACCCATTTATTATTTAAATTTACAGTTGGTGACTTTAAGCTAGAATAAAGATAACTATCCTCTACTATATTATAGCTTGTGCATATGTTTAGATAATTACTCATGTTCAAAGATTAATATATAAACATTTGCATAGAATATAACATTTATTTTTATATATAAACATTTGCATAGAATATAACATTTATTTTTAAATATATACATATATTGAAATAGTATGGAAAATAGGGATTAATAAAAGAATTTGAGATTACAATGTTCCATAATTTGGGTAGTCATTTGTAACAGTACACCATATTAGGGCTAAATTGTGAGATGGAAAACATCACCATCCCCAAATAAACTAAATATAAAATTAAATATAAAAGGAATGTAAATACATACGAGAAATGAGCCTGAGAGATCAACATGCCAGAATTACACAAAAGCAATCATCAATACCATTATGAGTGATCAACAATAAAAATAAATCAACAGTCAATTTTGTGACTGGATTTGAAATGGGTCTACTCTAGACCAGGTTAATTATTTAATCCTTGCCAGCTTGAGGTATATTATTTAAATAATAATTTGGATGTCTTAAGTGCTAATCCATCAGAATATATATAAATAAAAACAATAATGCTGGGATACTAAAATATGCAGAACATCATCTTGGGCACTTAGTACCATTAATGTACTGGCCAACTATAAATGTAATTTCTAAATAAATAATTAAAATAAAATGTAGTACATGGACTTTAAAGGATATTCCCTTTGTGCTATCCAGCATTATAGAAGTAATGAAATCATCATCAATTGAATATATATAAACATTAAATATAAACCCTTTTTATATAACAAATCATTATGGATGAAGAGAGTAAAAGCTCTATAACATACTGTGATCAATAGTTATAATACAAACATAATATTCTAAAACTATTTCAGATTGAATAAATTCACTGGATTAACCTTAACAATAAAATATAAATTTATTAATAACAACAAAAGTAAATTAAAATCTGTAGAATATGTCTTATATATATAAATTAATTCTTCTGATTTTGATTAATACCAAGAAGAAATCCAATATTACATTGTAATTTATATATATGTACCAATAGGTTTACATAAAACACATGTATATCAGTACACAGACATGCGGTATAATAATTTATGAACATATTTGAATTTTCATAAACCTATAAATGAAATACATTTTCATAATACATAATTAATGACTGATTTAACATATGTGTGTGTGCATGAAAATGTGTGCACACACTGGCATTTATAAAAAAAATTAACCTAATAAATCATATTATATTTTCTCAATACACAATTAATTCAATGCCAAATAAAACAAAAACCACATATGTATAAGCACTCAGATGTACTGTATTATAATTAAAAATTAATGTTTGAATTATTATAAACTTAAAAAAAATTCAATTAGTTTTTAATAATACATTATATGTGAATATATAAAAAAATATAGGTAGTATGAATCAAAGTTATTAATTCATTACTTCTAAAAAGTTTTTCTTTTTACTTTTTTAAAAAAAAAAAACATTACTTCTTTGACAGTCCTTCATAAAAGTTTTCTTTTTCTTTTTTAACAAGTTACTCTTGATTAATTATAAACATCTTTAAATATACTATAACAATTTCCTTTGTTTCCTAATCTAAAAAGATTTTTGGGGTTTACTTTTTTTTTTCAAAATAAAATGATCTATAAATCAATTCTTTGTTTTAGACTTAAAATCCAAGCCAATATTATTTATTTGTTTTACTTTTAAATTAAAGATTTTAAATGTCATTTTTCAAGGAATTATTTAAAATACTATTATTCTTAATATATCTAATACTACCCACCAGCTGTACTTTAGGTATATGATGCAGTATCTTTATCTGTGCATTTTCTGCATATAGATAAAACAGTATACATATAGACTATTTCAGCAAGCTGATGAAATCTCTGGGTAAGCTGGTCTCTTCTAGACTGGCTTATTGTTATCTTTGGGAAACATATAATCTAGTAACTGTTAGCCTGCAGTGTGCTCCCTTCAGTCTCTATGCTGTCTAATACATCCATATATAAGGCTATGAACCACAAAAGCTGAACTTTGTTTCCATATGAATCCAAACTCTACTGTTGTGAACTAATAGAAGCATCTGGGTTTGAACTATCTCTTGCCTTCAGTTACAACTTCATAGTCCTTTTTATAGTCAGGATAGAATAAAAAAACAACAGTAATTAAAAGTAAGTTTTCTTCATCTTGATTGAAAAAAGTTAATGGCTTTTTTCAATTCAACTTAATCCTTCAAAAACAAATTTGTATAATTTTTTTTTTATCAAAATATGTTATTTGCTAATCAAAATAGATAGTGGAATTTTATAATTGCCAGTACATCTATTGCAACTTAAACAGTATGCTTGTTTTAATTTCAAAATCAGAATTAATAAAATATTAATTAGACTTTTTTAAATGTTTAATTTATAATAAAAAAATTTAAATTCAAAATTATTTAATCCTTAACTGTTATTCCAGTATAATAAAGAAAATGTCTACAAAATTTTTTTTTGTGTTTATTTCTACTTTTCCTTTCAACTTTATATATATATGCACACATATTGCTATGTTGTTGTATGCCATGAGACACAATATATATAGTGTATAGATATTTTGACAGTTGAACTATTAACCAAATATCATAAAGGAAACAAATATTTCACCCATGACTTTATCAAGTCCTTCAATTCTGCTATTGTAGCCATTAATTTAATAGTCATTAACTATGTAGTTCATAGTTTATGTTTGCTGACATTTATGCAGATCAATAGCAGATAAATTCTATTTATAAAAAAGATGACTGCAACAAGCATATCTAAATCTGTTGATGATATTCCAGTTCTAGTAATACCAAATTGAGCTAGCATTATTATTGGATCTGGGGGGAAATGTTTGGTATATTATACAAATACCATTTTTTATTCTATAATCCTTCAATTGTTTATTCTAAGTTGAATATCCCAAAGAAGGATATTGATTTGATGCAAATCTTAGGTAATGAAAATATATCTTGAGTTATTATAGAGTCCAAATTGTTTAATAGTTAACTTGTTTTTCACATTTTCTGTGAGGCAATTTCTCGTCAGTTAACTAGAAGAGAAATATGTTTAAGAACAGAAAGCCACAGTAAAGAGCAGACTTGACTATATCAATATACCAAAAAATATGTCATTTCATCATCAACCATTATCAATCCACTGCAGGATGAAGGTCTCTCCAAGTTTAATCCATCTTCTCTGATCTTTAGCTTCTCTTTTCCACAACACCCCTGCACATTTTCTTATTTCATCCATCCATCTCACATGTGGTCTCTTTCTGGGTCTTTTACAATCTCTTGGAATCCAGTTTAAAATTTCAATTGTCCATCTATTATCATTTCTTCTAGCAATATGTCCAGCCCAACTCCATTTCAATCTTTTAATTTTTTCAATAAGGTCAGTAACACCTGTTTGTTGTCTTACCCATACATTGCGTTTTCGATCTCTTCTTGTTACTCCCAACATACATCTCTCCATACTCCTTTGAGTGGTCTGAAGTCTCTGTATTGCTCTTCTATTAAGTGTCCAAGTCTCAGATCCATAAGTAAGAACTGGTAAAACACATTTGTTAAAAACCATTCTTTTCAAACACATAGGCATATTTCCTTTTAGTATCAAGTTATTTCTACCAAAAGCACTCCAACCAAGTTTAATTCTATGATTAATTTCCTCCATTATGTTTCCATCTGTATTAATAATCTGACCAAGGTATTTGTAACTGTTAACTTCTTCTAATTCTTCATAATCAATCTTTATTTTCATACTTTGAGCAAATCAATTAAACATTACTTTAGTCTTTTTAACATTTATCTTTAGTCCTACTTTTCTACTTTCATCTGCTAACTCCTGCAACATTTCCTGCAGCTCTGAAGCATTATTTGCAAAAACAACTACATCATCTGCAAAATCTAAATGACTTAAATACTCTCCATTTACTTTCATTCCTTTAGTTTCCCATTTTAATCCACAAAATACTTCTTGCAGCACTGCTGTAAAAAGTTTTGGAGATATGGAGTCACCTTGTCTTACACCTTTATCAATGTTGATTTTTCCAGTATCATTATGTAATCTAATTGTTGCTGTTGCATTTTTATAAATATTCTTTAAAATATGACAATATCCTGGATCTATACCTTGATGATCCAATGCTTTAATCACTGAAGAAATGTGTATAGAATCGAATGCCTTTTCATAATCTACAAATCCAAAACATAATGACAACTCATATTCATTTGTCCTTTCTATGACTTCTCTCAATACCTGGATATGATCTATTGTACTAAAACCACTTTTAAATCCAGCTTGTTCTCTTGGTTGGTGGAAATCCAAAGTTCTCTGCAGACGAGTTGTAATTATCTTGGTAAAAATTTTATATAAAACTGATAAAAGGCTGATAGGTCTGTAATTTCTAATATCTTCTTTATCACCTTTTTAAAATATTAATATTATTACTGCATTCTTCCAATCTTCCGGTACATCTTTATCATTTAGACATTTGGTATATAACTTTGCTAAAATTGTTTCTACTTCTTCACCTGCTTCTTTTAATATATCAATTATAATTCCATCATTTCCTGGAGCCTTTCCTTTCTTCATACATTTAATTGCATGTCTCACTTCTTCATTTAAAATTCTGGGCAATTCGGAAGATGTAATAGATATAAGAGGTACTTGTTCTTTATTACTATATAATTCTTGATAAAAATCTTCTACCAATTTCATGATGTCATCTCTCTTTTTAGTAATAATTCCATCTTTTTTTCTTATTGCAGATATAAATTTCCTACCAATACCAAAATGTTGTTTAACATTCTTGAGACTTTTATTTTCTTCTACAGCTTTCCTTGCTATTTCACAGTTATACTTTCTTATATCATTTTCAACTCTTTTCCGTACCATTTTACAAAATTCGAGATATTCAATTCTTTTTAATACATCATTTTTGTATATCTTCATATTCCTTCTTTTCTTCATAAATTCTCTAGTCTCAGTAGAAATTTTATTAGTCAATTGCTGCTTTTTCCTACCAGCTATCTTTGTTGCAGTTTTTAAAAGTGTATCAGTTATTTTCATATTAATTTCATTCAAATCTGAATCATGTTCAAAATCTCCTAACACTTGAAACCTATTTGTAAGTTCTAATTTAAATTCATTAGAATGTTTCTGAAGATTAGGAATATCAACTGTAAATATTGTTTTTCTTAATAATTTTTGTCTCTCTAGTTTTACATTAACACGTAACTTACACCTTACTAATCGATGATCACTTCCTGTGTTAAATTTATTAAGAACATTACAATCTTGAAATATGTATTTCCTGTTAGTCAAAATATAATCCAATTCTGCTGTATCTTCATTTGGATGCTTCCATGTCCATTTCCTTTTAACATTTTTCTCAAAAAATGAATTCATAATATAAAGTTTTTCTTTTTCTGCAAACTCCACAAGTCTATACCCTCTCTCATTTCTATTACCATAACCAAAATTACCTACAGCAATTTCATCTTTCATTTGTATACCAATTCTAGCATTAACGTCTCCCATAACAATTTTAAAATGTTGTTTACTCTGATCAAAAGCCTTTTGTACATCCATATAAAAATCTTCTACTACTTCATCATTATGAGAACTTGTTGGGGCATAAACCTAAATTATCTGCATTTGGTATCTGCTATTAAGTTGTATAACTAATCTTGCAACTCTGTCCGATACACCATCAATCTCCACAATATTGTTCTTCCACTTTTTATTTATAATGAATCCTACTCCACTTGTATTTCCAATATGTGTGCCTTTATAATAGAGTATATTTCCACTTTTTAAATCAATTGTTTCTTCACTTTTTCTTCTAACTTCACAAAGTCCAATAATGTCCCATTTAATGTAAGACAATTCTTCTAATTCTTGCAATATTCCTTCACTTGAAAGTGATCTGCAGTTGTAAGTACCTAAATAAAAAGTTGTCATCAAATGGCAGCCTGGGTCCACAATCAGGGGATTCTTAGCACCCTCTGCCTTCGGCCACCAACCGCTGCCTTGGTTGGTGACTTTACAGCCTCCTGGGAATAAGGGCCATGCTTTATTTTTGTCTGTCATAATTGTATATATGTATTGGAAAAATATTTATCATTTACGCAAACATTCATTCTGCCTTATCAGGCACTGAGAAGAAAGACCATGGTGTTTCTTGATCTTAAACTCAGAGGTAAAAAAGCCAATAAACTCACCACGCTGGCTAATGCGTGTTAGTGAGCAGCCCATCCATGTTCGTATACTACATGAATAATCACATAGTAATAACAGCTGCAACGACAAGAACGTATGGAGTGGACATTAGGAATTTGCCCTGCTCGGTTCCTTTAAGGCCTCCAAGAGGAATCAAAGGGTCTCCTTTCAGTTAATAGCGAACTCCTTTCTGCAGCCATATGTCATTTATATACATACATATAAAGTATTTTAATAGTGCAAAAAGCTCAATAAAAGTTATAACTCTAAATACTGAAATACCATTAATGATAGTTAAACATTATCAATTGGTTATAATGTCCTATTGCTTTCTTATTTTACTTGCTTTCAGTAGTAGGTAAGCAGACAAATGGTTAGGGTGATAATATTAAGATAGAGGCACAATACATCCACATATTTTAATACAAATTAATTTTAATTATTTTAAATTTATTTGAAATTTACTTTATCAATAACATTGCATCATTTACTCATTCACAAACTTTTGCTTTTTCAATGTTGGACAAAGAAAAGAGTGACAAATGGCCAGATTGTGTAAGATGTGAAAAAAGTTCACTGTGTATTCATATCCATTATCAATTCTTATTTTAAACTTCCACTTACTATAGGAAACCATTCTTTCTCAGTCTTTTTGATCTTATAATTCTACAAATACTCACACCTATCCATTTTCAAGATCAATTGTTAATTTCTTACTCCTTCATTTTATTTTTCAGTATTCTTTCTAAAATAATTCTCAGATTATTATTTTTCCTCTAAGATCATAGAAAATTCAGTTCCTTAAGTTGTTCATTTAGTACTCTCTTTTTTAAAAAAATTAATCTCAATGTCTCTAATGTTACCTATCTAATTTATATTTTACCTTTTCTTTCATTGTACAATGCTAAATAACAAATGTTTATAATCTTTACATAATACAAATATTAAACAGAACTGGAGAAAAATAACCTAATTTATATCTTTATTCACATTTTACTTTCTGTAAATAAGCTATTTAGATTTACTTTCTTTTATCCTATATAAAATTTACTTTAGCTTTATTCCATTTTATATTTTTTTCTTTTCAAAATTCTTAATAAATATAATAGTCTTCATGTAACCATTGCATATGATTAAACTTTTCAATGAATACCTAAAATCATGGTTAACAGCAAACTCTATATACACAACTTGAATTACTTCAAACATTTCAGAAGCAGGTTTCTCCAATGTAAAACAAAATTTAATATCAGTATATTTTCCATTGCAAATTAAGTAACACATTGCCATATTTCATGTCATAACTTATTATCCAAATATATATTGTTAAAAATCACATGAATTGATTCAGGGATAGCATTTTAGACAGCTTGAAGAGAGAACCTATCAACAGTTACTCTTTCTCTAGGACATACTGTGGGTGCTTAATTTTTCAAAATATGTACATTAAAACATCAACAAATAGAGAAACCATATAATTGGCTGATGAGTGAATATTAGAGAATAGTGGAGAAACAATTTGTGATTGCACTAATATAAGTGGGCATATGAATAAAATTTATAAATTCAAATTTACAAAATTTTACTTTTTTTATTTTACATTTTTTTGAATAGTGAATTAATAAAATTAATGGATGTGAGCGAATTACTATAATCCAATTTACTGTTTTAAATGCTTTTTGCAAGAAATTAATACATATTCTCTAACCTTTTTTAATCTCTCACAATAGTAGTTTTTAAGCACCATAAATTCTTCTTTATTGTACCACTCTTTCTAAATCCAACGTATCAAACAATCCAATCTATTAGATATTCTGCTATCAAAATGCAATAATACCTTAAGAAGTTTCCTTTAACAGTACATTAATATGACACGAAGAATATTTATTTAGTGATACTCATTAATATATAAATTACATAGCAAATATTGACTAATTCTCAAACATATTTGTTATTTCAATTGCCTACAAGTCTTTGGAGTGGAAACCATCACTCTTTCTATGACTTTTCTTTTCTATTGTAAGGTCACAATTGCTCCAGATGGCCATGAGAGCATGGTTCACATTATTCACTAAATTTGGAAAAAGGCTCTGGTGTCTATGGCTCTTGTTAATGTGCCTGGGTCTTTAGTGGCTACCATTTTCTTAGAGATGCATTTCTGTCTTTGCTTGCCAGCTTTTTTTTGGCATGAAGATACCTATGTTTGCCAATAAGGTAACTATGGAGACTGTGCAAACCTGGGGAAAGCCAGCTGCCTTATCTCAACTATAAATATAAAATCTCATTTTGAAAAATAATTAAAATTATCATTATTATTCCTAGTCTTTAATGACATGCTTTAGGATAAACATCTCTCTTACTTTATTGCAGTAACTCTGATCCATTACTTCTCCACATACCTTCAGAAATAATTTTGATATGTATGATCTCATTTAGAACTTCTATTACCATTTCTTCTAGCTAATATGTCCAGTTCAGCTACACTGAGAATCTCAGTATTACTGATATATGTTTGTTCTTTCATCCAAATGTTTCACTATCCTTGTTAATTTTAACATAATCTCTCTAAATTTCACAGCATTCTCTGTAATCTTTATACTACTTTTCTATTAGTACCAAGTTTTAGATCCTTAAGTAACAATAAATAGAACACATTAGTTAGATATTTTTCTTTTCAAGCATATAGAATTATTTCTTTTAGAAGTTAAGTTATTTCTATTGAAAACACTTCCCACAATTCTAATTTCATGAAAAAAAATATGACTTTATTGTTTGGGAGTTCAGATTGAGTGATAGAACTTATAATCGATCTGAGAACCTTATATTCAAGAGTCTAATACCCTACCACAGCACTAAATCACGTTAGCATAGGTACTATGACTAAGTAATACGATAATCATTATTAGTCACAGTTTGTTGCTGCTTGTCACCCTCTTAATACAGTTTATTTTAGCATCTTAATATACACATCACTATATTTAGCGTTGTAAAGAAAAAAAGTTTAAGCAAAAATTTAAAAATAATATACGAATACAGTTCTTGGAAAAACAAATATCTGTCAAATGGGTCAAGTATTTTTATCCTAAAACAAGAAGCATTCAATAGTTAAATGGAATCAACGAAGCACACACAACATATATATATAAATCTAACAAGAGACATATGCAATCAAAGAGTATAAAAAATATTTTCTTAGAACAATGAAAAAAATGTTAATTATTTATTTAATATATCTCTAAAATATATATTTTCATTAACAATAAAGATTTCAAAATTATAAGAATCAAATATAAATGACACTCTAAATATAGAATCTTTATGAGAAACTATAAAAATAGTCAACTCTTTAGTTGTATTTTTTTTTTAAAAAAAAAAAGATATGTCAGAAACAGTAAAAGATTATTTATAACATTTAATAATAATAATAATAATAATAATAATAATAAAAACTTGATGGATGTATTAGTCTATATGTATATACAGTTTGCATTCACGTTAACTTAAACATTTTTCTCTCCCCCTCTCTAAAGAGTACTATGTAATACTTTCCTGTAACGACTGAAATAGTATTCATACCTTTGTAAATAATCTTCAGTGCTCTTACTGCCATCAGGAAATCTTGCAAATCACTTCAAAATTATTCTTATGATTCATTATTTTATTGCCATGTCTATTTGAATCATTTCAAATGTTTTAGTAGCAGTAAGTTATCAGATTTCATCATAGGGACAAGGTACAAAACCCATTATCACAGTTCTTGTTGTAACTCAAGATCAAGACATGCTACTACTCTAAATTTTTGTGGTGAATACCTAAACTATATTAGGTAACACATGTTGATTCAGAGATAATCCTGTAGGAATCTTAGAGACAAGCAATCACCTTTTTATTGGGACACCTGTATACACATACCTATAATACAATTTAAAAATTATACACATTACAGTATCAACAAAAATAATAACACAAAAACAGAGCAATGTAGTTTAAAAAAGACACTGCATTAATAAATTCAGTAAGAATGAACATATTTACTAACACATTCATACAATTTCATGCATTGATGATTCATTCTTATTCAAAGATCTAGCCAACTTTGACTTTTTTTTCTTTTAATATTAAATCAATTATTTAACAAATGCATATATTCACTAAAATATACTAATAAGTAATAACTAAATTCTTCAGTTTTAATAATATTTTTGATATTATATGATTAAAAATAAAAGCATGGAACATGAGTATTGTGAAATAATCTTACTTACACTTTCTATCACATTTTATGAGCTTATTAAGCAAGAATTACAATTTAACATTTAAATTTAATATTTTATATTATTTTGCTATTACATAAACAAAAATATATATAGTGCAGAAAAAAATTAACCTCCAATCATGCACTGTTTCATTACTATTATAAATTTCCATGCATTCACCCAATAGTAAGAATTTTAAAAGTTTAAGTGAATCAAACTTAGAGTGTATTCGTATATACACCAACCCTTACTGACCATGCCTATATCAAGGCTTGAATCTATTTTATGCATGAGTGCGTGATCAGAGATTAAGTTCCTTCTGCACAATTACAGATTTTCAGTGCTTAATAATAGTAGATTTACATTTATTCATAAAAAATATATATCTAATTTCTATTTATGTAAACTATAACTAAGACTACTTCTAAACATAAACATTCCATGCATTTATTTTTGCTATATAATACTAAGAACAAGCTAAAGAAAAAATATTTTTTTTACTTTTTAGTACATTTATATAAATAAAAACATTTCTTTTTTTTCTACTTTTTAATTTTATATAAGAATTTATTTATATTTTTGAATGTTGAATAAAATTGCATACATTTGAAATAAATCTTATATATAATTACAATTTTGAATTGCTCTCTAATGCTTTGATAAAATTATTTGCAAATTCAAAAATGTATTGTGATGGAAAAGTGGATTGGAAAGTGGATAACAAATGAGTTATAAGCTTTTATCAAGACAAGTACACTAAAAAAATATAAACTCATTCACAGACCAACTAAGTCTAAAGTATCACATGATGAATAATTCTTATGCTTATACAGTCTGTTAAAAAGTAGCAACTTTCACCATACAGTAGTGTTCCCCAGTAAAACAATAATAATCAATGGATGCTAGAAGATTATGCATCAAGATACTTATCTAATACATAGTTTGGGAATATTGGATGAGAAAGCATTAGATAGGAATTTTGATGCACAAACTTTCTAGCATTCACTGATTACTTTGGTTTACACTGGGTGGCACTATGGTACATAGAAAGCTGCTACTGTTTTAAGTCCAAATAATTACAATTCACAAGTCAAATTCCTAAAGAATCATTTTTAATAAACTTACAAACAATGCCCAAATTTTCATATTAATATCAATTTATTGTTCAAAGATGTCCACTTTCATGTGACTGACAGGTTCTTAATAGTGAATAAATTAAATATCAATACTTCGAAAATGTGAAACATATATATTAGCATAATTTTTGTAACTATTAATCAAGCTATCCTACATTTAAAATAACAAATCAATTGAAATTCTAACAACATTAATAAACCATAAATAAATTGTGGCTACTAAATATGTAACTTTTTTTTTTTTTTTGAGAATTTAAACTTATTTGTTGAAGTTCAAAGGAATTTTATAGAAAATCACTTTTCACATATTTGCAAACATATTTAGACATAGATAGTCTGTGAATAAATTATTCTCAAAAGGTTACATATTTAACAACTGTGATTTGTCTACAGACTTATTAAAATTATTATAATTTTATCTAATTTGTCATTAGAAATTGTAAATCGGCTTGATGCTAAATTTGTTCACAATTTAAGAATCTGAGGATCAGGTAAAAGTGGTCAACTATTGTTTCAGCAATAAACTGACATTAGCATGAGTAAGTGGATGTTGTTTAAATGTTTGTTTAAAATGATTTTGGGAATCTTACTCATGAAATACAGAGATGTATTTGGAATTAACTGGTCTCTGAATAAATTTATATTCTCAAAAATGTAATTATTACAAGCTTATTAAAATTATTTAAAAAGTAAATAGTATTTTAAACATTTTTTATTCATATGATTTGAAAAGAATGTGTGGAGGTTGTTTAATATACACCTGGGTCTCTTTTTACGCGGACTTATTTACCACGATTTTGAAGTTACGCGATTTATGTTTCACCGGAAGTCGAACTCCGATAATGCGCTATTACTTTAAATAATAAATTTTGTGCACTTACGTTATATTGAAAGTAATAGCACATTATTGGAATTCGACTTTCATCTTAGTAATTTCAATATTTTCAGTGCTTTATAATAGTAAAATTTTATGCAATAATGAAATTAAAATCATGATTTCCACATTTTATGTATACACACATTAAATTTTACAAGATTATAATGTAAATTTGTTCAAACATTGTGCATGTTAATTTTGCATTTTTAATCACATTCTGTTTTCGCTTTTTAAAAAAGAACGTAATCAATTATTAATCATTTAGTGTCCACAAGTTTATTTTTAAAAGGTCAATAATAGCAGTGGGCACAATTAAATTTGACAATTAAAAATTACAATCTGATTTTTAACTGTAATTAACAATTTAAAAATTACTTACGACGACTTGAAATTAATGTGATGTGAAATTTGATTTTTAAATGGAATTGAAAATTAAAGACAAAAATAAGAATTTAATTTTTAGTTGTTAGTTTCATAAACAATTAATAAAATCATCGTCTCAAAGATTAATTACTAATTACGTTGTCACCAGAAAAACATTGACACAACAACATAAGTGTGAAGTTGGCGCTAGTTGTTTGCAAACGAATGTGCTTTTCGGCAAATAGCTATAATAATGAAAACGTATATAAAAAAATGTAAATTACTGTACTGTAAATTATGCATAAAAATATATTATTTTGAATAAAATTAAATATTATAGTTAAAAAAAGTTTGTTCTTGTATCAATTTTTTTCAAATTTGAAATTTTTTATTAGTCATATTTTATTTCCTTATTTTTTTTTTGCCGAATTTTAAAGTAATTTTACATTGGTGCTTTGCTTTTATGCTAATTTTGAAAAATCACAGACCGCATCCCCCCTTTTTCAATGTAAGTTACGTCTATTTTTGCACGATTTCATTTGCGCGTGTTTTCTGAGGAACCTATCTATCGCGTAAAACGAGACCCAGGTGTATTTATAAAAGATATTACACATCGGGGAAAAAATGTGAATAACTCCAAGTGTATTTAATTTTTAAAAAAATCAGATATATTAATCTTTAAGTGAGCTTAAAAGTTTATACCTGGGCTAAAGACAATTTTTAGTTTAGTAAATAATTAGTTATAATCATTACTGTATTTATCTGGAGTGAATTGTATCAAAGTTGTGGATGGATTAAACTTGATACATGTAAATCAAAATATAATTATTATTTCAAACATATTGGTAGAAAATTTGATATTTGTTTTTAGAAGCAACTATTATAGTTGCTAACTTTCAATAACTGCTGTCAAACTGCTAGTTTGAATTTTCAAGATTTCAAGCTTATGAATATACTGTGTCTATAACACACTGGAGATTCATCAAAAAGAAAAATTCTGACTGGTTCTGCTGCAATGATTATCGTACTAACAACTCAGTAATTTTCTGCTTGGAAAAATAATAAATTAAATGAGCACTCCATAAAGCAAAATAAATGTTTAAAGGCACAAGTTGATTGTGATTAATGGATTAAATCTGTAAAGGAAATACTGACATTCATTGATAGTAGTCATTGTAGATTTTTTTTTTGGTGTACTGAAGATACCATGGATCTGAAAATAACATCATAAACCCATTAAATTCATAAGTGGAATTCTTTTAAATGATAATATCACAGTGTGAGCCAGTAAAAAGGTAAGTGATTCTCCAAACTTTCTGCAGTGCCATATTTGATCAAAACATATATTATATAGTGACATAGTCTACGTATTTACCATAAAAATGTTAAGGCACTAGTGAATCTGCATCATGAATTATGATTTAAATTGTGATACTATGTTACATTTTTAATCTACAATAGAACAATGCACTAACATTTAGTCTAGTTTTAAATTGTATAAAAACTAGTAGAGAAATGGTTGCAGTATTTCAAACTATGAATGTCAATGAAGCAATGAGTTAGTTTCAAGTGTTCACAATTTTGTGTTGCCATAGAAAAAATTTTAGAAATGGTTCACAAAGGTCTGAAAAATATTATCACATTTCATATTGCAATTTGTGATCTAGACTCATTAAAATTATTGTGATTAATTAAACTATGCCATTATGATAATATAAAAATATTGCTGCGGTAGTGTAGAGAGAGAGTACTGGCCATTTTTTCGCTGGAATATCCTGTGAATATATAAAAAATTAATCAAATGGCTTGCTAGCAAATTGAAACAAGTTTAAACACTGAAAATAACAGTGAAGATTCTACCCGTGAACTTGAACCCAAGAGTCTGCCACTACTATTTCATCAAATGATATAGATGATATAATGACAATACTTCAAACAGATTAATAATGATAAAAGAATTACATTGTCAGCTTTTAATGATATATCTATTCTCCTATTCCAATATCAAGCTTAATGAAGTTAAAGTACAATAATCTTAAAAATGAAATTCATTCAATTGCAGATATTTTATGTTTTAAAACATAGTGGGAATACACTATTTTGTCCTATTATATATATTAACCCCTTTTTTAATATAGATTAAAAACAATTGCCTAAAATGATTGAAACATCTTATGAATCATAACAGAAAAATATACAAACCAAATCTATTTTTGATGATTTATTATAATTCTACAAATGTAGTTAGGTTTTTTGAAAAATATAGTAATAGCAGTATTTATCTCAATA
The DNA here is from genome assembly GCA_028023455.1 of Epiperipatus broadwayi. Taxonomy (NCBI): domain Eukaryota; kingdom Metazoa; phylum Onychophora; class Udeonychophora; order Euonychophora; family Peripatidae; genus Epiperipatus; species Epiperipatus broadwayi. The sequence continues at coordinate 1,105,055 of JAQFVV010000047.1, forward strand.
AAATGATTTAAAACTTGTTTGAGCAAGGCAATATATAATTGACAATTTTAGTCAAAACTAAAGCTGGTTCTTTAATCATTTGAAGGTTTTGACGGTTTACATTACTTTAACAATAAAGTATATCTACTTGTCAAGCGTTATTAGCTGAGAGGTCATCGCAGCTGCCTTGCAAGCAAGTAGTCAGTTGCAAATGGTTGTGGGTTCGCCTCCCGGCCGATGCTATGACATATGAAAAAAAAAAAAAGTATATCTACTTCATATAATAAACAAATCCAAATACATTTCTAAGATTTTTTTTTCTTTTCAGTTTTTTATCATCTTGGATTAGCATTGATATAACAAAAGTTGTATATTATTTACAAATTTATTTAAATGATTCTTTGGGGATCTTGTTTGTAAATCCTTTTATTAGCATATTGGAAATTGTTTGCTTCAAGAAATAACTTTTATTCTTAGAGTTACATATTTAAAAAGCTGTAAAGTTATTTAAGCGCTCAGTAAATAATTAGTATTTAGTGATACACATTGAATAACTTCTATATGAAAGAATGAGAAGCATTATTGCTGTTAGTAAAATAATTCTGAGGCAGTTGAAATGAAACAACAAGAATATGTATTAGCTCAAGAGTTGTTTTATATTTTTATGACAGTACTCATAGAACACAAATACACTAATATTTTATTGAAAGAATTAAGAGACTGAAATGGAGTTGGCCTGAACAGATTGCTGTAAAAAAAATGATAATAGATAGCCAATTAATGTTTTAAATTGGATATTTCGAGATTGTAAAAGATCCAAAAAGAGATCACATGAGATAAATGGATGCAACAAGGAGGTTAGCTAATGTTGTGGAGAAGAAAGATTAGAGATTAGAGAAACTGAATTAAACTTGGTGAGACATTCATCTACAGTGGATCAATAAAAGGTTGCATCTAATGATGATGATCTTGGAAGAGTTTACAAATGGCTTAATAAAGCATGCATCAAAATGCAATATACGTTTGGAACAGAAATTTTCATTTTGACTAATTAAATGCATAAATAGAAACTTCATCTTGACTTCTGGATTTACAGTATGCAAATGATGAGGATTCTAACCAATTTGAATAACAATGCAACTTATAAACATTTTGAATAATTAATGTTGGAAAAAAACTCAAGTTTTTTATTTGGCAATGTTGAAAGAGTATAACATGGATTCCAATGTAGTGCTATTGTATCTAACAAGTTAAAAGAAAGTATTTCTTTACAGTGATATAACTACTAGATTAGTTGTTTATAGAACTATTATTGTGCCCAATTTACTGTATAAAGTGACAGAAATGGATTTTCTAACCACATAGCATAATAGTGATCCATAGATATCAGTTAAGCTGCTAAAAACATGGCAGAATCATAAGACCTATAATTTTTAGCTTGTTTGATATGAGCTATTCTATTTACTCTTGTAAAATTATGTTCTTATTGAAATGGACAGTTAAAAGATAATACAAACAGTAATAGACATCCTAAAATGTATTTTTTATAAAAATGAGGATGGTTTGTATGAGAGAAGTAAACACTATTCCATCTTAAACAAATTATCTTAAAGATACTCTAAAAATAATGTTTGCTTTTATTGAAAAGTTATGACTAAGAACAGAATACAATAAAGATTACAAGTAAAAAGGATCGAAGCCTTACATAAAATAAATTTGCTTGTTAAAGAATTTATAAGTGTTGCAATATATTGTTATGGACACTCAATTCATCCTGATCACAGAGGCAATTCAAGGAGAAATGGGATGGTCAAGTTTTCATATGAGAGATGCAAAAAGTAAAATGAAAATGTTTTATAGATAATAAAAGAATAGCCAAAATAGTATTTAATTGGGTTATGAGTAAAGGGGAGGTAACAAGATGGATGAGAAAGGTAATGTGGTATGCAAAAGATTTGGATAAAAAATTTATATCAGTATATTTGTACAAAAGATGGGATGATTGTGTTAAGAAGATTATTGAGTGTTATAGTAGTAAGAAATGAGATAAAAGAATAGATTTATTAATAAAGAATAGGGAGTTAGAGAGATCGAGAAATAGTATGGAGAGTAAAAAGAGTTTAAATATATATAAACAGAATATTAGGTGCGAGTTAATATATGATAATAGTAAGGAAAGTAGTTTATTGTTTAAGGCTCAAATGGGATCTTTAGCAACAAGAGAATATACATGTAAATGAAAAAAAAATGGATGATTTATTTTGTAAATTATATAAGGAAGGGCATTTGTTAATTGAATGTAAATGCTTGAAAACAGAAAGGTTACATATAATGAAGTTATGGAAGAATAAATATGAAAAAAGTGATCATACAGAAAGTGAATTATTGGTTTTTATGCTGGGTTTTGGAAAAGATAAGGGGGATTTAGATATAAAGGCCATAGAGTTGACAAAGATTATGTTGTGGAAATGGGATGGAGCAGAATATGGAAAAACTTAGAGTGGGGAATGAAAAATTAAGTGGCTAACAGGTTATCTGGCCATAATTACCGAAATATTCTTCACTTCGATCACATTACATCACATCACATGGAAAATTTATTTACTATGATCAAAATGGATGAGGATGATGCTTTGCACCAACTAGATTCAGGAGAAACAAGAAATCTTAAATATTGTTTAGACAATTGAAAAATAAAAGCACTAAGACAAACATCAGCCAATTTAAGTTTAAACAAATTTTAAATTTTATTTGAGAGGAATATAAATTATTAGGTAAAAGTTTATAATATAACAAACAAATAAGGTTATATCAAGCCTGTAGCAGAAATAATAAAATTCAATGCTCTGGCAGACAGACTAATTTTCTAATAGTGAATTATAAAGGGAGGGAGCAAATTTCTTTCAGCTGAGAATTCACTTAAACATTGGTTTCCCATTCACAGATATGAAAACAATATGTTCTTGAAATAAATCAATAAAACCAGCACCTGCAAGCACTTCTTGGCCCGGAAAATGTGTCAAGACCTGGTACATCATAATGCTGTTAGAATTGATTTACCCCAAGAACAAAAGAAAAATATGATTAATACATCAGAGTATAAATTATATAAACAGGAGGAAATTTACATCTCCAATTTAATGAAGTAACAAACTTAGAAAATACTCTGACGTAAAGATTTTAAATTAATACAATACCAAATCTAGGATGAAATAAAAACAGCATTTAAAACTGGAAAATCCCCAACCAAATGATTAGGGAAAACTAATCTAAGAATAATAATTAGCTGCCTCAGTAGGAGGCCATTAAATAATTAAAAAAGCAGTTGCATCTGCCTAAGCATTTCAAGAGAGTGACTAATTATAATTACAAATAAATCTACAAAGTTCTGAGTACGCGGTCTAATAAAATTTAAAGCCACATATAAAGATAAAACAAATCTAGCAAGCAAAATATAAACGTTGACCTGGACTTTTTTTTATATGTTAGTTTATCAGAAAGTGTATATGAGTAGAAGACATTGAGACATTAAATACTTTAGCAGAAAGAAACTCTCTTCCACCTGTAATTTACAAGAAATAAATATTATCTTCCTGCTGGCGATTTATAAAATTACAAAGAACAATAATTCCAGTTTCCTATTTCAGAGATATAAAAAAAGATGAAACAAAATCTCCAAATATGGAAAACTAGAACAATAAACATGATAAATTGCCAGTCAAAAGATTTTTCAGTTTGCATAAGCGCAAACACAGTATATTAAATCAATTATTAGACAATAAAATAAATACATGTGAGCAAAATTAAAACTGTACAAGACTGCTAAAGCATTTAGAAAAGTAAGGCAGAAAAATAGTGATATATTAAACATATAAAAATATACACTCAATAGACACTCTCCAATAAATAAAATTGAAAGCAAACTTGGAATCTTAAAACTAAAATTCCAAGACACATGACAAAGTACAATAAAAAACAAATACAGCTAATAAATATGAGGTTAAATAATGATTAAAAATACAGATTTATGTTTAAGATTGAGTGGAGATTTAACTAAAAGAATTTACCTTGGAAAAAATAAAAGAAAATATTTACCTTACGGTAACACAAAGTTCGCATAGAGTGCACACTTTTATTTCAGTTCATATTTAAGGTGATCCATAGTTGGATAGTGGAAAATGCAGAATCTGTTTATTTTACACTTTTATCACATGACTGAAGAAACAATGCTGGCAGGCTTGGGTTTGTCTTGGTTTAAGTTAGCAATGCATATTGTTGGTAAAATGTACCATATTTGGTATCTTGATGAAAGCAAAATGGTTTTAACAACTGCAAAAAAAATTTAATGTCCAAACTGCTAATAGTACAAAGGTTGAATGAGTCACTTGGACTAGCTTGTTGCAGCCAAGAATAAAAACTATTGTCCCTAAATTGGTGGGGTGCGAAAACTTTCCTTGTTTTCGAATTCTATGTCTTAGGGCAGGGCAAATCTCAATCTCCAGCTCAATCTAATGAAGAATTCTAACCAGAGATTATTTTCATTTCAACAAAAAATTTTATTAACAATAAATAGTGATTACATCCTGATAAAAGAAAAATAAATAAATAAATTGTATAATAATATGCTTATATTACTGTTCTGTTTGCCATCTGGCTAGATTGTGTTACGAGAACACAATTGTTATACACTTATGTGGTTGGGTATAATGAAGAATTTTGTGTAGAATATGAGAAATTAAGAACTTGTTTAATGGTATTAGTATTTTTAATATAAACATGAATATTTTCTTTTTAAAATTGTCTTATCTAAAATGCTGGGTAGGTGGGAGTTGATAATCAGGAAAAGGATAGAGCAGTTAAAGACCAGGTGTCGTCAAAGACTTTACTAGAGGTAAGAAGCTGGTCACGTCTCTTGATTTTTTTGAGCATTTGATAAAACAATGGTATGATTTGTGGTGGGGGTAACTCCATGAGAGTTTTGCATCTCACTATCTATATGGCATAAAGGACAAAGGGAGAGAGCCTTATTATTGCAAAAGTTCTATTATGAATGGCGTTTTCAAATGAGAAAATCATGTCAGATCTTATGTTGGAGTTGATGATGATTATATTTTTCAGTGTTTTAAGTCTTGGGTACCGGTGTATAATATGATCTATGGTTTCATTTTCACGAGAACACAGACCACATATTGGGTCAATGCTAGAAAAACCTCTTTGTTGATAAAGAAACCAATTCATGGGAAGCACATTAAGATCTAATTTTAATGATGAAGTCAAGGCATTTGGGTTCCAGATTCCATCTTTTGGAGTGAGTAATGAGGCCTTGGTTGGTTACATTTAGGCTGGTTTTAATGGGTTGTTGATTATAGTTGATTAGATTGTATGCTTCCCATAAGGTGATTTTTGGTTAAGGTTAGAGGGCATCATTGGGTTATAAAATTGTAGGTGTTCTACTAGAAATGCTATCCATGACCTGAAAAAAGGTGGAGGATGATCAGTCAGTGTAATTTTTTTAATAATGTTGGAGTATCCTCAGGAGAGGATAAGATTATGTAGAGTGTTGTGGGTTTTTTGTAAAATGATTGCCTGTATTGAATGAAATGACAGTCCATTGAACCTGCATGGTCGTTTGATACCTCACAAGGTAATAGCAACTGTCCTTCCTCTCCAGAGAAGTTTGGTGCATAATCGGTTAATTTTGTTTTGAATCTGTTTAGACATTTTTATGAATGGAAGACAATATGAGATTTTTGGCATTATGATCATGTTGAGGAGGCCAACCTTTCCATATAATGAGAGGTATACACTAGAGAGTGAAGTGGTGATGGCTTCGGTTGATTGGAGGATTGCATCTTGAATCTCTCTTGCCATTGCAATTGGAGGTTTGAAGATTGGGAAACCTAGATATCTTTGGGATTTTGTAGAAAAGGGGAGTTAATTTGTTTGCCAGACATTATCTTCCAGATGGAAGATTTGTTGAAATTTATTTGTAGGTTTTGTTGTATTTCTGTTTCAGATGTTCATGAGATGGGGAAGGTATTTAATGATAGGAAGCTCAACCATGATGCCATCTACATATGCAAATACATTGACATTTTTATTGAGAGAGGGAAGGAATATTCCTGGGAGGTTTTTTCCTATATCCATCCTTGAGGGTTGATGTATGCTGAGAAGAATAGGGCACTGAGCAGAGATCCTTGAGGGTTGACTTGTATGGCTTGAAACCTGGTGTGATCTTGCCATCAAGAGAGAAAAATGTCTCTGTTGTTGAGCAGATTGCTGACCATCTGAACAATCATGAATGGAATGTCACATTCGGCCAGAATATCCAGGAGGGTGTTTATCCGGACCGAACCAAATGCCACCACAAATATCCAGTTGGACAGCAATAGGTTTGGATTTATGATGTACTCTGATATAATTGAACAGTGCAGTTATGTTGGTCATTGCTTGCAAGGTTGATGATCCCTTTTTTTTTTTCCATATTGGTTTGGCAAGATATGGTTAAGAATTTGAGTTTGGATTTGATCTTTAATAACTGACTCAATTATCTTGATAAGCAATGAGGTCATGGAAATTGGCCGGATACTATTAATGTCATTTAGTGGTTTTGCTTTTTTAATAAAAGGCATGAGTGCCACTGGGTAAAGATATGTTATGTTTCTGTTGCCGAAGGCTAGGTGATCAATCATTTTTTTTAATAATTGGAACAGTGAATTGACTGAGGTGTTTGAGAAAAAATTTGGGATGCCATGAAGGCCAGGATGAATGCCACCAGGGAGAGATGTTATTTTCTTTTTGATTTGGATTTCTGTGATGCCATGTTCACCCAGGTTACCAGCATCCAACCAGATGTTTACAGGAAGAGCTCCATCTTTTTGTATTGATTGGCAGAATTGTTGGCTGATGTGCTGCATCATTGGAAAGCCAATGAGATTGGTGCCATTAGTATTAATGGATAAGGAAGTGACTTGTTTTTTATTGTACCCCAGTGCCCATCTGAGGTAGTCTCTCATCCAGCAGTGTTGTTGTGATAAGAAACATTTCGATCTTCTGATGGATATATATTCTGCAAGGGACTTTTGCTTGATTTTGTAGAGATTTTTAAGGGAGATGATTTGTTTCTGTATTTGTGAAATTTTGCTGTAATGTTTGAAGTTGTATATTAATGTCTGTTAGGTCATTTAGAATGCCATTTGGTCCTTTGATTTTTCTGCTGTGGTGATTTAATATGGACTGTAAGATTCCGATGAAGCCCTCCTCAGTAGGAAGGGAATGGTTGTTTATTTTCTGGAAATAGATGTATGCCTCAGACACTATCACTTCAGTCATGTTTGATTGGGTGATTATGTGCATGGTTTTCCCAGGTCCATCAACAGGTATAGGGATGAAATATGTGTAAGTTGTAAGATCAGAGCCATATGATCAGAGAAACCAACAAGGGCTAAGGTTGCATTAAGGTTGAAATGGAGGTCTGGAGTGTAGTAAACCAGATCAATCAGGGACTTTTTAGTTTTAGTATAGAAAGAGTAGGCTTCAGGAGTGTTAAAGTCTTCTAAGAGAATAGTAGGGGAGGCTCTGTTAATGTTGATGGCATTTAGGATATGGATTATTTTTAGATATCGAGAGGTGTCTTTGTCTGTATATATATAAGCTATGATAATAGGATAACCCCAATAGTCTATTTCTATGATAATTATATTGGCATCCAGAAATAGAATGCTAAAGCTTTTTGGTGGTGATGACTTGTTAAGAAGAATACCAACTCCACCTGATGCTGAATGGCCGATGGAAAATCTAGTAAATCCAAGAGATGAGAGAAGAGTTAGTATTTTATGATCAGTCTTATGGTGATATTTAGTTTTACCCATAAGAAGTATATGTGGGGAACAGAGTGAGAGCCAGTTTTTAATAGCTAGAACCCTATCAATTGAATTGATGCCGTGGATGTTAATGCCAGTAATTTTGCAGAACATAATAGATTAATCCAAACCATCCTCAGCAAAGTGTACCAAGTCAATGTGGGACATCTCCGTATTGATGAGTTCTGATGCTGTTTGGCAATCAGTCTTGTGATTGAGTTTGTGGATGGATTGGTGATATATTTGTTGGTTGAGGAATTGCATCCATGAAGTCTTCAGTGTCTCATGTAGTAATGTATTCCATCTGAGATTCATCAGATGGATCAATCGTATCGATGGTTGTAAGATCCATTGTTTTCCTCTTTTTTTCTATGGATTTGTGAAGCTTTGAGCTGGATATATCTGAAATTTGTTTATTATAGGGTGATGGTGAGTTATGTATCTGGTGGGAGCTACCATCATCTGAGCTTGATCTATCTGTGCGAATTGATTTCCTTTTAATTTTCTTATTTGTATTTTGGGTATTTGCTGTGTCAGTTTTTTGAAGGTTTTGAAGGTTATTACTGTTATTTTCTTTTTCCTGTTCTTTTGATAAAAGTGGTTTTTTATTGGGATAAGATTTTGGTTTATATTTTAGACCCGAGTCATTTTCTGTTTGCTGTATCTGTAGTTAAACATTAACCATGCTGACTATCAGGTTGAGTGTTTGATAAGTCTTTTCATCTGGATGGTTAAGTTTTGCAGGAGTTGAAGATTTGAGGACAATTTGTGGATCACTTTGCTTAGGTTAGCTAGACTTAGCTGGGCTGAATGCTGATGTATCAATAGTTTTAAGCTGGGTGGGAGTTGTTTTGGATATATTGTTTTGAAATTTTTTAAGTGCATTTTCTTCATCACCTGGGTCTTCCTTGCTCTCGTCAGATGGATTGGTCATATTGTCTTCTTTTGTAATAAGAATTTGACCCAATATTGCTTTTTGGGGATTAGTATTGCATGTATCTTCTGTTTGATCTTGAGTATTATTAGTTTGAGTGATTGATTTAAGAGTGGTATAGGTTATTGCTTGGTTCTCTAATTTGCTATATTAGTATAACAGATGGTGTTTGTTCTTTCTTGAATATTTTCATTTTGAAAGATAGGTTTGGTTGTGTAAGGGTTTGTTGGAGGATTTATTTGAATGGTGTTTGTTCTTTCTTGAATATTTTCATTTTTAAAGATAGGTTTGGTTGTGTAAGGGTTTGTTGGAGGATTTATTTGAATCAAATTGTCTGGGTTTGTGAGGTTGTTATTTGAATTAGGCCCATGAAGTGTTTGGCTATTTATGGTTGTGGTAGATGTGTTAATAGGTCTACCAGGACATCAGGGATTATTTTAAACAAAAACAACAACACAAAATTAAATCTCCACTTTTAGAATGAACTCAGAAATGATTAAAATAAAAGACAGAAATGTAATTACCAAGCTTGCCTGTTTTTAATCAAATTGATTTAAAAACAAGCGGTGAAAGAAAACTATTTTAAAATCAATTCTATAAAAAAAAAAAAAGAACTACATCTGGGTCTCATTTTATGCGATAGATAGGTTCCTCAGAAAACACATGCAAACGAAATCATGCAAAAATAGATGTAACTTACCTTGAAAAAGGGAGGATACGGACTGTGATTTTTCAAAACTCGTGTAAAAGCAAAGCACCAATGTAAAATTACTTTAAAATTCGCGCGCAAAAAAAATAAGGAAATAAAATATGACTAATAAAAAATTTCAAATTTGAAAAAAATTGATACAAGACAAACTTTTTTTAACTATAATATTTAATTTTATTCAAAACAATATATTTTTATGCATAATTTACAGTAATTTATATTTTTTATGCACGTTTTAATTATTATTGCTATTTGCCGGTAAACAGGTACATTTGCAAACTGATAAAAAAATCAGATTCTTCACAAGATGAAATACAACTAGCGCTAATGTCACTCTCATGTTGTGTTAATTAATGGTTTTCTGGTGACAATGTAATTAATCTAACAACTAAAAATTAAATTCTTATTTTTGTCTTTAATTTTCAATTTTAATTGTGCCCACTGCTATTACTCACCTTTTAAAAATAAACTTGGGGACACTAAATGATTAATAATTGATTACGTTCTTTTTTAAAAAGCAAAAACAGAATGTGATTTAAAATGCAAAATTAACACGCACAATGTTTGAACAAATTTACATTATAATCTTGTAAAATTTAATGTGTGTATACATAAAATGTGGAAATCATGATTTTAATTTCATTATTGCATAAAATCTTACTATTATAAAGCACTGAAAATATTGAAATTACTAAGTTGAAAGTTGAATTTCAATAATGTGCTATTACTTTCAATATAATGTAAGTACGCAAAATTTATTATTTAAAGTAATAGCGCCAATATTGGAGTTCGACTTCGGTGAAACACGAATCGCGTAACTTCAAAATCATGTTAAATAAGTCCGCATAAAAAGAGACCCAGGTGTATTTAAATATTTAATGAGTATGTGTTTTAATACACATACTCTTTTTAAATAATTTTAAATTTTTTTAACATTAAAAATTGAACGAAAATTTTTTAATTTTTGGTAATAAAACCAAATCGGATATCAATCCGATTCAATATATATATATATATGTTATATAAAGAGCTCACAAATAAGCTCTTAACCAGCTTTACAGAATATCCTTAACCCCAGACCAGTTTCTGCTATTGGCTTTTTCAGTGAGGTACTAGGACATTCAAGCATTAGATTAAAAATACCAGGACAAGTCCATCCCTTTATCTAATGGATAAGTATTAAGTAGAAAATCTGAAATTTTCAATTTCAGACCTCTATATGTCTTCCAATCCAGCTATCTAACTTAAATAGCCATATGGGACTGAACTAAATTCAGATACACCATATGTTAATAGCTCTAGCAATATAAAATCGCCAGCATTTGTAATATAAGCTCGTTTAAATTAGGTCATGTGAGATCTGACTTGATTTTTTTGTAATTTTATTTTTTGCTATTAAGGCGTTGGCGATTTTATATTGCTAAAGCTATTAATATATGGTGTATCTGAACTTAGTTCAGTTCCATATGGCTATTTAAGTTAGACAGCTGGATTGGAAGACATATGGATGTCTGAAATTTTCAGATTTTCTACTTAATAGTTATCCATTAGATAAAGTGCTGGGCTTGTCCTGGTATTTTTAATCTAATGCTTAAATATCCTAGAACCTCACTGAGGAAGCCAGTAGCAGAAACCAGTCTGGAGTTAGGGATATTCTGCAAAGCTTATTAAGAACTTATTTGTGAGCTCTTTATATAACATTTGTAATACAAGCTTGTTTAAATTAGGTCATATGACATATGACTTGATTTTTTGTAATATATATATATATATATATATATATATATATATATAGCAGCATGTGGTTAGCCATTGCTAAAAGCCACAGGCTGGCCCATTTCTTGTTCTTTTTTTATATTTTACTTTTCTCTCATTTACATAAGGCCAGGTCATCTGAGCCTTTCATACAATCAGACAATCAGTGAACCTATACATTTATTCATTCTCTAATTATATGTTCATAAATTCTGATTCCAATTCTTTTTCATTGTTTTTATTTTCCATAACTTTTGCTTCTTCAGGAATTAGAATGATCAGACTTGTTTATGAGTAGCTATTTAATGATGTATATATAGATATATATTATCAATAATGCTCAATTTATCTCACGCTAATAAGCAGAGTGGGGCTACTTCCATGTTGTGACTAGAGATATGTTTAGCAGAGAAATTACTAGATAATTATCTAGTACTATTGATTGCCCTAAACTAAATAACTTTGTTCTAATAGCTTTTTTGTTTTGAATTTAATTAGAAATAGAAGAAACTATAACATAGTATAATTTTAATATTTATTTTAGTAAATCTGGTAAACTTTCAATGTGCTAACATCTTATTTATAATTAGTTATCAAAATTATGTCATAGTTATAATGTCTTTTATAATTAAAAAAAATTTAATGTTAATAAGAGGCTATCATAGATAATAAAAAAAAAAACAGATAATGTTATGCACTATACATGCAAAAAAAAAGGACTCAAAACTACAGAAAAGGATTATCACTGAAAAAAAGAATGGAAAATGAATGTCCAGGTAGCTATTTTCTGATATGATATATAGACCAAATTAGGCAAATATTGACCATAGTTTCTACAAAATGTTACAAATAGCAAAATGGTAGACAATGAAGTGCTTCATGTGATACTACTAAACCATTGGTGAGATTTATAAACTGAAAACAAAATTCCCATTTATCAAACTATTCTACCACCTATCCATACAAAACATTATCATATATGAGTTTGTTGTAGGGGAAGGGGAGTTCTTAATTACAAAAATGAAAATTTGGAGAAATCTGTTACATTTCAATTTTTCAAACCTATATAAACTCACTGTAATACTTTGAGCTCTTTTAAGGTCCTATTGTCTCAACTTGGGTAACAGATTTTGATTAGAGGTTGCCTTAAAAACATTGTGGCTATAGATTTTAACTAAAGTTAAAAATGGAATCTTCGTTTATTTAAAATATTCTACCATATATGTACATTCTGCAGAGAATTTATATAAAAAATATAACTTGCATAAATTACTGTTTTAAATTTTGTAGCGATTACAAATTATAATTTTATTATTATTATTTAGGTGAAAGCAACAAGTAATAATGAAACGGTTCTTGGTTGTTATGGAAACACATCACCAACTTCTTCGATAGCTCTCTTCTGTTGATCTAAAATTCACAAATCCTTTCAATAACAGTAATCAAACATTGAAAGATATTTTTTACTTTATTATTTTTTTTTTTTTAAGAATAAAAAAGAGAAGTAAAAAAAATGTCATTTTATCCAGAAAAACTGATACCTGGAGACTTCGATCAGACAAGATTTCTTTTAGTTACAATTTACACTATATCTATTGCTTTTAACAACTATATTGGAAATGTTCAACTCTATATGAAATTTTAATAATATGGGGATTTCATTATTTTATAATACAGCTTTAATTAAGTATTTATTTATACAGCGCTATGTTGATAAATTGTAAATGTAAATTAGTGATCAGGCTAATGCACATGCGCTTTAAAGATAACGATGCATAAATAATACTAACATTCTCAAACACAAGATAAAGTCTTTAGAAAAGGTAGAATGAATCCATCTAACTTTTCGACCCAAACGTTTAAGTATGGGCAAATCTTAAGTGTTTGGATATGAGAGTGTGACAATATTAAACAGTCACTTTAAATTATTTTAATATGCTTGGATGAATGACGCTTTAAATATTATACATTTTATTATTAAAGATATAACTGCACATCGCTATCATTATTTTCCAATATTATTGATCCATAATATGATGAAGGTTTATCTAAATTTAATCCAGCTTCTTTGATCCATAGCTTCTCATCATCACATCACATCAGCAAATTTCCTTATTTCATATATTTATCTCACAATGATTTCTTTCTAGGTCTTTCTTTTACAATCTCTTTTAATCCAATTTAAAACTTCAACTCTCCACATATCATTATCTCTTCTAGCAATATATTTGGTCCAGGCTCCACTTTAATATAAATTCTTTTAATGATGTCAGTGATACCTGTTTGTTCCCTCACCTATGTATTTCATTTTCAATCTCTTCTTGATATTCCAAATGTATATATCTTCATACTTTATTGTGTAGTTTGAAATTTCTACATTACTCTATGTTTATCTCACAATGATTTCTTTCTAGGTCTTTCTTTTACAATTTCTTTTAATCCAATTTAAAACTTCAACTCTCCACATATCATTATCTCTTCTAGCAATATATTTGGTCCAGGCTCCACTTTAATATAAATTCTTTTAATGATGTCAGTGATACCTGTTTGTTCCCTCACCTATGTATTTCATTTTCAATCTCTTCTTGATATTCCAAATGTATATATCTCCATACTTTATTGTGTAGTTTGAAATTTCTACATTACTCTTATTTTTAAGTGTCCAAGTCTCAAATGCATAAGTAAGAACTGGTAAAACATTATTAAAAACCATTACCATATATAGGCATATTCTTTTTTAATACTAAGTTATTTTTATAAAAAATAAAAATATTTTTATAAAAAATAAAAAAAACTTTCAATTTCATTCTATAATTAATTTCATTCATTATGTTTCCATCTAGTTGTTAACTATTTGTAGTTTATCATTATCAATGTTTACTTTCTTTTTCTGTGAAAATACATTGAACATTACTTTAGTCTTTTTAGCATATATCTTTAGTCCTACTTTCTCACTTTCATCTGTCAATTCTTGCAACATGAAATTCTGAAACATTATTTACAAAAGTTATATAGATTTAAATAATCTCCAGTTACTTTTACTCTCTTAGCTTCCCATTTTAATCCATAAAAGTCTTCATGGAAAATCCAGTAAAAAATTTTGGAGATAAGATCTAAACAGTTAAATTATATTATTGTATTAAGGTCATGAGTTGCCTGTGTGAAAATATAAATATGCCATATCAGCATTAATAATAATAATAATTGCATTGTTCTAATATCCTATAATGCAGTTGTTCATATCTTTAGTAATATATATATAAACAAGTCCGCTACAATCACCCATTTACAAGTCATCAATAAATATGCCATAATCAACAATCACAGCTGCAATATAACAAGTTAAAAAGATGAATACTCATCTTTCTATCCTCATTCAAGTTTTATAAGACTGATATTGCAAATTATAATAAATAATGGAATGAAATATCATATATACATTGTTGAAAAGTTGTTTTTTTTTAAAAACAAATTTATTGTAAATCATTTAAGACTTACATTACAATAATATAATTACTGCAACTAATTTACTTGTATACACAATTATTATTTTTCCTAATTTATTAAATGAAATTTGTATAACCTATCAATGCATCATGAAGGCATTAAAAAACTGCATTTAATAATAATGCTCTATAAAATTCTACTAATATGATGGTAAGATCAGAAAACTGATCAATATATTTTCCAGATTGCTGAATGTGATCTACTATAGTGTCCATTATTGTAAAATCACATCATCATTGGATTAAATGCGTGAAGTGAATGAACAATAGAAAATCTCTTGAAAGGGTACTTTCTTGTGAAGCAGATCCTGTCTATATTATAAAGATTACCTCAAGGACATTATAAATAAGTGCAATATTGATTGTTTCCATTGGTAAGTCATAACTGAAGGAAGACATGGCTGAGGATAGAATATAATGATTTACAAATGGACAACATATTGAAGTCTTTCAGAAAAAAGTTTGCTTCTGAGTTGAAATCAAGCATCTCAAAACATCAAATTAACAACCTGTTCTATATATTGGCATATTTGTAGCTTATAGATTGGCTTGTATAGTTATCACAAAATTTATTTCTAATGTTTTGTCTTTCTATTTTTTTTTGGTTTTTTAGACTTAGAAAAGACCTATTTGCATGTGACTGCAGTTGCAGGTATGTATATAAGTAAAAACCATACTAATATATCACAACTTATATATTTTATAAGAATAAAATAAAGAATAAAAATAGAATATATATATTATAACCCTCCCCCAACACCACTCCTACTTTCCCATCAACAAATACCCGGGGGTGTCAATTCTATTGATAATAAAATAAACTACTAATCTGATTCTGCTTTAAATTACTATCAAGATTTTTACAGTGCTGTCCTACTATAGCTTAGCTCTGTGGGGGACTACAGAGTTCTACTTTCAAAAAAATATATATTTTATTCAATTATAGAGTAAGGTACATAATTGTGTATACAGGTAATAGTTAGAGCTGCTGTTAACAAGAATTGTTTGCAATGGGTTTACAGGAATACAGTTCAAATAGGATGGTTAGGAGGTAAATCATACCATCCCTGTCATCACAGCAATAGGGGGAGAATCCGTCCTGACAAGGTCAGAGGCATCGTCCATAGAATGAAACGGAATGTCTTGAAACTTAAATTTTTAGTTGATCCCAGGTCTGAATCACCAACTGTTCTGGGCAAGTCTTCTTGTCTATCTCCCTAGCCTTCCGTATAAAATTTATAAGGAGGTCCTCGGGACTATGGTGAATCCCACTTTCAAACAATAGTTTGCAACGTATAGTCCAAATCCCGAAGTTGACAAATGAAGCCAGCCGAATTCTGGCAAAAAGACCCTTTTCAAAGGCCAGAGGAATCATTACATAAGTCAGGTCAGGCGCAGACATTTTTCTCAGAATCATGCCTCAGAGACAAGACCATGAATCACAATGGAACAGAATGTGGTCCATGGTCTCTTCCTGCTTCCCGCACATTGGACATAAGGTATCAATGTTATAGCCTCTATGATGGAATAAAAAGGACCTTGTGGGAAGGGCCTTAAGGTTGACCTTGAGCAGGAAGTCTACATACTTGGGCTCAAGTCTGAGGAATTGTGTCCATTTGGCAAGTCCGGAGATAGAAATTGAGAGCAAGATGGGGGTACATGTTTTCTCCTCGAACATTAGTCGGTATGTGTCCCAGTAAGTAAGTGTTGACCAGAATAGGGAGCTGGAGGTCTTGATCCATGATAGGACATCCATCACCTGCTGTTGGATCCAAGGTCTCCTCAATCTAGGTGGGGTCTATCGGTAGGTTCGACCCTTTCTATGGAAACTGGGCACTCAATGTCAGAATGAGAATTCAATAGCCTAACCAGAATATTGTATGTCCTTTGAATTTGGAAGACTTTAATGGCATGTAAGGCCAGTCCATTCAGGGGTTTAGGCTTCTGTAAAATGTTTAAGCTGATGACCAGGGCCCCCTTCCCCCAGCATAGTTTCCTATAAAGCATCTCGATCCTTTTAATGAAGTTGTTGGTGGGTGAAAAGCCGGCCAGGTAGTATGTGATTTTGGGAAGTACTACCGAATTCAGCAAGGCGACCTTGCCCAAAAGGAAAAGGTAAATTTTTGATAGTGAGTTAACTGTTTTCTCGATTTTGGTGAATAGCTTCTTCTCCATGTCTCTCCTATGACTGAGGGGGGGGGAAGCGAGATGGAATCCTAGGAAGCTCTGGGGGGCTGCTTTGAATCTGCCTTGGATTTGCTTCCCTGTCAGGATGGACCACATTGCTGATTTGCGTTCGTTGACCTCAAGACCAAATATGCAAGCAAACTGGTCTAGGAGCTCTCCAAGTCTTGCAAGCTCCCTGCCAGAGGAGAGAAACACCACCACATCATCCATATAGGTAATGTGGTGTATGCAATCTCCAAGCACAGGAATAGCTATCCCTGGGAGAGCAGCCTCGATGCTTAGAAGCAGGGGGTTCACATAGGCTATGAAGAGAAGGACGCTCAGTGGTGAGCCCTGTGGGATGGAAACACAGGGCCTAGATCCTGGAGATAATCTGCCATCCAATGAGAGAAAAACCTCCCTATTTTGTAGGAGGTTCTCTATAATCTGAAGGTATGCCTTGGGCATTTTGAGCTCTCCAGTATACCAAGCAATATGTCAATTCTGACGCAGTCAAAAGCTCCAGCAAAGTCAAGCTGAACCACGACTGGCTGGGATTTTCTTCTCCTGCGAACATGGTCACCGATGAGGCAAAATCAGCTCACAGCGTCAGCAGTCGAGCAACCTTTCTTTGCGAATTGATAAGGAGAGATATATTCTATGATGTTATCTTGGATGTCTTCTTTTATAAGGCCCTCAATAACCTTTATCATAAGCGGCACCATGGAAATAGGTTGAAGGTTCTCGAGAACCAGTGGACCCTTAGGGTTCTTGATGAGGGGAACCAGTGACTGGACATATGTCCAAGGCTTCCTGACTATCATTAGCAAAAAAATTTATGATGTTTAGTATAATTGGTACCATAAATGTGCGCAGATGGAATAAAAGAAATTTTGGAATTCCATGCAGGCCAGGATGGACCTTGTCCGGGAGGGACCTTAGTCTCTGTAGAATTCGCCCTTCCGTAATCTTATGGGGAGCAGCATCGACCGAAGCAAATTTTTTCCGGGCACTAGTTATCCCCAATGGCTGAAATTTTAAGGAATAAAACTCCCTGATTCTGGCCAACATGGAAGAGCCAGAGTAGCAGTTTCCTTGTACCTCAATCGATGTGGGGGTTCGGGATCTTTTGCCTGAGCCAAGGGCCCAGTGAAGGTACCCTCTGGTCCAGCAATGCTGATGTTGTAGGTACTGACTAGCCCTCTTAATTGCAAGGTACTCGGCAAGGGAAGACTGTGCTGATTTATATTTTGCTTTCAAGTGAATTATGTGCAGGATATTCTGCTCCCCAAAAGACAGGTTGTGCAGAACTCTGGCAATTCTGTCCAGCTCAGCCAATAGTCGGATTGGACCCTTGGTTTTAAGGGTGCATTGATTTATTAGATAGTCTAGCATTTTAACAAAGGCCATCCATGCCTCCACAGGAGGAAGAGACATGATCTCTAGATGGCAGAATGCAATATAGGCCTCAGAGACCAGTTGGGTCATAATATTCGATCTAGTCAGCATCCTCATAGTGCGGGGATAATTGATTGTTGGAATTGTTATTTTGATATCTGAGTCGGATTTCCATTGCCAAATGGTCGGAGAAGGCATTGGGCCAGAGATGGGCTTCAATCGATCCCACCATCACAGGAGAAAAAAAACCTGGTCTATTAGGGAATGTGTATGCCTTGTATAAAATGAGAATTCCCCTTCAGGAAAAAGGCTTTCTCCACTTATCATGGACAGATTAAGGAATTTTATGTACTTATTACTGAAGGAAAGGTAGGATTGATTGAAATCACCTGTAATTAATGTGAGAAGCAGGCTTGTTCTGAGAGTTGCATTGATGGAGTGGATAACATTGATTATGATGTCCGGGTTTTTGGGTAGGTATAGATTTATTAGATTGAAGGACCATCCATGAAATTGGAAGATCGCTATCAGGCAATGAGAGTCTATGTATAACATTTTGAATAGGGCTATTGGTGACTTTTTATTAATTACGAGAGTCATGCCTCCTGACACGGCAGAAGAAAATGAGAAGTGGAAGAAGCAGAATTCTTCGATTAATTGAATCACACGATGGTCTGTCCGGAGGTGTAACTTCGTTTCTGATAAGCACAGAATATCTGAGGCCTGTCTATGGAACCAATGTGACAAGGCATATGCCCTATCCTGTGAGTTCAGGCCCCTTACATTGACAGAGAGTATCTTGAGCATGGTTATTTGGTTGGTCGATCAAGTGGTTGCAGTGGATCAGCCAGACTTGGGGGCACAGGGGAAACCATTGGATTCTGTGTAAAGAATCGTCAGGCACTGGTATAGTTTCTAACCATATTGAGTCATAGTCTGGACCAGGGCTGTCATCACAATCACTGTTAGTAGATGAGGAGGGGAAAAAACCCTCAACCCAGAGGGTGAACTCATCGCATATTTCCAGGGTGAGAGAAATAGGTACCTCAGTCTCATTGTTTTAGGGGGGTCCCCCAGTGGAGGCCCAGCCATCAGTGGGGAGGAGTGCCACACCTTTTTTCTTGAGGCAAAGTTGAGTTGCTACCTGGATTACAAGGATCAAAAAGGCCCAGAAGGTCATCTACCATTAGGGATTCCGAATCCAATGTTGACCGGTTAGGAGAGTCTAATGGTGTTTTTGGTTTTCTTCTCTTCCTTTTCTTTAAGACTGCTGTAATGAATCCTTCCTCCTCTGGTGAGTTGGTCATCGGTAGTCGGGAATCTACCATTGATACATTTACAGGCAGGTTATCAGATTGGCTCTCCATTGATTCTACAACCAAATTGCATGAAGAGCCCTCCCCAAAACCTCCTGCAGCATATATGGGGTCAGGAGAATGGTGAGTCCTGTCAGATTGACAGTCAAGAAGACCAGGGGGCTGATCCCCAGAAAGCCCCTGAAAGGTGGGGCCCAAAGTGGGCTGGACTGGTGATGTACTATATTTAGAGTGACATTGATGTGGTCCCTGGCTAATAAGTCCACATTGTATGCAGCTTTGATCTCTGCAGTCTTTCATGAGGTGTCCCCTAAGCCTGCAATGGAAGCACTGAGAGGGAACACCCCAGAGGATGATGGAAAGTGGAACATCAATGAACTCAATAAGCCCAGGTAAATTGAGTGGAGAAATCCCTTTATTCAATGCAATGCGAAAGTCTGCTATATTGGAGAGTGACTCAGCCCCACCATACCGGATTGTCTGATATTTAAATGCTATGATGTTCCCAAAGGGGGCTAAGGCTCTCTGGAGATCAGCCTTGATGAAGTTTACACCACAATTCCTGATATAACCATCAATGGAGCTCAGCCTATCCGGGTCTATGGTTATCAGATATCAGCCAAATAGACTCTTATGGCCATTACGGAATGACTCCTTGGCCATAAGGTTGTTGAACTGAATCGCCACATACCTGCCATTAGGGTGAAACAATACCTTGTGTACCAAGCCCCAGATGCCATGTGTAGTGAATAATTCAAAAAGTGATTGAACAGGGAATTTAAATAAGTGGATGTTGTCATCTGTGACAGCCAGAATCAGAGTCTTATCATCCTTATAAATGTTAAAAGATTTCTTAAGGAGAGGTGGAATTGATTGATTAAACTTGTCATTGATCAGTGTGTGTTTAGATAGATCACACTTGTAGTTACTGGGGTTATCATATGGAGGTATGTCTTCCCTTACTTCTTTGGGGGTTGTATGAGTTTTACCGATTATTTGTAGAGCTCTGCCAAAGATTCCAGAAGATTCGCCAACTTGGGTGTTATCAACAGCAGGGAAGTCAGCAGATATAGATGGAGGTCCTCAGATACTTCAGGCAGCAATGTTGGCATAGGATGCTGGGGTGGGCCTTGGCAAGCTTTCCTCTGGGTACTGACTGGGTCCTCCAAGGTTGGGTATTTTCTGTGGGGAAAGAGTTGGAAATTGATCAACACTATTATACTTCAATTGCTTGTCCTTATTTGATAAACTAGATGGAAGTGTGTGGGTTGGACTCCTCAAGGAAGATCCAACTGATGTAGGAGTGTTAGATAATATGGGGAAGTTAGGTGGTATGACATTATTTGAAAAAAGGTTAGGAAAATTTTTGCGTTCGGTATTTATATTTGGGCCAGGGTGATATATGGCTGGAGGTGGGCCACCCCATCGAATGAGCCTTTTTTGAAGCTGTGGCATGTGTATTGGCATTTCTATTGACTTTGTTGTGATTTTTGAGTGATTCCTGAGAATTTTTTTTTGATGGCGCCACCTCTGCATCGGTTTTTCCTCATAACTTTCGTTCCCGATCCCGAAAAAATCCGGGTTTTTTTTGTTATGTAGGGTATGTCGGAATACATATTGTTTCCAAGAAAAACTGAGTTCGAAATTATAGGAAATTGTATTTTTTTCAACTGCAAAGTTTTGCCGCATTTCTCAACTTCCGGAATTGAGTGCTCGCTTTAAAAAAGCAGATTTTCAGCGGATTTATTTATGTAACCTACCTTGGAAGTTAGCGATTTTGGTGAGCCTGGTATTGTTTTGCAGGGGAGGACGAGATCTTCCAAATAAGGGCGGTTTGGACCTCCAGGCCCATGTGGAAGTTTATTATTCTTTGGTTCTACTTCCACGTTACTTTTAGCCAGTTTTACTGAGGCTTCCGGCAAAGATGTACGTATAAATCTTTCTCTTTCAGGCACTACTGGCATGTTTCGCATATTAAGATTTTTAAATTGAGCTGTTTTCTTTGGTCTGATAGGATTTGGATAAGCCATGACATGTTTTTGATTCAATTTTGAATCTTTTTGTTGGGATTTAGTGTTAACTGGATTTTTTCTCCCACTACTCTTACTAATAGGGTCTTTTACGATAGTTGCCATTCAAGGTTGATAATGATAAAAAAATGAATGAAATTATATTCAAACGTAGAGGTAAAAATTAATTGTTCTTTATTAAGAGTCACTTTAAATGATTAAAAAAAAGAAGGAGGATACTTACCTAAGATTTACAATTATTGTAACATCGCACTATAAAATAAATCTGAATCATCCGGAGCTTAGAACGAGTAAACCATCCAGAAAGGCAAACGGAAGCAGATTTGTGACTACAGAGTTCTATAAGATGTAAAATGCATATTAAACATAGGAGGAAACATTAGGAATTAATAGAAATAAAATATCTATTGGATTTTACAATAAGTAAATAGTTGAAATTGGTAAAGTTACACCATTTAAATTAACAAGTTATAGTTTAATCTCATCTCCTCCCATCATCTAAATGCACCAAACAACCTTTACTAAAGATAGGTCTAAATTAATAGAATAAAAATGTAGTACTAATTAACTCTACAGTATGTAAGTTAAAATTAAATAAAACAAAATATAGCACTACTTAACTTTTATCTTACAATAATTTAAAATAAATAATTAACATAAAATCTAATTTAATATAATAAGAGAATATCTTGGGGAATTTAATGTATGGCTTATTTTTAAATTTATATTTTACAATAACTACTAATTACCATCATAAAAGTAATGACATAATTAAGCCTTATTCTAATAATCTAGTGGTAATTAGACAATGAAAGAAATAGACTACATTTTGATTTCAAGAAATCATTTAAATAATAACTGAATACTAAAAATTTCCAGAGAATCATCAATTAGTCAAGCACTTCATGTGATGTTTGGATTGTGAAAACAATATCATCGAATCTGAACATATTCATCATTAAATTTATGTAATAGTGCAATCATTGGACATGTAAATGTATGTGTGGAAACATAGAACATGAATGCATGCCAAAAAATTACTCTGAACAAAGTTTTTAAATAAATAAAACATTTATTACATGACATAACTAAATAAATATTGTGTACTACTATTTTACACTTGTACATGTACTGGCCAATTCCAATACCCATAAATGAATAGACTAACACAAGAGCAGTTAACATTAAAACAAACTTCTTGGTAATTTTATTTCAAACCTATACAAGCTATCAGTCATTTCTGATATGGTTATGAAAAAAAACATTTATAAACACTAACATTTTATTTCAAACATATGCAAGCTACCAGTTGATTCTGATATGCTTATAAAAAGAAATATTTATAAATACTAACACTAGAATAATAAAATATAAAATTAAACTTCTTAGTACTTTTACTTAAAATACATATATGCTATTAGCTAACTCCAACATTCTGCTAACCAAATCAACATTGGGGTAGTTAAACATTAAAATAACACAATATGGATTTAATATATGAGTAAGAGTCACACTATCATTCTTAAATCAGTCAAACAATTCTATTAGCTAGCTACACTTTCTTTTATTTTGTTTGCTTATTCAAAATGAAAATGAATCACTCTGAGAATTTGATGATATAAAACTTAAAATAATTGTTATGATATGATTTGAAATATTGATTCAGACTTAAAAATCAGTGATAGATTTTCTCCATACCTTCAGGTTTAATAGTATTTTATGTGTGCATCTGTATTGTGCTACCTGTTATAAAATATTAACACAGCTATATCTGATTGGTTTACTTATGAAATTGAGATAAAATACTATAAAACTGATGACGCCATAGACTAACCAAGCTTTAGCACTAATTCTACTTTAGATATTCTATAAAAGAAATAAATCCTACTTTTATTTTTTTATTAGCAAACTACATTATACCTGGCTATGAATATATGATGAGAAACCATTACAAATGGATACATGAGGGACAAGAAGACTTTCTTAACTTTAACAATTTAAACAACAAAATACAGTGACTCTCTAACCTTACTCAGAGGCTTAAATACTGGTGTGGACTTTGTCTCATCACCGAAAAACAAGGGAAATACAGTACTTTACTTCACATAATATAATCATCATAATACACAATTGCTAAATCTGGGAAATATAATCCACTCATGACAAATCTTTCAATAAACTAAGGGAGAGCTCTCTCAATTCCTATAACACAATATATATCATAAACACTTTCTTTCTCCATAACACCTAAATACATTTCAATCTAAGCATAAAAAAAATAATAAATTCACTCCTAAATAAATCCTTAATCCTTCCACTTCTTTTGGTATATCACACCATCCAAAATCGATTGGAAACATAAGTCAATCGACTTGTTAATGGATTAAACAACAGAGAGGACCACATGCATAATAATGCACAAAATAATTTCAAATCACATTCAATACATAAATGTTGTAATGGCATCAGTTAATAAGTTAAAAAAATGAATCTCTCATTCCTGATGAATTATAAATATTTTAAATTTGAAATATAATAATTACTACTAAATAATCCTCATCATTTCTAGCAAAGCAAAGGTAAAATGACTCTTTAGTGTATTTGACATTAACCAATAAATTAAAATAAAAGTTTGATGTGTGACTAACAACAAATCTTTATAAATTTGAAGCAAAATAATATTAATAAATGAACCTCATAATTTCTGAAAACGCAGACAAAATAATAATTTTTATACATTTACACCTTCTTAAAATTAGCTGTTAGTTTCCTAATAGTAAACAGATATTTCTATTGCTAACATACACATATAGAAATACATGTATACAATAAAAATTTATATTAAAATAATAATTAATTACCCAGTACAATATTTCTTCATATTTTACCGATCCAAGATGATCTTGAAGTAAAGCAATAATAATTAAATAAATAAAAATATGACAAATAATTGGTCTATCTATCTATCAGATACTAACAAAAATTAATTAAACCTTCTTTAACTGGGAACAGAACATTTCATTTGCACAGTTTGTAAATAACACATCTTGGTCATGTACAAAAATGATGATGATAATTGTAAAACAAATAGATGTTAGTAGACACCTAACAATTTCCTGCAGGGAAACAATACGCATTTGGATCCAATTAAAGAGCATTTCAGAAGTTCTTAGCAATAGCTAACTGAAATTACTGACAATATCGTATCCAAAGTATTTAATAATAGCAAATAAATATTTACTATTGCAGATTTTGGTAATAATTTACCGTTAACTCGTTACATTTATCAAAGCATTTATGCTGAATTATCAAAAGTCATCCATTACGCAAATAGCTGATTATTTCATAATATTCACTTAAGTCTACATAAGTTTTATTGGCAATATATTTCAATAACAAATCAAATACAAACAAGGAGAACAATAAAATAAAAGTGTTCACATCTAGTATTGATGCTCTTCCACTCATTCAATTATATGCACATTTAAATATGAGTTAGTGTTTCATTAATTATATATGCCACACACTCCGTTCATTAATCCCAAAGACGCAAATGGTTAAGTATATTTATTGTTCAATAACAATAATAAAGCATGTTATAATAAGTTGGATACATGCATCCCTTCATTTAAACTTTGCTCTTTTATAGCCAGTAGAAATTTTTAAAATAGAGTCCTTGAAATATTTTACAAAAAAGTTCAGCATAATATTTCCAAAATAATAGTAAAATTCACACATTCCAATTATTTCTTTAATATTAGAGATTAAAATTAGGCAAATCAAATTTGAAATATAGACACACAGATGCATCCCAAATGATGATCTTAAATCTAAATTAGTCATTGGAAATATATAGAGAGATTGTCTTTACCTTCCCAAGAAAAATTTCTTAACTATTTTCATACAGAAAATTAATATAATTTTGTACTTTTAAGTTTGAATTGAATCTCAACCACTTGACCATAGAAGAACCAATTTGTAGAGAGAGAATTGTAGTAATAAAAGCCCTTTGTAGAGAGAAAATTGTTGTAATAAAAGCCAACTTTCTTGTAAAGTATCTCCTTTTATTTCTGATTATAACTTAGCCACCTATTTCTTCCAACAATCAATGATCATTTATTCAAAAGTTCAACTCTAAAGAAAAGTCAATCCCTCCTACACTGAGATAATTAGTTGCAAATATGCAATAACCTTTTCTCCCTTGAAAAAGAAAAAGAAAGAAAAAAAATCATTTTGTCTTCTAAATAATATTAATTAAATTGAAACAATAAAAACAATATGTGTTTCTTGAGTAACAAAAAAAAATAATTATAGTAAATAAATTAATTGATAGTGTATTTGTCTATTTGACAATTCACTGATCCATTGATCTATCAATTCACTTAAAATGGTGTTTAAACTGGTTGAGATATTGATAATGAATTTAAATATTTTACTGTAGAACATGAGATTTGGTAATTTAATTAAGTACATGAATGAAAATGAAGTTGAAAGGTGGCACATATATACATGCACCCACATATGCTACACTATAAATACTAAACCAATCTGGCCAAAATATAAGTTTCTATGACCATGAGTCAAATATACTGCACTAATTACACTAAAGATTGAAGTATTAAAGAGCAAATAAACCAGAAAATCACCAAAACAAATACCAATCACTGTCCTGCAGACAAATAAGACAAATCTGAATCAATTTAAACTATACACCAACAATTTCTGTGATAAGCCACCCCTTTCTATCATTAAATATTCACCAAAAAAAGTAATAAATATCTCAAAACTTCCAAATGATATCTCCAAGTGCTTTCTAAACAGGGTTTTAGATTATTAATGGAAAAATTTTTTAGAATTTCAGGTTATTTCATTTTTTTTTAGTTAAATGCAATCAGCTGTTACTTATACAGAGCTATTTAATTACAATTGGTTTCTTGTGTATCCAAAAAGTCACAATATAGGAAATATTTAATTAATAAATACAGAATGTAATAAAGGGTAAAAAATGAGTGGTTATAATGTACATTAAAAGATATTATAAGATGTATATATAGAATGTAAATTATGTTTGCTATATACAGGGGTTACGGACACTTTCTATAGGTTTTGTTAAGCTATATTTCAAATTCTCCATTTACCAGCTGTATGTGCATCAACATAAGTTTCACACAATTACACAGTCCTTTGTATAATTAGTTTAATTGTTTCATTTACAAAATCTTAAACACTGTAATTATATACAATATGTATCACCAGAGTTTCTTTAAATCAGTCTCTGCTTAATTCTTATCCATGTCATTGTGCGATACAAATGTCACTTGTTCTTAAGACTTTACATTGTACATAAACTGCAGGTTCTATCACATGCTAGTAGCTATTCCTGGCTTTAAACTAATGCTCTTCTCCAATCTCATAGCCTCTAAATATCTATTGCTTAGAAAAATTATAACTACTTACTTCATTTTGTAGTTTAACATCCAGCCATCTTTGTCACTACACTACTCTCTTCCCAGCATACTTTTTGCCTATCTATATCCAGTTTTTTCACTACAGTTATTTTCTAGAGTACCATTATCCCAAAATCAATTTATCGTTCTTTACACTTTACCACAGACAGTCCATACCTTCCCCACTCTAAAAAATGGTCCTATTGGTTATAAAAAATAATCTTGCAGTTTGGTTGGAGGGTGTCTGTCTCTGATGGGTCTTGTAAGAGGTAGATTGGAATTTTCCTTATCACTTTCCACCTTGTCACTAGGGCCTGGTTGCTGAGCTTAATCCCCTTCTTGCACTATTGTCTCCATCGTCGTTGCTTGATCTCCCAAGTTTTCTCTATGTGTTGGTTCCTCCTGCTCCTCCAAACTTCTGTCAGCAGACTCTTCTGCTCTATATGGAATGCCCCCTCACTTTGTGCTGGACTTTAAGAGCTGTTTGCATCCAATATGTCACTCTGTCGACTAGATGATTTATATGTTTTTTTTATACTTTTCCCATTTTGGTTTATCACATGTCCTAGGAAATTAATTTTGTTTGTAGCCCATATGCATTTAGAGGGGTTTATTCTGGCTCCCACTTTGTCCAGCTTGGCACACACATCTAATACATGTGTCTCCAATTCTCTTTGTGTCTTAGCAGTCACTAAAAATCACCTATGTGGCTATAACTCCCTCCATGCCCTGCAATAAACTGTCCATCTTTGCTTGAAACCTGTTTGGGGCCACTGTAATTCAGTTATATAGTCCCAGGTGCATACTTATAGTCAGAAGTTTTGCAGTTCTATCAATCACTGGTATCTGGTGGAAAGCCAACTTTAAATCAATTTTTGAAAAGAAAATTCTATCCTCTGGAGTGATGCTAATACATTGTGTACACTCAGGACTGGATATGGCCCTTTATTTATAAACTTATTCACCATAATGCGATAATCTCCACAGAGTCAAATGCTTCCATTTAGTTTTACAGCTGCTACCATGCGAGTTGCCCATGTTGACTCTTCAACTGGTGACAGTACACCTCTATTCATCATATCATTGATGGTCTCCTCAATTTTTGGTTTTAGTGCAAATGGGACTTTCCATGGTTTGCATATGAGTGGCTGTGCTTCTCCTAGTATTTTTAGCTTCTGACTTCAGTTTCTAACTGTATTCTCTTAATAATTTCAAGCTGTATACCTAATGGATGGAACCAATTTCTTCCTAACAATGGCTAATGTCTCTTCTTACTATGTGTAGTGGTAATACTGTTTTTAACTTTCATACTCACTGGTATATTCACCTTTTCACAGATGTCGATCTGGTTACCATTTACATCTGTAGCTAGTACCTTTGTATTCTATAGTGGGTACTTCCTTTTTCTGCCATTGTTTAACTTCATCCAGTCTTTATATGACATCAAGGAGAGTCTGCATCACTATCTACTTCTATTTGAGTTTTGCTCCCCCCCGACAGTAACATTTAACATAATATGGCCTCCTGCTGTATCTTCAATTTTATTTATATACTTCTTTTTGTCATATCTGCCCCACCCCCCATTTAAAGTTTGGGTTTGGCTGGGTTTCATGGCTTTTGTCTTTATTTTTACATACTCTGGCTAAATGTCCTTTCATTTTACATATTATACATTTATCAGTTTTATATCTACATGCTTTCTTAATGTGGCCTTTGTCACCACAACAATAATACATTATTTTTTCATTTACTGTAGTCCTATTAGCTTCTGTTGCTTCTGTTTTGTACATGGCCATTGTGTTATTTTTCATTTTTACTGATGTCTGGAATACCGCTGCTTCTTTCCCAATCACTTCATGTGCCATACATTTTGTTAGAGCCAACTTATAATTTAAGTTCGGTTCACTTAGCAAGTTTTTTTTTCAGGTTGTGGTCCAGCATTCTAGTAATTGGTCCAGTACCATATCCTCTATTTCAGATCCAAATTGACATTGCTTAGCGAGTGCCCTTAGTGCTATATCATAGTCAGTATATAATTCTCTTGATAATTGCCATCTCATCCTAAAATACAGATGAGATATCCATTTGAATGTTGTTGGCTAGAAATAGATGTTTAGCTTCTCTTTTACTTCTTCATATGCTGTATCTTCTGGGGTTTTTGGCTCACATAACTGTTTTGCAATTTGGAAAATGTCCTTTCCTGCTAATAACAACAGCATAGCTACTTTTTGTTTGCTCTCATCTACTTTATTCGCTAGCATATAGCATTCTATGTGTTCGATGTATGCTTTCCAAGTATTCGTATCTTTTATATCGAATTTGTGGATATTACTACTCAACATTGCCATTTTTTATTCCCATATTTTTACACAGTTACACAATATTCCTATATTTTTACACAGTTACACAATTATTTCTTATAATTTGACCAATTCGGTATCTTTAATCCTTCACTATTTTATTCTTTATTCTTTTTTTTTTTTTTGATTTTTCACTATTACTTTCCGGACTGCTCCTTTTTGTCCTTTAAATATTCTCTAATTGGATATTCTAACCATTCAATATGTAGCTATCAATTTTTTTCTCTTTGCTTTTTGTTTTCAACCATCGTTTTTTAGTCAATCTGCGCCATTCTGCTGTATACCGGAATTACGGACATTTTCTATAGGTTTTGTCAAGCTATATTTCAAATTCTCCATTTACCAGCTGTATGTGCATCAATGTAAGTTTCACACAATTACACAATCCTTTATATAATTAGTTTGTTTCATTTACAAAATCTTAAACACTGTAATTATACACAATATATTTCACCACAGTTTCTTTAAATCAGTCTCTGCTTAATTCTTATCCATGTCATTCCACGATACAAATGTCACTTGTTCTTAAGATTTTACATTGTACATAAACTTCAGGTTCTATCACATGCTAATAGTTATTCCTGGCTTTAAAATAATGCTCTTCTCCAATCTCACAGCCTCTAAATATCTATTGCTTAGAAAAATTATAACTACTTACTTCATTTTGTAGTTTAACATCCAGCCATCTTTGTTACTACACTACTCTCTTCCCAGCATACATTTTGTCTATCTATATCCAGTTTTTTTCACTACAGTTATTTTCTAGAGTACCGATATCCCAAAATCAATTTATCAATCTTTACACTTTACCACAGACAATCCATATATTTATATTCATATGTTTGTATTGTGTTGTAGTTCGGAAGAAGATTGCTGGGACAATCAAAACTGTAAACTGTAAAAAAGGGTGGTAAATAAAGAATTGTGTAACAATAGTAAAGTGAATGGACAATTTAATATTATATGGTAAATAAAGTAATGTGCTTAAAAGACAGAAATAATTATAGGCTTACTCCCCCCTCCTTTTAACTGAATTAATAGTACACTGCAATTGCTACATTTCAATTTGCAAAAATAATTGCTGAACTGAAAGTATATAACAAATGAGAATCAAATTCCAACACATCTAATGCAGATTTAATATCAAAATATCACTGCTGCATAAAGAGTTTGGTACTCAGATTTAATATCAATTATTATCTAAAGTATATTAAAGATGGATTCTCATATGGTATGTCTCAGTTACAATCTAATCTCATAAGGTATGTTAAATGTCTAAATACCTATCAGTCATGTCTGAATCATATTAACAGTCAAATAATAATACATATACATGTTATTTTTAAAACATGAACATATATTATTACAGAGACACTTTTCAGATCGGTTCAGATTTATATTATAATATTAAATATTCATTATTCAAGACAGAGACAATTACAAATAGAAAGAAATAGTGAACTACTATATCATAAATAATAAAGGACCATAACTTAGCTGTATAATTCTCAGAAAGTTCAACAATAAAGATAGTCATCAATGGTATAATTGAATAATTAATGACAGGTCATTAGAGGGAATGAGAGTTAAACTTTGATCCAAGAATGAGGGAGACCATCTTCTATCATCACAATGATGGCTGAGCAATTAATGAACCTGAAATTTCAGACATATGATAGTCACTCTGCAAAATGACAAACATATTAATGTCCTTTGCTAGACTGGCCTACCAGTGGTCTGATAGCCAAGAATCATCATTGATTTGATCGCATCTAAAAGATTTAATACACATATAAAATATATATTTCTGATACATTCATTTATATTGTTGCTTGTTGTTAATATCAGTATTATGCTGACATTGTGACAGAGTCATACCCATCATCATCAGAATATTGGAAGAAGTGATCCTGATATAGAATTGGTATTATTAAAAAAAAAGCCACTGTATACATCGATAAAGATAATATCTATTCCAGGCAAAGTTTACAAAAATGTTCAACTGAATATAATTTGTCTGTCCAGAATATAATTATACCTTTGCTTATCTTTAACAATTGTATTTATTTATCTTTCATGTTTTCAAGTATTGGAAATAAAATTCATTTAATTAAAATGATATAGAATTGGTATTATTAAGAAAAAAGCCACTGTATACATCGATAAAGATAATATCTATTCCAGGCAAAGTTTACAAAAATGTTCAACTGAATATAATTTGTCTGTCCAGAATATAATTATACCTTTGCTTATCTTTAACAATTGTATTTATTTATCTTTCATGTTTTCAAGTATTGGAAATAAAATTCATTAATTAAAATTAAAACTTATTTTGATTTGTAGTTAATAATGTGAGAACTTGATTCACCAGATGGTGGGGGTACTCTGAAACTAATGCTCGCTTTATGTAAAATTCGATTCACAATTCAAAATGACTGTTATATATAACATCTGATAGTTATAAAATAAGCTGGTAGAGGGTGCTAAAATTTCTCATTAGCTTTAAATCCCTGGAATTTAGATATCTATACAGATATTTCATCTTAATATTTACAATCAATTAGTTCAGCTAAGGAGATAGCTACATTGATTAGCACAAATTAAAAATTTATAAATTGATTAAAATGTTGGCTTTATAAGTAAATTATATAGCTACTTTGTTTCATATTTTTTGCTACTTTGCATTATATAAATGCAATTTAATCCATGGTTATCAGTAAAATCCTAACTCAAATCTGAATAGCATTTAGAATAAGTTATTCTCAATCCAGGAATGATCATAATTTGAAATGTTTTACCTGGGAATATAACAATATTCCTCTGGAATTAAATGTCGAAATGGTGAAAATATTACTGTGACTTCGTTAAGAGCTACATTCTACTTATGGTTTTGTGTCTAGATTTAATTTATATCAGTAAGCTGACAAAATTTATAATTTAGGTGCAGATCTAAGCATTAGTAATGATGCAGATGAAAATACTTTTTACTAAATAAAAATAAATGCTATAAGATGATCACCCAGAAAATTAAATCACTAATTAATTCCTTTTTATGTGTAAATACCATCCAAATTATAGCATTAATATGTATGCTGCTATTATAAAATAAATACATTTTTAAATGCATTTATTTAACTTAGAAATTCTGCTTGCTTGTTTGTTTGAGTCAAATCTTGTAATTTAATTTTAACATACTTCCTTCAAATAGAATTTCTTCAAATTTTATACAGGTGTGAATGCCAATGCAATATTTCTGCCAGTTGTTCATCTCAGCAGTGTTGGTGAGCAAATTTCAAACAAAAGTGATATCAATTCAGTAAGTTCTCAGTGAAGTATAAGACATGACAATATATTTTTTAAAAATACATTTTCCTAGAATTTCATGATTAAGTAGCTAAAAAGCATTTACAATTAATTAAAATAGAAAAAAAAAAGAAAGATGAAATCTTAATTTTTTTTGATTATTTATTAACTAAAACTTGTTTCATTAAAAATGTTGTCTTAATAAACAAAAAAAAGCTCACAAACAATTTGTAAAGTGCACCAATTTTATTTCATATTCTACAAATAGAATTACCTTGCTTAGAAAATATCCCAATATTAAGAAATCATAATTATACAAAAAATATTTTCTAAAAAAATATTTATTTAAATTGTTGAGTAATGCCAAGATTTTTTTTTTCAACCACAATTTTTTTTGTCATATTTAATTTAAAATAAACATATAGGATATCCATAAATTATTTTGATCATTATTTTTAAAACTAGTGATTGGTTTAATTAATTTATGGATGCCTCACACAACTGTGATTGAAGAAAAAGGTTATTTTTTGTTTTTTAGTGCATTATTACATATCAATTTAAATAAAAGCATTTTTATAAAATATTTTTTATATAATTTATCAATCTTTAATAAGTAGTATAATATATTTTTGATGTTGATCATCAAAATCATGTCAAATTTTTAATGAGGTTGAAAGTCAATCTGCCTAGTAATTTAAGACTGAAAAATTATTTATTCTGCAGTAGAAAAATGAATCTTAATGCTAGCATTTGATGTCTTAACTATTGTATAAATCTGGGTTTAGTTCCTACCTATTCACTCTATAAAGTTAATGAAAAAATAAAGTTACACCTGTTTAAAGAATATGTTGTATTTAAACAATTATAATAACACTTCTACACTTCCCTAATAATCATGACAGAACAATAAGAAGCACTATACAAAAAATTTCCATCCACATAATACTACATGGCACTGACATCAATCCTAAAGTGATATGAAAAAAATTAGATGGCTATTTAAGTTTGACAATAGAAATTCAATAAACCCAACATAAATGCCAACATGAATTAATTTTTTTATAATTGCTGAAGATACTTTTCAAATAATAGATTGGATCATTTGATCATTAAATATATGTCATGTGGTAAATATTAAGTTAAATGCTTAGAGCAATTAAAAAATTAAGAAATGCTTATTCACATAAACACCCAAAAAATCAAAAATAATTTTCTATTATTCATAATATTATTGATATTATGTGACCAAAAATAAGAACTTTGAATGTTCAGCAGTTTTTAATATTGTAAAAATAACACGGCATTTTGCTATTATGTATATAATATATATATATCATATTTCTAAATATGAGTGCCCCATGCTTTTATTTTTAGTTGCATAATATCAAGAATACTGTGAAAGCTAAATAACATTTATTTTTTACCTTTTAGTGCACTTACATGAATAAAAGCATTTCTTCATATATATATATTTTCTTTCTAGTTTTTAGTTTTAAACATATAACACTGAATTAGAGAAGTGATGGGATTGTAACATGATCTCAGGGCCAATGAATATTTCTAATTTTTTTTAGTAAAGCTCCAGTCATGTTGATATCAATTTTCTATAAATAAAAATAATAACCTGAAAATATGCAATATTCTTCATATATTTAAAATGAATCTCATATAAAAGTAAAAAAAAATATTTTTTTTGCTATTTTTTGTTAGAATTGTTTGCAAACTTTAAAAATATGTATTACCATCTGGAATATATAAGCATGCAAAGTTTCAACTAGATCAGAAACTGGGACATGGATGAAAATTAAGTAACAAAATTTTATTTTTAGACATAATGACTAAAAGACAAGAGTATGTTAATAAAAAATATTAAAAAAAAAATCAAACAACTTTTAGGTTAATTATATCTTATGTTTGGGCTACATGTGGATAGTTTATTTGTAAAAGCTTTCTTAGCTATATTGTTTCTGCAAGTGATATATTATAGCAAAATTACTCAGCTGAAAATCAATTCAAGAATCTTTACCTTTTGAGTATGGATTGTTATCACTGCACTAAGTCACACACTGGATTGCATATACAACAATCTGTGAATTCTCCTAATCTTCACATAAATATTCAATAGTTGAAGTTTTTACTTAACAAATACATATATAGATACTATATTTTAATAATCTGCAATAAATGAAATAATATGAAGCATTATAGTGGTATCAGAATCGCTTATAATTGTCTTGAAATTATGTTAGTATATATAAATCACAAATCTGCATGTAAGTATTTCAATAAATGGTATGCTTATATATGATCAAAGCTAAAGTGTAGATGGACTCATTCTACATTTACATTACTGACAGTTAGTGTATATATAGCTCGCTGGAGGTTTTCAATGCTTCTGCATTATTTTATTAGGTATTATACATACATACTATATATATATTACAATAATTTAATATTTTAATGGATTAATATAAATAGAAATATTTAAATTAATGAGGTATTCTATTTTAACATTTATTAAAATCTGCATCCACAATATTTTTTTTAAAGACAGCAAATTATTAAATTAGGTGTGCAAGCTCAGATAACATATTCATTATGAAATTAAAATATAATCAAAGAATTGCCAATTCTTTAATGTTATATAATATTAAATATGCTTAACATATATAGTGAAATTAAATTCAACGATTATATTAATATTTCTTAAGGCTAAGCGCTTTCAGAGCTTACAACTCATATTCATAGCCTTCTAACGTAGTAATTTATGCAAATCCATGCAAGCTTATTTATATTGTCCATCTCTTTGAAATGGAAAAGCATGTATCTCTCCTGTTTATTACTTTCAAATCTCTTGATATATACCATGCTTCTTTAACCTTCCTTTTGATGTCATTTCTTTCAGTTGCAATTATTCTAGCATTTGCAGGTTCAAATTTGTGATTAGCCTCTTTTTGGTGGTCCACCAATACTGAGCTGCCTTTGTTTCTTCTTAATACTCTTTTGTATAAGTATTTGTGCTGAGCCACTCTATTGTTTATCGTGGCCTGAGTCTCACCATAGTATACTGCACCGCAGTTTGCCTGAGGGCATGCCAACTTGTACACCATGTGTGGTGTTGATTGTAGGTCAATTTTGTCCTTAGAATTGTTCAAAATTCTATTGGTGTTAGGAGGGGTTCGAAAACCTACTGTGAATTCATTCTGCAATTTTTTGACTAGTTTTCTTGCAATATTAGGAATGTATGGCAGACATATATGTTGTTTTTTGTCCCTGCTAGGTTTGGTTATGTTTTCATAAAATGTTTTGATTCTTTTGTTGATGGTTATTAAATCATAACCAACCTTCATAAGATCATTAACATATTGGTTAATATTAATTCTTCTTTCTTCTTCATATTTGCATAAATGGTAATTCCTGAACAAAAAGGCAGAAAGCCCTGCTAATTTGTGGGCTCTTGGGGTTTTCAATTTAGTATGGATGTATCCTCTAATGTTTAATGGTTTTACTTTCATGTTGTAATTAATGCATCTGTGCATTCTTTTTATTATTAGATCCAAATAATTAATTATATTAAGCTCATTCTCTTCAGTGCAGTTAAATATCAAGTTGGTATGTGCCTGCAGTTCATCCTGAATGGCTTTTATTATTAGTTTAGGTGCTGCGATGAAAATGTCATCTACATACCTACAATAAATTATTCCATGTGTTTGTTCCTGGAATTTCAATATAATCTGGTTTTCAAAATAACTGATTACAACACTAGATACAATGCCACTCATGGGCAGTCCCATCAGCCATCCATTATTCATCCTATACCACCTATTTTCAAATGTCGCAAATATATTGTCATCTAACCATTTCATGAAGTCAATGATAAATTCTATCTTCTGTTCAGGACAGTGATTATTTTGAAGCTCTTCTTTAATTATCCTGATTGGACCTTTTCTATTAATCGATCCATAGAGTTCAGATATATCTATGGCTGCTATACTGAAACTGTCATCGATGGCTGCATTTTTAATTAAGTCCACAAACTCGAAAGAAGATTTTATAGTATATTTGCCAAATCCTATTAAGTCTATTAACCATGAATTTATTAATTTTGCTGTGTTTGCATAATGTACACCTCCAAAGTCAAGCATTAGTCTTAATGGAGTCCCTTGTTTATGCATTTTAGCATTTGCAAACATCCGTGGTTGTGATGTGGCAGATGGATATATTCTATAATATTCAGCTTGATTTATTCCTTCATTTTTATGCTTGCGTAGGATTAAAGAGATAAATTTTTCTCTGTTCATTCTATTATTAACTTCAGCTGACAACTCAAAGCCTAATTTTTGAATTTGTATTCTCATCTTTTCTTTATATTCTTCTTCATCCATTATTATGAAGCGAATGCCTTTGTCCTCTTTGACAAATAATTTTATTTTCATTAACCAAACCTAGCAGGGACAAAAAACAACACATATGTCTGCCATACATTCCTAATATTGCAAGAAAACTAGTCAAAAAATTGCAGAATGAATTCACAGTAGGTTTTCGAACCCCTCCTAACACCAATAGAATTTTGAACAATTCTAAGGACAAAATTGACCTACAATCAACACCACACATGGTGTACAAGTTGGCATGCCCTCAGGCAAACTGCGGTGCAGTATACTATGGTGAGACTCGGGTCACGATAAACAATAGAGTGGCTCAGCACAAATACTTATACAAAAGAGTATTAAGAAGAAACGAAGGCAGCTCAGTATTTGTGGACCACCAAAAAGAGGCTAATCACAAATTTGAACCTGCAAATGCTAGAATAATTGCAACTGAAAGAAATGACATCAAAAGGAAGGTTAAAGAAGCATGGTATATATCAAGAGATTTGAAAGCAATAAACAGGAGAGATACATGCTTTTCCATTTCAAAGAGATGGACAATATAAATAAGCTTGCATGGATTTGCATAAATTACTACGTTAGAAGGCTATGAATATGAGTTGTAAGCTCTGAAAGTGCTTAGCCTTAAGAAATATTAATATAATCATTGAATTTAATTTCACTATATACGTTAAGCGTATTTAATATTACATAGTTATCAATAGTGAAGAAAAATTGGAAATTAATGTTATATGAGTTTTTAATAAGATGTTATAATTACATAGGGATGAGAAATGAAATATTTTCAAACCTCCTAGTTCTTATCTAAGCCTGTGTATCCAAGTTGCTATCTTTGATAAAAATGTTGTGATTGCAGATTTTAGTAGATTTAAAAACAGAATACATCATTAATTTAAAAATTTCCATCTATATTAATTTATTAAAATATATTATTATACTTTATTTGCCATGGTAAAATCTTGCTGTCACATGAAAATTAGAAGTTTGATAATATTTCATTTCTCATTCCTATACACTGTCACATTACCAATTCAAATATCAACTTGATTCTTACAGTGTGCTATCTGAGTCTGCATTTCTAATTTAATAGCTTATAGTATTTTTTTAAAAAAACCCACTGTGGTTGTGAACTTCAATAGATTTAAAACTTGACTAGCTCATTAATTTAAAAGTTTCCTTTTACATAATACATTAACAAAAGCACCTAATAAATACTTCTAACCAATCAAAATGTTCACATTTCTGAGCACTTTTTCAAATGCTTGTTATAAACATTAAACTACTACTAGGGTGAAATCTTCCTGATCAATTATTTTGAGTACATATCTATTTTTATCAACAAATCCCAATTTTTCAAGTGAGCTAAAAATTTAAAACAATTGAATATCCACACAGAAATGATAGTCAGATTTGGTATTTGTATGCTTAATTGCAACCAGTTTGATTTTGAAGCTTGAATGCTTTAGAAATGTACATTTCATTATCAATGAACAAAAAATATACATGTATATGTTAGGAATAACAAAAAAAGATCAAAAACAAAATATAGGGTTCTGAGAGTGCAAATAAGTATCATTGACATCATTGAAAAAATTAAGAGGCTGAAATGGAGCTGGGAAAGACATATTTCTAGAAGAAATGGTAATAGATAGACAGTTGAAGAAATCAAATGTGAGATGGATTGGTGGAAAAAAAAATGTTGATGGTGTGATGGGAAGAAAGGCTATGGAGAGATTATACTGCAGTGATTTGATGTTTGAAAATATATATATATGCATTTAACTATACTTATTGAGTTCGTCAGTATATATGGTTACTTTGTTAAGATTAATGTTATAACAATGAAACATTTCTGTAACAACCACTCCCACATTATCCAAGTGATCATGTCATAACATTGGTATAATATTGATATTAATGAGCCACTACTATACAGTGATGAAGATATATGTTTATATTTTTTATTATTTGTAATAACTGTTAAAGTGGCTTTGCTATCTGGACAATGGCAGATATTATATGGCCAAAACGTCAATACGATATTGATAATAATAGGAAAACATATATACAGAATAACTCAAAACACATCTTTTCTTCTTCTTTTTTTTTTTTTTATTCTTGGAGCTCTTTGCTTTAATATATTTTTAACCTATTTAACATTTATTATTTCAATAGCAAAATAATGAATAAATATTTGCTCTATTTTCCATTAAATAGAAATATAAAAAAATATATGTGTCAACATTTTAATACTAAAACAACATTGTTATCTAATGATGACATGTTAAAAAAATGATAAGATGTAAATACAAGCAATATATGTAAAATTAAGTTCATTAAATAATTCCTGTATAAAAATTCTATCACTATTCCTGAAGGGATAAAAAAAGGTCTATTAATTGTAGGATGTTAATCTGTATCAAAAATTCATGGATTTTTTTTTTCATAACGATTTTAATTATGTTAATATATTATTGAATGTAAATTATATTAAATGTAATTATATATAGGATTTAATAGCTAATAGAAAGATCTTTTTTCTTGACAAAAAATAAATAATAATAATAATTTGAGCATTACCTTTTCATATTATTTTTGTGAAGATTATTTTATATGATCTAGTTTTTAATCATAATTAGTATTGATTTTAGAATGATATTCAGTATATTATTGCAAAAAATAACAAAATCAACAGTTTGATAATCAGAAATTGCAAAATGTTTGGAAAAAACCCATGTACATGGAGCCTCAATATCTGGTATATTTTATTCTAAATCCTTCTCATAGACATTATGAATAATAACTCATATTCTGCTGATAACCTTTGATTATAATGGAATACATGTTGTTTATTAAATTGCAAGTGTACAACTCTTTTCAACATGCACATATATAAATCAAGATAATTTTTATTTGTATATTATGAATATATAAATTGAGATTATAGTATAAATACAATTTTTAAAAAATAATGTAATTAATAATAAGTTGAGAGAGCACATTTACATGTATATTTTCTGGGCATGTTCCTTCATTCACATTTATTCAAAAAATTAAAATAAAATAAAAAAAACTTACAGTATTCTATTTACACTTTTTTAAATAAAATAAATAGGGAATTATCAGCCTTCAATCATAATTAAATATGCACTTCATGATATTTATTTTCTTCAATATTTTTTTCTCATTATTGGTAGACTATATCCTTTCTAGTTGTTCTGATGTTCAAAGTTCATATTGGTTTCAAAATCTATACACTCATCCCTAATTGTCATTACCTATTTCAGATTCCTGATTAAACTGTTCAAACTTTAAACTTTCTGATACAAGAACATTTTATAATTCATTTTTAGGCCACTATTAAATTTATAACTTGCATTTTATAACTTTAAAAAAATTATTTTTTGTAAACCTTTTAACTTTATGGTTAAAAAAAAGAAAAACACTTTATTACATGAAATATTGTATAATATCAAAGTTCAAAAAGAATTTTAAAAAGGA
This sequence comes from Epiperipatus broadwayi, assembly GCA_028023455.1. Lineage (NCBI taxonomy): Eukaryota > Metazoa > Onychophora > Udeonychophora > Euonychophora > Peripatidae > Epiperipatus > Epiperipatus broadwayi. The sequence goes on from JAQFVV010000047.1 coordinate 1,145,712, forward strand.
AGAAAATATATGTGCTTTCATCATAAGTGAAGAATAAAAGTGATTGCATATGGCATTTCACGATGAAAAAATGGCCACTGCCTTATAACAAAATTAATTAAATTTACAAATTTAGATTTTATATTTACATTTTTTTTTTTTGAATAGCATATAATTGAAGATTATATTTTTACAGTGCACACTGCAGCTTCATTGTATACATGTTTGATATACTGGTTCTAACAATTTTAAGCTATAGTTTTGTGATTCGGAGTTCTAATATCATAGATAATAGATTGGCATTAGGAAAAGTTTTAAATAAATTTGAGACATTTTAATTATAAAGAAATAAATCGAATGTGTGTTATAAAGATGAAATCTTAATTTAAAAAAAAACTGTATAAGGTGAAAAAGATGTAACATTTTCAAATGGCATTATCTTTTAAAATAAAAACAAAAGCTCCAAGATTAGTAGAGTTATATAATATTCCTAAATTTCATTAAGACTTTAAAAATTTTGTTTCAGTTAAGACTGCCCAGATTATACAATGCTATAAATAATTTTAAACTAAATATTAAAGTTGTATTTAAATAGTGAACTATTTCCATCATCATCACAAACCTTAGAAAAACATTAAACAGCAAAAGTTTTAGACCATCTATACAAAAAATATATATACAAGATCAACAAATAATTTAAAATTATAATGCTGATTGAGCATTTTTATTCAAACATAATAGTTAAATAGAAACAAATTGATTTGAATTATTGAGTATTGTCAAGTTGTATTTACTCTGATAATTGTATGAACAGCACTGCCCTAATTGACTTAATTTTTATGATGCTAGAAGTTATATTCATTACTGTGATAACTTGTTGCATTGCTTATCATCCCCTTACCCATACAATAGTAACTTTTAAGAGCATTTTATATTTATCTAAGGAGATAGATCAAAAAGATTCTTTGTGATCAGCACAAGTCACCAGAACAATCCAGATTTTTTCCCCTAGCTAAATGTAAAAAACAAACAAACAGCCTTTTAAATAATTTATTGAGGGCAAAAGTCTTTCCAATAGCCTCTATAAAGGAAACAGTTAATATAGAGGCAATATTAATCAGATTCTCCAACTAGTATAAGGTATTGATTTCCATTCTTGTTTTAATTTCTAGTTAGATACCCATTCAGTAACCACTAATTCAATAGCTACAAAAATTAGTTAAGTTGTGGTTTCATGAAAATAAAACATCTTAAGACTATTTAAAGCCAAAACATCATTTCACATTTTATCTGGTCTATATATGAAACCTAATTGTTTTTGGCAACACCATCAAATCAACTAATCAACATGCCTTGAAGTCAGCTAATTTACTATCTAATATTTATACTATACTAAAAATTAAGAAATTATCAATTACTTGAAAAAAATTTTCAAGTTCTTCCCTCCTGGTTTAAACAACATATCATAGGCATAGTCACTCATGAATCACATCCCATCTCCAAGAGTAAGATTTCATTTAGTCTCTAGAATATACAATCCTCTACCTCATTTTGTCTCAACAAAAAAAAATACTCCCCTCTAAGCTTATTAACTCCTCACTCATAATCCACTTCTTTATAATGAAGAATTTTTTAAAACCATTAATATAAATAGTATAAAACATTTTTTAAAAGCAAGATTCAAATTCTGGTGGCACTGTGGAGCTTGGTGCGGTAGTTGAATGATAGAGTCTGGAGCTCTGTGTTCATTGCCCAGTTATAAGTTTAAACTTCTTATATACCATTATGTAATAAATCATTTGTCTATGATTACTAAGATTTTAGTTATGCTTCAAAATCTTGAATATAAATAAAAGTTCCACTGTAATAATATAGAACTATGTCGCTGTTTCACAAAATGGTGATAACTATTTGCTTATTCATACTTATGTATATGTGGGACTATTTCTATCATCTAGTTAAATTGTTAAATTTTAGAAAAATTCAACTTTATACTTTTCTAAATAAGTTCATTAGTTAGAAATAATACATGTTAGTATAGAACATGTGTTTCTCTCTTTTTCAGTTGTTTCTAGAGACTAGTGGCAGTACTACCACAGATATTAAATCAGTAATTTTTTGATTTATGACTATTGACAGAAAAGTGATGTTCTAAACAACCAAGATTTTCTGATAGATATCAGTCAGTAAAATTTTTAATTACTTCTGCTATGTACTGCTGAAAATAACAACTCAGATTTTCTATTAAATCTTGATTTGGAATGTTCTTGGGACTTTTAGAGCCACACAACTGTTTAGCTGCTTGTAAAACATCTTTTCCAGCAAAAACACATCAAAGTAGCCACTTTAACTTTGTCATCCTTGACTTTATTTATAAACAGAAAATGTTCGATTTGTTTAAAATATGCAGTTCATGTTGCAGCAATTATTCACATTGAACTCATGAATATTATATTTTGACAATGTAATCAGTAGGGTTTATCATTCCACCTCCAATTCTGCCAATTATAAAAAGTTCTTTTAACTATCAATCTGTACCACTCTGCTACATATCGGGAGAGGGCTGTTGACTGAAACCTGCCAGGTAAGCAGCAATTGTTTAAATAAATAGAGAGTGAAACAACCTGAAACTCAACAAATCAATTTATTCACTTGTAATGATATAAATAAAAATTTAAAATAATAATAATAATAGAGTTAACTTTATACTTGGAATAGATTAACAATAAATTGTCATGTGGGAAGAGATTATCCACATGATAGCAGCAATAATATAAATATAGTCTGAATTTCTATAACAGTCCATTAACTGGGATCTCTTTACACACAAAGATTATAACTTTGGTGACTTAAAATGTACTTTTTTTTTTCTACGATAAAAATCAGTCTTCTCCATTGGTTGACTAATTTTACTTATATATACTTCACAAGCTTTTATACTCAGCTCACTTAAGCATGTACTTAATTTTCTCTCTAATCTTGCAAGCTAACTTCTATTCCCATTTGTTTTGCATAAATGGGGCTTATTAGCATATTAAATTAGAGGGCTTAATAATAATATACTATCTGCATGCAATTACAAAACCTCAGTAACTTTATTTACAATATTATATATATATTCTAATCAATAAAGAAGGAGAAAGATGTGCTATAGAATTATTAATACCAGCCCCTAGATGGCAAATTCTAACTGGCTAAAAAAAGGGGATTAAATATTATATATATATATGATGAGACTAAATAATATATATACGGCTATGAATGTATGAGAGACTCCCAATTTTATGAAAACGAATAATATATTCGCCTAAGCTCAGTGGTCAGTTAGTTATCATTCACTCTTTACTACAGAGACATGCATAAATATAAAAGGAAATTTCAAAGCAATAATAAAATGCATAACTATAAAATAAATAAAGTAGGAAGAGGAAAAACTTCACTCATTCCTATGAAACACTTTTAAAACACACATTTCCTTTCATAAGAATACATTCTTTGAGCAATAAATATTTTACACTTAAATTAATATGTAATAGAATATTTGTCTTTTGTTTAATCTCTCATTTAGCAAATATTTATCACCAAATAATTATTTATTGACATGATTTGATCGAATCTACTTTTGTAGAGTGAAATCTAATGTACCTTTCTCATGGTATGATAAACACTAGAATTTCTTTTGCCACCACCATAATTATGATATAAATGAATGGATTAATAATTAATGAAATAATAAATAATGATCTTAGAGTTATTCGTGTTAACTTAGGAAAGTATACTGTTGTATTGTGTTGAAATAAATGACTGGCATGCTGGTAGACTATAGGAGACATACACTTCTCTTATAAGCTAATGTATCATCTTCTTCATCATCATCATAATAATAATAATAATAATAATAATAATAATAATAATAATAATAATAATTCAATTCATTTATTTAAGTGCTAATCAACAGCATAAAGCTAATTACAGCTTGCACATATAATAAAAGTGAAAATAAAACATATAACATAAAATGAAAATATAAATGTATACATAATAAAGTAAAATTTAAAAGACAAAATCAAACATAACATTTAAGTTTAATAAGATTACAAAATTTCTTATAATCAATGTCACACAGATTAAGGTTACTCCCAATCTGATTATATAAAGAGGGTAACCTAAATAAAGGAGAAAATTCAAGAATATTAGAACAACATATTTGAATCTCATATACACAAACAGACCTAGTATCATAACTGAAAGACCTAATTGAAATAGTTGAAACTATATCTAATAAAATAACTTGTTTATTAACAATTTTATAAAAATATTTCAAATCCCTATGCTTTCATCTAGACGAAAGATTAATCTTTTTATCCTCCCAAAAAACATATTTGAAAAACTTCTTAGAAATAGACTGCAACAAGTTACATCCTTGCCAAGAACTAGGGTTCCAAATTATTGAAACATATTCAATAATAGGAAGAATCAATGACAAAAACAATTTCCATTTAATATCATTACTGAACTGATAGCCATGTCTAAGAATGGCACCCGTAACTTTAAAAGCCTTACCAACAATCATTTCAAGATAAGGAATAAAAGATCCATTACAAGAAAACATAATTCCAATATCTTTTTGACATTTAACTGAAATAATTTTATGAGAATTTATATAATAACAAAATTGTAAAACTACAGATTTTTTAGAATAAGAAACAAAGGAGCATTTATTAAAATTAACTGTCATGTTATTTAACTCACACCAAGCATTAAAGTTATCAATATCCTTCTGAAGGAGAACACAATCGTTAACTGATATAATTCTTCTAAAAATCTTACAGTAATCAGCATAGCTTAACAGAAAGAATATCTCAAACAATCCTTAAGATCATTAACATAAACATTAAACAGCATGGGTGCTAAAATACTACCCTGTGGAACACCTAAATTGCATTAAAAATTAAATGAAACCTTATTGAATTTAATATATGCTGTATGACTACAACAGAAATGATTGAAACCAATATACAAGTTCAGTAGGAAAACCTATTTTATGTAATTTATGAAGTAAAACACTGTGATCAACTTTATCAAAGGCTTTTGATAAATCAAAATAAATAACATCTAGTCTATGACGATCCTCAACTGCATGAGCTATATGATCATAAATTGCCAGTAGATTACTATCAATTGATTTGTTAGGACTAAAACTATGTTGAGAAGAAGAAATTATCTTACCCACATCTGAAATAATTTTATTATAAACACATCTCTCAAAAGTTTGTGCAATGGTATGCAAAACAGAAATAATAATAATAATAATAATAATAATAATAATAATAATAATAATAATAATAATAATAATAATAATAATAATAACAACAACAACAATAATAATAATAATAATAATGAGTACATAAAAAAGTGTTTAATTTGCTTAACAATTACATAAAATAAAAATATATAAAATTTAAAAAAATCATAGTCTTTTACCTAGGATGTCATTCAAAATAATAGAAAGGGTACCTTTTATATCGTTCTATTATTCCATCAACAACACAATCAAAATAATTAAGTTTGATTTTTGTACTTTTTATTAATAAAATAAATAAAATAATGGATTAAGTAATTTTAATCAAGATTAAATAAATATTCATTTCTTATAATTACATTTCCATCTTTGGAATTGAAACATTTATGGAATTTTTCATTTTTAAACATTGAGATTTTTGATCTGCATGAGAATTGATCATCTGATTCACCAAGATTTCTGTTATAATGAAGCATTCAGGACACAATAAATCACATACAGAAAAACAAAAATTAGATTTAAATAACAACAAATACATTTATTAACATACTAAATACAAATAAAATGTATTTACAATATCAAAGTGAAAGTTATTTGTCAAACATAAGCGCTATTAAATTTTGAGTAGGATGAAACAATGGATAACACAAAATTACCTCACTAATAAACTACCTACTGGAGTTATAAAACATTTGGATGAGTAATTAAGAATACGTTTAGTTGAGGTAAATAGTTTCAATATTTATCTAATTTATTTTTAATCCGTTCTAACTAAATCACTCCATTAAACAAACATTTAATAAAAACAGCTTAAATTATAAGCTAAGCAATATAATCTATGAAATATATATCCCTTGTCAGGTAACAACTCATAATACCTTTCTTAACAATATTAACACATTACAGATTAAAATAACTTTAATCTGAACTACTCTATGACTGAGTTGGAACTAGAAAACGTATGATAATCATGATTATCGTATAAAGACAAGATAACTATTGTCTAGCACTATTTTATTTTTTGAATGCAATAAAATGTATGGGACATTCATAAGAAATCATGTACACACATTATGATATACTTGGTTTATGTCCACATAATAATGAAATATTTAACTTTAAATAACTTACTAATCCATCGACAAATTACTCCCAGATGATGATTAAAAACATTGTATGTGTATTTCCTATTGTGCTATATACCACAAATGAGCATTTAAAATTACTAAGAGATTGTTGGTTTGCTATGAGCTACCGGGCCCAGCAGCACAATACAGTTACTGTTTCACTTAACAAAAGCACTACAATAACAAAGTGCACCTTGAAGAATTAAATACTTCAACATCTATCTTATCATTGCCATGTCATTCTTAAAAAGCACAAATAACTTCACCTTCCATGGTGTAAAATATTTAATAACATAATGAAGGATAAATTAATAAAGACATGCTCCTCAGAGTATAACAAGAATAATAGTATGATGGATTCTAACACATATATCTTAGGCAAAATACTTGTGTGGACAAAGTCAAATGGAATACACACCACAAAACAATCCATCTATTGACATAAATACAAGCATTAGCAAGTTTTAACTTGTTTTTTGTTTTTCATAAATGTACCTTTGAGGTCTTTCTTGCAATGATATATATTGCAGAGGTTTCTACTATATGGTGATGCTGAACTGATGTCAGACCCATATAGCTATCTGGCTTGCTATACTGAGTTTGAAGACATTACATGTCTAAAAGATTCACGCTTGCAAGCTGAATAGAAACTATTTCATAAACGCTCAGAGTTTGTGTTTAGATCTAGTTTCTTATTCCTGTCTTTCACTGACGATAGCAAATAGCTTGAAATCATGATCTGAAAGTGGAATTAAAGTTAGAGATAGTGAATGCTTGCTCTGACGTTTATGTAAACAAACATACGCTTGATGGTGTTTTTGGTAGAACGCCATCTATTGACATAAATACACACATTAGCAAGTTTTAACTTGTTTTTTGTTTTTCATATATATATATTCACACAGGCAATCCAACTTATCTATGAGAGATCTTTCTGATTTTCCATTTGTTTCTGTTAGGAGTGTGATTATGAGTTATTACAGTGATTTTCATTTACTTAGAACAAAGGTTATTTTTTAGATAGCTTAATTATTAACAAAGTATCATAAAAAAGTTGTAGAGATTCTAACTGGGAGATAGATTCATTATTCATAAGTAAATAGAATCATGATTGCACAATTATATAGGTATTACTAAATTAGTAATTAGTTCATGGATGTTTGAAAACAAGTTGCAGCCTCCTGATTTCAAAATATAATCTGAAAATCTGTTTAGCATATTACTGATTAGAGAAGCAGCAGTAGAAGGAAGAAGAGTGGATCGATGAGGATCTGCTAAATGAATAGATTTGTGTTCAGATCATAAACAATGGTAAAATAATTGGAGTTCTGCTCTAATTGAGAGTTAGCACACAATGCTGATAAATTGGACAGAAAATAACATTTCATTAAAAATAACAACAGTTGGTGTTGTAATAGGTGCAATCAGTGGATCAACTGGAAGAATTGTTAGACACTATTGAACAGACCATTTAAAGGATCTTCCAGGAGCCATTTCCAGCCTATAAGATATTGAATTCTGCTAGTATAGCCTCAAATTTGATAGTCATTAATTATGAAACAGCAGTTTAATGAAACTCTAGCTGCATCTAGAAAAATTAAAGCCAGCTGGATTTATTGCTGGATCTGAAAAAAAAAAACATTTTTTGACACTTGTAAGAATTCCATTTTTACACCATGATTTTTTAATTAAAGATTCTAGGTTAAATATCAAAAAACTGGGGTCATAATTTGAAGTGATTCTTAGATAGTAAAACTTGGTGAAATTGATCTACTGAACAAAAAACTGGTGTCATAATTTGAAGTGACTCTTAGATAGTAAAACTTGGTGAAATTGATCTACTGAACAACTTTTTGTGCATTTGCTATGATGAAACTTTTGACATATGTTGAAAGATTAATATGACAAAAGCAGGAAGCCACTCATTATTATTTAAAGTTGTAATAATAAATTTATTTAATGCACATTGATTACATAAGTAATATTTACTAAAGCAAATAGGTGAAGTTGAAGCAGTTAGATCTGAGAGTGTGAAGCTATTCAATACTTCACTGATTAAGTCCACAATTTCTATTATACATTAGTACTTGTGAAATCTTTTGATTTACAATGAGTACTAATAAGCATTTATTTTATATAGCGTATGTTTACAATTGTATACATTCAAAAATCAGCCTTTTAAGCTAATTGTGCATACGCTTTGCGAGTGTTAATAATAAACGAATACTTTCTCACCAATACAAGATATAGTATTTATGCAGGAATAAAAGGAATCCTCTTATTCCTATGACTCAAATGCTTATATATGAGCAAATCTGAAGTACTGGCAAGTAAAGCATGAGGATGAAACCGTCACTTTAAATTACCATATACGATGTCTGAATGAATGACGTGGGTGAAATTGTCTAGAATTTACTAAATGTCATTCCAACTGAAACTTAATCATATGTAAATAAGCATTTAAGCTAATTGTGCATACATCATTCATTCAGACATCGTATATAGTAATTTAAAGTGATGGTTCATCCTCAAGCTTTACTTGCCAGTACTTCAGATTTGCTCATATATAAGCATTTGAGTCGTAGGAATAAGAGGATTCTTTTTATTTCTGCATAAATACTATATCTTGTATTGGTGAGAAAGTATTCATTTATTATTAACACTTGCAAAGCGTATGCACAATTAGCTTAAAAGGCTGATATTTTAATGAGTACTAATGTATAATAGGAATTGTGGACTTAATCAGTGAAGTATTGAATAGCTTCATGCTCACAGATCTAACCACTTCAGCTTTACCTATTTATATAGCAAGTAGGTTGAAGTAAAGAAGGGTTCCCCACTTTTCTTCCAATGCATAAGCTTGTGGTTAAGACCTGTAGAGGTCCCTACCTTTGCATTTTCAATCGCACATGCTTTAGGTTTATTGCCTTAGTAAATATTATTATTTAAATAAATATCCAAGTTTAGTGTGGGATTTTTCTCCAATAAGGACCTGATATTCTCCTAGTGCAAATGTTAGTAGTAAGAAAACTGTAAAATACTTGCTTCACAATCTCAAGAAGTGTCAACAAACATTCCAAAAAGGTTATTCCAAAAAATTAATTTAATCTAAGCTTACAAAAATTAAAAAAATAAGTTATACTAAAATCCAACGTTGCTCATGAATATTCAAGGCATGGGATTATAGTTCAGTTTATTATTGCAAAAGATTATATTAAAATTGTAAGATGTTTCCTTGTTATTTAGAAAAATTGAACATATTAATTACATTGGATTAGGAATAAGTTTACAGTCTTTGGCAATTCTTATTGGCTTTTCTAGTTTAGGAAACAACTTTTCAAAAATAAAGTAATAGCATTAGCATAGATGAATGTTCTGTTTTCTATATCATGAAGATGACAGATGAATGTTAAATAAATTTGGCCAAACAATTAACCCCTATAGTAAAATGTTATGTAAAATTTTATATCTATTAAGATTATCATGTAATGTTATTTGAATTTTTTTATTGGAAACCAATTTATCAAGTAAATTAATAGGCCTACTGCATTAAAGAATTTTAAAAGCTTTCAGAAAAGCATTTTTTCAAACAGCTGAAATTATCTCAGTAAAAGTAGCACTAGTTTTTGATTTGTTACTAAAAACTTTTTTCATTGTGATTGGCAAAATTTGTTCACAACAGTTTCTTCCTGACCTAAACTCAACCTTCTCTATAGAGAGCTGTCTCTCATTTAATGACAAATTTGTTATTAATATGATTCTTTAAAAAAAACTTGAAAGGAATATTCATAATATTCTCTTATTCTTTTTTACTTTTTTTGCATATCTTCATATATATATATATTTCTTATAATACTTCTTTCATATACACTTCAATGTAAACAAATTTTCTTAAAAAACTTTTTTATTTTCCTTACAGTTTTGACTGTCCAGCAGCCTTCATGTAGGGGATATATGTGATATTTTGATATATATATATGAAGTGATGTTTATGTATTATATTGTTCAAATATTGTAGCTATGATGAAGACTGCTGGACAATCAAAACTGTAAGGAAAATAAAGAAAATTTTTAAGAAAATTTGTTTGCATTGAATAGACAGCTATAGCTCTGCTTATTTTTGGAATAGTTCCTATACAAATAATGTTACTGGATAGTTTTGCAAACCATATTTTCAGGTCCTAACATTTTTAGAAACTCTGGAAGTATACTATCTACTTATATATATATAATATAAAATGTCCGTTAATTAAAACAAAATTGTAATTACAATAAAAATAATAATAACGGTAACAAACTATTATAAACAATCCTTAAATTTGCAGAAGTACTTTTGGTTAATTTCTTGAACCTGCCTCAACTGCCATTAAAATTCAAAAAGAAAACAAAGAGGAAGCAAACGTCATCAATTCAAATTCCAGGAATCTCGTATTTTAATGTTAGCAGATTGCCTATTTATTAAATGCATTTTATTCCTATTTATAAAAATTGCCTCCTAATTTTTCTTTTATTATGGTTTCTCTCTTCATGAAGAATTTTCACATTTTCAAAATCAAATTTAAATTTATATTTACATGTTTTTTCATGATCAAAAAAAAACTGCAGGAGAAATTAAATCACCATTATTTTTACTTTTTGCACGTTTGCTCCCTCAATCTCTTCTCAATAGTGCACCTAGATTCACCTATATATTATAGCATACAATCACAAAAAATTTGATATATGACATTAAATTTTCTGATTGACAGGCATGGCATACTTAGAATTATTGACTAATTTATTAATATTGTTTGGAACGTAGAGTGAAACATTACACACATTCTTATATATATCTCTAAAAAATTTCACTTGTGGATTTGAAATAAATGGAATAAATATCCATTGTTTACTATTAATCTTCATTTCCTTTAAATTACTATACTTTTTTTTAAATTGACATAAAGTATTGCTTATTTATTCCATTTTATAACCAACATCAAGCAATTCCTTGGCAAATAGCTCGATATTTTTCAGTTTATCACTTTGGTAATGACATAATTTTTCATTCTGAAACAAAAAAGATATAAAACTTGCCATCTTATGCATCATTGGTACTTTTGATTTACAATTTATATCCCCTTTTTTGCAGTGGCTTAATTATTAATTTATAATTTAATATAGTGTTATCTCTTTTAATAATTAAATCTAAATATTTAATATTTTTGTCTTGTTCCTTTTCAATAGTCCATTTCAAACCATTTAAATTATTTAATTAATCTACAAGCAAATTTATAGTATTATTATTTGCACAAACAAAAACATCATCCACATATATTTTGTAAATTTTAATATCTCCAAAAGTACACATATTTAAAATACTACTCTCATATGTAGATTAAACAAAATTGCAAAATTGTACAACTACAGGCAGAACTGGGCCACCCTTTAGACATTTTATAATATTGACCTTCAAAAGATACCACAATGTTATCATTAAAAAATGTTAAAGAATCAACAATAAACTTTATCATATATATTGGTCCATGGGTCTGCCTGTAGTTGCACAAGTTTGCAATTTTGTTTTATCTACATATGAGAGTAGTATTTTAAATATGTGTACTTTTGGAGATATTAAAATTTACAAAAGATATGTGGATGATGTTTTTGTTTGTGCAAATAATAATACTATAAATTTGCTTGTAGATGAATTAAATAAGTTAAATGGCTTGAAATGGACTATTGAAAAGGAACAGGACAAAAATATTAAATATTTAGATTTAATTATTACAAGAGATAACACTATATTAAATTATAAATTAATAATTAAGCCACTGCAAAAAAGGGGATATATAAATTGTAAATCAAAAGTACCAATGATGCATAAGATGGCAATTTTTAGATCTTTTTTGTTTCAGAATGAAAAATTATGTCATTACCAAAGTGATAAACTGAAATACATTAAGATATTGGCAAAGGAATTGCTTGATGTTGGTTATAAAATGGAACAAATAAGCAATACTTTATGTCAATTTAAAAAAAAAGTATAATAATTTAAAGGAAATGAAGATTAATAGTAAACAATGGATATCTATTCCATTTATTTCAAATCCACAAGTAAAATTTTTTAGGGATATATATATATATATAAGAATGTGTGTAATGTTTCATTCTACATTCCAAACAATATTAATAAATTAGTCAATAATTCTAAGGATATCATACCTGTCAAGCAGAAAAGTAATGTCATATATCAAATTTTTTGTGATTGTATGCTATCATATATAGGTGAATCTAAGAGATTGAGGGAGCTTGAATTGCTATATAAATGTGCAAAAAGTCAAAATAATGGTGATTTAATTTCTCCTTCAGTTTTCTTTGATCATGAAAAAACATGTAAATATAAATTTAAATTTGATTTTGAAAATGTGAAAATTCTTCATGAAGAGAGAAACCATAATAAAAGAAAAATTAAGGAGGCAATTTTTATAAATAGGAATAAAATGCATGTAATAAATAGGCAATCTGCTAACATTAAAATACGAGATTCCTGGAATTTGAATTGATGACATTTGCTTCTGCTTTGTTTTCTTTTTGAATTTTAATGGCAGTTGAGGCAGGTTCAAGAAATTAACCAAAAGTACTTCTGCGAATTTAAGGATTGTTTATAATAGTTTGTTACCATTATTATATATATATTGTAATGTTTTCATTCTTGCTAGGCCTCTATACGCATTATAAAATGCGTGAGTTGATCAAGTTATGCCAAAAAGAAGAAAGTTTCATTCCTATTTCTAAAGAAACATAACTATATTTCGTGATCAACTCAGCCTAGAATTGTTACAATTACAATTCAGTTTTTTTATTTATAAATGAGGGCACCAGAGTCGATTAGACCCACTGATTCTGCGTCAAACATATTGTAACTTGTAAATTAAAAAGAAAAAGTGTTTTCAAAAGACAGTATTAAATTTTACCGTAACTAAAATTATTTTTCAAAATATTATTATTCCTGGAACTTATTAAACATATTGTCAAAGGTAAATTATATTTTTAAACATCACTAAACTAATATTAATAAATTTCACAATAAATATAAATAATTATTATTAATAACGTACAAATGAAAAGTTGATTTTAGAAATTTTTTTTTTTATTCTAACAAATTAAAATATTTAACGTTAAATTGTTAATTAAATAAACTGGAGAGAACACACACTAATCCAAACACGAAGCAATTAATAAAATAAAGTAATTAAAACAATTAATTAAAGTTCTTGGGTACACAAAAGTCTCTTGATCAAATAAAAAGAAAGTCTATATCGGGGTCCTATTATAAGCTTATATTTGCAAAATGGTTTGTCAACAATTTAGTCACAATTGGGAATAATAATGAGTTGTAGCTTACTGGTAAGTTTAGCGAGAAGGTTGTAGCTTACTATGCATAGTTGTTGGGTTACAATGAGCTTGGCCATTGGTTATAAGTTGATCTTGTGGTCTATTCTCCTAGTCGGTCACGAAGGCTTTTCTGGTGTCCATTTTCAGGCATGATGTCCGCAGAAGCTCCGGTTCACTCTGACATGCAGAATTATTTCCGCGTAGGGAGATCATGGATATATTCTTGTTATCCAGGACTAACTATAGAGAAACAGATAAAACAAGATGTTGATCAAACTGGCCTCCACCTTTTTATACTAGAGGTCTAGTTTTCAGACTTCTGCGCATACCTTTTGTTTATCAAAAATATACGCTGATAATCTTGTACATTCTTTATAAAATTTACGCTACAAAGTCTTCATTTTTTATAGCATAATCCTGCCATCTTTAATTAGCTAAAATATTTTTCTTTTAGCTTATCTTTTTACTTTTAGAATTCTTTTAATTTATCTGGATTAGTAATCTGCATGTCTTTTGTTCTCTCCAATTTTAACTTTTATTTTTAATTACATAAAAAAAATACGAAAGGCACTTTTAACTTACACTGTACGTTCTTAAAAAAGTAAATTATACTAATAAAAAAAAAATTAAGTTTACTCTTTTTTTTAGCTTTTACCAAATGCCAATATATTTGTACCATATATAAATAAAGGGTACAATATATATATTATAACATTTTCCGTTTTGCTAGGCCTCTACACGCTAATATAAACTGCGCGCGAGTTGGTCAAGCTATGTTGAAAAGAAGAAAGTTGTCTTTCTATTTCTAAAAAACATAGCTATATTTCCTGATCAAACTCGGCCTACTAATTGTTGAGAATTATGCTATTGACGAGATCAGCTTTTAATTTATTTGAAAGGCGCCAGAGTTCTGCAAGAACCCACTGAACCGTCACATAGCATCTGGCAAACAAAAAAGAAAAATATTTTTAAACTAATAAGTATTGCCTCATACCATAACGAGAATTATTTTTTTAAGATTATTATTCCTGGGTTTATTCAAACATATTGGCAAAGGTAAATTACTTTTTAAATCTTATTAAACTACTAATAGATTTAATAATAAAAAATAATAACTATTACTAATAAATTCAATAATAATTAACAACTATTATTAATAACGCACAATGAAAAAGGTTGATAAAAGTAAAATCTCTTTTATTCCAACAAACTAAAAATATTTGTAAGTTAAATTACGAATTAACTAAATTGGAGAGAACATGAATCAATTTATAAAAAACAGTTGGATAAAGTAATTTAATAATGTTCACTTATTACATTTCATTTCCATGATCTTGCATAAAATTATTTAAATGAAAGTCTCTTTAATAAGAAAATTAATGTCTATATCGGGATTATTTTAAGACTTGTTTGCAAACGCTTAATTTTGTCACAATCAGGAATAAGTAGTCTTACCGGTAAGTTTTAGTGAATTCACGATGGTTGTAGATAACTATGCATAGTTTTTCAGGGTTGAATTGAGCTCACGGCCTTTGATTATTAGTTGATCTTGGTGCTGGTTCCATAGGCTAGTCATGTAAGCTTCTCTGGTGTCCATCGGTAACGATGTCAGCTAAAGCTCCGGTCTACTCTCGTTTGAATAACTTTTTCATCATAGAGTGGTCTGGATTCTTTAATCCAAAACCAACCAAAAGAATATCAGCTAAACCAAGACGTTCCTCCAACCGAATACCTACTTTTTATACTAGAGGTCCAGTTTTCAGACTTCTGCGCATATCTTTTGTTTGTCAAAATATACATTGATAATCTTAAATATTCTTTATAAAATTTATGTTACAAAGTCTTTATTTTTTTCAGCATAATTCTGCCATCTTTAATTAGTTGAAATATTTCTACTTTCTCTTATCTAGATTGGTAATATGTGTCTTTTGTTCTCTCCAATTCTAACTTTTTCCAATTACATTAAAAAAATATGGAAGAATAATTTAAATTTCATTGTATGTTATTTTTTTAAAAAAAAATTAGTCAAAAAAAAAATCTAAATCTACTTTTATTTTTTTAGCTTTTACCAAATGCCAATATTTTTGCAACGTATATAAACGTTACAATATATATATATATAATGTCAAAGCGTTGACTGGGAAGTGAACTCTAGGCCAGCTATGCTATCCGCTAGGCCACCAATGCTTGAAATATGCTATCTACTTCTAGTGACTTTGTTGGTTTAAGACAGTCAAAAACAAGTTCAAGTTTACCAACATCTATGAGTTTCATCAGATTGATGTTAAAAGAACATTATGAAAGAGAATTTTGCAATTCTGCTCTAATAATACTTTTTCTCATTATGACAATGATTGGCAAACTGATTAACAGTAGCATAGTAGTTCTTTTAAACATACTTTTATGTTTATCAAGCTTATGTAAAGATAATCAGTCCTTATGACTAAAAATTGTAAAGTTTTTATTCTCTATGGACTATCTCCACTTTTGTTTTCTGTCATTATTTAAAATATATAATTGTTAATTAGAGAAGATATAAATTAGTATCAAAGTTCATTGGCTTAACGTTTTCGAGGATCCATGCCTCATATTCATAGCCTTCATAAAATGTATAATAAAATATATGCAAATACAAATATTCAAATAAGCTAGTATTTAGTGATTTAACAAGTTTGTCAGCAATTTCTTGGACTTTAAGTAGACAAAAATTGACTACAAAGAGTACTTCTGGTTTTGTTCCAATCTAGAATGAGTTGCTTTTGATATTCATGAGGGACAAAATCTTTAGCAGCTACTGCTATGAGTTTATTAAACCTACCATAGCATAAGGGAATTGAATAGAACACTATTCAATATATCCATTACATCAGTTCCAGTTAGCTTTCTTTACATTTCAATGTAAACAGGATAATTTTCAACTACAGAAGTGTGGATTCAGTAATAATGTTAATTGTAGGAGGAAAAGATCCAATATCAGTAATTCAGCATGTAAGAGAAAAACATTTTTTATTGAAACAACATGTTATCAAGTGTTATCTCTGTTCCCCAACTGCCTTAATGGAATGTTCCTTTTTGCTTGGTAGCTTAAAGTAAGTGTATGTTGTTTAAATTCATATATTTTAAAAACTAATTACCTACTTAATCCTCATTTACATAATCCCAAAGATTACTAGGAGAAATGCAATCTTCTATAAATATGAATGTGTAGAAAGTTGGGGTCAATTTTTATTGAGAGATATGTAAACGTTATTGTAAATATTGCATACATAAAATTGTCTATTCAAACGTTTATTGAAAAATTATTTAAACTAAATAGTTTGCTTTATAAGATGATTTAAAACAAAACTTGTTACATCATGGTTATTAATCAATCCAAATCCATAAATTTTAAGATGAACATTATTAGAAATATTGTACTGATTAACTAATTTGAAAAGGATCTCCATTTTTGATTTTCATATATTTTTAATGCTAAGCAGAAGTAATTTTGTGTTTTCATAGATGAAGAGAAGATTGCTCTTTAGAGGTTATATCATATAAATATTTTATATTTTGAAAATCTAAGTCCCTCACTTTTATAGTTTGAGATTAATATCCACTATAATATTGCAGAAGTTCCCTTCATTATCTTTATTATGTATTTAATTCATCAAAATCAAGTCAAGTTTCTATATACAAGTTAATGCTTATTATTTTCAGAAAGGACTACCCCATCACATTGTTTTAATTTACGGAATTTGTTTGCCATTGAGATAAATAAACAAATTGGGAAGATCCTCATAGATAAGTATATTAAAATTCTACTTATTAATATACTATTAGCAGAATTCACTATTCCATGATTCTAAAAATCAGTTAATTCACCATGCAGGACTTTTTCTGGTGAAACCAGAAAACAACTGAAGAAGAAAGCAAAATAATGTTACAAGACATTTATTCCATACTAACATAATAATTACAGTAATGCACCTTTATTTACATCTAATTCAAAATATATTAATTCATTTCTTATCCATTTCAATGTTGAATTGCTAAATTAAGGTATATTTAATAATATAAATCTCTGATTTTGCCTTAATTAGATTATAGACGTGTGCTTTACACAAAGTTAGTCCCCGTCACAGTATTACTTTAATTCATGTGGTTGTTATATTTACAGTGATTGTTGGCAATGCTTTAACACAAATAACGTGTGCATGTATGTATGTCAAGATTTTCATGTAATAAAGTAACCAGTCAAATATGTATAAAGCACAATAACCAGAGTTGGCATCTCTTTATATACTAATAGCTAAATGTATTTAGAGAGAAAAAACAATTAGCAGTTTCAATTAGATAATGAAAATAGTCCAAGATATAATTATAAGTAAAATGCCACCATTGCAATCTTTTAATCAAGCATTTTTATTTTTCTTAAATTTTCAGGGATTTTCCCCTTTACCCCAGACAGTAAAGATTCCTAGTTTAAAAAGCTCACCTCTTCGCTATGTGACATTTAATATATTTTAATTTGTAGGTAGATAATGTAGGACACGTTACAATAATAGAATGATCATGAATATCATTTCATGCTATCTTGCTAATTAGATTGTATGGCTTAGTAGAGAAATGATTTTATTGAATTTGAAATCAATCAAATGAAAAGAAAATATCTTAATCTCAATGTATAGCATTTTCATTAGCTTTCTATTTTCGTTTGACTGACAGGAGCTAATCTTCCCACATCTCAATCGAACAAGATAGTATTTAGTGTAGATGAAAAATCGAAAAAGGAATATCAAGAAGCTGCTTCACGTAGACAATCTAGGTAAAATAATTAAGAAAACTAATTAAAAGAAATAATCTGATAATACACACAACCTTTAAAAAATATTAATGTGGAAGATGCTGCACTAGCATCAGCAGTAGCAGGGATAATCAGTCCACCAGAAAAAAAAACATTCAACACAGATATCTATTTTGGATAATATATTGTAGGTAATCACTATCCATGGTATGGATCCATTTTTTAGCTATTTCACCTATATATACAGTTATCCAAGCTAATTTTCTGAAAATTTCAACTTAAGATTTGAACACAGGCCAACTTACTTATCAAGCTATCTGATATCAATTCATTTTATATATATATATATATATGCAAGAAAATCAAGTAATATATCGTGACTTAATTTAATGAGGTTGTATTACAAATATTATAGCATGAGCATTAATAGCTCTTAACAAGCTTTTCCAGATAACCCTATCCCCAGACCATTTTCTACCTGCTGGCTGTCGTCAGTGAGGCACTAGGATATTTAGACAATAGATTTTAAAATACTAGCTCAAACTCAGGATTTATCTAATAGTTAATTATTAAGTAGAAAATCAGCTATCTAACTTAAATAGAATATATGGTGTATCTGAAGTTAGTTGTCCCATATGGCTATTTAATTTGATAACTGAATTTGAGTACTCATAGATATCTGAAAATGTCAGATTTTCTACTTAATAGTTAACTATTAAATAAATACTGGGCTTGAACTGGTATTTTTAGATCTAATGTCTGAATACCTTAGCACCTTACAGATGCAGCTAACAGCTAAGAACCAGTCTGGGGATAGGAATATTCGGAAAAGCTTGTTAAGAGCTACTAATGTTCATTATATAACATTTGTAGTGCAAGCTTATTAAATTAAGTCACATGATGTAAGAGTTGATTTCCTTGCAATTATATTTTTGCTCTTGATGCTTTGGCAATGTTATATTGCTAAAGCTATTAATATAAGTTGTATCTAAATTTAGCTCAGTCCCATATGGCTATCTAGATTAAATAGCTGAATTTGAAGACATATAGATGTCTGAAAATTTTCAGATTTTCTACTTAATAGTTAACTATTAGATAAATGCTGGGCTTGAGCTGGTATTTTTAGATCTAATTGCTGAATATCCTATGGCTTACTGATGATAACCAACAACTAGAAGCCAGTCTGGGGATAGGGATAATCAGAAAAGCTTGTTAAGAGCTACTAATGCTCATTATATAATATTTGTAATGCAAGCTTATTAAATTAAGTCACATGATGTATGAGTTGATTTCCTAGCAATTATATTTTTGCTCTTGAGGCTTTGGCAATGTTATATGTTGTATCTGAATTTAGCTCAGTCCCATATGGCTATTTAAGTTAAATAGCTAAATTTGAAGACATATAAAAGTATGAAATTTTCAGATTTTCTACTTAATAGTTAACTATTAGATAAATGCTGGGCTGACCTGATATTTTTAGACTCTGATGTCTGAATACCTTAGAACCTTACCGATGACAACCAACAATTAGAAAACAGTCTGGGGATAGGGATAATCAGAAAAGCTTGTTAAGAGCTATTAACACTCATTATATATATATATATATGTGTGTGTGCATGTGTGTATGCTATTAAAATGTTTGAAATGATTCAAAGTGAATGTGGCAGTGAAACCCATGAACCATGAGAACATTTTAGTGTTTTTCCAATATTTCATGATGGCAGAGAGAGTACCGTAGGACAATTGATGAAGATATAACATACTCTAGCACATTCCATTTTGTAATTTGTGATTCAAACATTCTAGAACCTTACAATTTTTGTGATGAATAACTAAACTATGTCACTACATAAAATGTGCATTGATTCAGAGATAGGGTTGCAGACAGCTTGAACAGAGAACAAATTATCTTTTCCTTGGGATATATAGTGTATTTTAGTGATCTTAGTTATAATGAACAAAAAATATCTAAGAATAAGATGATCCTTTTAGCTATTACAAATCCACTTGGGCCAACAACATTAGCATTGAAAAAAAAACCAAATGCAATAAAAAATTTTGATAGTCAACTAAAAACCATATGTGTAAATCTTGTTACACTACCACTTATATTAAATAATCAAATGAATAAAGATTAAGATCACCTCTTTTTAATTCAGGTTGAAATAAGCTACAGAAGTCATATAAACCTTTCATTTTCCACAATGATCTGGAAGTTATTCTTCTACATCTTTTCCTCTCATCTGAGAGGTTTTGCATCATCTATCTTATGATAGTCCAAAGGAATATGTCAGTGCTGACATTGATACTGGCAGATTCCCAAAATTTACAGATGCATGAGACTGAAATGATGACCCATAATACATTATAATGCTAGAATAAAAATATATATCTAAGCAACCCACTATAATGTTGGATTAAGAATAGAATCCTTATCCTAAAGCAAATTAGTTGGTTGTTTTTTTTTTTACACTCACAAACATATATAGCAACAAAGAGTTAAATCTAATATATATATATTAAATGCCCAATAGCACAATGCAATAAAAGAATGATACTAAGACAAATAAATTTATTATACTTATTATAATGTACATTGTATATATTTATGGTAACAGATAAATATAATTTTAAACTAAGTATATGATTTAATGCATTAAATTTTCTTATTTATTATAGATAGTAAAATTATTTTAAATTATATATATATAAATTATTGTTATTATATAATATT
Source organism: Epiperipatus broadwayi (assembly GCA_028023455.1). Taxonomy (NCBI): domain Eukaryota; kingdom Metazoa; phylum Onychophora; class Udeonychophora; order Euonychophora; family Peripatidae; genus Epiperipatus; species Epiperipatus broadwayi. Next base: position 1,167,014 of record JAQFVV010000047.1, read on the forward strand.
ATTTACTTAAAAATTATCATTAATGAGTTTTTTATTTATATAGCACTATGTTGTAATCTGTAACAATAATTAGGGATCACCCATTACACATGCAATGCAGACTAAGAAAAACTTTTAGGGAATGCTCTCCTTTCCAAACACAAAATAAAGTCTTTTGAAAAGATAAAATGAATCACCTCCACATTTTTAACCTAAATGTATATGTATAGGTAAATCTTAAGCATTTAGAAAAGAAAGTGTGAATATATTAATCAATCATTTTATTTCCATTTGCTATAGTTTTAATTATTGTTATCTGTGAAATTTTTACAATTTACAACACATTAATATTAGATATAATATTAAACATATATATAATGAGTTATTTATTTATATAGCATTATGTTTTAATTTAATACTGATATGCCATAAATTGTAAAAATTTCACAGACATCAATAATTAAAAACATAGCAAATGGAATTAAAAGTGACTAATTAATATCTTCACACTCTCATTTCTAAATACTTAAGATTTTCCTATACATACACATTTAGGTTAAAAACGTAGATCAAAAGACTTTATAGTGTGTTTGGAAAGAAGAGCATTCCTTAAAAGTGTTTATTAGTTTACAGGGCATGTGTAATAGATGATCCCTAATTACTGTTAAAAATTATTTTTAAAATTTTTTAATTGTTAGTTAAATAGAAGTATATTTATGCTTTAAATCATATACAATATTCATATGTTTAAGAGTTTGTGATGATGAAAGATATAATAGATTTTAATTTAGAATAAGAAGTTTACTACTATTTTTTAATCACAAGCATTAAATGCATATGCTATTTGGTTAACAAATATTACCCAATATACAATAACTTTATAAGATTAGAAAAAACACAAATATTTAAAACAGATAAACAGAATGATAATCCAAAAAGGTATACAACTTATTTCCTGGCCTCAGATGATGATGACTTCAAAATAATTCCATTATTAAAAAAAATCACCATTAAATGAGAGACTGTGGTGTATATTTATAGAGGTGTATAAGCATATATATATATATTTAATCAATTGAATTATAAATAAATCAAAATACTAGACAACTTGTGTGTGTGCATTTTAATTATATGATATATAATTAAAATGTACACACACAAGTTGTCTAATATTTCGATTTATTTATAATTTGATTGATTAAAGGTTTATAATTTTTTTGATAACATTAAGGTCATATGGTTAATGAAAAATGACTATAAGAAATGAAATATATATATGTGTGTAATGTTTCAAGATTAAATCTCTATGCAACTATTGTTATAAACAATTGAAATGCTCTCTTAACATAGCATAAGACAATTTTATCAGCAAGAGATGTGAAGTTCTTCTTTTTTCCTTCCTACATAGATAATTAAAGCCCTTTAGTCATAGCATAAAGCAACCAGTGATTAAAAGAGCAATATTTTCTCTTTACATATAGATAAGTAGAATGTTCTCTAAGCATAGTATAAGACAATTTTATCAGTAAAAGAAGCAATATTTTTTTTAATCTTCCTTTAGACAAGTGAAATGCTCTCTGGTTATAGTATAACAAACATTATCAGTAAAAGGGTATTTTAACTGCCTATATCGACAGTGGAAATGAGAATTAATCTTGAAACATTATAAAGATACACTATATATATTATAATGAGGAATTTCATAGTTGTATGATAAAATTAAAATACATTTTGAGTTATACCATGCAATAGTTTTTTTTTAAATTGTCGATATTTTGATGAAATCACATTTATCTTTTACAAAGCTAAGAATGAATGAAGAATTGTTTGGTCTCAGACACTAATGAGGTTGTGATTATATGTAAAATAAAGAATGTTCATTTATATTGTGAGGATAGCTTAAAATTGCACCCACACAAACCTTAGCACCTGAAATATTGGATTTTTTTTAAAATTAAGATATTAATATAATGTAAATAAGTTTTGCTAGAATACTCTTAAAAAATATAAATGTATAAATAGTTATGACAGTGTACTAATTGTATATTAAATAGTGGGAATGATAGATCGTTTACCATAAAATCACACATATATATTAGTAATAAAATTAATTCTAGTGTTTAATATAAAAAAATATAAACATTAGAAGAGTTCATACAAATTTATATATATTAATAATTGTGCTGTGTTGATTATCTTGTGCATCTATAATAAATGTAGACAATGACTTGAATGATGAAAAAATAGTTATAGCAATAAACAAAAGGTCAAGTATTGTACTAAGTCAGGGGTCCCCAATCTTTTTGCACTTAAAGAACACATTTTATAAAACCGGCCAAGTGGTGGGCACCATTTATTTTTTTCAACCAGATGGGGCACCACTTATTTTTTCAATCTAAATTTATAATTGGATATTGATAATAATACACATAATGTACAAAAAAATATTTATTTCAAAAATAAAATTTTAACATATAATTAACGTTTATATTTTTAAACTGTAAAAGTATACTATGCCCCTCAATTTGATTACAATATAATACAATAATTTATAAGAAATTTTAGAAATTAAATTTATTTGTATCAGATAAATAATTTTTTATCGTGTTCAGATAGTGGCGGGCACACGTAAAATGGTCTGCGGGCACCATGTGCCCAAGGGCATAAGGTTGGGGACCTCCCGCACTAAGTGATTGAATATAAGAAGGGGATAATAATATTAATATTATTATTTATTTATTTATTTTCAAATGAATCGATAATCACAATATTTATATAACACAACAATAGGCATGCTCTGCGAATAAACAATGGAAATGACACGGGTATAAAAAAAATAATTACAACTCTTTCTTCTTTAAAATTGTGTGTTTGACATGAAAAAGTCAACTTAGTTGAAGCAGTTATTTTAATAACATTTTCCTACAAAATGGACAATTTTTGAATCAGCATCTCTACAAATATCATTTTTTTATTTATTTGCCATTTAAAAAAATTAAGGAAGCAAACAGAAGATTTTCATACAAGCTGAATGATCAGATAAGTTTAAAATAACTTAATTTTAAAAAAAGTATTATGATTTTTTTTTTTAAAAATTAAAAAAGAAATTAGAACAGTTTATTCAGTTAAAATTTTAATGACAGGAATATGTTATATAGCCAATATCACAAATAATAAGTAACTGCATTCTATATATATATTATTTAAATGCGAACTGCATATATATATAAACCTGTATATACATTGAAAAATATGATATATTTTGGCTAGAACGATTGTTGTCAGGTGGAGCATTTGCCCACCACTATGGCCATGTGAAATTAATATCTATCAGTCTACATTGAAGTGCCTGATAAGCTAGGTCCACGCATGATGGAAATCTACATGAGGAATAAAACAAAACCACCCACTGCCAATATAAATATGTTCAGAATGTGCTATTCAGAATCAATAAGGAGTCATCAACATTTATAATAAAAAAATGCATAAATTGTAAGAACTGTTATGTAAGAAGCACTCTGATGAATAATTGTGCCTGATCACATTGACTCATGAAATGTTGTAAATATGATTTTGTCTTTTGTATAGATATGTCTTATTTTTATTTTATTATCTCATTCTTATATTTCGGAAGTACTAATGGTCTAATTTAACAGTTTGGAACAGTCCAACATAAGAAAATGTGGAGATAGCAGGAAGGAAAAGTTGAAAAGTCTTTTTTTTTTCCTTTTAATAAAATTTTAGGTACTTAAATGATGCTTGACATTTTCATCCATGACTGTGAAATTGTGTGCTTAAACTGAGTATTTAAACAGTAAGAGTTTTTCTCTTTTAAATTAACTAAAATATCCAATGTCACACCATGTATTCTTAGATATTTCCAATGAATAAATGATTAATCCTTTTGGTTAATATTCTTTACTATTTACTTTGCTATCATATCATGGATTGTTTTTTTTATATATTTCTTTTATAATATATATATATGCAAGGTGATTATTTTAGATCAATCAACTTCCACGCCTAGAACTGCATACTGCATCTGAAGTTGCACTTAAATTTCTAATTAAGTTAGAAATCTCATTTTATTCTAATAAAGTTTTCATTACTTTTGGATATATAAATGTCTATATTATGTGTATCTATCATGGGAAATAGGGGATAAGTAATTTTAAATCGCTTAAGTAACAATATGATAGATGACTATCATAGACCTTGAAGTTAAAAATATAGGAGAATATATCCAAATAATTCTCTTTCGCATGTAAATATTTATTGAACTTTTTCCACATTGATTAACAATTTGTTATATGTTTTTATATATTTTGTTTTTGTAAATAAATATTATGGAGTTTTGTTTAATTGATAAAGTCTCTCTAGTTTATTGATCCAGCATTTACATTCAATCCTATAACCAATATTTTACATATGCACACACACATTACTGTTAGATGAGCATGAGAGGTAAATGTTAAATCAAGGTTATTCCTTAATAATAAATAGGATGAAATAATTCAGTTATCAACAGTCTATGTAAGTACACCCCTGTCAAGAGAGTCAAATGTGAATTCTTCCTGAGTTCAAATACTGAGGCAATGGATCCAAAAGAGAATGGTAAGATGTTAGATGAACTGACTTAAATTGCATGTAAATTTGATAGATAAGTTTTAGGGTAGTCTATTGAAGATAGATGTAATCATGAGTCTGTACTTCATGTCATCTACAGCTTCCTACATGAAAACCCTAGGTCTGACTGTAGTCAGATGCGACCTTCTCTTGTTACGTAATCGACCAGACCGTTACAATAAATACTGTGATGGCATCTTCCAAGCTCAACCAAACCAATCCATGACTACTCACATCACCAATTGTGCCCATTCCAAACTTATGCTTAGCTTAAATAATGTTTTATTTGATATACATATATTATATGCATTATTTTACTATCTCAAAACATAACTATACGTGGTTTTATGATATGTATATACTTTTTGTTTCAACAAATAATAAAAAAATTAAATCGTGAGAAACTATTTTTTTTTATCGTTTCACATATATAAATAATGAGGAAAATCCCAATTAATGAAAACATACAAAATTAAACACTTCAAAAAAATTGTACAAATATATATATATATCAACCAATAATAAACTTGTGTTTATTGTCTTGTACATCACTAGTTTGAACAGTACAATGATGTGGACTGACATTTATTAACTATGGCAATGAACTATGGTCAAAGCAGTTGCTATGTAAACAAGTATGAGAATGAAATATTTTTATTATATGACTTTTAAATTGATTATCTAGATATAACATGCACAATAATGAGCAACTACAACAATAAAAAAGGAAATGAAAATTTTAATACACAAGGCAATGGAAATCATGCTGGATATAAAAACTAAATCAATTTTTATACATCATCTTTGAGAATTACTTACATGCTACAGAAAACCAACATCTTCAGAAAAACATTTTGAATGCTATAGAAAATGGATGTACCATTCCAGAGAACTGATATTTTCAGATATATAATTTCAATATAAGACCATAACAAATCAAAGAAATATTTCAAGCGAAGGAGAATAGAGAATTTCATGTGATTGAATAAATCAGAGAATTGTTTTGAACTTATATTAAACAAGATAACTATAACAATTCTATTCAAACACGAACTTAAAAATAAAAAAGATTGCCAGTATTCAAAGTATAATCTTTTATTGCATGTAAAATCTATAAAATGCAAACTATAGCTGATTTAAAAATGTTATATATAATTAATCACCGTGCACTGTTTTCTGGCTAAACTGCCAATGTCATAGGATTGTTGTTTTCCCTGTCATGGAAGTGTGAGAATTTCCTTTAGCTACTCTTGAAATGCTGAAGAAACATCTTTTGTCCCATATAAAGTGCTTAACTATGGATCCATGGAAAGACCGAGTGAGGGCCAATGCAGAATTGTTCCAAGTACATGATGAACAGATGGCAATGAGTGACCTGTACTTTGGATAAGGAGAACCATATGTAGTGCATGAACTATATAAATATGGACTTTTGCCAGCTCATCAATTTTAATTAAATCGATTTAAAGGAATTCTGAATTTTTAATTGTGTTCTAATTTTATGATACTTTTGTAAATATTTTTTTTTTATATTTCTTTTTTTTTTTTTCCATACTTGAAAATGTAAAACTTTTGTGATTTAATTTTTTGGGAAAGTTCATTTTAAATAGAAGTTGAGAGTAGAGGGAGGGATGGTTAATTTTAATTGAAATTTTCTTTTGTAAATAAAGTTTAGATTAGCCTTTCTCCATTCATAATGATGACATGACATTTGATCATTAATCATGTAGTACTAAGGTAAGATTTTATTATGATACCACATTATATACACATACTATAACAGGACAAAGTTTATATTGATTGTTTCATGTTAATTAACAGTCATTATATTTGTTCTGTGTAAATGACTAATCTCCTTGGGTGAATGATCTTTACTATCATGTTAGGAATTATATATAGATTCTGGGGGGAGGTCCCAAGGATATCAAGAAAAGACCACTGGATTTGGACTATGATGCCAAAGTAGACATACCAATGGAAAAATTTAACTTAGCTACTTAGATTTGCATTTATGCTAAATCAATCATTTTTGTTTGAACTTTGCAAATAATTGGTGCCATTAGCATGATATTTCTATCAAGGGGATTATGGGTAAGGTATCACAAACTTGTTAAATTACTGATATGATAGAAGTGCATTATTGGCGCCCATAATTATATTTTTTTCATATATTGTTAAAACAGTTTTGATTTTTGTTTTTTGTTCTGTAATAAATGTTAATGAATTTGTTAATCTCAATTCAGTCTCTCTAGCTTATTAAATCAATTTTGTATTCATTCATTAATCTACAGCCTCAAACATACACACACCATACTTATATAACAGAATTGAAATTTGATTGGGTGATTACTAGATACATCATACTAATTGTAACCTATATAGAGGTACAGTAGTTGTCATGTGGCATTAGTGCATCACTGTTAAAAGAATCAAAAGTGAATCATCCCTGAGTTTGAATATTGCAGCATAACAGAACCAGAAAGGGGTGAGAAGTGGATGAATTAACCTAAACTGTATCTAAATTTAGTAAAGAAGTTTAGAGCTAGTCAATTGGATGAGTATGCAATCATTGGTTATGTACTCCATCACATCATCTCCAGCATCCTACCTGAAGACCCAAAGTCTGACCATAGACAGATGCCCCCCTCTTTTTCTGGACTATTATATCTGGCATCCAACATGTTAGGTGTGAAGTCAGATGGTTATCATATCATACCTGGTAAAATCAATATAATGATCAGTAGCAATTTTAAAACATAGGTTGTTGGGAATCTGATCACATATAAATCATACATTCCATTACAATATATATTAAGTAGTTGTTCATTTAAAATAGAAAATAGAGTAACAAATATCTTCAAAAAATAGGATTAACTAAAAATATTCTCTTCAAAAGTTATAATAAAAGCATTATGCATAAGGCTTTATATAGTATTGATACCAAGAAGAGAAAAGATGGCAAAATTGAGAATTCTTCAACTGATTATAAAGTTGTTTTACATTATATTAAAAGAGGCACTGATAAGATTAATAGACAACTGTCTAATTTCAATATTAAGATTATCTTTTCCACAAGAAAAAAAACTTGATTTTTTTCATAAGCTAAAAGATAGAGTACTTTTATAATGCCTAAGTGCCTATGAAACTACATGTTCACAATGTTTCAGAAACTATGTGGATCAATCAAATAGATGTATCAGTGTTAGAGTTAAGAAGCATAAAAATGTCTTCCATCAAAAGTTATATGTCAACTTTTACAATGTATTTTTTTAGAAATTGATCACATCCCTGACTATGATAATACTAAAATACTAGCTACTTTGGGAAAATATGATTTAAGAACCATGAGAGAGTCTATTGAAATTTTAACAACACCAAACAGTTTAAATAAATGTGTTCCAATACAATATATTCCAGCCATATAGAGCCAATTATTTTATCTCTTCTAAAATCAATTTTAGTAAGTCAGGGGATTGTAAAACAGAAAGAAATAAAAAAAAAGTTAATCCACCCCCTATTCCAAATGAATAATCATATAATATAATATAATATAATATATATGTGAATGAATTTTCTTTAATTCATATGTAATCATAATCTTATTACAAGAAAATCAAGTCAGATGTCACATGACTTAATTTAAACAAGCTTATGTTACAAATATTATATAAAGAGCTCATAAATAAGCACTTAACAAGGTTTGTGGAATATCCCTAACCTCAGACCGGTTTCTGCTACTGGATTTCTCAGTGAGGTCCTACAATATTCAAGCATTAGATTAAAAATACCAGGATAAGCCCAGCACTTTATCTAATGGATAACTATTACGTAGAAAATATGAAATTTTCAGACATCCATATGTCTTCCAATCCAGTCATCTAACTTAAATAGCTATATGGGACTGAACTAAGTTCAGATACATTATATATTAATAATTTTAGCAATATAAAATCACCAAAGCCTTAATAGCAAAAAATAAAATTACAAAAAAATCCAAGTCAGATGGAACATGACCTAATTTAAACAAGCTTGTATTACAAATGTTATATAAAGAGCTCACAAATAAGTTCTTAACAAGATCTGCAGAATATCTCTAACCCCTGGCCATGTCCTGGTATTTTAATCTAATGCTTGAATATCCTAGAACCTCATTGAGAAAGCCAATAGCAGAAACCGGTCTAGGGTTAGTGATATTCTGCAAAGCTTGTTAAGAGCTTATCTTTATATAACATTTGTAATACAAGCTTGTTTAAATTAGGGCATGCGATATCTGACACGATTTTTTTTGTAATTTTATTTTTTGCTATTAAGGCTTTGGTGATTTTACATTGCTATTGCTAAAGCTATTAATATATGGTGTATCTGAACTTAGTTCGGTCCCATATGGCTATTTAAGTTAGCTGGATTGGAAGACATATGGATGTCTGAACATTTCCGATTTTCTACTTAATAGTTATCCATTAGATAAAGTGCTGGGGTTGTCTGGTATGTTTAATCTAATGATTGAATATCCTAGCACCTCACTGCAAAAGCCAGTAGCAGAAATCGGCCTGGGTTAGGGATATTCTGCAAAGCTTGTTAAGAACTTATTTGTGAGCTCTTTATATAATCACAATCTCATCATTACTTGGGACAAAACAGTTTTTCATTACAACCTTAGTCTTGACAAGAATGAGAGTGATTTCATGAAAATGTCAGCAATTTAAATAAAAACTAATACATGATATGGCACAGAAATAATTTTTAATTTTATATATATATATTATTTTCATGCTCATTTCCATAAGTCTAATCACTATTATGCTTTGTCATTAGCTTAGTTTTTCCCCAAGACATATTAAAGGAATATAATTTTTTTAAAGAAAAGTCAATAAATAAGTTACAAACGAATGTGGAATCATTAATAACAATTTTTGTATGTGTTTATATGTGATAACATAGACCAACTTGATGATGTTATAGGTAACAAAAACACATGCATATGTTCCAATAGTTAAAATTGAGGAGTATATGTTGATGAGCAACAAGATATTGCTCTTTTATTTTTGTTGCCAAAAAGATTTCCTACTAAACGTACTCATATGGTGAGAAATCTTTATGTCAGTTTGTATAAGTTTTCACCTGATAATAAAATGCTACTAGTGATAAGGCACTATAAAAAAAACTTACAATGTTGTTTTGGAGTATATTCATGTCATTTGGTAATATGCCAGAAAATAAATGTCCTGTTGCAATAAATAGCAAGAGCGATGCATTTGGGAGCTAAAGATTCCTGGATTGAAACTCAACCTGTCACTTCTGATGCTTAAACATCCATTCAATTATTATCTCAATAACTGAACATAATGGCAGAATAATGGACTTTAGAACTAAAGGTTTTTGGATTGGAAGTTTCTGATGCTTGAACATCATGTCTTGTATGGTTTAGAAAAGTGATAGAGTGATGGCTCAAAAGCAAAAGATTCCTGGATTAGAACACAACATATTATTTCTGGTGCTTGAACATCATGGCTTACCAAACAATTAACCATTCAGTTGTTTGTGATTTATTTACTATCTTTCCCTCATATAAATTATAAACAGTTCATTATTGGAAGTTCATAAGAAGTTCAAGCATAGGCAGTGACAAGGGTGGCCACAATCCATGGACCTTAACTTCCAAGAGTGCCAATCTATCATTGCACTAACCATTCAGAACAGAACAAATATAAAAATATGTAATCAAAACAATTTTAAAAGATATAATCACTGCATATAAATTACTAAATCATATCCTTGTGACTATAAAAATGCTCAGAAGTATACAAAACTTCTCTTTCCAAATCACCTGTAGTACCATCTCTAAAACAAGAAATATATATATATGTATTACATAGTGACAGCTATTCGCCACAAAATTTTCCAGACCTTAGGCTTATTTGGGTCATGAGTTATGCCATGTAATGTGACAGTGTGATTAGAGCTCATCTTGTATGAAATCTTAAAAAACCACTTGAACACATTATGATTCATGGCTGCACTGTCCTACACAGCCTGAATAATTTCAAATGTATTAGTAGCAATTTTGGCCAATTTCAAACAAAATTTAATGCTATCATATCATTCCACTGAGAATCAAGATATGAAACATATTGTTATCACATTTCATGTCATTGCTCATGATCCAGATATGGTTGTCACTTAAAATTTTTGAGGTGAATAACTAAATTATATGCTACATAGGATTACAGATAACTTGGAGAATTAGTGGCACTTTCATTAGGTCACGGTGTATATGTATGCATAACCCACAAACAATAATTTTAAAAAAAATATTGTTCTTATTTTCCACAGACAATTATAAAAAAGCAAAGGTCATAAAGCCTTGGGCATCTAATAGCAGATCAGTAATACAGTTAAAATGTAATAATCCTTAAGAAAGATTTTCTTTAGCATCTGCGATGTTTAAAAGATTCGCAGCATTAATCAGGCTTTCTGTCGTAACAAATTCATCTTTAAGAATCATTTACAAAGATGTTAAAAATAATTTCTTTTATCTGATGGTTTGCTATTACTAGTTTAATTTCACTGCTACAGCCAAGGATTTTTAGATTATATATCTATATCCCTCGTGAATTATTTAACATTACCCTTAAAAGAAAACAAACGCGAGAAATATTAACAATAAATGTTTTAGATATCAATTTAAATTTTAGACACACGTAAATGATAACTTTTCGATTACAATAAAAATATTATATTAATTTTGCTCTACTTTCATTAACAAATTAATCTATCTATAGATACCTGTGGGTGAGTACAGATTCGAAATTCTTTCATATGTACATTTCGCTGGGTGTTGATATTAGGATTATACTGATGTTTCCATTGGATTCCACCAACTACCATTCAAGTAGAGATATTATTTAGATTTTAGTTGTATTTTTATATTGGACTATTTCCATCATCTAATATGTGTGTTGAATGTCTTTAGAAAAATTCAATTTTATTTAAATATTCCAAATACATTCAACTGTTAGTAATATCGCAGCAAACATGTTAGTATATGCACTAGCTGTTAGTAATATAAAAGGTTAGTATATGCATAACGTTTCGAGAGGTAATATTCTTCCCTAAAAAAACCCAATATTATTTAGATGTTTCTGATGATAATAGGGTTTCAAGATGTAGTGAGATGCTACATAGTTTAGAATAATGGTAGAATGGCAGATTCAAGCTCAAGATCCACAGATTGCATCTCAATTCTGGTTCAAACTTCATAAGAATTTTCATAAGCTCTTGAGGAACAAATATTTTGATAATGAATGTCACATTTAACACACCTGCATACCATGCCCACAATCTATATTTAGAGTCAAAACTCTGTAATCATGGCAGGCCTAAAATTTTGTTCTTCAGTTAGACATTCTATAATCCACTCAGTTACCCATTTAATAATGACTGATAATTGACATGTGTTTTTAGTTTTCTATTATTATCCATAGAGCAATAAATTCTGGTTACTTAAATTTGATCAAATAAGATATACCCAATGTAACAAATCTATAAAAAAAATGACTGTAATATAATGTGACTTTCAATGCAAATAGTAAAAGGGTAACACTCTTGAGGATGCTGTTCTCATGGTTACTGATATTATATTTTAATCTTTTATAAATTAAAAAAAAAAAAATTAAAATCCAAAATGGTGGTCAGTAACTTTTTGAGCCATACTCAAATTCAATTCTATTATTATAATAGGCATATCAAATGTAGCCTCCTTTTCAAAGAACCAGAGATAATGGGGCCATAATTGCCACACATCTATTTATGATTGAGATACTGGATCAATAAATAAAATATATTTTATGAAATATACTGCATCTAACTGATTAACAAATTACTTTATAAGTGTATGTATAAATATGCCTGTTGTTGACATTAATGTCATAATGATGTTTCAATTGGATTCTATCTGCCATCATGAAGGTAGGAGACATCTCCTTTGAGATAATTATAATATTATATGAACATTGTGACTGGATTTTACAAGTAACTTCTTTGACATCACTTAGGGATTTTCATGATGTTTATATATCTCTAAAAGATCCCTAAATTATTTCTACTGTTCAGAAAATGGATGGTGAAATCCCTTCCCTGCAAATGTCATCAACAAATAAATGTATGAAAAGATGAATCCAAAAATATTTAAATTTTTTACCAATGAAAATTTTTGATTTAATATATATATAATTACATTATTTATTAATCAGTTTATTGATATAGTTTATTTAAAAACAGAATAATTCTTGTCTAATATTTGCTATATCATCCTGTAATTTTCTCTTAGTTTCACTTTTTAATAATTCAATGATTATAAACATTCATGATACTTGGTGTTTTTCTGAAGGTTTGTGATGATGTGTTCTAGCTGTATTTTTATATTGGACTATTTCCATCATCTAATATGTGTGTTGAATGTCTTTAGAAAAGTTTAATTTTAGTTAAATATTCCAAATGCATTCAACTATTAGTAATATCACAGTAAACAGGTTAGTATATGCACCAACTGTTAGTAATATCACAGCAAACAGGTTAGTATATGCACTAACTGTTAGTAATATCACAGCAAACAGGTTAGTATATGCAAAATATTTCGAAATGTATTTTTCTCCCCTCTTCTTCAGGTATTGCTGGCCTGACCAGTGACAGTACTAGCATGGGATTCAAGCCTGGGTCCTTAGATTCTTGATTATTGAATTTTTAAGGTAACGCTCTAACCAACTGAGCCATCTTGCGAAAGACAACAGTATATGAAATTATTACATACTGTTTCCTTTGGCAGGACGGCTCAGTTGGTTAGAGCATTACCTTAAAAATTCAAGAATATAAGGACCCAGGTTCGAATCCCATGCTAGTACTGTCACTGGTCAGGCCAGCAACACCTGAAGAAGAGGGGAGAAAAATACCTCTCAAAACATTGTGCATATACTAACCTGTTTGCTGTGATTTTACTAACAGTTGAATGCATTTGGAATATTTAACAAAAATTAAACTTTTCTAAAGACATTCAACACAATATTAGATGATGGAAATAGTACCATAGAAAAATACATTCATGATACTTGTTTCCTGTTTGATTTCATAAAGGTTATTATACCTTAAAGTAAGGTATGAAACAAATCACTGAGCAATGAAGAAGAAAATATTTCTCATAAAGCTTGACAATTTCCAGATAGTCGGAGTTTGGATGGCTTTTCAATTCATCTCCCCATCCTCTAGGAACATCTAGAAACCTATTTACTGATCAATAACTTGCTATACTGTTTATGAGCTAATAAAAAAATCTAAATTCGATTACAAATTGGAAAAAAAAAATCTAAAATTTCAAATGGCTTGGATTTGAATTCCAGATTATAGGAATAACAAGTGGATGTGCTAACCAATACAGCACCAGTCTTTACAGCTTAAAATAATAATTTTATTTGTACATAATTTCTAATTATAATTTTTTAAGTTGGTAATAATGCTGAAAATAAGAGTATTTAACACTGATCACATGCTCTTTAATGAATAACAAGAAAGAAATTGCCAACACCAGCTTAAATTAATAAGACAAGAACAAGTATAAGCTTGAGCAATCAAAAGTTACTGAATCCATATAAAATCCTTATTCTTAATATTTAAATCCCAATTTTCAGATCTGGTTTTTGCCTTTATTGATGAGACTTGAATTGCAAGTCCTATTGATAAAGATAAAAACCAGAAAGTGTTCTAGGGATTTTATGTCCATCTGGTAATACCAATGACTGGGGAAAAGATTTTAAATGTACTTCACTATGACAACCTAGGAATAATCAGAGATAAAGCATTAGTGAGAGGTTATGTGTGGTGGACAAATATTTACACTGATGTTAAAATTTTTCATGAAAAAATGTAAATTGTGCCAACAAACCATAACTACACTATCTAAAAAAAAAGATATTATAGAATGGCTTAAGGCAAAAACACTAGCGGCAGAAAATTCATATTCGCCATGCTGGCCCCTTTAAATAAGAAGCTATTTTTCTAGTTGTCATAAATGCATACTTCCAATGGAAATATGTGCTCAGAGGCGACAATAAAGAAATGATAAGAAATCTTCTCATATCTAAGTTTATCTGATAACGGCTGTGGATTGACTTCCATCAAGTTCAATAAACATTTAACTGAATAAAAAGTTTAACATATTCTTCTTCCATTATCATTCTGAATCAAATGGTTTGGCAGAGAATTCAGTTAGCATTCATAAAAGTCTAAATAAAGCTGAAGCAACTAACATTTAAAAACGGTGCTTATTGTATTGCTGTAACAATACTCAACCCCAACAGTTGTAATAAGATAAATCCCCTGCCCAATTATTACTTAGAAGAAAGCTTAAAAGTAAACTACATATGTTTATTCCAAGTAAAAAAAAAATGAAAAGATTGCCATAGAACAAAAAAAATCCAAGTCATGATAAAATCATAATTAGAGATGTTTTAAAACAAAAGTGAGATGACGCAACCATATTATAGTTATTCGTCCACATAAATTACAAATGTATTAATAGTTGACAGAATGAAAGTGAAAAAACATATAAATATAATGCTGAACATATATAAAGATATATATAAACAATTATTAGTGCATGTATCATAGCTAAATGCATATACACATACTATTAATGCGATATACATATATCTGCTTTAAGTGTAAAAAATAATAATAGAATTGTAAAACTGCACAACATAGATTTTATTTAGAAATTAAATATTTTATAAAATTTGAAATCATCTGAACCAATGATTATTCTTAAAGTAGTATATATTACAATTCTCATTCGTCTCTCTGGATAAACATTGTACAAACATTTTAATTACTCCATGCTAGTATAAGTATCTTTCCATTATTGACTGCAGAGTAAGGTGATCATCAATTAGCATCAAAAATGTATTTGGGGAGAAGTCTGCCTTGTTATATACCAAGGTATATTTAGAGAGCTCTGTAATGGCTGCCTTGGTCTCAATTATTATTTGGAAATAGGAAGGGTTAGGTATTCATTAGTTTGAGTTTGTCCTCAAAAGTAGGAAATTATGTATGCGTTATATTAAATGTATTCATCTCTCTCCAATTTAAATATTGTAAATATTTGCTAGTTAATTATTAGTAGTTTTGTGGCATAACTTTGTTCTTATGATATGACCCTTGTATGTGTGGATATAGGTATATCTATGAATACTATTATTATAAATATAAGTATTTACTGTTGTAAATTGTTACTGCACAGCATTTACAACATATTTATTCTAGAAATTTACATAGGCTGAACTTTAAATAAATTTATGCTAATTAAACTTTAAATAAATTTATGCTAATTAATTATATTTTCAAAAGTTGCATAAGAAGAGCAGTATAAAATGCACTTAAGTATGTGCAAAAGCTCTATAATATAGATGCAGAGATAAAATCTGTTAAGTCACGGTACATTTTAAGACTGTCTTTCAAGAAGATAAATGATTAGTTTCATTCATTTACATATATTTTATTATTTTATTATGAGTATAGTAAATTCACATTAAATTTTACTTGTTGTTTTGTTTGTTATGAATGCAATCTGACTTATAGATTAGTATACTCCTGGGATACACAACAATCTGCGCAAACAATAGCTGATTGCCATACTCGATAGAAGAATCTGTGAAAATTATAGCAGATTGATGTAGAACCTGTAAGCAATAGCAGATTGCCACAGACAATTAGTAACTATTGAATGATTTGCAACATTTGTGTATGAAATAAACAAACTGTCACTATAATGGCATTATGTAATAATATTAAAGAATTTGATGTTAAGTATCCAGCTAAGTGGTGGCTCATACATAGAGCATATAGAGAAATATATGCCCATTAACAAAATAGAGATTGATAACCTAAAGGTAGCAACACTAATGTGGCTGGCAGGCAAGAATGTTTTACAAATAATGAAGACTTTGTGAAATGAAACTTCCAGAACTTAAAAAGAAATTAAGTATATAGTTTTAATCTAAAACACTTGTGTTTCAGAAATAAGAGACAAGCACCAAATGAGAAATATCAAGAATATGATATAGCACTGTAAGAGTTAGAAAAACAGTATGAATTTAATGCCGAGTTAGATCATATGCTCCTTGGTCAATTCCTATAAGGATAACCAACAATACATTTCAGCAAGTTCTCAGTGAAGCAGCATTGATATATAATTAGTTGTTGATAAATGTGTAACTCATGAATCAATTGTGGGAAATGTTCAGAATTTCAGCAAAAAAAGATACATCAACATTTAAAACAACTGTGAATAAAATGGATATTGAAACAATGAGCTCAATTGTTGTGGTTAAAAGAATCATTTAAAAAAGGTTCTGCAAATTTAAAAGAAAAAAAATATCACATATGTGGAAAAACCAGCCATTTATCAAATGTTTGACATGCAAAGGACAAAAATAGTAAAAGGGAGTTACATACAGATTTCAAATTGAGAAAAGGAGTTCAGACTAAAACTGAAGTTAAAAAAAATAAATGATGTAGATAATAAACACATTTTGCTGAACGAAAAGACTCTTGGAAAAAATATAAATATGGAAATTTACAGCTGTGTCAGTGCCCTTAATTTCACAAAAGGACTGAACAAAAATAATAAAGAAGATGAAAGTGAAGGTCGTAGTTACCAATGTAAATGAAAATGGAAATGAAATATGTGGGAAAGTAATGGTACAGATTAAGTTGAAGTTTAAAAGAAAAATTATTACCTCTGCATACCATGAAATGAAACCTTATTCTTATTCTAAGTAGAGACTGGTTCTGGTCATTAAGAATTCAGATAGAGAAAAACAAAAATGAATTGCAATGGTATTGCAAATTGTGGAGAGAAGGAATCTGGCAGATGAAGAGATCATAACACCAAGAGTATGGAAGCTGTAGCACGGTAGCCAAATAAGAGTCGAGAGGCAGTGCAGATAGTAAAATATTATATCAGTCTATAGCTAAGTTGCCACTGAAGAAATTAAATCCTTGGAGTAAAGCAACTACCCATGGGAAAAAGTCCATTTGAATCACACTGATTCATTTAATGAAAATATCTTCTTGATACTTATAGATGCTTATCCAACTTGTAAAAAATGCAAAAGGGTCAAGAGCACAAGCACAGAAAATATTATGAGAGAAAATGAAATATTCACATATCATGGTTATCCCAAGATTATAGTCTCTGACAAAGGAGCTGGCTTCACATCTTTGTTTAAAAAGTTTTTAAAGAAGAATTTAGAGATAGCTGTACAGAATTTGATAAATGTGCTAAATAAGACTAGTATAATGATATTAATGAAGTCCTAACCAATGTTATGTTCCATCAACATTTCACCCCTTGTATATTGACTAAAAAGACACCATCTGAGATGTTAATGCATTAGAAATGTTGAACATATCTATCAGTGTTCAAGCCTAATAACAGTGTTTACCCAAGCAAACTTATTTGGATAATGAAAATTATTAGATTGCTGATGCTGTCTGAATATGTCTGAAAACAGAAATAATAACTATCATTGCTCAAAGTAACTATGAGAAGTTCATATTTTTAATGATAGAAGAATGAGAAAATACATATATAACTTGGAAAATATGTCACTTGGAATTTCTAGAATAAATATTAGTGCCAGTTCTACACTTAATGATGATAGCAGTTCAATAAATTAAAATTACAGAAACAACATGAGAGCTGCCAGATTTAAGATTAAGCAGTGAGAAGAAGTTATCCAAACAGATTAACTTGCCAATAAAGTCAGAAATATTGCCAGAAATAGATCTCCCTCCTCCAAACAGTCAGTTGGAAGAAAAGATGACTACTGAGTAGAAAGAGAGAAAAAAATGTAACTTCTGTTTAGATCTGTTTGAGATCATAGAAGACCTACAAGAGTGCAAGACTATGTCATATAAGTTAAATTTCATTTACTAGAGTGAGAGGAGTTGCAATGTGTTATAGTGTTACAATATATGTGTATAGACATATGTATATCTATGGATATTGTTATTACATATAAAACATTTACTGCTGTAAATGTTACTGCACAGCACTTGTATAATTATCTTTATTGTATTCACTTTAGAAAATTTACATAATTAGCTTATGCTGAATTTCAAATAAATTTATATTAAGTCACATGTAGTTAAGTACATGTGGTGCAAAAACTCTATAAAATAGATGTAGAGATAAAATCCACTTAAATCATGCATGTATAGAAATATTAAGTACACCCTATAGAAGACACTACATGTAGAGATTGATTTCCTAAAAGATAAATGCTTGGTTTCATTCATCTAAGTACAGTACATATATTATTATTTTATTATGAGTATAATAAACTTGTATTAAATTTTAATTGTTTTATTATAGATGGAACCCGGTTAGTATATCAATATACCCCCGGGCTACACAGCAATAACTATATGCAGTCTTATATTTTTCTATCAATACTTAAAAAACTTGTAGATATTATTCTATATATATATTAATAAATATTACAAGGCAAGTTATATAAAGAAAACCAAGTCAAGTTTGTTTGTTGTTGTTTTTTTTTTGTTTTTTTTTTTAATCTTATAGGTAGTTAAGTAACTTTTTGTTTCTGCCCATTCTGCAGTTGATGTTGTTGACAATATTTATAAATATTTAAGATATATCTTAATTACTGCAGAAGAGACATGACAATTTAGTATTTATAAGAACGGATTGGGAGACAAAGGATATTATGCTCATAGACAATTGATTCTGTGAAAGAGATCCACTGTGAGAGCTGATTGGATTGTTGTTTTAGCAAGATGGCATGGTATTAATGAAATGATCAGCTAATTATTTAAATTTGATTAATTAAAAATATATATTTATTGACATAATAAAATTGTACAGATGAATAATAAAAATACTTTGTTAATGTTGGCTCATCCATTGCTAACGTTGGTATGGAAGATGTAAGCCAGAGCCATTCTCTGCACTAGCAGGTTGATATATGAGTAAATACGTACTATTTTGTTGGCATTGCCCACCCCTTTTGAGGTTGACTCAATAATGCTAACACCAGCTGGAATACATGTAGTGTGAAATCAATGCCTCTCTAGTAGAATCCGACATGTTGCAACATAGACTACTTTTTCCATGATACACTACAATGTGGATATATCAGGTCCAAAATTCATGTAGAGTCTGTGGAACATACTAGTAGCCTCCATGAATTATTAAACAAAAATCTAGAGGATATTATCTTGTCCTTGTTTAGAAGAACTTTGAGCTTATCGCAAAATATAGCATTGGGGTCTGGTGTTGATTGTGTGAACTTTGTCCTGCACCTTGTGTACCAAAAAGCGTATGTCAGGAAGATAGATAACCTGATAACTGTAAAGTCTCCAGAGAAAAAACAACCCCTGATGTCCAGGATTTTATCCACTGCTATAATGCAGTGTTGGCAGAGATTAAATATTTATTGTTATCCATTGCAAGATGACCCGCTAGATTCCACCGCAGGCGGTTTCAATGAAGTATCAGCAAGCTCTTTTTTTTTATTAATTTCCTTGCAGATGTTAGGAGGGATGTTTAAATCTGAAGTGGGGAGATCCACAGGCAAACCATTGGTAGGATAACTAGTAACCAAATCAGATGGAAGATTAATCTTGCATTTCTTTTCTGTGGCTCCTTTATGCTTATTGTTAGTTGCATTTGATATTGTGGGTTTAGACCTTTGCCTTGGTGGGAATACCATCTCTTCTTCTCCTGAGCTAGGACTAGACACAACCCATGGTTTTTTTTTTTGACTGGTGTTAGGAGTGATGAATGTCTCCATCTCATCTGCAGACCAGGAAGCGGCAGAATCTACCGGTGTTTGGTAAGGAGTGATATTTTCATTAGTCACAGCTGTCAGTATGGCACTAGGACTTGGTGAGATGTTATATTTACCTTGGGTAGAGTTAGGTTTCGGTGTTTCCGTCTTTTTTTTGGTTTGGTTTGATCTTGGTCTATATTGTTTTCACCCGCCCTATTACCAGACACTGTGACTGAGCTGAAACCTAGGCCTTCATGCAAATTCCTAGGTTCATTATTATGGGAATTTTTCGGTTTTGATTCCAACGGCTTTTGATTACTGTTTTGTTTGTAATCCTGATTACTGTTAATTAAGGAGGGCTGATTCCTTTCATGTATTAGGATACTTTTTTTATTTGTACGCTTTAAGTTGAGTTCATCCTGCTGTTCTACATTGTTGTGTTGTGCACTCGGTTGTTTTGAAGCATGTTGCACCTCCGGAACTGAATGAGAAGTCTGTTGTTGCTTACATCTGTGAGTGCGACCTTTTTTTTGACCACAAGATGTACATATACGATTCAAACACTCCTTAATCAGGTGTGTTCTTTGTCCACAGTAGAAGCACTGTGGCCTAACCCCTGAAAAAGATAATATCATGGGATAGCCTCTAGCCGACAACACTGTTGGAATATCTGTTGGCACTATTCCCTTTTTTAGGAGCAGTCTAAATGTTGCTTTGTTCGAGAGAATGTTGTTAAATGTTTTGTCAATTGGAAGGTAGGTGAAACTAGTCACCTTGCCAAAGGGTTTCAATATCTCTTGTAAATAAGATTCATCTATTCCTGTAATGCAATCTTTTATTGACCCATTTAAAGTGGATGATCTGTTTACATCTACAATTACTATGATCTTATCATCCAATATTTTAAATTTGCTTTTAAAGTTATTCCTGCCAGCCCAGGTCTTGAATTCGACTGCTATATAGCGGTCATTCAGATGGGTAGAGATCCTATGTATTTCATTTGCAATATTTGCTCTTCTAATTAACTCAAATTGCATTATTTCCAGTTTGGCATTATATATGTTTTGTATGAGTACAAAAAAGATAAATGAAAGGAGAAAAGAAAGGAAGCTTTAGAACCACAAGTTTTGAAAATAATGGGGAGAAGAAAGATAAAAAATATAATTAAAAATAAGGATAAATTGATAAGAATTAATGGGAAAATATATATTAAAAAAATAAGAGTAAAAATTGAAAAAAAAAGTGTGGATTGGCATAAAGGTATAAAAAATATATGGAAAGATATTGTAGATAAAGAAAAGAAGAGGTAAAAAAAAAGTTCTTCGATTTTTAAAATGTCAAACCTATGAATTTTAAATAATAAAGACAAGAACATATATTTTTTTATGACACAGTGACACCTATGTCATAAAAAAATATTATACTGAGCATTTTCACACACATAATCTCTCTCAGCCCAAGATTTAAATATATATGACAACCAAGAACTATTTTATGCTAAACATTATTAGCAATGATTTATATGACTTTCAATAAATAGTTATTTTAATAAAAAAAAGTTTAATAATGTTACATTTTTCAATGCCAGATAAAAGAGGATTGTATGCAAATTAATATTAGATGTTTTTCAATGCAAATAAACATTTATTTAATACTTTCAAAAGATTTAAATCGATAGAGAACTATTGAGACAAGGCAAGAATACAAATTAACAAAGTTTCATTAGACGAGCAAAACAAAAAAAAATGTCTCACTTAGGATGACTAATCAATCCAAGAGAACGTCTCACCTGGGATGACTAATCAATCAGTCGCACACACAATCACAAAACAATCACTTTAATAACTTAGAAAGATTATTAAAATGCAAAAATATAAAATAATAACAATGCAAGTTAATTCCTTTGAACATTTTTTAATTAACTACTGACACTAATTGCATCAGCGGAATGAAAGCAATATTGTAATAAAGTAAGATATGCATAATGTTATTGCGCAGATTAAAAAAAAAAAAAATTCTGAACATTAATTACTTTATATACAAAATTCCTCTTTCTGAAGGTTTTCGTGAAAATATATACTTTGATCAGAGCTTAATGAAATTTATGTTTTATTTTCTAAAAATTACTGTGCTTCTAAATTGTATCCCCATCACGTAATGAACTCGAGCTTTAATTTAACTAAATGGCTTATCACTTGGCAATTTATAAGAAGTTTGAGAGCCAAAATTTCCAGAACTGGAATCAATCTAAGAATTTTATACTCTAAGGTCCGACACTCTATCACTGCACTAAACTATGAAGGCAATTCAAGAGTTAAGATTCCAAGTATGATAACCAGCTAAAAAAAATTAAAAATTCAGATTGGCACATTGAATGAAATTGCAATGTTCAATCTGATATCCTTATTTATTTATCTATCTATGGTACAACAGCCTTTACTGCAAAGTACAAAAAAAAAAAAATTAGTCAAAAACCTAATAGAAAATAATGCCTCTTTGTGATTTGGTACACTAGTACAGTGACAGATTTTGAAGTTCAAAGTTCATGGATTGTATCCAATTATTACTTTCACTGCTCAATCTTCTTATGAACTCTTAAGCAATAAATTGTTTGATTAAAACAATGAAGAAGGCATATCCATCTAGTTTTCCAATTGTCAGAAGATGAATATTCAAATGTTTTTCTGATTTTGATTTATTAATAGATAATTTTTTGAATATCCATTTAATGACCAATATTTGAATATTAATTAAACTGACTACACCAATATTTGAAAATTAATTAAACTGATTATGAGCTAATTATCTGCAAAAAATATTAAGCCTAGTTGAGAAATGAAAAAAAAAACAAGTTTTATATGGTTCAGATTAGGCCACATTAAAAAAAAAAAGTTCTCTTCCTACTTTTGACTCTTTTTAAAAAGTTTAGTAAATATAAATTTCACAAGCCAGCCTGGGAGTTCTTTGCAAATAACTGATCTGTAGCTATGTCAGATAGCAATAAATATTAGTAAGTATGCATCCAGTTGTTTCTAGCTAAAAGATAAATTTCCATGAAAACTTGGAGTGCTAAAGCACCAAATATAAAACATTGAATGAGATGTGACTCTCCTCACTGATGTGAAAGTGGCACACCCCTTCATGTGCTGAACTCACATAGGAATGATAATAATAATATATTTTAATAGTTTTAAACATATTTTCAATCATGCATGCTTAGAAAAAATAGTGTTCTTAACTGCTCAAATATTTTTTGCAGTTAAAAACGACCTAAAAATATTTGTAGAAATGATGAAAAATATATCTTCTGCTTTATTTACTCTGTCTTAAGGATAAGAGGCTTGTTTTATCCGCCAGTCTGATTGTGCCAATGTTATATCACAAGTATGACTGTGCGGTCAGCAAATAACTAAATACAATTCCCATGATGTTCTCTTGCTACTAATGCTCTGCTGCATATGCTCTCCAACAAATGATCTGCAACGAATGCTCTGAATATACTCTGTATTCTCTGCAATGGATGCTCTCCAAACGAATGGTCTGCAATGAATGCTCTGCCATGGATGCTCCCCAATGAATGGTCTGCACCGACTGCTCTCCAATGAATGGTCTGCAAGTGGATGCTCTCCAACGAATGGTCTGCAACTAATACTCTGCAATGAATGCTATCAATATCTCCGCTGCAGTCTTCCCATCTCTATGGGTTCTTTCAGATACAGCCATAGACTACATTTCCACTATGCACTGGTCATTAACCGCAAGCACTGACGTGAGATATCTCTACTTAAATACTGCCTCTAATACTGTGTGACTGGTCTCTACTGGAGTTGTCCTCTAATTACTGCCCTGCGTAGTTGTTACCCAGTCTTCTTATTGCTTTCTGATAACTGCAACAATCAATCAATACACCGTCCAATAAGATAACGTCTCTTATCTAGAAATATTTGCAATCAGAAAATATTTCTTGGAATTGTCAATCACCATTACATCAATGCGTTAATTAAATTCCACAGTTATCGGTGCGCAATTTAAAAACAACAACTCGAATACATTCTAGTTTTTCTGGAGTGCACAAACATGCCTGCCATTTGTTACAAAACACTACAAGGCTCATCAAACTTTACAAAATGGTTCTGAAATTAATATGCTATAATTATATTAATAGAGTGGAAAGTAATGGCAAATTATTTAGTTATCTAGCCTGCCTTTAAGCAAAAACATTAACATTCATACTTTATTTATTATACATCATAATGATAAAAAAAAAAAATCATTAAAGTTGCTAATATATCCCTAAAGGATTGCTAGCAAAAACAAGCTACACATAATAATGATTAAACATCACTGAATATCATAATGCTCTTTAGTTATTAGAGCTGTCTTTAGGCAAACATATATAAAAGTGAGATATTTTACAAGACTGATCTTATAACACACAAATGCTACAATGCACACTTTTTATAACAAAATAAAAATCCTACAACAAATATAAATTCTATAATAAATGCAAAAGAGAATGCTTAATAATATTTCTGCCTAAGGACATAAAATAAATTCTGCTTTTCTGTGGTATTGCAATTTATCATGTAGATCTGATAGACAACCATCTTTCTTCATAGTTAAACTTTACATACTCCAGCTCTTAATCAGGTTTTTTTTTCTCTTGGGAGCAAAAATTTCAAATAAAAGAGAGAAAAAAAATCTTATTTCTTCCTTAACTCAAAATTTTTTGCTTATAAAATAATTTTTTTTTTATCAGATTAATCATTCTTCTTTGAAATTCCCAAATTAATTCACTCCTTGTAATTTTCATTTTAAATTCTCCTTTATGTATTTCATTACTATTTAAACAGTTTTTTAGATACTTAAAAATCTTCACTTAATAAATTGTATCCTTTTTACTTTTAATTTTGCAATGCTCACATTTTATTTGTTAATGCCAACACTTCAATGACTCGACTGTCTTCTTCAAAGACTTTTAAACAAAACAAATTAAATTTATATTCACATCATCAGGATAATAGCAAATTTTATATTTAAATATGAATGTAAATTTTGATTTTATCAGATCATCATTTACCTTTAACTCAATGGGTTGAGCTAAAGGTGAAGGATGTACTGATAAAATCAAAACTTACATTCATATTATCGCGCAAAGACTCACACTTTTTTACAAAATATTTTTAAAAAGTGGATAGAAACTTGTCTCAACCTTGTCTGAGAGTGATGTAATGAAAGTTCAGATGATATGATTTCATAATATTTTAGAAAATATTAATTTTATATAAATTCTATTATATACACATTATTCTATACACACTATTATATACACATTATTATATACACCTTATTCTCTTTTTACGTGAATTTTTTCTTTCACAATTTTGAAATAACGACTTTTTTTAAAAAAATTATCTTTCTATATGAGTTTATATATATATGTCAAAGTCTTGATCGGAAGCAAATCCGGGTCGACTGCTTGCAAGACAGCTATGCTAACCGCTAAGCCATCAATACTTGACTATATGACTTGTTTTAAAATAACATGATCGGTAAAAAAACTATTAAACTGTGATTATATAATTTTTAAAAAAATGTTTCATCTCTTTATTTTCCAAAATGAAAATCTCTTTTTCGGCAATATTCCTGCAAATGGGAAATTTGCTTGTCTGCATTGTAACATTTTTGAAGTTTTATTTTGAAAGGAATGTACCTTTTTGGAATCAATGTTTTGTTTGCATTTTGATGTTTTTGATATTAGGTTTTTAAAAAAGTGTTCCTTGTTGGTGTTGATGTCAAAAATTTAATTTTTTAAAAATTTAATGTATTAATTTGTTTAAATTTATTAATTTTACTAAAAATCAATAGATAGTAAGTTACACATTGCAAGTTTTAATGATAGTAATGGTGTTCCAATCAAGCATAAATGTATGCATTTCTCAGAAAGTGACAGTGAATAAAATCTTGGTTACTTTTCTGCTTTTCAGGCAAGCAAAATGGTGCCTGTATTTTTGATAAAGGTACAATTCCGGGAGGCCTACAATTTCTCTTCATGAATGTGTTAGTTGTTAAATTAAAAAAAAAAAAAGTTAAATGAAAAAAACTAATAAATTTCAATAAATTACATTAATAATCTTTATTTCAAATTTTTCTTTACTTATAACATGGAAGTGACAATACGCTCTAAACCTTAACGTTTTCAGTGGCTTGTGTAGAGAAACCAATGAGTGCTTCATCACGTGTTATCACCTTCAAGTTTTTTTAAATTTATTTTTCAAATGAAATTTATGTTCCTATAATTCATTTTTTATTTATGTGTAATGTGTATGAAGTAAAACCTGATAGCATGCAAAAAATATATATTATAATTAAATTTTTTACATGGTTTAATTATTGTCATTGATTTCTTAGGTCCGGAATCAATCTCCTTATTTTCCATATATACAATTCGTTTTTTTATACAATTTTTTTTCACAGATAATTTTTGTGAACAAATCTATCACGTAAAAAAGAGAATTGGGTATATACTGAAGTCAATGTTCTCATGAACAAAAAATGTTTTATAAACATGCTTTATAAAATAAAAATATATAATTTATATATAAATAAAATAAAATTTAATATATATATAAAATTGGAATGTGTAGTGCTATCAGAAAAAAGAATGCTATTTATAAAACAGAATTATTTTTAATTAGCACTTTTTTATTATGTATTATTTTTATAACTTTAATTTTAATATATTTTCATTATTCAATTCTAACAAATTATAATGCTATTACTACCTAAATGTGTATTTTTTTTAATAAAAAGATTGTTTTTTTTTTTAAAATAAAACAAACTATCTCTACAAATAGAACATAAACAATTAACTACAAAGATTAAACAGCTAAACATATCCCTTAAAAATAGAAATTGTGCTATGAAAAATATATTTAAAAGAAATTGCGTGTTATAAATATAAAAAAATATACAAAATGTGAAAAAATGTATGACAATTCTAGAAGGAATTTATTATTATTTTATGCAAGGACAGTAACTTTAAATAACAAAGAAAGAAAATAAAAATCATATAAGAAATTGAAATGTAGAAATGATTTATATAAATATGTTTTACAGTAATCTATAACATAATAAATTATTAAAAAATATATGGTTAAAAATAATACAAAGACAATAGTATAGGTACATAATTATGAAGAATACAAAAATGATAAATTAGTTTAAAAAGTAAAGCTATGAAAAATGAATAATTTTTAAATAGTTTCAAAATATTATAAAAGTATATACAGAATATTAAAAAGAATATATAACAATATTAGATTATTGTTACTTGATGTAAATACAAAACTGTGAATACTAAAAAAAGAAGAAAAAATTGTGATAAGAATTTAGTCTTTAGATATGATTTATATAAAAATGAAAGAAAAATTGCTGATTATTTATTTTGAAGTATACAATGTTGAAAGAGAGGATAAATTGTGAGAGAAAAGAAATTATATAGAGTGAAAGAAACATAAAAATTAAAAAATACAAAAAGGAAGAAACGTTTTGGCTTTTTGTTCACAACTTTATGAGAATGGGGTATTGAAAATAATGAGCAACTTTACTTAAAATAAGTGTAAGAGGAAAAAATGTGTCAAGAGCTGGTAGAATGTATTGATAATTGAAGATTGCAAAAAAATAATAAGAAGCAAGAGGGGGAGAAATTGGTTGTTTTTAAAACATATGTATAAAATAAGTAGTGCTGTGGACATTGCATTTTTCATAATATAGCAACATATGGGAAAAAAAATAGAAAACATGAGGGTGTACACAGAAATAACAGGAATTGTTCTCTGGTTTGCATGCCTGTTATAGTATATGCTTCTGCTGTTACATATTTCTTACAGGAATCCTTCTGCATCAATCTACCAAATGACATGACCATGTAAAATCATGGTACTATGTAGCACATTTTTATGTAAAGTGTGTTTCATATATTTGGGGATTTTTATGATGGCTGAAAAGTTTAAATAATATGAAATTCTGTTTTTGATTACAGAAAACAGCAGGAAAACAGTTGTAATACTTAAAACAGATTACAAGCAAGGTGGTCTCATAAAAACACAAGTTTATGAGTGGTTTAATTGAAATGTTACATTAGCCACATGGCAAGTGAAGTCCAAAGTCAAAACAATGCTGATTTCTTTTACGCAAATCGCATTTTTCTCTCAGATTTAGTTTGTAATGGTCAGGCATTTTATCTTTAAGTTCTGATTTACATGATGCCGTAAAATGTAACCAACCCATTTTGTGGCAAAGAGAAAAGTACAAGCTTCATCTTGATAGAATGTCATCTTGCAAAGCCTTGCGGGTAAAACACTTTTTAATTAAATTCAGCATGACTCAGCTTATCTATCAGTCATAATCGCTTGATTTCTCTTTGTGCAAGTTTTTTAATCTCTCAAATGAAAAATGACTATTATCTCTTCTTTTTTTTGCAGATTTAGAAGTGGTGAAAAAAAATGCCACAAGCATTAAAAGGCATCATTTTGCAAGTATTCTCAGAATGCTTTGACAAATTAAAAACATGTTTAGACCAGTGTATTGCATCAAGTGGATAGTAATTTGAGACTTTAAATTTATAACACTTAATTTTTTTATTACAAAATTGTGATTACTTTTGGGTACCCCCTTTATTTTTGCTTCAACTCATTTCATATTTACAGTTCTAGTTGTTTATTATATAATATATGACTATAGATATTATACAATATCAAATATATGTAATAGTTGAAATCAATTTTGATCTAATCTGAGATAAATGAGAATGCAACTTATATTATGGTCCAAGATTACTCCTAAATAACTTTGCATAAATCATTATTTCAGACTTACAGCAAAAGATTATTCTTCAGTAATCTTTCAGATATAGAAGAAGGAAATTCATATATGCTGTGATATTGCTTTAATTTCTCCAAAGAGAGATATCTTTTAATAAGGACATTAAAAAGTTGGAAATGTTTTTCAAAGATAGGAATCTTATTTCTAATTCAATGAAGACAATATAGTCAATTTTTCATTTTATGCGCACTATAATCATTTTTTAACTCTGAAGATTAATTTTTCTTTCATATTTTTAGTTTTATAACCCAACTACAGTATTTTATTTACTTAAAGATTAGTATTTTCTTCTTACTATATACGTATATATATGTTTACTTTAATCAGTAGGCGATTAGAACTAAAAGGTCAAAAACAGAAATCATATGAAGTCGAGAAAGAAAACACTTTTTTTTTTCTGATTCGTAAGAATAATAAATATTTTTTTTCTCCGGATTAATGATGTTGACATGTAATTGATTAAAAGCCAAATATATATATACTTCTACAACTAGAGATAACAAACAACATTTTAAAAAAAGCTGTCTATATAAATGATAGCGTGTGAGAGACTGAGCAATGTGTGCTTGACTATTTACTCAAGTGTATATATATATACGTTTGAGCAAACAAATAATATGGATGTCATGGTAACCCATCTGCCTACAAACCAAATTCTTCAAGTTCCAATAATAAGTAGAATTTTTCTTTCTAGTTTCTAAGACAACTAACAATCAAATTTTGGTCAGAGAGTATCAAGCTATTCTTAGGTACAGGCTCAACCAGATTAACCATTTAATTTTAGTCTATGGACATCTAGCCATTTTTACCTATAGAATAAAATTAAAAATGCAAAAATAATCAGATTTTCACTATGTGGCAATATGCAAATCTACAGAGTAATGCCTTCTCTACATGAAAATGCTGGAGCACTTTTTTTTCCTCTGTAGTGGACTATAAAGGCTAATTTTCTATTTCATTATATTGCAAATATCCTGCATGGTTTGGGACACAGATAAAGTGGCAGACTGGATCTTAAGGTCTTGAACCATATTCTAGTTCTGTCACTATACTGGTTGAACTTCTTATGAACTCCTGAGCAATAAATTTTGTGGATTATTATTATTATGGAATCAAGTGATATTGATGTTTAAACATATTCGCTATTCTATTACGTGTCTGTAGATACAAACATCCAAATTTTACAGTAAATCACATGATTCCAGCCAATGCTTAAAATACATCAATAGAATATCTTCAATCTATCTCAAAATAGCACTCAGATAATAATGAAAATGCTTCCTTGACAACAAACTGAAGATATTCTATTGGACTATTTTAAGCATTAGTTGGAAACATGTGATTTATGTATGATAACCAATGTAGCTATGTGCACTTAAGGTTTATTATATTTTAAAGATATGCAATGTATATATTGTCTAGGTATCATATGCATGACATTTTTAAATGGAGTTGGAAGTTTCTGTGTGTAGGCCAGATATTCAGCAATCCTTTAGCTAATATAAATATTTCATGTGAAACTATTACACACCACAATAAATTTGTTTACTTTTCATGTCTCATTATCTAAATATTTTTTCTCCTATCCTATCTTAATAAAAACTGTTTCATTAATTCTTTTATCACATCTTTGTATTCCCATTTTCATAATAAAGATCAAATTGTTGCTGTGCTGCCATATATCAATATATATAAAAATTGTTATGTTAGTTATTTTAATTTAACTTATAATATATTTACTTCCTCACACACATCCATAAAAATAATATGATGCAATGACTAGCCCATTTTTAATAAGGGAAGAAATATTATTTTTATAGTTTATTTTAAAATGAAGACAATGAAATCTACTTTTGTATGAGGCAGAAACTTAGACAATTAGGAAAAGAAAAAATACTGGAGAGATGATCGATTACAACAAATCAATTAATAGAATAATATTAACATTGTGAATGATGAAAAAAAAAAGACAGTTGCTAAAGAAATTACAAAAAAAGAGGTGGTATTAGCAAATATTTAACAACAGAAGAATTAAAAACATGCTAAGGGAAACTATAAAAGTTAAGATGAAAAAAAGTAACAGAAAAAAACTTGATAGATGATATTAATGGTAAAAATGAGTTTTTGAAAAATTTAATATAAGATGAGAAGCTTAATAAACATTTTTTGATAACAAACAAAGAGGGACAATGAAAAATCTAAAAAGTCAATTAGAAGATGATTACATTGAAAATAGGAAAACATGTCTTCTAAATTATTAGAGATATTAAGGGATCTTCCAAACTTGGTTAATTATATGATAAACAAGAAATTATTTTTGAATGATGAAATTAAAAATCCCCCCCCCACCAAATATACATGAAAGATAGGTATCTGATGGTGTTTACTCCCACAAAAAAATGATTTCATTTAAAACCAGCAGAGTTGGAAATAAAATCAGATGAACTAAAAAGAGCTACAAAAAGAAAAATCATCAAATATATATATATATAAAAGACTGCTTGAATTATTGGGAAAAACCCCACAATTATTACAACAATCTCTTAAAATGAACAGGTCAATAGAGTGGAAAAGTAAGATTACCTCATCTAAAAAATGATTGCTTTCATGTCAACAATTATAAAAGAAAATATAGTAATACCCAAACAATAAATGGGACTTCATGAAGCTGTTTTTAGAAGTGGAAGAATAGCCAAGATCATGTAACTATCATCAGATGGATAGTGGAGCCCATAAGGTAATATTAAAAAGAATTGTAGGTTTGATTCATTTTTTTTAATGCCCTGTGTGATTTAGTGAAATGGTAGAGTGTCATACTATGGAATATAAGACCCTCAGTTCAATTGTAGAATCCATCCAATGTTCAAACTTGCAAACAATAAAACTATTTGATTATGTATTTATTTTATTGTTCATTCAATAACTTTTCTCTGATTTTTAAATAGCTTTTTTGCATTCAATATATATTTAGCTATATTTACAGTAAACCCCATCCCACCTTATCTGTGAATTGACCAATTCACAAATTTGAGTGCATCCCTGTCTACACAAGCAGCATTAAAATTATATCTCAGCCACTTCCTCATTCTGTGTTCAGTGCAAAATTCAGCCATATGATTGCTATGAAAATGAATATATTTCACTGGATCACTACTTCAAATTATTGAATACAAATATGGTTTAAGTTAATCCCAAGTACAAAGTTAATGATAATAGCAACTCTGCTGGGTCTAAGAAAGCCAGTGAAGTGCTTTTTATGTGATAAAATAAAAACAACTGATTTAGAAATACATAAAAAAAAATCAAATAGCTTATTATTGTTCAGAAATTACTAAGAATTCTTGTAACCTCATTATTTTTAATGACATCCAATATAAGGTTTAGTAATCAATAGATATCAGATGGTAGTGCATAATAGTCCTTATACAATGCTGATAGTATCCAACAGGGATGATGTGTCCATGTATTAAATGGAATGAGTGCTTCCTTAGAAAAATTCACTAAAACTTTCAAAAGGTTTAATTAAAATTCAGTTTAAAAAATTAACTTTCAATTTTTTTACCAACAGCTGAATTGTTTTTATATATAGCAAAGAATGAGTTTGACCAATATATTATTGGTTAATTATAAGAAGTTCAAACAATGCAAAAATCTAATTTACAGTTAAAATTTAGAATGTTAAAAGCATTTGGAAGATAAAAATATATTGATAATGTATTATCTATATTTAAACTAATCACAGTCTGAGTAACATAAAAAAAGAAGAAAGCAATTCAAACTTATTATTTTTTTGTATGGAATTTCTGTTGACATTTTTTATCAATGATTGAATTGTTTTTATATATGACAAAGAATGAGTTTGACCAATGCATTATTGAGTGATTATAAGAAGTTCAAACAATGCTAAAATCTAATTTACAGTTAAAACTTAAGAATGTTAAAAGTATTTGGAAGATATTTTCTGATTTACAGATAAGAGAGTTTCAGATTTTTCTAGATGTGTGTAATATGTATATATTAGATGCTATTACATAAAAATTGTAACAAGTGAAATAAAGACATATAAAAAGAATATATAGTGTGCTTCCATTTTTAAAAAAGTCATGCTTTATCACTGGTATCCAAATATTCCTGGACTAATTCCTATCTTATGGCTTTCATCGGTTAAGGACTTTTGAGATTTTTGTAAACTGTCCACTTGGACCTCTTTTGGATCTAATGTACTTTTCCTTTTGTATATATTTTTTTATTTTTTGTTGTACCATCACCCAAATTGACAAATTTATTCATTTTTTCAATCGAACCTTATTTGTTTGCATAGTTAAATAGATCTGAAAGTGGTTGTTTTTATATATTATGGCAACCTTAGTTTTTTGATAACCTTAGGTAATTTTATTCTTTGCCAGAATTGGTCAAAACTATTGAGACCTCAGAATTATCAACAAGACATCTTATGACTTACATATTTCTATTCATTACCAAATTCTTATATTCTCATTATTTTTATGTGCTCTAGTATAAGTTTTGGTTTTATGTGATATCTTATTAGTCATGTGAAGGTGCTAAGAAGTTCAAGCACTAGAAGTGATATAACTGGGCAGTAACCTAAGAAATTTAACCATCAGAATCTTCCATTCTACCACTTCACCAAACCATGCAGGGCAAAAATAATACAATGATTTATTGCTTCAAAATTCATAAGAAATTTCAGCACCGGAAATGATGTAGTGGGGCAATGATTCAGATTGAGATCCAGAATTTGCCATTCTAACAAAGCATTAAACCATGTGTACATTGGTTGAATGTTCAATAAAAATAACAATTCATAAAATACTTTACATATCTATATGAGCAAACTCTCCCTCTCTGAATTTTTTAACTATCTTTTTCAAAACTATATTATTCTACCTTTGTGTTAATTATTTTTATTAGTGTATAAAATTTTTAAAAATTAAATTGCATCATAATTATTATATATATAAAGGAATAATTTTTTTTTTAAAAAAAAGTCAGATGTCACATGACCTAATTTAATAAGCTTGTATTTACAAATGTTATATATAGAGCTCACAAAATAAGCTCTTAACAAGCTTTGCAGAATATCCCCAATCCCAAACTGGTTTCTGCTAATGGCGTCGTCAGTGAAGTGCACTGATGACCCCAGTAGCAGAAACCGATCTAGGGTTGGGGATATTCTGCAAAGCTTGTTAAGAACTTATTTTACGAGCTCTATATATAACATATGTATATAAAGGGTAAATACATTTACCATAGATTATTATATAGAAAATGGCTACTATATCAGAGAGTCAATTGCTCGCAAAAACATATAAACAAATATTAAAATCAATCTTTTTTTTTTTAAATCTAAATCTTTTCTTAGACTTAAATAGCTGCGCGATTTAAGTAAAGTCTGATTAATACAGGGCAAAATAAGATAAAAATGCATTACACAAAGAATGGCATTTGTTCCAATGTATATTGTTTACAGAAAAAGAATAATAAAATCCCATCAATGTCAAACGCAGACCGCACTATGTTTTAATTCAATTACAATTGGACATATTATATTAACTAAAATTTAAAAAAAACCGGAGGAGTAGGGGGGGGGGTAGGATTTTTCATTTTATGCAATCAAAAGTAAACTAATAAGAATTACTAACAACTTCAATTAAAATTGAAAAATCAGTAATAAAAATATATTAATTCACAAATTCATTTTTTGAATAATAGTAAAACGAAAATAAATACTGGCAAACTTCTATTTTATTTTTCTCTTTCATCAATCCAATAGCTCACCCCCCTCCCCCACACTTACCTTTCAAATCGAAAAAAGAACAAAGTAAATTAAAAAACGATTTCAAAAATACGTTCCACTGCAGCAATTTAATAACGCTCATCAAATAAATTTCAGTCAAATGGCTTCCTCCAAAAAAATTTTAATAAGTAAAGAACGTGAAAAAAAAAAAAAAAGAAGATAAAAGAATTATGAGGGAGATTTTTGCAAGCTATTACATTTACAAGATAGAAGTTATATATTATATAATTTACAGGAAGCTTCGATGCTCTAATTAATATATATTACATATTTGCATTAAAAAAAATCTAATGGTTTAAACTACCAATATTATGTGACTTTATCATAAGTTTCCAAAATCAGAATCATTTATTGTAAGTATGAGTAATCAATGGGTACCAGATGTTATTGTGCTGTAATATCACCATATCTAGAATCACTTTTGGCTTTTGCTTTAATCTAAGGAATTAGGATTCAAACCTGGAACAAATACTTATGTGCATCTAACAGACACATTTTGCTTGTTTACAACTAATCAAGCTAATAAACTGGCATTAAACAAAAAAACTAAGGTTTTGAACTCAATTTCTTGCATAGTTTGAATAATATAAAGGAGTACAGGATGGCTACCAGTTCTAGTATTAAATCCTAAGTAATGAAGGCAAAGATAAGACATTGATTTAGAGATGTAAATAATATAGCGCCATATCATCGAATGTCTAATAATTATTCAAGCTTACAATAGATCACCCTAGGGTACCAGTTAACTGTTAGGGTAAACTGTAAGGACAGTCATATGACATTTGAGTATTGGGAGTGACAAGTTATACTTTGTGAAATTCTTAGTTCTCAGGTTGATCATTCTATGATTACAGTAAACCACAGAATGTTGTCAGTGGTGGATTATACATTTGAGGTAGCCGAAGTATATATGAAATTTGAAAATTCCACAACATTTAAAAATATACATATATACAACAAAAAGTTTTATTGAAACTTTTTATTTGTTATACGTTATAAATAAATACAAATTTATAAAACTTCTATAACAGATGACATAATCATTAAATAATTTGAAATATTCAACAATAATTAATTTTATAAAGATATTTTTCTGCTTTTTGACGAAGCATGACATTTTTCTAAGCCAACTGCTGGATATTTTCCATAGACATTACTGATATAACCTAATCTAAAGGTGCCAAGTTCCCCACACTTACAACTATGGCATTATCCTCACAAGATAAATCCCTTCATAATTATTTATTAGGGTAGAAATTACTGTATCATTTCTAGCATAAATATACAGTTTAAAATTTAACTAAAGATTAGATTAATATCTATTATTATTAAACATACCCACATGGAATAATTATTTGCCATATTGAGATATCTTTAAAAAAAATTTCAATGTTACCACATATACTTTAATTAAGTGCATAAAGACCTGGGTCAACTTATGACTACTGGTTTAGCTTGAAATGCATCTTAGGGATAATTTACCTTTTTCAGATATCTTTATTCATGTGATTAAAACATATGTGATGAAATTGAAAGTTATAAATATAACAATATACTATTTGCCAGAGATTGTTTTTTTAATAATTTTTAATCCATTTAAGAAAAGAAAAACATTTCCTGACCAAGAATACATCATATGATCTTAGTGATCTTAGCTTATAGACTGCTATTCATTAGCAAATTCTTCTACTATCACTATGAAAATGCCATCTAGTAAGCTTTAGTAATCAATAGATGCCAAATGGTAGTACTAAATAAATTGCTACCCAGTACTGTTTTATACAAATATCTCCAGATAAGTTTCTACCTTAAGGTTTTTATTAATGAGGAGCTTTTGGATATTTGAAAAATATACCTGGATCTTTTGAATTTCATGCACATTTCCTTTAGAAATCATTTAACTTTTTATTATAGTATCAAGCTATCAGCACAAATTGGAAAAACTTGTTAATTTCAACAATCTAAGCTTATTTTCTTGCATAGTCATATAGATCTGAAAACAGTTCAGTTTCTATACATTATGGTGAGCTTAGTTTTTACTAACTTTAGCCATCTTTATTTTTTGGTCAGAAAAACTAATAAGACATTACATGACCAACAATACATCAAATGATCATAGCTTACACATAGTACATTACCATCTGGCATCTTTTAATTATTAAAGCTGAGTAAAAAAGAATTTGCTAATAAAAAAACATTTGTGATTTGCATCGCAAATATGTAATGTAAATAAAAAATATTTTCAAAATTGTCTCCTCATTTGAATGGCAAACTATTAATTAATTATAAAGTTTTAAAAATCTAAAATGATAAATTAATATTAATATACTTGATGAACTTTATCTCGAAAATATTCATATTTCAAAATCACATTTATATTTGATTGTTCTGTGTTTACCCTTTCGAATAAATAATTGTATTCAACAATTATAACTTGAGTGGGATTTAAATTTCTCATAATTATTGAAACAATAATCAGATTTGCCCTCAAATAAGTTTAAGCTTTAGAATAAAAGTTTTCATTTGATTTTGGGATCCTTACATGTAAATAGATTAAGATTTATTCCTCCTAATTTAGAAGAGAAAATCACTATAGGATATTGCAAGTATGTTGGTACCTGTGCCTAAAAATAAAAAAATCTAAACTGGTAGTACCCAATTAAAAGAATAATAATAATAACAACAGAGTTAGAACCTGCATATCTTGCAAAGAAGAGGAAAAAAATTGAGAATAAAAAATTAAAAGAGTAAAAAAAGACAGACAAATCTGGAAGCATATGAGAAATATTTTCATCCAGCAAGTGAATACATTCAAACTAAAAAATGTAGAGTTTTTTTTTTTTTTTGCTTTAAGACAAATTTAAATGTTACAGCACCCTGGTTATTTTTTCAATGGTAGAGTGAAGACTCTGGAACCTAATCTGGTGCTTGAACTTCTTATGAACTCCTCAGCAATAAACCATTTGATTAGAGTAACTGATTAATCAAGCTATAAATGATTCAAGTGGCTCTGTAATAAAATTCCTTTCAATCCATTCTATTTTTCATGTTACATAAAATCATTTAGAGTGCTTCAATCATCAAAAGATGCATAGTCATTTTTTATAGCATTTACTGACATAGATACTATTTTCAATGGATGTTCTTATCACATTAAACATTTTAAAATATTTATATTTATTCTGTATTTTGCAGAATATCTTGAAAGTCTTATCTATTGACAAAAAAAACCCCCACTAAATTTGAATTCAGGATTTTTCAGTCCATTTATTCTCCACTCTATCTCAAGCAACCGTTATACATGATGAAATACATATGAAAACGATACATATTTCATGCAGAACCAGCTCTCATCAGTAGGGCCAAATCATAATCTCCCACACATATGTACAATCAGTGCAATGGACAGGCTTCAATCTTCTCATCTTTCCAACAATTCAAACATCCATTTCATTGAAAAACTAATGATAGAATGTTTTTTCAATGAAATGGATGGTTAAATAGTTAGAAGGGTAAGAAGATTGAAGCCTGTCCATTAAAGTTTGAGGAATTGCTATCTTAATATAAACTGAGCACTTATTATATATATTCAGTAGGAGATTATTTTTAATCCGGCCCAACTGATAAGGGCTGGTTCTACATAAAATATCTATAGTGAGGATCATGTGTTTTTTTGCATGTGTGTCTTCATGTGTATTGGTGCTTGAGATAGAGTAGAGGATGAATAGACTGAAAAATCCTGAGTTCTAATCCCTCTATTTGCATATATAGGAAATCTACAGTATAAGCAAATAACATACTGCTTAGAATGTATTAATTATTATTTATTGCTGATGTAATGTTAATAATATGTTTTCAGAATTTATTTCCCATTGTACCTTAATTTCAATTAGATGAGCCTGCCTATTTGTATTAATTTCAATAAAAGAATATTTTAGAATTGAAAAATAAATGTTGGCAATAAATAAATAAATAAAATCATCTTTGTTAAAATTATTGGCTTTTTTTAATATATAAAGCTTCTCATCATATATAATCTTCCAACGATTTGTAATTTACAGAAAAGAATTTTGTTGATGACCAAAAATTTTAGAAGTAAAGATAGAAAGTTATGCTGTAGACCTTTGAATATAGGTATAAAAAAGGCTTATTAACGATTTTGTATGGAGTGTATCATTATATGGAGCAGAAATATATGATTAAGAAAAATAACAAAAAAAGTGGAAAAGTTGGAAAGAAATGTAAAAGTGTTGAAAAAAAAAAAAAAAAAACTTTTTGAGGAAATTATAAAAAGAAAGAGATGGTGATCATGTGATGTTTAGTGGCTTGAAAGAAAGAGGAACTAATTTTTTCCTAATTACCTATGATTTTTGCTGAATATATGCTATTCTCCAAAGAAATCATTTAATGAGTTTCTTTCTTAGATCTACATTCAAAGTTCTACCAAATAACTTTCTGTCTTAACAATTGATATTCTCATTCTTCAATAATTTTGTAAAATTACACATTATTGGCAAAAGATTATATAAGTCCATCCTATATAAGTATTAGACAACATCTATTGGAAAGTCCATCAATACAATAGCTCCAATTTTTGGTTACTAAATATGTCAAAGGTTTCGTTAAAAATAAATTAAAAACATATCTAATATTATATTTAAGTATAAAAAAATTCTAATCTTATCAATAACATTTTTACATACAATAAAACTGCTATATATTCATAATTGGCATCTGAGTGGGTATAAAATTGCTTCCTCTACATCAAATGTGTTAAAACAGAAATTTGCAATCTTTTAAACAACATTCATGGGATATTCTGTAAATGCCTGGAATTTGTTGATTAAAACATATATTTTGGGATGATGGATGGCTGAAATAGATTTTAGCTAAAGATTAAGGTGCCCTAATAAAACACAAAACTTGCAAATATGTTGGGGAAAAAACTCTAGAAGGTATGAGAGAAAAAAGATCACAGGTAAAAAAGTTGATTCACAATTTTAATAATGAAGAGCAAGACAGCAGAGCTGAAAGAAAACAATCTAATTTGGTGTGTGAACAGAACAGCTAACTAATAATAAATATGGCTCTAATATTAATAATTACTTTTTCTGATTTAGTTAAGCAAATCATTTTATTGCACTATTTATGTGTTAAATCAGAATTTCTACTCTATCCTATACATATATGAGACAATTACAGTAATTGACAAATATTTAGTAAAGATTGAAAAGCATTAAATCCGTGGATGTAATAACTTAAATAGAAAGAATGTTGTCTTACCAAAAATTGTTAAATATACACAAAGATTTTAGAAAAAAATATGTAGTAAACAGTTTGATGTATTGCTGTTTAATAGCAAATGTTTTTCTCTCTTCACAGTTATGCCATTTAATATAATAATTTGCAAACAATACATGCCTGAAAATAGTGTTTAGCAAACTCCCACCCAGTACTGACCTATCCAAGAACCACCATACTAATTTTTAGTTTTATAATGTACTGTACTGCAAAACAAAGAGCATTAACTTTAAATGAAGATTTTAAAAAAAGAATATTCTGGTAAATAGAAATTGATATGAATTTAAAAATAATATGTAGGTATTGCATCTCCAAAAATTTTCATCACAAGAAGAATAAAGGGTAATAAGTTTTATTTTTTTGAGTGATTTGTATAAGTACAATACATTCACATATATACACAATCTAAAATTGAGTACAGTACATTTATTCCTCCACTATTTTTCATAATCATATATTTTTTCTGCTAATTATTTTTAATGATGTCTTCATATGAATAATTTTCAATTTAACCTGTGTCACAAAACATGTATTTACATATTAAAATTTTAACAATTTTTGACAAGCTTACAAATAATTTTACAACTTTTCAAATATGGAATGCTGATGCTTTAACTATTCATGAACCAACCAAGTCTGAAAACATTAAAGTAAATATCCCCTTTTTCTTATGCCAATTTATTTGCCAGATAAAAAAAATGTATTTTAATTCGATCTCCAACTTGTTATATAGCATTACTAAAACAGGCAAAACTCTCCATACAGTAGTGCCACTCAGTGCAAGCCAGAGTAATCAATAGATGCCAAAAGTCTTGTGCATAAAATGCCTATCTAGTTCCTACTCATCCAATATCCCCAGACTAGTTTCTGGCTTGTGGCCTTCATCAGTGAGGAGCTTTGGATCTGAGAGCACTGCACATAGATCTCTGACTTGCATTGAGTGACACTACTGTATGAAGAGTTTTGCCTATTTTAATAACAGTTATGAGCAACCATAAGAAATGGTGATCATGTGATGTTTATATAGTATTACATTAACAACTGATACTCTAAAAAGATTAAAACTTAATATTAGTGGTGATTATTGTTCTAATATTAATCAAGTCAGCTTACATTTTCAAATATTAATCCAGATGGAATTCTATGCTGTTTGACAAGATCGAAAATAATTTTATAGTTTTTCAAATATGTAATGCTGATAATATAACTTATTCAAAAAACAAACTAATCAGAAAACATTATCTTAATAATATTTTTGACTTGATGTTCTGTGAATACGGCATTTTAAAATGTTTATACAAGAATCCTTAAAAAAATTAGAGAAGAATAAAACAACTTAAAAAAATTCTATTATATTCTAAACTGTATATTATTAATGATAGTAAATGTATTTGAAAAATATAAATAAAATTGGATTTTTTCTAAAAAATTTTTTTTAACAATTTAACTAAATGATGGAAATAGTACAACATATAACGAATTCGATTAAACTTTTCAGTTTGCATGTTATTAAATACTAAAAATAAAAAGGGGTGATACCTGGTGTAAAAAT
Source organism: Epiperipatus broadwayi (assembly GCA_028023455.1). NCBI lineage: Eukaryota > Metazoa > Onychophora > Udeonychophora > Euonychophora > Peripatidae > Epiperipatus > Epiperipatus broadwayi. Next base: position 1,209,018 of record JAQFVV010000047.1, read on the forward strand.
GAACAGGGGATATCATGTATGTCGGTTGAACAGAAATTCAAATATTCGTGACTCTAGGGTGAACATTTATTTTTTAAAAATAAAAATAATCCAGGTGATAGATAAATTAGTTAAAATTGTTTCATTTCAAAGCAATAAATTGACAAAAATTAATGAAGGTAATTTGAATACAAAAAGAACTTAAGTTAAATGGTTGATGAAACTATAATCATTAACAGGGAGACAATTTACAATTAAAGTCTTATTTTTATCAATTAAGATACAATTTTAATTGATTTCAAAACATACAGAGAAACAAAAAGAATCATTAAAACCACTAATTAACCGTTGATTCATTAAAATTGTAAATGTTATTCCAGACAATAAATAATTGGATAAGTTATAACGTTCACAGAATATAAAATTAGAAATAATTGTCAAAATAAAAAAATCATATTATTTTCATAAATTATGCTTTGCTATATATATATATCGGTGTATTTTGAGCACTCTATTGCAAATATATGCCTTAAAATCATTAATCCACATAAAGTAATAAGACTGGTCCTCTTATACTATACAAGTATTCCAACTAGACAGCCTCATCAGATGTATTAACATTTAAACATCTGCCAATCATATTAAAATAATCTCTTACAATATACATAATCAAAATTACACCAAATTCACCACTAAATCAGAATAGCCAAAGAAAATAAACTCTACAACACAACCAATGGTTTCACTGCTACAAGCAGACTTCTCAATTGTAAAGGACTAAAAAAAAACAACAAATATATTACAACCAATGGTTTCACTGCTACAAGCAGACTTCTCAATTGTAAAGGACTAAAAGAAAACAACAAATATATACTAAATATTACCCACAATTCCACTTATATACAACACCCCCTTAATATTAAAATAACTTTTAAACAAGTGCTTCAGAATCATAAATTTTTTTTAAAAATGATTATTTATTTCTTCTTTTTATTTCATTTTCCCAAAGCTTTAGCCTCATCAAAACTAATAGCATGGTGTATTTCTTTCATGAATAAATAAAGCAGAACTGAGATATTTATTTCTAACCCTACTTTTATGTATCTTTATCCTTTCATTTAAGCTCAAACTACTCTGACCTGAATGTACCTTCTTACAAAAACAAGGGATAAGATACATTACTCCAGGAATAGAGTGTATATTATCCCTTATTTTTGTAAGAAAAGTATACATAAGTCAAAATAGTTTGAGCTTAAATGAAAGGGAAAAGGTATGTAAAAGTAGGGTTAGAAATAAATAACTCATTTCTGATTTATTTATCCATGAAAGAGATATAGATCACACTATTAATTTTGATGAGGTTATCTTCTTTGAAAGAAATGAAATTAAAAGTATTAACAAATCTTTATTATTAAAAATGGATGATTCTGAAGCAATTAACTTGTTTAAAAGTTTTTTTAATATAAAAAATCTGTAGGATGTAAGTGGAATTGTGGGTAATATTTACTATATGTGTTATTATCTTTTAGTCCTTTATACTTAAGAAGTCTACCCATAGCAGTGAACCATTG